>OZ038381.1:118436342-119036342 GCA_964036045.1 Eutreptiella sp. 'Long Island Sound 2002' | reverse complement strand
AACAAAACAACAACGAGCAACGAGCACGTCTCCATGTTGTTTTGGCTATTGCCCCGTCCCAAAGCTTCGGACCTTTTGCTCAGGTAGCTTTCTTGGTCCTTAGGTGGTGGGCTTGCCAAATCCAAGTTTTGAGCCAGAACGTCAACGGTGGCGGCCCCTGGCGTAGGCCCAAGTTCAGGAGGTGTCCTCCCAAATCTGCGCAGGTTTGGGCCAAAAAGAGCCATTTGTTTGCCAAAAGAGCCCCCAAACAACGGGGGAAACACCCAAACAAAGAGAAGCAGTGGCTACACGCCACGTGCGGCTCAACTTCGCTTAGTTAAAGAACCCTCTACAGGTCCTCAAGTCCACAATATGTCCCGAAAACAGCCCAACAAAGGCGCCAAAAAGCTCTGAAATCTGCGCAATGTGCACCAACACGCCGAAACAAAGCACGGGGCGTATCTTGGACTACGTCGCTCAAAATCCGATCCCCAGGGCACCTAGTTCATCCGCAACCCCCCACGTTTTGTGATTCCCATCCCTAAAAGAGGGGGTTTCGGAAGAAAGGGGTATGTGGCATGTACATGTGGCTACTAATGTACAATGCACAATCAATGCATAGGTGAGCTGGGGAATACCCCTAGTTTTCCAAGTATGATGATCGATGTTGTGTTTGAAACTACCCCATTTTGGGCTCTTGGGGTATACGGCCGTATACTCAAGGCTCCAATACCTCAGTATACGGCCGTATACTCCGGAGTATGCGGGCGTATACTTAGAGTATAGGGCCGTGCACTGGGAGTATTTGTTCGCACCATGTGGTTGTTTGAACTTGAAAAATTTCATTGCTGTGCCTTTTGTGCCCATCCTCTGGCATGCTTTGCATTTGCCAAACAGTTGCACACCACTTGAAACCAATCTAGGCTCATACGTTATTCATGACTTCAATGTATGTCGCCATATGCGTCCATTTTAATCCATATTCTGTTGCTTCTTGCTCCCATAGGCACCCTTTTTTTGGCACCATGACTGATGCGGGCACTCATGCCCTGCTGAAGAAGTGGGCGGATGGAGCTCTCAGCCACAAAACGGACGCCTAGACACCCGTAGCAGTGGTCACTTGGTACAAGTGGAGGGCAGCCCGCCCCGGGCATGGTGGGGGCCAACGGTGGGCCCACGATGGTCCCCGGGGCGAAAAAGGATTTTTTTCAAAGCTTTTTCCAGACCACTTGGAACGCTTAAACAGGTGTTTTTAGGCCGTTTGGAGCCAGTGGTGGCGTCTTTTGGGCCATCAAAAACCCCAAATTTGCTTGAAAATGGGCCGTTTTGGAACTAAAACTGGGTCGAAAATGGGTGAAAAACGTGTTTTCTTTCCGAAGTGACCCTGAACCATTTGAGATTCTCAAACAAGTGGTTTTAGCCCATTTTGAGCCCATCAGGACACATTTTGGCCCATGGACAATCCCAAAATGCCTCCGAAGTGTGTCGCTTTGGGTCGAAAAAAGGGGCAAAAATGGATGAAAAATGCGTCTTTCCAAAAGTGCTCTTGCACCATTTGGGATGCTCAGACAAGTGTTTCAAGCCCATTTCGAGCCCATGGTGATGCGTTTTGGGCAATGCAAAACCCCAAAATGTCTTGAAAAGGGGCCGTTTTGGGAGCAAAAATGGGTCAAAAATGGGTCAAAAACATGTCTTTCCAAAGGTGACCCTACACCCCTGGGGGGGAACGAACCGATGTCTTGAGCCCATTTTGAGCGCTGGTTGGAGCCGTATGGTGGTGCCACGTAGAGTGCGGGAGACGGCTGTAGATTGGAGGTTATACATATGTACACACAAACACACACACACACACACTGAAGCCGGTTCGGACCCCCGTGGCCATTTTGGGGTCACTTGGGGTGTGTATCTATGTGCCGGCAAGCCGCCATTGGCTGATATCATACTCTCCCATCCACCTGATCTAACCCGATGTGATAGTGTGATAGGTTTGGCCATTCCGGCTATGAGCGGCCATATTCAGTACCGAGGCGCCGCCAGCGGAGATTTTTTATATCGGAATATCAGGAATCAACAGGGTTTTCTTATCATAATGTTTCCGTAATTTTTGAGCCTTTCGTTCTGATGGTCAATGTATCGGTGACTGTCAGTTGGCTCGCGATTTTGCGGTAACCGATTGGTTAACTGTTATTTCCAGATATTTTGGCGGAGACTCCGATGAAGGGTCAGGCTTCATCAGTAAAGGGTTCGTTGCTTCCGCAATTTTCTAAATATGCACTCGAAATTTTAATCTGAATTTTTCGCGATGTCGAAATCGGATTTTCGACTTCGACATCGCCGCACTTGATTTGGTCTTCTTCGAGTGGTCATACTCTTTTCCCTATGCCCGAATCAGGTTTCCCTTATACTTGCCACCAATTTGACTTGGAGATATAAGGGAAACAAAAGTGAATCAAGCGACCACTTTGAGGAGCCATATCTACGCGCGAGTGTGAGGAAAGAGAATAAGGAAGCTTGCGTTGCAAGCGCCTCAGTCCCAACTTATTTTTGGTAGGGTCCAACACCTTGGGTGATCACACACACTCGTTGTATCATGGGATCATGGTCAACATGGTAGAAACTCGTTTATAACTTGTTGACCATGTGTTCGGACTTGATATTATGACTTTCGAGTGTAGCGCATGAGTCTTGTGGTTGCATAGCATCTTTCTTTAGGTTCCCACGTCCATTCAACCCAAAGTTATGACCATGGAGGGGCATGGCATACCATGGTGGGAGCCAATATTAAGGGCTATGTGTGATATTGGTAGTATATGTCTTGATATGCTCACGCCCATGTTATATATCTTCGTGTGGCCGAAGAGATGGGGAGCTATACGTGACAAGGGCTTTGCCCATGTCCCAATTGTGGAATTCAAAGCGCTAGACTAAGTCTACCGCATATGTATTGCTCATGGTATGTGTGGCAAAGAGATCCATGAGTGCACTCCCATTTTCATGGGGCATGTAGATATGAGTGGCGAAGGTATCTCCATGCGCCCGATTGGGGATCCAAGTGGGGGAATTGTTCGTAAATGGTTCCAATCATTTGTATATTGAACCATGCGCGGATATCATGGGTGAGCATTGAGATACACTATCATAACAACTTTGTATTTGGACATAGTTTCATGTTTTTGACGTCAATTTTTGCTCATTTTTGTATTTTGTGTGCTCAACTGATCGGCAAACAGCAAGAAGCCTATGGGGAGTCGAACCTCGGTATGTTGTTCATATGTTGGCATATGCTTTGGAGTTGAACACCACCATATGCCGAATCGCGTACTCCATTTGGCTTGGCACACGAAGGATTACAAGAATTGGTCTCAACATCATGGGCTGACTTGGGCAGTGCGTGGCGCCCATATTAGAAGGGGTTTCGAGGGTAACGTGGGGATGTACATGGGCATTGACCTTCGGTCTCCATCCTCCATGAATACTAGACTTCGATTCCATGCATACTTTGAGCCTCTAGATAAGTGGTAACATCAATTTTGAGCATATATTTGATATATGGCCAATATGGTGTGAATTTGCAGCTTTTGGCATGTTATGAGTTCAAACTTATGGGGCAGTTCTCCAAGCCCATTCAGCTCCAAGTCCATCCAAGGTTATGTCAGGGTAGGGCATGGTCCTGAGTGCCACTCTAGGCCATGACACGCCACCTCCCCTATTGGGCTAGGATTTAGAGGCTTGCGGCTGAACACATTTTTGGGGTTTGTGTAGTGACTTGTGACACATGGCATTCAGCCATCTCATTTGACCTGGTTCAGGGCAATATGTTGGTGAGTCAAGGGAAGGTCTTGAGTCCAGGGAATGAGGGGTTTATGGCTGTGAATGTGTACGTTTACCTCTTTCCCCAACTTTGCTTTATTTGTGTTCATATGCCAATTTCAGGGCTTTCCTCTTTGGTGCAATTCTTGTACATTCCCGCCACCGTGAGACAATCGGTGTGCTGAACGGAAGCCCGCAGTGTGGATTGGATTGTGGATTGGGCTATTGCTGTATTTGTGGGATCTGGTTGCTGTTCAGGGTTGAAGGAGGATTACATTTTCTATATTTTTGGATTTTGGACCCTGGAATTTGAGGAATGCAATCACTGATCCGGAGTAAATCAGCAGGGGTAACAGGCGGAAGGGGCACAGCGGGGGCCGGTCCTGGTAGGGACCTTCTTTATGGTAGCAGAGGCGTACCTGCTGCCCCTACCTACAGCCGACCCGGGGACTTGGGCCCCTATGAGCCCTGCCCAAGTACGCCCCGGGTGCGTATCGTGGACTCGGTGGAGATTACGCCGGAGACAGGAGCCAGAGAAGAACCGAGGCGTTCGGGAGCATGGCGAACTCCGGAAGTTGAAGCCCGAAGAGAAGTACGACATTCTGGAAGGGGAGGACTCGACATGGAGGACCTGGTCTCCATGTGCGAGCGTCGCTGCCGAAAGGCATGCAACCTCCGCTCCGCCGCGGAGGACTCTGACGAGGCCTGCCATTCAGGCAGCAGTGGAGGACGGGCCCGGCGCTACCGGAAGCGCGGGTCACCCAAGCCCGCGGCAGGGGACGCCGGGGCTATGGATACGGACCCTAGCTTGGTCAGGCTGTGGGACTCCGAGCACTCCGAGGACTATCGGACAGCTTATGAGCAACCCTCGGAGTCAGAGGAGACGGCCAGACCGCCTACAAGGGCGAACACGGCCCCAGGACCCAGCCTGGAGCATGATGCCGAGGCGTTGGAGAGGCCCGCCAGATCCAGGACGGCGCCTGTGGCCCGGCACACGGAGCCAACGCGGGATAGCATGGGCGACACACCCATGGCGGAGGACTCCGAGGCGCCGGGAACCGCGGGATGCGCCGGATCAGATGGAAAGCACGCTGAGTGCCACTGCGAGCACGTGTCGTTCCTCATGGGCAAGTACCCAAAGATGGGGATGGACGCCATCGTGCATCGCCTAGACCGCCTGGACAACGCGAAGGACGGTCTAGAGGAGGACGTCGCCGGGATCCTGGATGACCAGTCTGCCGCGGAGAAAGACATGGAGGAGCTGCGAGCGGAACGGGACCGGTACCGGGAGAATCTGGAGCTGGCCCTGGAGAAGCAGCAGGGAGTGGTGGAGAGCCTCCTCCACCTGGTGGAGGACATGTCGGGACGCCTGAAAAGGCTAGAGGAGCTACAGCCCCTCGCCTCGGGTCCGGAGCTCCCGGTAAAGCCGGCAGCGGCAGAGCTGGTGGAGCGGGTTAAGACCCTCCGGAGCGCCATGGATAAACCCATGGGCGGTCCGGCAGAAGCACCTTACGCGCCTCCGCGTGTTGACCCGGGTGCGCTGCCTTTTGTTCCCATGTTCAGCGAATCCACAATGCTCGGGGAACAAACGGCGCCGGCTCGGTCCATGCGGGAAGGGCACGCAACCACGGACCCGAGGAGCCTTACGGTACAGATGTCCCATGCCACCCAGGATCCACCGCCCACTACGACTGCCTATGCAGTTTATGCGGAAGAGGAGATCCAGAACCAGACCATGCAGGGGCGAACCATGGGAAGCGCCGACGGACATGGTCGAGGTCATCCAGGCGGAAACCTGTGGGCAAAGGACCCTAATACGGGTATATCGACGGCCGATGGAGCAAGTCCTTCCCGCATTCCAAACCCCATGGGTTCAGGCCCAACTGAACCGCACTCCATGGAGGAGAGGGATTTACGGGGAGTGTACTCACACCCCCCCGGCCACAGGTGGTATCCGTCTCGGTGGAGTGGTGGCTGGGGACGTCGGAGACGCCATCAGGATTGACGACCTCAGGGGAATCAAAATCCCCTACTATGATGGCAACCCCTCCAACCTGGACGACTTCATCCTTGATTGGGAGGACTTCGCCGAGGAGGTCGTCGGCGAGATGCGGGGAGCGCCGCGGGACAATTGGGTATGTCGGACATTCCCACACCGGCTGGCGCAGGACCTGAAGGAGGAGCTGCGGGATCAGATCCGGGAAGGATTGATCCGTACGGAGCAGGCCTGCCTCCAGTGGTTGGAGGATGAGGAGCGGGTGGACGCTCCGAACCAGAAGCTGGAGGACTTGTGGTCCATCCCGCTGAAGCTGGACCGCGGCGAGCTGCGGGTCCGGGAGTGGAACCGGTACCTGCGGAAGTACCGACAGAGCCTGAAGCTGGTGGAGGACTGGAACGAGTCCAGCGAGATCCGCCACCTCCTGAAGAACGTCCTCCCGGGCCACTGGAAGAGGCGAGTGGAGGACGAGGAGAAGAAGCGCGCCAAGAAGCGGGTGGCGGTGAGGATCATGGCGGCGGACGATACCCATGCGGGTATCATGGAGTTCTTCAAGAGGAACCTGGGCGAGCCCAACCGGATGTTGGGACTGAAGAACGCCGTGTTCGTGGAGGTATTTGGAGACTCCATGGGGCAAAGGTTGCTGCGCCTCAACAACGTGGAGTGGAGGCGCGGGAAGCCGCTGAGGATGCAGGTCATCTTCGCCCGCATGAGCCTGGACAAGATCGTGAAGTACATCACGGTCGAGTTGAAGCTCAATGCGAAGAACGAGGCCCACGTGCAGGATCGACATGGTCATGGACAACGAGGCCACCGAGAAGACCGCCATCATCAGGACATCCAGGAGGACACGGCCAACTCTGCGGAGGATGGTAGTGGAAGTGGCCATGACCACTGGTCCCGGGAGGATCACGAGGAGGCCCATTTCTTCGCGTTTGTGACGCACAACGTGAGGGACAATGGGCAGGATCGGTCCAGATGGAGCCGGGTGGGACCCAAGAAGGGCAATGAGCCAAGGAGGATCGGGAACCCACCGCTCTCGTTCCGGGAGTACAGGTCTCAGCACGACGGGTGCTGGGTCTGTTATGGCAAGGGAAACAACCATGCACACGACCACCGTCAGTGCAAGGTGTATGAGGCGGACAAGAAGGCCTACTTCGCCGCCCACCCCGAGAAGAAGCCCAAGGAGCAGCGGATTTCCGATTGGAAGGCGAAGGGCGGAGACGGGGGAAAAGGCCAAGGCAAAGGCCAAGGAAAAGGCGGAGGAAGAGGCTATGGTGGTGGACCTGGCCAAGACCGACGAGTGAGGTCGATCGAGGAAGTTGCTGAGGACATGTTGAGGACGTTGGAGGAACTCAAAGCCCAGCAACGTGGTTGACAAAGTCCGGGCAGATCGCAGCCGGAAGGGGCTGCGGGAAGTCAAGTCTAGAGGAGCCCCCACGGGAGTGGGACCTCGGAGGTCTCTTCTCAGAAAATCAGTGGAATCCCAGAGAAAGCGAAGGCACATCGGGTGCCGAAGAAGGCTCCAGAAGAGCCAAAATCACTGAGTTTTGCCACTCCCAACCCCTGGAGTGCCCTGCCAAGGGAAGTTTATGTGGGCAAGGGACGTGGCAAGAAGGAAGGAGCGACCACGGAGAGCCCCGTGGACGGGCAAGACCAACCCAAGATCTACACCATCCGTGATCATACCCTCGAAGTCCTGATGCACCCGGACGTGCTAGAGTTGCATGCCGTGAGAGTCGTCCATACATCGCATGGAGACGAGCGGCAGTTGCACTTGAAGGTGCGTGTACGGTGCGGATAAGAGGAATTGGTGCTGGATGTTCTGGTGGATACGGGTGCCCACGTGAGCCTGGTCCGGAGAGGGTTGTTCAAGGAGGAATTTCTGCAGCCCAGCCTGAGACCGGTGCGCCTGAAGGTGGCCAATGGAGATTTCATGGGTGGTGGTACCCATGAGGCCACTATCAGTATGGAATTCTGGGAACATGAGCGCTTGAACCGCCCTGATCTGGCGAAGAGAAGCACTCTATCCGGGAACTTCTATGTGGCCGACATTACTGATTGGGATATGATCATGGGGTATGACTTCATGGTGGCAAACGCCATTGGAGCCCTTCCCCATCGCGCAACGCTGGTCCGGGAGGACGATGAATGCCTCACATGGCTGTCCACGGACTATGCATGCGGATCATCCCAATGGAATGCTGAGGAAGAGGATCGGATCGTCCAAGCGGTGCAAGCTGTGGGTGCCAAGTCCAGAGGAGACCGTGGAGTTCAGCTCACGGAGTATGGAATGGCGCCGCAGGTGTATACCAGGATGATCCTGACGCTGGGAGCCGAAGCGCCCGAGACGGACGTCTTTGCTTCCCGGGATGCCCCACTTCTGAGGAAGTGTAGGCGGCACCGGCATCGAGGAGACTCAGCCTGGCACCGGCATTGGGGTTTGAAGGAGTGGGGACCCATGTATTGGCATGGCTCCCTGGACAATACCAGACGTACGGTGGAGAAGATCGTCGCGGATAGGGCGAAGGGGATCCTGGTCATAACCGGCATAGGATCCACCCCATGTCCGCCGGAGGGTCTCAAGTCGACGCTCGACTCCATCACCCTGAACAAGATGTCATTCGGGCCAGAGGAGGAGTTGTTCATCGACGCCAAGGGTGTATCAATGCCCTCCCCGGGTCAAGCGTGGGGTACCAAGGGTTTCCTGGTAGATGGGGCGCAAGCCCAGCCCATGGGTGATGAAGCATTCATCTGTAGGGTGGAGGCGGTGCCCATGAAGGTCATGTTTGAGCCAAAGGAGGGGACGGATCAGCCAATCGATGGCATTGACGTCCTGTCCCATGCCGAGATCGACAACGTCGTCAACTACATGCGGATGGGGATGCACGACCGTGTGGCAGCCAAGAAGAGGCGGGCCATGGTCACATCTCCGCATTGGTGGGATGACAAGGTGTTGGTCACCGGCAAGTACCAGAAGGATGAGTTCGTGGCGAGGGTCATGGATCACATCGCGGACCAACATGATGGTCCGGTTGGGTCGGACCCGCCGACATGGGGTTTTCCAAGAGTGGGAACCGATAGCGACGAGCACCAGCCCGAGGCCGCAAATTTTCGAAGATTATCGGTGGGAATCGCGACCCACGACGATGAAGACGGCATATCGGACGGGGAGAAGTCGGACTCGGACCCAGAAGAGGCCTATACTGCAGTGCGGTCGGTTGTACCGATACCGAAGCAAGCGGCTGAAGAGGCTCAGGAGAACCTGAAGGTCGCCTGAGCTGGAGGAGAGGCTGATCAGTGCCTATCCGCGGCTTTTCAGTGGCGTCGCCAACAAGAACCCTCCAGATCGTGGGAGGTTTGGCACAGCGAGGATCAAGCTGAAGCCGAACCCCAAGATCTATCGTCATCGGGAGTACCAACTTCAGGGCGATCGGGCCGAGGCCATGAAGAAGCTGTTGGCCGAGTTCATTGAGCGGGTATGGATCGAACCCTCCGACAGTGAGTGGGCCAGCCCAGCCTTCATCGTGCCAAAGAAGGAGAAGGGCGAGTGGAGGTTGGTGGTTGATTACAGAGGTTTGAACGAGCAGACCGAGCAGGACTCGTACTCGCTTCCCCTGATCGACTCCATCCTCCAAAAGCAACAGAAAAAGCGGATTTTCACGTTGTTAGACCTGAAACAGGGCTATCACCAGATGCCGCTACACCCGGACTCCAGGCCCTGCACAGCGATGTCGACGCCGCTGGGGCCCATGCAGTGGAAAGTGGTGCCTATGGGCGCCAAGAATGGCAACGCCGCTTTCCAGCGCATGATGGAGGACCTACTCGGTCCTGTCCGGGACTGTGCCGACCCCTTCGTGGATGACATCATCATCGGATCCGGCACGGAGAACATGACTGAGGACGAGCTCATCGAAGCGCATGAGAAGGATCTGCGCCGGGTGCTCAGCGAGCTGGACAAGCAGAACATGGTGTGCAAGCCCACCAAAGCCTCACTCTTCGTGAAGGAAGTGGAGTTCGCGGGTCACGTGGTTGGTCACGGGCAACGCCGTCCCATGCCTGGGAAGCTGGCGTCCCTGCACCACTGGGAGAAGCCCCAGACCATCAGCGAACTCCGGTCCTTCATGGGGTTCTGCATTTACTATTCGGGCTATGTCCGGATGCACGCAGAACTCTCGGGGCCCCTGCACAAGATGCTGCAGGTGGGCAAGTTTGATGGCCGGAAGGGGAGCAAGAAGAAGCTTGCCTGGACCCCTGAGGCTGAAGATGCGTTCAACCGCCTGAAGGAGCGACTCCTGGGGCAGTTGGGGCCGTTCCTGGTGGACCCGGACAAGGGATTCGTGCTACGGACAGACGCCTCGGACTACGCCGTGGGGGCAGTCCTCGACCAAGTCCGGGACGACGGGACTCATGTTCCCGTGGCGTTTTGGAGCAGGATCCTGGCCGAGGGCCAACGCCGAACATGGACCGCGAGGGGAAAGGAGACATACGCCATTGTATGTGCGCTCAGGAAGTGGTCTGGCCACATCGGACTGCAGCTGGTGGTGGTTTGCACGGACCACCAGTCCCTACAGAGCTGGCACAAGGAGCATGTCGACACCCCCTCAGGACCAGCGGCTAGGAGGGCCCGATGGCACGAGACGCTCGCCAAGTTGGACCTCAGCGTCGTGTACGTCCCGGGGAAGGACGACACTGTGGCAGATTGCCTCAGTCGCTGGGCCTACCCCGCGGGCAAGGCGTGGATGGACATATCCAGCCATGGTGACGCTGAGGAGACCGAGGAGGCCAAGCGCATCATCGAAATGGAGAAGGCCATGGAGCAAGAGGGGGTCAAGTGCTTTGTGGTGATGGCAAACCGTACGGACCTGGCCAAGTTCCGGGGTGCCCGCGTCCAAGCTATTCGAGAGGAAACCCTCGAGCAATGGATGGTGGCCCCTGTAGAGCTAGTCAGGTCGGTGCTCACAGAGGACTGGTCGGATGACTACGCGGCATCCGAGCACTGGAGCAAGTACTGGAATGCCGTGGGCGCCCCGTTGGAGGACGAGTGGCCTGAGGGCTTGACCGAGGATGGGGACAAACTGTTCCTCAAGGACAAGCTACTGGTGCCCGAGAACCGAGTGGAGGAGCTCATTGACCATTGGCACAACGCCCAGCTCATGCACCCTGGCCGAGATAAGATGCAGCAGGACCTGGAGTGGCGCTTCAAGTTCCCACCGGGGTACTACGCCATCCTGGACAAGTACTGGGGGCGACTGCGCCGTGTGTCGGACCACGAAGAGCCCCAACCACTCCACAGCGGGGAACCCGGTGTACACGGCTATACCGGAGGCCCCTATGCAGTCCGTGGCCATGGATGTATTCGCCATGCCTGAGGTCACCGTGGAAGGAGAGACCTACGACTGTGTCATCCTGGCGGTGGATAGGCACAGTGGGTATATCGTGGCGGTCCCTGGCAAGAAGTCCAAGAAGAAGGACAAGAAGGACAAGCATGGACTGGGGCTGCAGGCCAAGACCGTCGCTAATGCCATGATCAGGCATTGGCTGACAATTTTTGATGTCCCAGCTGTCATCTGCAGCGATCGGGGCAGTCAATTCGTGGGGACGTGGTTCAAGACGATGTGCAAGCACATGGGGATTCGGCACGCCAGGACCGTGGCATACCACAGCCGGTCGAATGGCCGGGCTGAGGTGGCCGGGCGGCAGATGTTCGAGAAGTTCTGCCAGCTGCACATTGACGAACCGGGCCGGAACTGGTATAACTCGCTGTGGAGAGTGCTCCAAGCGTATCACGACCTTCCGGGACCCACTGGACTGTCGCCCCATCGTATCCTGTTCCTACGGGATCGAGTGTCACGCACTCTCCCGTGGTTGAACCATGGCAAAGTGGCCCGGGATGCGAACGCTATGATGGCTGAGGCGGACAACACGGCGGCCAAGGTGTGCAAGGCACTTCAGGACGAGCATGATAAGAGGGCCAAGTACCTCAAGCAGGGAAAGGTCCAGAAGTATGCTCTCCAAGACACCGTGTGGGTGGAGCGGCACCACAAGGATGTCCTGTCCAGGCATCGGCAGGCATCTTGGTATGTGCCGGGGGTAATCGTGCGGAAGGTCGGGCACGATGTGTATGCGGTTCGTGTGGGGGATAACAAGATCCTGGACCGCGACCATACCCAGCTTCGTCCCCGAGCACCAGACCCCAGCGGACGTCTCGTCACCTTCGAGTTCACGGCCGGCGATGTGGACTCGGACGACGAGGGTGAGGACGACGACTTCACCGCCGAGAAGATCCTGGCGGACAAGCCGGACCCGGGGACGCCTGGGGGGAGGCTTTATAAAGTCCGTTGGCAGGGATTCGCCGCATCCAGTGACTCGTGGGAGCCGCCCAGCAGTTTTGTGCTGAGGTACACCACGGTCTGGATGGACTACCTGAAGAAAAAGAATATTTCTTTGGATGTCAAGGACGTGTTGGCCCTTTCCGTGGCTGCAGTAGCACCGTAATGGATCCCCCTTGGCATTTTTGTTTGTTTTTGTGCTTGGGAGACGGGTGAGGGCGTTCATCCGGGGATTTTGTTCGGCCTTGAGTGGCCATATACCCCCTTCACTCGATCTCCACATATATATTTCATTGTGGTATATTTTTTTAGGTCGACCGACGACGTTTCTCTATCTATGATCCCCTTGGTCCATGTTGTAGATCAAGAGGAGACCGGATATGGCGTAGGGCACTAATTTTCAGTGTCCTCACCCCTCCATTGGGGCATGGGGGACGCCTACGACGTGTGTGGGGCCTCCATGTGTCCTTGGAACATGGAGGGGGGGGTTGGAGCCCATTGGGGTCCTCCCGTCCTCTCTTCAATGACTTCCGAGCGGTAACAACGCTCTGAGAAGGGGGGTGAAGCCGGTTCGGACCCCCGTGGCCATCTTGGGGTCACTTGGGGTATGTATCTATGTGCCGGCAAGCCGCCATTGGCTGATATCATACTCTCCCATCCACCTGATCTAACCCGATGTGATAGTGTGATAGGTTTGGCCATTCCGGCTATGAGCGGCCATATTCAGTACCGAGGCGCCGCCAGCGGAGATTTATATATCGGAATATCAGGAATCAACAGGGTTTTTTTATCATAATGTTTCCGTAATTTTTGAGCCTTTCGTTCTGATGGTCAATGTATCGGTGACTGTCAGTTGGCTCGCGATTTTGCGGTAACCGATTGGTTAACTGTTATTTCCAGATATTTTGGCGGAGACTCCGATGAAGGGTCAGATTTCATCAGTAAAGCGTTCGTTGCTTCTGCAATTTTCTAAATATGCACTCGAAATTTTAATCTGAATTTTTCGCGATGTCGAAATTGGATTTTCGACTTCGACGTCGCCGCACATGATTTGGTATTCTTCGAGTGGTCATACTCTTTTCCCTATGCCCGAATCAGGTTTCCCTTATACTTGCCACCCATTTGACTTGGAGATATAAGGGAAACAAAAGTGAATCGTGCGACCACTTTGAAGAGCCATATCTACGCGCGAGTGTGAGGAAAGAGAAGGAGAAAGGTTGCGTTTCAAGCGCCTTAGTCCCAACTTATTTTTGGTAGGGTCCAACACCTTGGGTCATCACACACCCGTTGTATCATGGGATCATGGTCAACATGGTAGAAACTTGTTTATAACTTGTTGACCATGTGTCCGGACTTGATATTATGACTTTCGAGTGTAGCGCATGAGTCTTGCGGTTGCATAGCATCTTTCCTTAGGTTCCCACGTCCATTCAACCCAAAGTTATGACCATGGAGGGGCATGGCATACCATGGTGGGAGCCAATATTAAGGGCTACGTGTGATATTGGTAGTATATGTCTTGATCTGCTCACGCCCATGTTATATATCTTCGTGTGGCCGAAGAGATGGGGAGCTATACGTGACAAGGGCCTTGCCCATGTCCCAATTGTGGAATTCAAAGCGCTAGACTAAGTCTACCGCATATGTATTGCTCATGGTATGTGTGGCAAAGAGATCCATGAGTGCACTCCCATTTTCATGGGGCATGTAGGTATGAGTGGCGAAGGTATCTCCATGCGCCCGATTGGGGATCCAAGTGGGGGAATTGTTCGTAAATGGTTCCAATCATTTGTATTTTGAACCATGCGCGGATATCATGGGTGAGCATAGCGATATACTATCATAACAACTTTGTATTTGGACATATTTTCATGTTTTTGACCTCAGTTTTTGCTCATTTTTGTATTTTGTTTGCTCAACTGATCGGCAAACAGCAAGAAGCCCTTGGGGAGTCGAACCCTGGTATGTTGTTCAAATGTTGGCATATGCTTTGGAGTTGAACACCACCATATGCCGGATCGCGTACTCCATTTGGCTTGGCACACGAAGGATTACAAGAATTGGTCTCAAGATCATGGGCTGACTTGGGCAGTGCGTGGCGCCCATATCCGAAGGGGTTTCGAGGGTAACGGACGGATGTACATGGGCATTGACCTTCGCTCTCTATCCTCCATGAATACTAGACTTCGATTCCATGCATACTTTGAGCCTTCGGATAAGTGGTAACATCAATTTTGAGCATATATTTGATATATGGGCAATATGGTGTGAATTTGCAGTTTTTGGCATGTTATGAGTTCAAACGCATGGGGCAGTTCTCCAAGCCCATCCGACTCCAAGTCCATCCAAGGTTATGTCAGGGTAGGGCATGGTCCTGAGTGCCACTCTAGGCCATGACACGCCACCTCCCTCTTTGGGCTAGGATTTGGAGGCTTGGGAGTGAACACATTTTTGGGGTTTGTTTAGTGACTTGTGACACATGGCATTCAGCCATCTCATTTGACCTGGTTCAGGGCAATATGTTGGTGAGTCAAGGGAAGGTCTTGAGTCCAGGGAATGAGGGGTTGGCTGTGAATGTGTACGTTTACCTCTTTCCCCAACTTTGCTTTATTTGTGTTCATATGCCAATTTCAGGGCTTTCCTCTTTGGTGCAATTCTTGTACATGCCCGCCACCGTGAGACAATCGGTGTGCTGAACGGATCTACATCCACATCCATATGCAGAGGAGAGGGTATATATCCTCTTTTCTACACCCCTCTCCCCAACTTTAGGTGGCTCCTGCATACGGCTCTGAGGTGTGTGCGAAGGGTACAACCTGGTGCATACATGTGGTGGAAAGGGCTAAACTCCATCAAAACGCGCCCAAAGGGGGCCCTAAGCACTGGTTCGTGCACCTCCAATGGTCTAGGCTCACTTCTGGAACAATGCATTTTTGACCCAGTTTTCACCCATGTCCGCTCCCAAAACGGCCCATTTTCATGGCATTTTGGGATTTTCCATGTGCCACCTCCTGCCCCAATGGGCTTAAAATGGAGTAAAAACACTTGTCTGAGCATCACAAATGGTCTAAGATCAGTTTTGGAAAAATGCTTTTTTGACCCATTTTTTGACCAATTTTTAGTTCCAAAATGGCCCATTTTCAACGCATTTTGGGATTTTCCATGTTCCAAAACGCGCCACACCGGGCTCAAAAGGGCCTAAAAACACCTGCTTGAGCATCCCAAGTGGTCTGGGAACAACTTCCTTTTTTCGCCCCGCGGACCCTCGTGGACACACCGTTGGCCCCCGCCGTGCGCAGGGCGGGCTGCCCTCCGGCTCCACCAAGTGACCACTTTTACGGGTGTCTAGGCGTCCGTTTGAGCGATTCCGAGGGGTGGAAACCACAGAAAGTGGGGGGTTGCAGGTGGACTAGGTGCCCTCGGAATTCGTTTTGAGCCACACAGCCCAAGATACGGCCTGTGCTTGGTTTTTGGGTGTTTGTGCACATTGCGCAGATTCGGGGCTTTTTGGCTCCTTTCTGGGCCGTCTTTGGGACATATTTTGCAGGTAAAGGGCAGTAGAGGGCTCTCTAACATGGCGAAGTCAAGCCGCACGTGGCTTGTAGCCACAGTTCCGCTTTGTTTGGGCGTTTCGCCCGGGTTTGGGGGAAAAATGGCTGTTTGTGGCCCAAAAGTGCGCACAGTGTGAAGGGCACCCCCCGACTTGGCCCCAGGCCCCGGGCCGTCATTGGTGACCTTCTGGCTCAAGACTTGGATTTTGTAAGGCGACCATCTAGGCACCAAGATGGCTACATGGGCAAATGGTCCGAAGCGTTGGGACGCAGCAATGGCCAAAACAGCATGGAGACGTGGTTGTTGGTTGTTATTAGCTGGATTTAAGGTGAGAGGTGTGTAGTAATACATGTATATATATGGTCTTTGGATGTTTATTGTTGATACTTGGTGGTCCTTAGATAGTTGATCCTGAGTCCTGACTGGCCTTTGGGCAATTCTTGGTTTTCCTTGGTGGCCTCTAGGTGGTTGCTGTTGTTTCATGGTGTCCTGTGAGTTGTTGCTGATTCTTCGTGGGCTTCTTCACGTAGTTGCTAGTATTCACCATCCAATTGAACCTGAAACCGTCAATCTAAGAATTTCATTTTGTTTTCAAGGCAATGGTTGCCACTAACAAAAATGCTTCTCCATTTTGGGCAGGACGGAGGGGTGCTAGGGGGTCTTCTAGGTAGCAATGCAGGTTCGAATTCGCACGAATTTGCTCGAATTCGAATTCGCGCCGAGTTCGCACCAATTAGTGGACCCCTCCAAATTTCAATTCCCAACTTCAAATTCGAATTTCACCCGAGTTAGCTTGAACAGACCCGACGGTGAGAACCCATAGCAGACCCAAAGGTTACCTACCATTTTTCAATTTATCTCTTTGCAAAAAGGTATTCCATAGGGAACTGGTTGTCGTTCAACAATGACGAACAAAAACCAACAATACGAAAAGAACATTCACAAACCCTTCCCTGCATCTTTCAGATGCCTTTTGGAAAAGAAGCAACAAAGCATGCACAATCCCCAAGCCACACATGAACAATCACATATGAACAACTTGTTGCCCTTATTGGACCTTCATTCATTGCAATCTTCCATGCAACCATGGCACTGCAGGTGGGCAGAGAAAAGAAGGAACAAATACAAGAGGAACATAAAGGTTGATTGATGGCGCTAGCAGGGTCGCCATCATGGCCGCAACGGCAATTTTCGGACTTTTGTTTGCCGGATTTCTTCAAACCCTTTCAGAGTTGGAGGCTTTTACTTTGTAGTATCATTGTTAATGATAAGATTCAACTATCAATAGTCTGAGCTTCTGTTCCGGCGTGAGTTGTTTCATTCATCTGGCACTTGAAAAATGGCACTGGAATCAAAATGGGGTCAATGGATAGTGTATTTTGATGATGAACTACAATTCTGCCAAGATTCAGCCTTCAACTCAAAAAGACGTTCGAGAAATCGGCCAAACAAAAGTCAAGAACATCGCCGATGCGGCGCAGCTGCCTCCGACGCGACTCTAAGCGGACATAATTCGCAACGAATTCGCAAGACTGTAAATTTTGCGGCTAGTTTGCAGCGAATTCGCACTCTGAACGAATTTGCAGCAAATTCGCCGAATTCAAATCCAATTCACTGCGAATCTGCATGCGTACTTCTAGGGTGGGGCATGGGTGGTAACATTACAATCAGGTATCCCTTCCACTAGCTAAGAAACGCAGCAGCTGAGCAAAGGTTTAGTACAGACACAAAACATATGTGGTGGCTGTGCCAAGTGGCTCAAAGCCTGTCCCATAGCGCCTAAAAGGGCGCTTGTTGTTTTTGACTGGTTGTCACAGGGCACAAGAAATCCTGACATTAGGTGGACAGGTCACATAGACAGCCAACTTCGGTAAGTATGGCAGCAGAATTCAGTGCTAAGACAGGCTGCGACCCTTTGGGAGCTGTTAGATGGGAACGCGGGAGGGAAAATGCGCCTACATGAAACCCAGAGGTCTACAAAATGCACGGCAGATTGAAAAAAGAAAGCACTGAGAAACAAGCAGGGCGTGCGTGCAGCAGCAGGAGTCCGGCTTCGCCATACATTGGTAAAACCCTTAGGCGACCGAAACTGGTATGCATTTCTACAGGGGTGGTTACAAAAAGGAACAGAAAAATCTGGTGCGTAAATTATACTAACACGAGGAATATCCATAATTAGCACCCTAAACGTTTCGATGAAATCCTACAGGTTTCGGAGTTCGAAGACAGGACCACAGCAGCAAGTAGAGCATGAACAAGACATGGATCGAATCAATGAATAGTTTGGAATCCAATGTATCACAGAAGGGCTGCAGATAGACAATGCAAGAATAACTAAAAAGATTTCATCACAAATGGACAAAAGAACTGATTTTCATATGGAAAGCTGACATACGTCTGGCCTCAGAAACAGTCTCAAGCACCTCACGTGCACCTTTTGACATGCAATGGAGTAGGTTAGGAATCTGGGGCATGTAGGCCGGGCCAGACACAGGACATGGCTTGGCCAGCATGGCCACGCAACTGAATTCAGAATCAGTTAAAACGTAGACCCAAAATAAGTGGGAAAAACAATTGAGTATAGGGCTCCTGAGATGGGAGACCACTAGGCTGAACCAGCAGGGCCCAAGGCATGGGATGCCTATTTTACTTCGGTATTACCTCCATGGAGGAAGATACTTCCGCTCACTTGAGTGGTAGGGGTGAACTTTATGAGGGGGCTAGGGTTATAACCCTAGTTACTCTGAACAATGTACTAAAAACCTGAAAAAGAGTGATTAAATGATTAAGTGTTAGTCTTCATAACTTCCCAAGGTTTAGAGGGGGCTTGGGCTGGATCAAGTACCCCAAGAAAGACACGGCAGTGACGTTGTCTTGCTCTGCCCTGGAGTACTAGTTGATCAAGCTAGTAGGACCAAGGAAAAAGGCTCAAAGTACCCTGAAATCACCTCGGAAAATGCCTCTGACCAGCATATGACATTCTCATCACTTCATAGAAGCTTGTCACACTGTAGGTACCCTTGGAAAACAGTGTAACGTACCGTGTATGATGTATCTTTGAAGGGGCACACCTCAAAAGTCACCAGGCTGCGGCGCAAACCTTTGGCAAAAATGTGGGGATAGTGGGGTTTGAACCGAGGACACCCTCCCCAGAGTATAGTATATATCCCTAGGGTATAGTGGAACGCTTGAATGCGGACCGCCATCGCTGTATAAACAGGGTTTTAGTAAACGTCGTGACCAAGGCCCAGGGCGGAGCAATACTCCCGATGGAGGGCACAAACCTCCACGAGCTGAAAAAAAATAGAAAATGTTACCAACAGGGTGTGAATCCTGTGGTGTAGCGAAAGGGGTAGCGATCCAAAAAGTCAAATTGCAAAAAGTTGACCAAAAGACGTTAAGAATCGTCATATTTCATCCAAAACTGGCAGACGCAGACAAGCGCAACCGAGCTGCACGCCACAAGAAGAGGCGCAGAAGCGTAATTGGGTCCTGGAAAAGAAGGCATGAGCCGTGTCGCCGGGAGGGTGGGCCCCCGTGCTTGCGCACGTCCCCTCCTTTGGGCCGAACCCTAGAGGTTCACCGTACTTCCTGGCGTATCCTGTTCTCAAGGCATGCATGCACGTTCTTGGTACGGGGTTCCGAGGCGTCTGGGTGTCGCACACTCCGCCTCCAGTCCCAAAGCCGCGCAGGCCTTAGGATGCAGCCTTACCCCCGGTCTCCGGATCTCGTTTGGCCGGGTCACCTGCATGGCACGGGCTGCCTCAGTGCCCGGGCTATGGACACTGGGTTTCCTACTGTTGTGTGGCGTTCGTGTTTGGCTCCGGGTTATGGTTGGGTGTGGGTTTCGGTAACCCTGCCAGCCCTGGCTGGGGTCTTGGGTGGCTGTGTTTTGGTACGGTTTGTGGTGTCGCCCCTCTTTTGCCAGCTGGGGTTTGCGGTGTTTGCAGTTGGGCTTGGGTTTCGGCCTGCAACCCACCTTTTGTGGTTAGGGTTATGGGATGTGCGTGGTTGCGTGCGCGCTCCGCCTGCACCCCGCCGTTCCCGGTTTTGGTGTGTGGTGTCCGCGTGCGTGCTGGGGTCTGGGTTTGGGCTGCGCCCCGCCACTCCTTGGAGAGGTGTTGGGGTGTGTGTGTGCTTGTGTGCCCGTCCCGCGTGGTCTCCTGCACCTCCTGGTTGGGGGTGCTGTACGGGGGTGTGTGGCTGGGCCTGGCCTGGTGCCGCGACCCGCGACTGCTGGCTGGGGCGTCGGGGCGCGTGTGTGTTTGTGCGCGCGCCCCGCTTGTGCCCCGCCTTTCCTGTCTGGGGTGTGCTGTGTGGGTGTGCGTGCTGGGCTTGGGTATTGGCTGTGCTCCGCCCTTCTTGGTTGCGTCGTTGGGGTGTGTGTGGGGTCGTGCGTGTGCCCCGCTTGCCCCCGCCCTTCCCAGGGCGGCCGCCTGTGGCGCGGGGGTGTGCGGGTGTTTGCCGTTTTTTTTGGGTGGGGGATGGGGGGGCGTGTCGTGTCTTGTTTTTGTGGTTTCTGTCGCTGGCTGTCCCGGTCTCAGGTCTCATGGTCTCTGCCCCCCCATCCCCTCTCTTCCGGGCTGCGTTGCTGGTTTTTTTTTTCCCGTCCCAGCGTGGTGTGTGTCCGCGTGTTTTTGGTGTCCCTTTTCCCGGTGGGCCGCTGCTCCTGGCTTGGTGTTGCCGGTTTTGGCTGGGTGGTCCCCCTGTGCCTCTTTGGGGGGTCCTGTCTTCGGTGCCGTCTGGGTGGGGGGTTTGGCCGCCTCTTGCGGTGTTGGTGGGCGGTTTGGTGGCTGTGGGCTGTTCTCGCCCCCCCCCCCCTGTTTTTTGTTTTTGAGGGGGTTCTGCCTGTTCCTCCCTCTGCTTTCCCTGGGCTGGCGCACGCACTGGTCGGCATTCAGTGTGGTCTTCCGGGTTGCTGTTGGAGGTTGCGTTTTGGCAGGCCGTGTCCCGGTCCCATGGGTCGGGTGGGTTATGTACACGTTGGGCTCGGCGCCCCTTCCTGCCGGGTTAGGTTCTGGCCAGGCGGCTTCGTGCCGCTCTGGGTTGAGGGGTCTGGGGTTGTCCGTGTTCTTTCGCCTCCGCGGTGCCGGTTTTAACTTTCTGGCGGCGGTTTGTGTGGGTGGACCGCCACCGTTGTTGCCGGGCCGGCGGTGGCCCCTTGCCGGTGTGTGGCGGGCTGGTGCCGTTCCTTCCGGGGTATGCAGTGGCTTGTTTTGGTTAGTCCTTCGGTTAGCGTCCCTTGCTTTGGCGTTGTGGTGTCCTGTGGTGCGCCGTGTTGCGCCGTGCCGTGCCGTGGTGTGCCGCTCTGTGCCGCGTTGCGTTATCTTGCTGTGGCCTGTTGTGCTTTGGGGTGCCTTGTTGTGGTGCGTTGCACTGTGGCGCGCTTCGGTGCGGTGTGCCGTGCTGCCTCGTGTTGTACCGTGGTGGGTCGGTGGAGCCCAGCCTGGCCTGTGTGGTGGTGCGGAGTGCGGGTCTGAGTGTGGCTGGCTGGTGGCTGGGGGGTGCGGTTAGGTGTGGGTGGCTCGCTGGGTCCGTGCTGTGGGGGCCCGGGCGTGCCGCTCGGGCTGGTGGGTTGGGTAGGTGTCCGTGGGGTTGCCCTCTCTGGGGGGCCTGTGCCTTGGTCCTGTGTCCTCTGGGGGTCCCGGCCCCTAGCCCTGGGTGGTGTGGCCCTGCCTTCGTCCTCTTTCGGTGCCTGTGAGGTGGCCCTTGTGGTGGCCGGGGTCGTCGCCTGGCGGTAAGGATGTGGTGGTGGGCTGCGCGGCGGTGTTCCCAGCGGCTTCCTCTGTGGGTGTAGCCCGTTCTCCCTGTGTAGGTGTGCCCTCCATCCCCCCCGTGGCTTCCGGTGGCTGGTGGGCGTGTGCCGCTGTGATCCGTACGGCGTCCGATTCGTGCTCCGGCGGCGTATGTTGGGGGCGTGCGCCCCCGGGGCTTGTGCGGCGTCCGCTTGGGGTGGGGCGGCGCTGGTTCCTCCGTAGTGGTATGCCCTTCCTGCAATTGGGTCCTGGTGTCCGCCGTGGTGTCCTCTTTCTCTGCGCCTTGGTCCCTGTTCCTCCCCCTTCCTGGCCCTTGGGTGGTTTCCTGCCCCCACGTTGTGTCGCTTCCGGTGCCCTGTCCCAATGGGCGCCTGCCCCTCACTTAAGGCCCCTCCGTGCCCCCTTGCCTGAGTGTCCCTTTCTGTCACTTGCCCTCCCCTTGCCCGTGCCCTTTCCCTTCCCGGTGTGGTGGTTGTGGGGTGGGGGAGGGGGCTTCGATTGCCCAGTCCTGGGGGTGCGTGGCCTGGAGCCATTGGCGGAGGGCTTGGGGGGTGGAGCGGGGGCAGAGGCCCTGTACCGCGTCGCGGAGGAGGGCCTCCCATGCCGCCTGCGGCATGATGGCCTCCGGGGTGGCCCCGTAGGGGTTGGCGGGGGTGCAGTTGCAGACCTCCTCAAAGGTGTGCACCATGTGCACCCCCTCTCGCCTTCCCGCCCCCCCGGCCCACTTCACCCAGCAGCGGAGCTCCTGCAAGGCGGGGGCAGACCACCAGGCGAGCCGGGCGGGGGCCTGGGGGGGGGAGGGGTCTGAGCTCAAAGTCCTGGAGCGGCGGCAGGGGGACGTGGACATGCGGCAGTGGCGGGCGTGGCGGCGCCTGGGGGAGCCGGAGCGGCGGTGGCGGGGGCTGGGGGTGGAGGACGGGTACGGGCGGAGGGGGGAGCGGAAAGCCCCGTGGGGCCCGTGGGGGGATGGCGAGGTGTACATGGGGCGGCGGTGGCGTGCTTGGCGGCGCCTGGGGGAGTGGGAGCGGCGGTGGCGGGGGCTTGGGGTGGGGGACGGGTACGGGCGACGGGGGGAACGAGGAGCCCGGTGGGGCCCCCGGGGGGAGGGGGAGGTGGACATGGGGCGGCAGTGGCGTGCTTGGCGGCGCCTGGGGGAGCGGGAGGGGTGGTGGCGGGGGCCTTGGGGTGGGGGTCGCGTACGGGCGGAGGGGGGAGCGGGAAGCCCAGTGGGGCTCGTGGGGGCAGGGGGAGGTGGACATGGGGCGGCGGTGGCGCGCGTGGTGGCGCCTGGGGGAGCGGGAGCGGTGGGAGCGGGGCCCCGGGGGGTCGTGATGGCGCCTTGGGTAGCGGGAGCGGCGCAAGCGGGTGGTTGAGGCGCGGTGGCGGTGTGGGGAGTGTGGGTGCCGGGGCTGGGTGTGCTGTGCGGGGGGGGGAGCGGGAGCGTCGCTGTTTGCGGGACCGGGCCTCGTCTCTCGAGTCGGGCCAGTCAGGAGGTGTCGGCCGTTCCTGGGGGGCCTCGCGTGGTGCCGCCTGGTACTGGGGGGGGGGCAGGAGGTCCCCCGCCCTCCATCGATCCGCCACGTAGGGGTGCGGTGGCGGCAGCGGCTGGTGGTATGGGTCGAGTGACTTTCCCTGGTGGGGTTGGGCCCGGGGGGCCCCCTCGGCGTGGACGTGGTGGCTGGGGGGATACAGTGCCTGGTACGGGGGGGGTGGCCCCTGGTGGTAGGTGGGGTATGGGGGTGGAGTGCCTGGTGTCTGCCATCCCATACGTTGGTGCTGCTCGTGCACGGGGGGTTGTGGCCCGGTGGGGTAGGGTGGTGGGCAGTGGTAGTGGTGGGGATGGTGTTGGTGGTGGTGGTGGTGGGGCCGCTGGTGGTGGTGGCGCTGGTAGTGGTCGGGATGGTGCTGCGGGTATGGCTCTAGGACCCCTTGTGGATATTCCGGTCCCCCTGGTGGAGGTCGGGGGTCCGGCATCCTGCGCAGTCCCTGGGGCTGTACTGTTTGGTGGGCAGCGGGGACGGGTCAGGGGCCGGGCTTAACGGTGATTGTGGTCGAGGGGTCCCACATCCCTGGGTCGGTCTGGCCAGCGGCGGTGGTGGTTTGTGGGGGGTGGATGATGGGGCGCTTGGAGATGGGGATGCGAACGAGGTTTTGGACGGGGTCGTGTTGGGTGGCCGCCTCTGTGGTGGTGGCGGCCGCTGGTGGGAGGGAGGCGTGGGTTCTGGTAGGTGGGGGGTCCTGGTTTGGGTTAGGGTTTGGGTCTGGGCGGTATCTCTTGGGTTGGCATCGTTGTGTTTCTGGTGTTGTGGGCTGCGTGGGGTGGTGTTGGTGGTGGTGCTGTTGCAGGTGGTGCGCTCGCTTGGGCGCCGGCTTGGGTTTGGGGTCGGGTTTGGGGTTGGGGTCCGGTTCCAGGTTGAGGAGGACCTCGGTCCGGAGGTGTGAGGGCGCCAGTGCCGCGTGGGGCGCTTTCCTGGTGTGCTGCCAGGGTGCCTGAGTCGCCTGTGTGGGGGTCGAGGGGTCCCCGGTATCCTGGCGTGCGGCCGCAGCCTTGGCTTATGCCGTGGCCCTGTGGATGAGGCCGGGGGGGAGGGGAGGGTCCGAGGATGAGGTGGAGGACGTCGATGAGGCTGAGGACGAGGAGGAAGTGGTGGTTTTGGGGGACGCGGGTTGCGCTGTGATGCGGGCGGTCGCGGGTTTGTGGGCGGCTGCTTCTGCTGAGGCCATGGCGGGGAGGATGAAGGGCATGTCCTCGGGCTGTAGGTTGGGGGTGGGCGGCTTGGGGGCTCCGGCCGTGACCTGGCGGCCAGGTGGACCGATCTGGTCGGCAGCTGTGGGGGAGGGAGGTGCGGGGCTGCGGTAAGCTCCTTCTGGGCTTGGCTGGGCTGGGGTCCTGCAATGTGTGAGGTTGTGTGGGTTGGCGTCCGCGGAGGGGGAACAGTTCGCGTGGGCTGCATTTGTGGGCCGGGGGGGGGTGGGCCTGGGTTTTCCGGGGTGTGCGCGGGGGGCGTTTGCGGGCAACTGGGCTGGATGGGCGTGCCGTGGGGCGTGGAGCTCCCCCCGGTGGGTGTGTGCGGGTTGTCGAGTGTGGGGGGTGGTGAGGGGTGTCAGGCGGATGGGTCCGTGGCGGGCGTGTGCTGTTGTTTTGGCGGGTGGGGGAGGCCCGTGTCGCGGGCCCTCGGGCGCGTGTGATGGTGGGCGTGTGTGGGTCTCCGGGTGGGCAGCGAGAGGGGAGGGGCATGGGCGGGGATTGCGCGGTGGGATGTGTTGTGTCGGTGTATGTGTCCGCTCGCAGCGGCGCGCTTGCGTGGTCATTTGTAGGCCGGGCGGTTTGGAGGAGAAGCTTGCCGTCTTCTGCTGCCGCGGCAAGGATTTCGCAGACGAGCTTGCGTATTTGGTGCACCTCTTGGTCAGTGGTGGGAAGGGGGTATGCTAGCTCTGGGCTAAGACCCACGCAGCTGAGGACCCTGTGGATGGCGTGGTATCCGCAGGTGAGGGAGTGCTGTGGTCTGGGGGGGGGGGTCTTTCCGCGTGTCTGGGCCTGCCTTGATTTGTGTGTGGGCGGTGGGGATCGCTCAAATCCAGGGCACGGTTCCCGTGGACGGCCAGCGGCGCTGGATCCATTGGGCCAGGCAGAGCATGGCCAGTCTCAGGTGGTAGCCCGCTTGCCCTGAGGTGATTTGGGCCAGGGCGCGGGCTGGGGGCTTGTCCCCCGGCTGGAGCACGCCCCTGAGGACCCTGTGTCGGGTGGTGGGGTCCCCTTCTGCCCCTGGTGGGGCGGTCCCTGGGGCGAGCATGGTGTCTGTCCCTTTGACGAGCCATTGCGGGCCGGGGGACGTAGCTGTAGCGGCCGCTACGTAGTAGTGCCCGCTCTCGAGGACTGTACACCAGACCACCGGCAGGGGGTTGTCACTGTCTGTAGGTGGGGGAGGGAGGTCATCGTCTGGGGTGCGGAGGCCAGCGGCGCGGAGGGCGGTGTCACGGGTTGGTGCGGTGGCCTGTTCCCATTGCTCCGGGTGGTTCGGGTCCGCTGGGTGGTCCTTCTCCGCTGTGGCTGGTCGTAGGCGTATGGTCCCTCGAGGTTGGTGTCAGTGTTGTGTGTCAGGGCCTGGATCCACTCGATGGGGGGGATCCAGACGTGCTGGCCCTGGGTGTGTTGGCGGGCTCGCCAGAGTACGAGGTCTACGATGGCCTCGTGGAGGCCGTTGCCTGGGGTGGTCAGGTCCCGGAGGGCTTTGACGGTGAGCTTGGTCCAGGTCTCTTGTAGGCAGTAACAGCCCAGGGGAGTGCTCAGGGCCCTGCCTTGGAGGGTTGCTCGGAGGAGGTCGGGGTCGCGGATGGTGGTTGGTGTGAGGGGGGGGTGCTCCGGGTCCGGGGGGGGTGGGCTTGGTGGGTTGCCGGGGTCCTGCGCGTCCACGTGGACGTATGGTCGGCCCTGGTTGGGCTCGGCCGGGCTGGGCGGTACCGGGCGGCTTCGTGGGTGAAAGGTGGGCTTTGGGCTGCTTTGGTGGTGTCTTGGAGTCCTGCGGATGGAGATGGGGGGCGTGTGCGGGGCGCGGAGTGGGTTAGTGGACGTCTGGGTCATGCACGGCTTGGTAATGGATGAGACGCTGCATGTGTTCCCTGGTGGTGGGGTCGGTGAGTTGTTCCGTGTGTGTTAACAGGAGGTGTTTGCGGTGTACCATTTGGGCCGCTGCTCTGCGGACTGCTTCTAGCTGGAGATGCGCTGCTGCCTCCATTGGGCTTTCCGTGTGTTTGGCGGGGTGTCGGTGTAGGGCCTGTGTCACCGCCCCTCTCATGGTGGCTTCCCTGACCAGGGGATCCCTGAAGAGGTGTTCGGTTGCCTGCTGTGTGTGACTGTGGGTTGGCCAGCCTTCGCGTTGTCGTACGGTTTCTGCCGGGGACCAGCCCACTAGCGTGTCCCTGCCAGTATGGAGGGGGCATTTCCTGAGGTGTTCCCAGTCCTCTGGGGTGGTGTGGTCGCACGGGCAACGGGTGTGTACTTCCGGGACGTGGATGTGTTTGCGGGCGAGCCATCTGCCGAACCTGGTGAGGAATGGTAGTTGCTCCCTGAGGAGCTTGATGCGTTGTTTTTTGAGATTGGCTGGGACGTTTGCTGGGCGCAGTGCCGAGTGCTAGAGGGGTATTTGCAGTTTCTCCTGGAGCTCCTGGATGTGTGCCCGTCTGTCTGTGTCGCCGAGCACGCGGGCAAGATGCTGGATGGGGTTGGGGTAATGGTATGCTCTGTTGTGGGAGGAATAGGGGGTGTCCTCTGGTACCCAGTCCGGGGTCTGTTGGGGCTCCGGTTTTGGGGGGTATGTGTTGGAGGTGTGTGCGGTTTCGGCCGAGGTCGGGGATCTGGAGGGTTGGCAGGTGCGTTGTGCGCTGGTGTACTGCCCGGTTGTCGACCTTACTATTTCCGTATTGGTGCCTGTGGGACTCTTGTTTCACGATGTGGAGTTGGACGTAGGGGGGAAGGCTGCGAAGGGCTGTCCAGAGCAGCAGTGCCTGGGTGCGGAGGCTCGCCGCGGTGGCTTTTTCGAGTGGTTGTCTTGCTATGCGGAGGAGTAGGTGTGTGTCGACAGTGGCGCCTACCACGAACCAGACCCGGACGATGTGCGGGAGGTGGGCGGGTAGGTGGGCCGCGATTCGGCGATGGCGTTGGCCATGGCCCCCAGCTCCCCGTGGGAGGAGGCCCCGTAGGTGGTGTGGCCCGTGTGGTGGTCCATGTGGTAGTGTCTCCCGGTGTGGGTTAGCTGCAGGGTGGCCCCCCCGGTGATGGGCGTGAGGGCGGACTCGCCTGAGGCGTTGGTGAAGAAGAGCCGGTCCGCCGGTGATGGTTGTGGGAGGCGGCATGGGTTCATGGGCAGGTTGGCGTATATGGCAAGGCCCGTGGTGAGGCGGGCCACCGGGGTTCGGGGCTGAAGGACGGGGGTGGCGTACAACCCTATTCCTTTGGAGATGATGTGTTTCGCTTGGCAGGACATGGCTATGAGTCCCTGTTCCGGCTGTCCTTGTGTGAGGTAGGAGTAGATGTAGTGGAGGATGTAGGCTGTGTCAAGGTTTATGTCGTGGCATGTGGGGGTTTGTTTTTGGTGCTCCGGTGTGTGGCAGGAGTGGTGGAGGGGATAGTAGGGGTGCTCGTGCTTGTCTGTTCTGCCTGGTACGTACATGCGGTAACGAATGGCGACCCCTGCTGGGTCGGAGCGGGCCCAGGTGGGCGTTGTGGTGAAGAGCCATTGGGGTGTATGGTCGGGGTTCCACGCTACCGTGGGGTTCGCGTCGGTGCGGTGGAACCATGGGGCTACCCCTGCGTAGGCTTGTGGTGGTAGGTGGGTTGTGGGGTGGGTATGGTGGCGTGCTATGAGGTGCAATACGGGCCATGGCGTTGTTGGTGCCTCTGGGTCACAGGCCCAACATGTGCGTGGCATGCTCCCGGAGTCATGGGGGACCTTTGGTAGATCTCGGGCGGTCATGTGGTGCTTCGGTAAGCGCCATTTTGCCCCGTGGTGAATTTCATGGATTTCAATTAATATGGAAAGCTGACATACGTCTGGCCTCAGAAACAGTCTCAAGCACCTCATGTGCACCTTTTGACATGCAATGGAGTAGGTTAGGAATCTGGGGCATGTAGGCCGGGCCAGACACAGGACATGGCTTGGCCAGCATGGCCACGTAGCTGAATTCAGAATCAGTTAAAAAGTAGACCCACAATAAGTGGGAGAAACAATTGAGTATAGGGCTCCTGAGATGGGAGACCACTAGGCTGAACCAGCAGGGCCCAAGGCATGGAATGCCTATTTTACTTCGGTATTACGTCCATGGAGGAAGATACTTCCGCTCACTTGAGCGGTAGGGGTGAACCTTATGGGGGGGCTAGGGTTATAACCCTAGTTACTCTGAAAAATGTACTAAAAACCTGAAAAAGAGTGATTAAAATGATTAAGTGTTAGGCTTCATAACTTCCCAAGGTTTAGGGGGGGCTTGGGCTGGATCAAGTACCCTAAGAAAGACACGGCAGTGACGTTGTCTTGCTCTGCCCTGGAGTACTAGTTGATCAAGCTAGTAGGACCAAGGAAAAAGGCTCAAAGTACCCTGAAATCACCTCGGAAAATGCCTCTGACCAGCATATGACATTCTCATCACTTCATAGAAGCTTGTCACACTGTACGTACCCTTGCAAAACAGTGTAACGTACCGTGTATGATGTCTCTTCAAAGGGGCATTCCTCAAAAGTCACCAGCGTGCGGCGCAAACCTTTGGCAAAACTTTGGGGATAGTGGGGTTTGAACCAAGGACTCCCTCCCCAGAGTATACATGCTTTCCCACTAAGGTATAGTGGAACGCTCTAATGCGGACCGCCATCGCTGTATAAACAGCGTTTCAGTAAACATCGCGACCAAGGACCAGGGCGGAGCAATACTCCTGATGGAGGACACAAACCTCCACGAGCTGAAAAAAAGAGAAAATGTTACCAACAGGGTGTGAATCCTGTGGTGTAGTGGAAAGGGTAGCGATCTAAAAAGTCAAATCGCAAAAAGTTGACCAAAAGACGTTAAGAATCGTCATATTTCATCTAAAACTAGCAGTCGCAGACAAGCGCAACCAAGCTGCACGCCACAAGAAGAGGCACAGAAGCTTAAACAGGTCCTGGAAAAGAAGGTATGAGCCGTAGTTTTTAAAGTTTCGAAACGAAATTTTTGCACAGCTGCATCAAAAAGTTAATAAACATTAGGAAAAAGAATGAAACATGAAGCCAAACAACAGAGCAGGTTGACAACCCGCCTCTCGGGTATGTTACTGTCATCATACACTTATGCATTGTGTTTGTGTTGTTTGTCTCGTTAAACCGCTAGGGTTGTCACCGCTGTGTTAGTTGGGGGTATGGGTGTTCACCTTTCTTGCTCTGCACGAGTAAATCCAAGGATCTAAGCTATGTCAGACGAATGGAGCACACAGCGCGCAAGTACGGTTAGAGTGTGCGCTGTGCTGGCGATGCATGTGCCTCATCTCGGCATTCGCATGCTGTGGCACTTTCCCTGTGCACTTCTTCAAATCCCTCTTTTCTCCACAGGTCAAAAGAAAAGTGCTTGCTCGTTTCTGCTTTCGCCGTAGCGTTAAAGTAGGGTTTTTTCGAACGCTAGGCTTCGTTTTACCTTGTGCAATTGCCCGTCAGTTTACTCTCTCTCTCCTGCAGGAAACAAAGGAAGAACTGCATAATACAGACGATGCATTAATCGTTTCGGGGTGGTTGTAAATCGCCTTAGGGTTGTTTAAACGTTTAGGCTTGCTATTGTGTTCGTTGTCCCTCGGCATACACATAATGCGTGGTGAATGAGGTGAGTAAGCCCACAAGGAGCTCACCTCCTGGTTGAGTTTCTTCGTGATTGGTTGAATTGTAGGACTCATTGTAGGAAAAACATCGTCTTTGACTCGCCACCCTTCCCTGCATACTGCATCATGCATTAAAGGGCTGTAGTCCACGCGCTGTGCACGCGGTAAAACTCTTGTTAGGTTACCCAGGGCTCCGCCCTACTTTCTATAAGAAGAACGGGCGGAGTCCTGAACGCTTGCTTGCTTGATAGGACAGTTTAGGGACAGCATATTTTTTTCCAACCGAAGACCCGTATAATACGGCGACGTTGATTAGCTCCCTCAGCCTCAAACTGTCCTGCATCCGTCTTTGCTCTCAGGAGGGAAAGGTACAGGGTGATTGGTGCAGCAGCATATTTTGTTTGCCCACGCTAAAAAGGGCGCAGATCACACCACACCAGCTTGCCGCCGCCAGGCCCTGTATGGCGAGAAGAGAACGTCCTCACACGCTGTGCACGCAAACAGTGCACTCCTTTCCTCCAAGCCCTAGCAGGAGAACGTGCTTTGACGTCCCTGTTAGGCCACAGCAGCTTAGTAGCGCTGTGTTCTCTTGCATTCTCACAGGTGAGCCAGTAGGGCCTGAGAATTCATTGTCATGGCCTTCCAGTAGAGCGTGTAGGGGTTAGGGTCAGCACGCCTGGTAGTTGCTGAGTGCGGTTGTGCTCACCCTACCTTCGCAGGCTGGTGCTGGTGTTAGTGTGTGTAGTATAGTGGTGTCTCCTGCTCTGTGTGCTTTTCCCTGCGGGCAGGGGAGTGTGTTATCTTTTGGCCCCTAGAGAAATGGGCGTTTTGTATGCCCTTAGCACACTTGGCCACCCCTGCCCTCGAGTAGGTTGGGCTTGTGCCGTTTCCGCAAAGGTTAGGAGCTAGCACAGAAATTGGGCGCCATAGGAGTGGTACCAGTAGCTGACTAGGACCTTCGGTCCCGACATCAGTGAAGGCCGATGATGGCAGCCACGCTGGGGGAAGAAGTGAGACACATATAGACATACATAGCACACTTAGGGGTATGGTAGCACCGCCAAGACGGGTAGAAACCCATAGGTCTGGACTAGTTAGGGGTCTCAACTGTGGGCGTTTATGTCAGCAAGGAGGGTGGACACACCTTGTCTCCAACAGCTTGCTTGCCATTCCCCCTTGGTCTATGAAGCCACCACTGTTCGTTGACTCCCCAAGGTCATCTAACTAGGGCATGTCCCATGCAACACGTGGTCAGCAAGGCACTCACTTGCTGGGTGGCTGCAAACCTGATAAGCTGCCATCTGGCTCACGCTGGCAACAGCAGGCATGGGAGTGCAGGGCACAACCAGGGCAGGAGCAGGGCTCCAAAAGCAGCGGATGTGTAGATGTCTGGAGCGCCTACCCGATGAAGGGTGGGACTTAGTACATTTACCGTAAGTGGAGCTCTACAGGAGTCCTGAGCCTGTCCTGGCACACACTCAGTAGGCCTAGCTGTCAGCACAAGAGTGCTGAACGCCCCTGGGAGGTTGGAGACCAGAGGGGGTGGCGATTGAAGGGCCTCAACTGTGAGTTCCGAAGGGAGGGAATTTCTTCCCGTAGGCCGGCGTGTTCAGGAGAAAGGTGAAACTGTCTTTCTCAGTTGATTGTTGTTGCCTTGCTTGTTCCTGCTGCTTCTTGGAAGGGATCAGGTGTTTCCAAATGAAGTTGTTTTTGATGAAATAAACCCAAATATCCAAGTACCCACAGTAAAGCAAGGAATCACAGGATCAAATCCACAACATGAAGGGCATGCAGTCAAAGGAGGTAGTTTATCAACAAAGGAAACTCACAAGAACTACAGATTTCAGAAAAGATAGTTAGAACGTATCCTACAATCATGGGAAAACTGCCCACATGGGCATCCTCTCTTTTGTAGTGCCGTCTAGAGATGTGCACTTATTGTTTTGGGTCCCATCGGTGCTGAGGTGGCATGGCTTGTGGCGCTGAGGTCACTGCCATGTCACATGGGACCTTCCTACTTAGCTAGGCTGACTGGGAATTGAACCCAGGACCTCTCAAAAAGAGGTGCCCCAGCCCCCTAGGGTGCAGACCACTAGGACAGCTAAGCATTCATGAGAAAATATAGAAAATTGTATAGGCTGCGGATTAATGTCAGCGCCTCAGTCAGTCCACAAAATGGTGAATAAGTCCAATCAGTTGGGGGGTCAGGGGTCCACACAACATCCATAGTTCAATGCTTGGTTCTATAGGTCAAAATGTCTTGTCACCCCTTTTGCATAGGCCAATACTAAGATGAAAATGTGATGTGCCTTTAGGCCTCTCTATGACAACCAAAGCTAATCTTTTGGCAGGGAAATACACTTTTTCGTACTCCCCCTTTTGTGCTTTGGTGGCCACCACTGTCGCATTTTAAGGGAAAAAGGGATTTTATCCTGACCTCCCCATGGTTTCAACATCTTTTTAAAATTTCCCATAACATCCCTAACATTGGAAAGAAAGCGCTGCCTCAGGGCAGTCGCCAGTTTTTGCTTAGTCAAAAAAGACACCTACAGGTCCCACTGCGCTCAGTGGTGTTGCTGGGGCACCTTTGGCTTAATAGGGGGTTAGAATGGGCATGCCAATTCATGTGTGCATACACCTCTCCCTCCAAATAGAAAAACGCAGTGCAATACGCAAAACCGAACGCAGGATACGATCAGGGCACGCTGTCTGGGGTCTCGTTGAACCTGCTGGCTGACCTGATCTGTCCTTAGGGCAAGGGGGTGGCGTTGAAAATTGTTTTGCCCTCAATGGGGTCTTGGATTCTGGACAGTGGTCCAGGAGTCAGTTTTTCGGCCAGAACACGGCCTACTCCACTGTTTGCGCTCCAAAATATCTGCAGAGAAGGGACGAAGGGTTGAGGGGCTGATAAACACGCAACGATTGACGCAAACAACAAAACCCGTCAAATGACGGCCTAGAATTCTTCTGAGGACACACACCTGTTCAGAATCTCAATGTGCATTGAAAGCACATTTTTACGACAATTTCCTTCATCACAGGAAATTTTAAATTCTTGGATTTACACGCAGAGGAAAGCGGCGCACCGGAGCGCGTCCTAATTGGGCGCCGGAAAAGACAGAGAAAATAAGATTATAACAGTATGTCACGCAATAATGACGAAATGACGAGACATGCAATAAATAATAAACGTAGAGACTCCACGTATGCCTCTAGGAAAAATCAAGAATGAAGAATTCGAGAGTTCAATATGAATTCAAAGAAAGAGGTATAAACATACAGGTTGTGTTTGCTTCGCATGCAGCATACTCATTGCTTGTCTCGTGTTTCCGCTGACAAGTCGTGTAGCAACGCAAACGTAGAATACAGGGATTGATTAGAAGATTGCGCGATGATAAGAGGTGATATTAGGGCAAAAATGATGTCCTTCGGCCAGGGAGTGGTTGTCACGGGGGGCTACCGGTTCTGTCCTGCGGTGCAATGCGGGGCAACCGTGACGGCTGCTCTTACACACGAACCTCCCTTTTTTGTGGCACTGATTAGAACATACACACGTGTGCATAAACGATTTGCTTCGCTTGTGTTTCGTGTCACGTTCCCACTTGCCCTCCCTCTCCAGCGGTAGGTAAGGTGAGTAAGCCCAGGAGGGGCCAACCCCTGCTTGACTTCGTGTTTGAGTTTGGTACGGATTGATGGAAAAGTATTATTTAAAATATTGGCTTGTCAGACTCGTGCATACCCGTGCATGCATATGGCGCATTAAAGGGTAGGCCACGCGTGTTGCGCACGGTATGACTCTTTTTTAGGTTACCCAGGGGCTCCACCCGACCTTCTATAAGAGAACAGGTGGAGTTCCTTAAGCTTGCTTGCTTGCAACCTGGTTTGGGAACAGCGTATTATTTTCCAGCCTAAGAAACATATAATACGTGGAGGCTGGTTAGATTCCTCAGTCTCAAACCAGGTCCATCGGCCTTTGCTTTACAGGTGGCCCGGTAAGGGTGAATTGGTGCAGTTGGCTGTCGCGCTAAACCATGCGGCACAGATCACAACAAGAAGCTGCACCTCAGCCGTGAGTGGCGAGGGCAGTCTGACGTCCTCATCATGCGTGCAGTGCACGCAAGTAGAGCACCTCTTCCCTCAAAGCCCTGGCAGGGAGAAGTTTGGTGACGCCCCTGTCAGGCCACAGCCGCTTAGTAGCGCTGCGTTCGCTTGTGCCTTCACAGGTGGGTCACAGGGCCCTCGAGACGTTTTTCATCAACACCAAGTAGCAAGTGGGTGTAAGAGTGGTAAGGCAGCACAACGCTCGCTCACCCTTTGATGGCTGGTGCCAGTGTAGGGTGTGTAGGACCTGTAGTGTGTGTGTCACTGTCCCGCTTGTTTCCTGAAATTTTATCAGGGTTTTTTGACGGGCAGTGGCAGTGGCAGTCTAGGTTTTGGCCGCGTAGCAAACAGGCGTTTTCATGCCTCATGGCTTTTGGCCACCGCTCCCCTGTAGTAGACAGGTAGGCCGGAAAACCAATACCTTGGCGTTAGCGCCGGGTATTCCCCGAAGGCAAGTCTGGAGCCAGCACAGAAATTGGGCACCTAGGGGCGGAGAGACCTGGGGCGTACCCTATGGCACCGTGTAAAGACATCCGCCGGGTTAGCAAGGGTGCAGACCTGGGTATAATTAGGACACCATTTCTGCGGCTTGCTCATAGGTCCTTAGGATTAGCACACTCACATACACATAGGAAAGTATAGGAAGGTATAGGAAGGGTACAGTCTGTTAGTCCCTTGGCTTCCTCTGAAAGGCAAGCGTTTCAGCGAGCCTCAGCAACTCTCCTAGGTTGTTCTGGGACAGGTATTCTACCAGAACAGAATTTAGGCGTCCCTCAGGAGGCACAAGGGCAGAAAAGGGTTCCCAGGTAGCTTCTTCAACTCCAAACGCTTCCCAGAGGCTGAGGAAAAGCCACCGTTGGCGGTAGCTGTGTCGAATGACCGACTTCACCAGGTAGAAGCCTTTCTTAGCCATCTCCTTGGCATTCATGTCGGGGAGTTCTCCTTCAACTTCAATTGGGCTGGCAGCCCCAAGTAGGTGCAGCGCGGCGATCTCCTCGTCATTTAGTTCCCATTCTCCCCCACAGAGGTCCTCTGGGTCATAGTAGCGCTTGAGCTGTTGTGCAGCGCACACCAAGGTCCCCCCTAGTCGGGGAGAACACCGCATTGTGATGCAGTGACCATCCACAGACAGGATCTCGTAGGTTCCAAAGTAGGGGTCGTCGCTGGTGGAGCGCGGCCAGGCGGGTAGCTAACTGTGGTGCACCAGTACCCAGTCTCCCTCTTGGTAGGAGGCAGGCACACGGTGCTTATTCTTCTTGTTCCACTGACGCTCCCTCACTCTTTGGAGCATAGCCTTGGCCTTAGCCACCTTGTCTTGCTGCTCCTGAACCCATTTACCCACAGTGGAGTACGAATCCTCAGGATAGGGATCGTGTAGGAACCACGCCGGGCGTCCCATGAACAGCTCATGGGGCGTATAGCCAGTTGCCGAACTCTCTTCTGAGTTCATCATCAGGGATATGACGAACAGTAGTCTCACCCAGTCCTTGGTGCGCTCCGTCTTGCACCAAATCCTAATGTGCTCTTTGAGAAATCGGATCTGTTGCTCACATAGGGGGTTACTCGTATGAGTGTAGGGAATCCCCGTCGACACCTGGACATTGAGCGATCTCAGGACTCTCTTGTACCAGCCAGTGTCGGAGCGTATTTCTTTGGGTGCCCCATGGACACAGAACCGGTCTTCCAGGATAATCTTGATGGTCTCCTCGCCGGTGATGTGTTTAGTGCATGGGAACACCCTGGTTTACCTTGTCAGCCCACAGGTTACCACTAGGGCGAAGTCATAGCCCCCGAACTTAGGCATCTACGTGTAGTCCACGTATAAAACACCGTTCGCACAGTGGGGGATAGGGAGGGTCGAATAGAGACCTCTGTCCCTGATATCCCCAGGTTTGCAGGACGGACACGGGCACCTGTCCACGATAGGCAGGAGGGTTTTGCGCAGCTGGACGTCTGTCCACGTAGAGTGAAACCACTGCTTGAATAGTCTCAGGGTACGGTCCGCTCCCACGTGACCACTAGACTCACGGGTCCACTTGAGGAGTGCAGGGATACGGTCGCTAGGCACAACTATCCGGTCCTCATGCCAGTGGTAGGTCTTGTCCCTTTTCCATTGTTCCTGGTTGACCAGGACGGGTTCCAGATGCTTCTCCAGACGTTTGTAGATATCTCCGAACTCCTTGAGGTACTCGACTTGTTTGAGTCCATCTAGAGGTCGGATCATGGTCATGTTGAGGTCCAGGTGTACGTCCATACAGCTGAACGCCTCCTTGGCTAGCTCCTCAGACCTGGCACCAATTATGTCGTCAAAGTTGTTGCGGCTAATGTAGTCCGCACACTCGTTCTTGACGCCCTTGATATGATGTACTGAGAGCCGTAGCCGGCTCAGGTAGGTCCAACAGCGTCTGAGTTTAGCCTTCTCTGGTGGGGGACCCTTCTGGAAAGTGCGGACTGGTTCTTGGTCACACAGCCAAACCACCGGGTTGCTCCCCAACAGTGGGGACTGAGAGGATAGCACGAGCATACCTGGGAGCAGTTCCTGCTCAGAGGTAGAGTAGCTACCTCCGGCTTGGTTCCATTTCCAGTTCCAATGGCCCAGGGGAACCAGGATGCATTTGTCGTCAGGGTAGCTGTGCTTGAGGGTACCGTCTCGGTTCAGTCCATCAGTCCCCCATGGGAAATGGCCGAGTCAAACTCCTTCTTCTCTAGTGCTTGCTACTGAAACACCGTTCCACCTCCGCCCACATTGCTGGCGTCTGTCACCAGAAAAATTTCTTCTTGTGCCCTAGGCACGCCCACGCATTTAGCGCTAGCTATTTCGTCGTTGAGCTTCTCGAACGCTTGTTCTTCTTGCGGGCCCCAGCGCCAGGTAGTACTCATCTTGATGAGGTCCGCTAGGATGGCGCTAGTGTAGGTGAAATTTTGGATGTGGCGACGGTAGAAGTTGCAGGCCCCAATGAAACTGCGTACATCATGTAGTCCTTTCTTGGAATCGTCATGTCGCACCTTTGCGTCCATCAGAGGTTTGGCCTTAGAGGCCGCGCGGGTCCACCACCCATAGCCAATATCGAATCCCAGGTACTGCATAGTCTCCTGCATGAACTCATACTTTTCCAGCTTGAGTCTGGTGTGGTTCACCTGGCAGACCGCAAAGAACTCACCCAAGAGGATTAGGTGATCCTCCTGAGTATTATTTCCCAGGCATACATCGTCAATGTGTGCTTCCATCTGGGTGCCCCGGGATATGACTTCTTGCACTACGGGTCTCCAACGTAGGATGGACAGTATCTTGTTCATCAGCTCTTGAAGAAGAGCTGGTGCGTTGGCCACGGCAAAGGGCATGGCCTTCCACTTGAACACCCTCCCCTGAGGGGTGATGAAGGCTAGGAGTTCCTGGGCATTGGGCGTCAGGTGCACCTGCCAGAATCCACTTCGCTTGTCCATCTTAGTCTTGTGGCGACAGAAGGCTGTCTTCTCGAGGGTTGACTCCATGTGAGGAATAGACCCTGAGTGTTTCAGCGTCTTCTTGTTCAGCTCCCCATAGTCCACCACTAGCTGTTTGGCTGTGGACCCAGGTTTAGTCACCAGGAAACAGGGGCTGCAATGTTGAGGGTAGACCCCATCCTTGTACTCCAGGACCAGGCCAGCGTCGATACACTCTTGTATCTGTCGCTCAATCTCGTTGGCCTGCTCTTTAGGAGCTGGATAGGGTCTCCTGCGTATCTCCTGACCCAGGAACTCGGGCTTCAGCTTGAGCTCCATCTCTACTAGCTTGTCACAGGAAGCTGGAGGGGGTAATTCGCTGAACACCTCCAGGTAGGTCCTGATCAGGTTCTGTACTCTCGGGTCCAAGAGTTTGATCTTGTCCTCCATGTCCTCGTCTGAGTGTAGATTGCTTGCCCCTTGTATAGAAGCGGGAAGGTGATCCTCAACCGGCTCCGCGTCTTTGGTAGTATCCTTCAATCCTTGGTAGGCGTATAGAAGGTCCCGTTCCACGGTCTCAGGTGGTCGGTGACAAGATAGGCACGCTCAAGGGGGTTCGCATACGCATTCCTCTGAGAGGTCCCCCTGCCGGGTCCTCACATGGGAACCCCACACGCTCTTCATGAGCTTCAGATCTACATCCCGTTGCCAGGTGGTGATCTTCTTTTCCAAGTCCTCCTTCAGTTGGGAGATATCTCCCATTGAGCCTTGCTTCCACGGCCATGAGCGGTGGGTAGGTCTAGCATAGCATAGCCTCTTCGCCATGAATCTACTCTTGGAGTCCACCTACTCCCTCAGCCTGGATCGCGGGTCTAGCTCCGCGTCCAAGGGCTCCTCTCCCCTCATGGAGAGTAGGCGTTCCAGTGGGGGAGCGTACTCGGCGGTCTCCACTTCCTCCACGCACGTCTGCACGAAGAAGGCGTCATGCTCAGTCTCGTCATCAGAGTGTATAGAGCTGGGTAGCAGAAGGTTTTTATGAGTCTTTCAGCTCTTTGTTGTGCCTCTCCTGCTGCTTGCTGCTGGTGTAGGGTTCCTGCTGCTTGTTTTTGATGGAAACAATGTTTTATTGATGAAATACAACCAATACAGGATAACCCAAGCCAGAGATGAGCAAGTAGAAGTCCAACAGGATCAAAGCATGAAGGGTTGCAGTCACATGAGAGTTAGATGAAGAAAGATATCAACAATAGACTACAGCAATTGACAATCAATGCAACTCGGGTTGAAATATTTTACATGTTTGAGAAAAACTGATTGGAAAACTGTCCCAAGGGCTCACACTCTCCATAGTGCAATCTTGGGATGTGCACTCTTTGCTTTTGGGTCCCATAGGTGCTGGGGTGGCATGGCTTGTGGCGCTGAGGTCACTGCCATGTCACATGGGAACCTCCTACTTAGCTAGGCTGACTGGGTATTGAACCCGGGACCTCTCAAAAAGAGATACCCCAGCCCCCTAGGGTGCATACCACTAGGATAGCTAAGAATTCATGAGAAAACATAGATAAATGCATGGGCTCTGAATCAATGTCAGAGCCTCAGTCAGTCCAGGAAAAGATGTTTTAGTTCACATTGCTTGGGGACTAAGGGGTCCACACAACATCCTGATTTAGTGTTTGGTTCTATAGGTCAAAATGTGTTATCACTCATTTTTGTTAGGCCAATACTAAGATAAAAATGCTGGTGAAGCGGTACCCAGAACCCCATGGCCAGGTTACGGCATACAACCATGCACGGCGTGTTCATTGCCGTGAAGCCCCGCATCGGCAACCGATGCACCGCCAGCGGAGATTTGTGTATCAGAATATCAGGAATCAACAGGGTTTTATTTTCATATTGTTTCCGTCAATTTTTACGCTTCCGTTCCGATACTCACTGTTTTGACTGCTGGCGGTTGGTTCGCGATTTTACCGTAACCGCCAGTTTAACTGTTTATAATGGAAATTTCAACGCTATCCGTCACGAAGGCTCCAAAGTCGCCAGGAACTGCATGGATGCTTCCGCAATTTTCATAATTAATACTCGCAACCTTAATCCGAATTTTTCAGGATGTCGAAATCGGATTTTCGACTTCGACATCCCCGCACTTGATTTGACCTCTTTCGAGTGGACCTACGTGCTTCCGTATGCACGAATCAACTTCCCTTTTATCCTGCCCTCCATTTGTCTTAAAGATATGGGCAAAACAAAGTTGATTCGTGAGGCCACTTGTGAAGGTCATATCTCGTGTTGCTTGCGAGGAATTACGATAAGGAAACGTGGGATGTATTTACAATACTCCCGACGTAATTTAGGAAGCATTATATGCCTTGCGTTTCCACACGTGCGCGCTAGTGTAATGGATCATGGTCAATTGGGTAGAGTTTGCGTTATAACTCTTTGGCCATGATATTGCGTGCGTTAAGATAACTTTCGGGTGTAGCGCGCAAGTGTTGGTGTGGCATAGGAACTCTCCTTGAGTTCCTATGAGCGATTGACACAAAGTTATGCCCTTGGAGGGGCATGACATATCGTGGTGGGAGCTACCTTTTTGGGCAATATGTGGTATGTGCCATGTGTTGTGTTGCGTGCCCACTTGGCGGGTCCATTGCTCCAAGTCGAACCCGCCAATGGACCTCATATTGTGCAAGCACCTTCTCCATACTCCCTACGATCAATTGCAAGCCTAACCTTCGTGGAGGGAAGCTTGTGTGGTGATCCCGAAGCGATACGTTGGGAGCAAGGTGTGTGTTTTACAATTTTCCATATTTTCATGTGCCCACTTGGGAAGCAGCGCTCGTAACCTATCAAGGCGCCCCAAGTGGAGCACATATGTGGGATCCAAGGTCATTGGTGTCAAGTCATTGTGTTTAGAAGGATTAGTTAATTGCACGATCCAAGCCGAAGATATTATAATATAATTGTGCGCCTTTCAAGGCACTTTTGTGTGTCATTGTGCCAATTTTGCCATTTTTGGCTCGTCATGATGTCAAGTGGCGACCGTGTATCTCAACGTTGCGCTCAATTGACATCATGACCCAAGTATGTTGTGAGGGTACATACTTCTGTAGCCAACATATCTTGGACCCGGCGAATAACTCCTCTTAGGCTTGGCATACCGTGGCCGCCATGTTGGCGATTTGGGACTATCCCAAATCATGGGCTCAGTTGGCGACCCTGCCATTCCCAATACCGGAGGAGTTGGGCGACGCCCCAAAGATATGTTGGACACATATGACTTGATATCAATCCTATGGCACACTTCGGTCCAAGTCGGGCATGTGCCTCATTTGCCCCAACCATGAGTGTGCGCATTTTTGGCCATTTTGAGCATTTTTCCACTTTTGCTGCCCGCCGTGTACTATGTTCTAACCCTCGTGCACGCCGGACGCATGGACCAATGGACCATATATGACATGGGTGTTATGGGTAATGGTCCCCATGGTCCACACACCACGTGGGCGAAGCGGAGCCGCCTTCCTTAAGGCGCTAGGCCATATTGGGTATGGACAATTTTGCCATTTTTGCATTTGTGGACCCAATTGGGATCGTCACCACGCCGAGTGGCATGGAGATCTTCGGGAGCCAAGGGCATGGGAGTCTCTGTTGGACTCCCGGTGGATCACGTATGGAATGCCGGATTCGATCTCCAAGCCGGCGTGGAGATATACTATTGGGAGCACACTGAATTTTGGCTCATTTCAAGCAGCCAAAATGACCGAATTTTGGGACCCCAATTTCCCCCTTCCGTGTGGTCAATTGGCGGCCCCATTTCTCTAAGCCCATAGGGAGCCCGGACCTAAATCCAAGTTGTGCACTCAGATATGAGTCCTAGGTCCTGCCTCCTACCCTGTGAGCCATTGGCCTTACCTTGGCCGGGCGAGCCACGCGTGGGAATGACGCCAATTTTGGTGATTTTGGCATCATGACCCCACTTGACTCATCCGTGTTGCCCTGATGCCGGGAGCTCAGAGGGAACCAGGTGGGGTGAAGGTTCCAGAGGGTTCGTACTCGAAGGGCATAGGGTCAGTAGCCTCGTCCCTACCTCTGGCGGGTTCAGACGAGGGGTCAATTTAGGGGATTTTTGAGTTAATTTCAGTTTGGGCTGAAACAGCCCATTTTCAGCTACCAACTCCTGGGTGATAATGGCGGCGCCATATCTCTGGCTCAGAGTGGAGTTGGGACCTGCCATTAAGGGAGCATAGGAAGCCACTGTCGGTCTGCCTTGGAGCGACTTGGTTTTCAGGAATTCGCCTGTGGCTGGGCGATAGACCCCCCCTATTGGCAGGGTTTCAGGGTCCGGACTGAGCAGGGCATGGGTTGTGTTTGAGCCCCCGCCCCCTTCAGCCACTGAGAGGGTCGGACCTGGGATTTGGATATGAGTTGGGACTGAGTGTCTATGGTCCTGTGATGCCCTTACCCCAGTCCAGTCTTAACCCCATGTGTACATATCCTGATGTGTTGCTGTACATACTTTCGTTCCCTCTTTGCAGAGTGGCAAGGATTCTGAAACGCTTTGTCACATGACACAGGCGTATTGATGCCCTTGTGAGCGTAGTGCCTTGCCTGCCTGCTCACCTGTGCGTGTCACCGCAGCGTCCCGTGGCCGGCCCCCCACGGGAACGCGTCAAAAGCGTTTCACCGCCGCGGGGTTACCCAGCCCTCGCGTGCCACTCGGGGCCACCAACCCCGAGCAGCGCGTCGCAGCAGCGCGGCGCAGCTCGCAGCTCGCAGCGCAGCGCAGCGTCTCGCAGCGCAGCGCAGCGGCTCGCAGCGCCACTCAGCGACAGCGCCGAGTTCGTCACGGAGCCCGCAGCGCCGTCCAGCGCATCGCCCTGACCGCGCAGCAACCGTGAAAGAGGTGCACAGACCAGGACTCCTGCATCAGCCCCATCGGCCGACCCGGAGTCCCATCGGCCGACCAGCAAGGCCGCGTCAACCACCTCCACAACCACCGGCTGACCAGCACCAGCCGCACTTCCAATCCAGTGCTGCAGCACCCTCCTCAACAACCACAACCAGTTCGTTGAGTTGAACGAGTGCACATCAAGGACTTCGAGACCATCTACGCCCCCGCTGCCATGGTGAATTGGCAGGAAGCGGGCAGGACGTGGCCGCGGCCCCACCCCCATGCAGCACGCCTGCTGCGTGGGTTGGTTTGGGACCAGCATTACCGCCACAGCCACCCCCAGTGCGAAGGCGGCATGCCCAGGAGCTTCGAGCTCGGCACGGACATCGCCCCCGACCGCCTGCAGGCCGTGGAGGACTGGCTGCGGGCGGAAGGGTACGAGTACCGCCACCAGCAGAGACGGTGGAGGACGTGGACCCGGCCGGACAGGCCCGGCGAAGGCCTGCGTCCCGACGGGATCGAGGAGGACGAGGACCCCAACGCCTACCCGTCGGGCGCCTCGATCAACGTCTCCCTGTGGGACGTGATCGAGAAGAACTTCCCGGAACCGGGGAGCGAGCGCAGGCTGCAGGGCAGCAGCAGCGCGTCTCCGGCGACGGAGAAGCGGTCCGCCGGGGACAGGAAGAGGGACCGGAAGTGGCGGGAGTACCAGGAGTCCCTGGCCGCCGAAGCCGCCCAAGGCGCCAAGGGCGGAACCCCAGCCCCCAGTCCCCAACGGGCCAATGGTGGTCACCACCCCGGCTCCACCACCCTTGGCGACTACATCCAAGTCGCCAAGCAGACCCAGGGCAAGCCCCGTCCGCTGCTCCTGAGGGCCCGGCAGGCCCCAGCAGGCTACAGCAGCGACGTGGAGTCGGCCCACCGCGGGAGGATGCCGGCCGACCAGGCCAGCTCCAGCAGCAGCGTCGCTCCCGAAAGGGACGTGGCGCGCGCCTGTGAGCGCGCCTGTGGGGTGCCCTGCAACCGTCGGGTTGCCCGGCAACGGGCCAAGCAGTACAGCGCTGCCGTGGAGGGCGCCGCCGGCATCGCGCAGGGGGAGGCTGCGCAGTGGGCGCATGGCATGGCCATCCACACCCAGACCGTGGCGGCCATTGCGGCCGGACTCACGGCCGTAGCCGCCTATGGGGCAGCGACTGCCCAGGTCAACGGTGAGTTGGCGGCAGCCGACGAGGAAGCCCGCCTGACGCAGGAGGCCATTGCCTGCAAGGAGGCCGAGGTGAAGGCGCTGGAAGAGGCGCTTGCCCAAGAGAGGGCAAAGAAGGAGGCGGAGGAAAGGGCCCACGCCGAAGCGACGGCTAAAGCCCAGGAGGACGCCGCCAAGAAGGAAGCCATCGAGGCCGCGCGACGGAAGGTCGCTGAGGAGAAGGCCAAGACGGAGGCGGAGCTGGCAGCGTTGGAAGCGCAGAAGGCGCGGCTGCTGCAGGCCCGGGAAGCCGAGGCGGCTCGTGCTCGGGAGGAAGCCGAGGCGCGAGCTGCCGCAGCCACCGCCGCCGCAATGGAGGAGGCAGAGGCCAAACTCCGCCGTGAGACTCCCCCGGGAGCATCACGAGTGGAGACCCTTCGAAAGCTTTTCGAAGGGGACACCTCCTCCAGGATGGCGCTGGATGAGGCCGACACGGGCAGCAGTGGGAGCAGTGGCACCACCGCCCGTCGACGGAGGAAGGGCAAGGGGAAGACCCCCGAGAGGCCGCGGAGGCCAGCGGGTGGGCACCCCCACGACAGTGACCCCTTCTTCACCGCCAGTGACGGGGATGAACGAGGCCGTCGACATCGCCAAGTGGTGGCTTGGACGGGCGGAGGCGGCGGAGACGTTCCCATGGAACCGGAAGGTGAGGATGAGGATCTCCCTCCTCCCTACCGGAGCTCGGAGTCCTCCGTGACCGAGACGCCCAGGTGGGGCGACATGGACGAGGATGACGACATGGAGTTCGGCATCACGAGGAAGCGCCCATCCTCGGACCCACCGAGGCGACCCGGCGGAGACCCACCGGGACCCCCTGGCGGAGGACCATCAGGACCCCCTGGAGGACGCCCACCAAGTGGACCCCCTGGAGGCGGACCACCGGGCGGGGGAGGACCCCCTGGACCGGGCGGACCCGGCGGAGGCCCTCCTGGAGGACCCCCTGGGGACCCTGACGACCCACCAGGGAACGGCGACCCGGATACCACCTGGCGGTGGATTGTCTACCTCCGCAGGAGGGTCTTTGCCCTCGAGTGCGAGGTAGACACGGGCAAGGTCGAGATGGCTCGCATCTCCGGGGTCGCCGCGCGCGCGCAGAAGGACCTGGACATCGCCAGAGCCGAGACCAAGTCGCTGACCAACGTCGTCAGCGGCCTGCAGGAGAGGCTGGATGCGCTGGAAGCCCGTGGGAGAGTCGGCAGCGACCACCCACCCCTGGAGTCAGGCTCGTCGGACGACGGCTGGGGACCCGGACCAGGTCCAGGCAGACCCCACGCCCCCGGCGGAGCCCCCAGGAGTCGCCCCAGCGCCAGTGCCCCCTCTCTCACCGCCCCCTCTCACCACAGCGCGGGCCGCCGCAACGAGCGCGTGCCGCCCGGCAGTGGCAGTGAGGAATGGCGCGATGAGTGGCTCAGCGCGGACTACCACAACCGCCGTGCTCCACCGCGGACGCCTGTACGCCCCCGACGCCCGCCACCAGCCCCGGTGCCAATCCCCAGGGCTGGAGGACGTTATGGTGGACTCAGGGATGAGGTCCCCAGAGGAGACGTGGAGTGGGATGTCGGCGAAGGTGAGGACCTGGACCTGGACCTGGACCTGGAGGAGTTCGACATCAGCCCGCCGCGTGGTGTACGACGGGAGGCCGCTGAACGCAGCCGCCGGCGCCGTGATGAGGATGCGTACATGGATGCAGTACGGCGTGAACATTTTGGTTCAGCGTACGTGGAGGAACCGCGGCGTAGCCACAGGGACTCCATGGAGGAGATGGACGTGGCGGCCGTGGGAGTCCGTGGGCGAGGCCGATGGGAACCTCGGTGGACCTCGCGGCCGGCGTTCATGGTCTCTAAGGCCGCGGACGCCGCCGTGTGGGAAGACTTGAAGGACATCAAGCCCCCCATGTACGATGGCAACCCCCTCAACCTCGACCGCTTCTTAGAGAAGCTGGACGATTGGGGGCTGACCGTCACTGAAGACCTACCTCCCGCGGATGCGGAGAGATATGTCTTCAAACGGTTCAGGTACCGCCTGCCGGAAGTGCTCGGCGAGCTATACTTCGTGGCGACCAAGGAGGGGAAAATCAAGACCCTCAAGGACGCCAAGAAGTGGCTCAACGAGCAGGAGCGGGTGGACGCTCCGCAGGTGGCTGCCAAGCGCTGGAAGTCCATCAAGCTTGAGCATGATGGACGGGAGATCCGCCTACGGGACTGGCGTGACTTCCGAGGGAAATACACCCTCTTCCGCCGCAATGTGGAGGATTGGAACGAGGGTGACGAGCAGGCTCGCCTGCTCTCCATGCTGCCGGAAGCATGGATCAAGAGGGTCACCAAGGAGGAATCCAAGAGGGCCAAGTCCAACCACACGGTCAAGATGATGCTCCCCAAGGAGTATCATACGAACGTGGTGTCTTGGGCGAAGAAGAACGTGGCCCGGGATGTCAAACGGCACTCCCTGCGGAACGCTCTTCTCATCACCGTCTCGGGCGATCGCGAGAAGACCGCGATGTGGCGCCTTGACGACTGTGAGTTGAGCGGCCAGACCATCCGTCTGCAGCCCATCCCGGCGCGGATGAGCTGCGACGAGATCCTGGAGTGGGTTGGCGAGGAGGTACTCAAGGAGTACCGAAACCTCCACCACACCCGCGGGTTGAGGCCCGGCGACCGCGACGTCAACTACGTTGGCGAGGGACCTGGCGGGGAAGACGCCATGGACCCAGCGGGAGCCGGCGGCGATGAGACTCTCGTCGACGATGACGACGACGATGAGCCCGCCGAGGTGGCCGTCTGTGCCTTCGTGGCCAGGAACCTGAGCGCGGGGAGCAAGCCGGGAAACTGGAAGCTCCTGCAGCAGGGTTGGAGGAAGCAGGAGAAGAGGGACCCTCGCCGCATTGGCGACCCTCCGCTGTCCTTTGGGGAGTTCATACGACCTCACCCGCAGGGCTGTTTCGTGTGTTATGGGAGGAAGAAAGGCTTCAACCATGACCACCGAACATGCCCCGTCCACAAGGCCGACACGGAGGCTTACAAGAAGGCGCACGGGTCGAAGAAGCGTGCGCCCGCGGGTATCCGGGAAGCCAAAATGGAGGTCGACAAGGACGAGCTGGCCAAGCTGATGTCGAGGAGATCAAGCGGAACTGGGTCCCCAGGTCGGACAACAAGAACAAGGAGAACAACCAGAATGACCAGAACAAGGACAAGGACAAGAAGGGTAAAGGAGGAGGTAAAGGGGGAAGAAAGAAGGGCGTCAACGACGTTGAGGCCGAGGAGAACACCCCCTCTTCCACAACCGACGCCCCCTAGCGGAGCCCCTGCAGCCAAGGGCCCCAGCTAGGGCGGTCGCAGGATGGTGACGTGGGAAGCGCCGAACCATCCCAGTCGGGAGTCGATAAGCACAAGGGGACTGCCGCGGGCGGAAGGCCCGGTCCGGCGCCCAGTCGCGGAGGCGGGGTGAGGGCAAGTGAAGGCACGAACCCTTGCACCCGTCCGTCCTTCGCGACCAAGAACGTGTTTGATGTACTACAGGATCTTTCCGAGAGTATCAGAGGATCACCCGGACCGCAGCTGGATGCTGCAGATGGGCAGCCTGAGCCCATTGTCCACGACCTGCGCCAGTCGCTTGTGGAGCTTCTGGAACGGCCGGAGATCCTGAGTTTGCACGCCGTGCGCCGTGTAGGTCGCGAGCGGCAGTTGCATCTTAAGGTCCGTGCCTTATGCGGCGAAGTGGAAAAGGTTTTCGACGTGTTGGTCGACACGGGAGCTCAAGTCAGCTTGGTCAAGGCTAGCCTGCCTCCGCCAGAGTGTCTTACCGACAGTCGGAAACCTGTCAGGCTAAAGGTGGCGAACGGCCAGTACATGGTGGGAGGCACGAAAGAAGCGGCCATTGGGCTGCAGTTCGTGAACCATCGTGAGCTGAGCCGCCCAGACCTCGGCAAGGAAATCCTCCTGCACGGTAGCTTCTACGAGGCCGAGATGGACTGGGACATGATCGTCGGGTACGACTTCATGATGGAGACGGACTCCGGCGTCCTCCCGGCCCAGGCCTCCATCACCCTGTACCAGGACGACCAACTCTCGTGGCTTTCGTCACCTGAGCACCATGTGGAATGTCAATGGATCCACCCCGAACGCAATCAGCTCGAAGTGGCCGCGCTGGACACTGAGCCCACTGGGCCAGCGAACCAGGAGTACGGCGTAAGGCCCGAAGTGGCGAACCGAGTGGTCGCGGACCTGGGAGCTTCGGATCTGGCCCTGGATGCGCTCTCCTCAGGAACCTCCGCCCATCTGCGGGTGTGTGAGAAGTACTGGAGCGCACAGGACTCCGCGTGGAAGAAGCACTGGGATCCGCATCAAGGATTGATGTGGATCCATTGCCCCCGTTGGGACATTCCAAGAGCGATAGCGAAGATTCGCAAGGACCGCTCCAAGGCAGTGCTGGTTGTTCCTATGGGATGCACCGAGGAGGAAAGTACCCGACATTGGGTAGCCTCATTGACCAACATGACCTTGAACAAGGTCGTCCTACCGGCTGGAGAGAGTGTCTATCAGGACGCTAAGGGACAGCCCATGCCACCCCAGAGATGGCCAACAGAATTCCACTATGTGGATGGGGGCCTTGATCAGGCCGACACCACGGACTTCGTGTGTGTCAACCGTATCATAGCAGAGCCTTGGAGGCAATGCTTTGCGGTTCCCCCTGTTGACATCGAAGAATCGGACTCCGAAGACCCCCTCACTGAAGAGGAGTGGGATCTGGTTCAGGGGTATATGGATCCGCCCTTTCACGACTGGGGGAACCAGCGTGAGGGCAAAGGCCAGGACAAAGCCTGGTCGGAAGTGGACTCAATCGTCTCCGGTTCCTATGACGGGAATACCTTCCTACAGAGGGTGCTGGATCACATGTCCAGCCAAGACGAGCCGCCTGGCGGTAACCCACCCACCTACGGCGATCTGTTCCGAGGCAACACCAGGGATGGCCCTTTGGGCCACCTGGGAAGACCACCTGAGCCGAAAGCGAGCGGGGTCGCTACCCCTCAAGTAAGCTCCGTCGTTCAAGTGCCCGGAAAAGCCAAGGCGGAGTCCGATGACTGCCCCAAGATCCAGGCGTTGAGGGCCAGGCTGAAGCAGAAGTATGGCGAGACCTTCTTCAGCGGAAAGCCTGTGTTTCCCCCACCGGTGCGTGGACCGTATGGCGAGGCCAAGATACGACTGAAGCAGGACCCCCGTGTGTATCGACACCGGGAGTTCGCCCTGAGGGGCGAGAGGAAAGAGGCCATGGAGAAGATCCTCCGTGACTTCATCCAGAGAGGCTGGCTTGAGCCGTGCCACTCCGAGTGGGCCTCTCCCTGCTTCGTCGTCCCCAAGAAGGTTGCCGGTGAGTGGCGGCTCGTGGTCGACTACCGCGGCCTGAACGCCCAAACGCAGCACGACAGCTATACGCTGCCCCTCATTGAGGACATGCTGCAAAAGCAACACCGACGGAGGATCTTCACGGTGATTGACCTGAAACATGGTTATCATCAGATGCCTCTCGCCGAAGAGTCCTGTGCCTGCACAGCCATGAGCACCCCACTTGGACCTCTCCAGTGGAAGGTGATGCCCATGGGCGTTATCAACGGCAATGCGGCTTTTCAGCGGATGCTGGAGAACCTGCTTGAGCCGGTGCGCGACTGTGCGGACCCCTTCGTGGACGACGTGATCATCGCGTCCGGGGACCCCAGCATGAGCTACGAGGAGCTCCTGGAGGCACACGAGAGGGACGTCACTCGAGTGCTGGACCTTCTGGTTCGGCACAAGCTCACGGGCAGCAGTGACAAGGCCACCATTGCGGTAAGCGAGGTGGTCTTCGCTGGCCACGTAGTCGGGAACGGGCAGCGAAAGCCCATACCTGGCAAGGTGGCTGCGATTGAGCACTGGGAAAAGCCCAAGACGGTCTCTGAGCTACGGGCGTATCTGGGGTTCTGCAACTACTACTCGGGGTATATCAAGATGTATGCCGAGTATGCAGCCCCCATGACGACCATGCTCAAGGGCAACCGAGAGGAGACCAAGAAGGGGTCCAAGAAGGCTCTGGTCTGGACACCTGAGTCCGACCGTGCCTTTGAGGGGATGAAGCAGGCGCTGCTATCCGCAGTGGGTCTGCACCTCGTGGATCCCGACCGAGGGTTCGTCCTGCGCACCGACGCTTCCGACTACGCCATTGGCGCTGTGTTGGAGCAAGTGCTTGACGACGGGAGGCACGTGCCCGTGGCCTTCTGGAGCCGAGTCCTGGCGGAAGGCCAGAGACGGACGTGGACGCCCCGTGAAATGGAGGCGTATGCCATCGTCATGGCTCTCAGGAAATGGGCTGGGTACATAGCCCTCCATCCCGTCACCGTCTGCACCGACCATCAGAGTCTGCAGTCGTGGCACAAGGAGCACGTGGACACCCCCTCAGGTCCCGCCTCCCGACGGGCAAGATGGCACGAGACCTTGGCCAAGTTCGACCTTACGGTTGTTTATATTCCTGGAAAGGATAACACCGTGGCGGACTGTCTCAGTAGGTGGGCCTATCCCGCCAGCAAGGGCATGCAGGATATCTCTGCCCATGGCGATGAGGCTGAGACCGCTGAAGCCAAGAAGATCATTGAAATGGAGCGCCTGATGGAGGAGGAGGATGTTAAATGCTTCGTCGTCATGGCTGCAGATGCCCCCCTCGCTTCGAGGGTGAGCAGAACAGTCAGTGTACTCGCCCCTTTAGGTGCCGCGGGCGGAAGGCCCGGGCCGGCACCCCCTGTGGGAACTGAGTCCGACAAGCACCTCTTCCCGGAGTCTTGCCTCCAGGACGACTGGACCGACGATTACGCCAAGTCTGAGGCCTTTGCGGCCGAGTATAGGGCTGTGACCGACCCTGACGACGGACAGAAGTGGCCGAAGGGGCTGACTGAGGAAGATGGCAAGCTCTACCGGAATGGTAAGCTGCTAGTCCCAGAGTCCCGGATGCTCGAGCTGTGTGAAGCTTGGCACCACCACATGCTGCACCCAGGGGTCAAGAAGCAAGCTCTTGACATGCAGCGTCGGTTCGAGATCGACCATATCGTTCTCTACACCGCCATCAAGAAGGTCAGGAAGGGTTGTTCGGTCTGTCAGGCCTGCAATACCGATAACCGGAACGTCAAGGGGGAACCCCAATGGACCCCGGTTCCTGACCAGCCCATGGAGAGCGTGGCCATGGACGTCTTCTCCATGCCCGAAGTGTGGTTCTCTGTGTGGACCGCCACAGCGGCTACGTTGTAGCCGTTCCGGCACGCAAAAAGGGGTTGCTTGCCAAGGAGGTGGCAGTCATGATGATTCGTCATTGGCTGACCGTCTTTGACATCCCCCGCACCATTTGCAGTGACCGAGGGCCCCAGTTTACTGGTGGCTGGTTCAAGGCTATGTGTTCCCTCATGGGGATACGTCATGCCAAGAGCGTGGCCTATCTCAGCCGGTCTAACGGCCGTGCTCAGGTGGCTGGACGGCAGCTGTTCGAGAAGCTGCGCAAGATCCACATCACCAATCCACGTCGGAACTGGTTCGAGGAAATGTGGCCTGCTCTGAAGGCCCATCATGACACCCCCACTCCGGGCGGTTTGTCCCCTCACCAGATTCTCTTCGGCAGGGACCCCCTGGGTAGGGGACTTCCCTTGTCTGGTGATGGCATGGCTATGGATGCCAAGGAGTTCTTCGCGCGGCAAGAGCAAACGGCGCGGGACATCCGCCAGCAGCTTGAGAAGGAGCATGCTGAGCGTCAGAAGTCCGCCCCGACTCTACAGCGCAGAAGTTCAGGGTGGGAGACCCGGTGTGGGTGATCAGACCCCGCCCCATGGGCACCCACCGCACCAAAACCTGGTTCACACCCGGCGAGGTGGTCCGCAGGATTGGTGAGGACACCTACCGCATCAAGGTGGGTCACGGACAGTTCCGGGAGCGCCACGAGAGTCAACTCCGTGTGCAGGAACCCGACCTCCGTGGCCGACATGTGTCCCTGGACTACGCCAAGCATGAGGCCGATTCGGACGACGACTATGCTGAGCAGGACGACTATACTGTCGAGAAAATCCTGGCTCAGCGTCCGAAGGCCTCGGCACCCGGAGGTCTGGAGTTCAAGGTTCGTTGGCGAGGCTATGGGCCGTCCCACGACACCTGGGAACCCGTCTCCTCGTTTGTGCCGCGGGTCAATACTCCCTTCATGGACTACGTCCGCAAGCACAAGACCAAGATCCATGTTTCGGACTTGGCAGCACTCACCCGGGCGATTGCAGCCAGGGGTGCCTGATCAGCGCCCTGGGCTCTCCCCTGATGTGTTGTGAGCGCTTGTGAGGCCGACGAATCGTCCCTTACTTGCTTGCTCTCTTCCATCTTTCGGTGACAGAGTGGCCATATACCCCCCCCTGCTGAATCCAGAGGAGGATGGCCCCTCTCTTCTTCTACTCGTCACTCCCCCCCCTGCTGAATCCTTGGGAAACCAGGTAGGGCGACTGACCTTCATAATTCTGAGCTCTTGGGGCCTTGAAGCCCATACGACGTTGCGCAACGGATACCGCTGTCATCGGCATTGCGATTTTTTGGTGTGTGGTCTGGTTCCATGGCATTTGCGGAATCCAGACCAGTCGACGTGTGTCTCGAGACTATATATGCCTGAACTCAGGCGTTATCCTGTCCATCCTCCTGCATTTGCCTCATCCTGACCGTGGCGTGGTTTGGCACTCTGTTCTGAGTGTGTTTACACGCCTATTTACCCAAATTGTTGCTTGTTTTTCTGCCCTCCAGGATATCTGCATCTGTATGTTAAGTGTCATCAGCCCATCGCTGAGGAATGGACTGTTTTTCACCACGAATCGGGATACAGAGGCGCCTACAGTCGCCGTGTACATATCCTTACAGCCTGGTCCAGCCTGGACCAGTACTTGATTACAGATTCTACTGTTTGAGTGCCCGTGATACCGTGTTGCCCTATTCGCTGTGATGTGTGGAGATCCTGATGGCGCCAGGCGGGAAGCCCAGTTGCCTGACTACACTCCCAGCGGTCCGCCACTGTCAGTCCCAGTGTGAGCCTACCGATTTGCAGACGCACTTGCATTCGGATGGCGGCCTCCGGTGCTCCTGACCTCCGTCAGTCTGCCTGGGAAACTGGTGGTTTGAGGAGTCGACGCCTCCGCCCACACTGCATGAGGACTCCCTCATGTATGGCCTTCGTGGCAGTAGGGCGAGGGAAAAGACAGCCTTGATGCCCGATCCCTTCAGGAGGAGTTCCCTTACGATTTGGGGTTCGTAAGGAGTTCGACTATGGCACTCTGGACTCGCGTCGTATGGATATGGACATGGTGCGCCCGAGGAAGGACCCGTGGGGACTCTCCCCAGTCGGCGGGCCTTGGGAAGCTTGGGGTAGCCTGATGGATCTTTGTGGTCGCTCTCGACTTGTGGGGCCACCTCGGCCGTCGTGTGACGCCTATGTTGGCCGTGTATGCCACTGCCACTGTGGTGGTGACCGTAGCAGCCGGCACCCGGTGCGCCTGGTATGGGTTAACGGGTCCCTTGGATGCCGAACAATCGCCGCCAGGACCCGGGACTTGATACTTGATACTATACATGTGCTACGAGCTGTTACAGCAGCATACCTCTCCCACTGTGGGATACCTATCTTACTGTGACTTACTGAAGTGAGGATGTGACACCCCCCCCCTTTCAGGGAGTGGTCCTGGGTACCCGCTGCCATGTGTGGGTGTTATCGAGCCCCCCCAGGGTTTGCTCTAAGGAGGGTGGTGAAGCGGTACCCAGAACCCCATGGCCAGGTTACGGCATACAACCATGCACGGCGTGTTCCGTGCCGTGAAGCCCCGCATCGGCAACCGATGCACCGCCAGCGGAGATTTGTGTATCAGAATATCAGGAATCAACAGGGTTTTATTTTCATATTGTTTCCGTCAATTTTTACGCTTCCGTTCCGATACTCACTGTTTTGACTGCTGGCGGTTGGTTCGCGATTTTACCGTAACCGCCAGTTTAACTGTTTATAATGGAAATTTTAACGCTATCCGTCACGAAGGCTCCAAAGTCGCCAGGAACTGCATGGATGCTTCCGCAATTTTCATAATTAATACTCGCAACCTTAATCCGAATTTTTCAGGATGTCGAAATCGGATCTTCGACTTCGACATCCCCGCACTTGATTTGACCTCTTTCGAGTGGACCTACGTGCTTCCGTATGCACGAATCAACTTCCCTTTTATCCTGCCCTCCATTTGTCTTAAAGATATGGGCAAAACAAAGTTGATTCGTGAGGCCACTTGTGAAGGTCATATCTCGTGTTGCTTGCGAGGAATTACGATAAGGAAACGTGGGATGTATTTACAATACTCCCGACGTAATTTAGGAAGCATTATATGCCTTGCGTTTCCACACGTGCGCGCTAGTGTAATGGATCATGGTCAATTGGGTAGAGTTTGCGTTATAACTCTTTGGCCATGATATTGCGTGCGTTAAGATAACTTTCGAGTGTAGCGCGCAAGTGTTGGTGTGGCATAGGAACTCTCCTTGAGTTCCTATGAGCGATTGACACAAAGTTATGCCCTTGGAGGGGCATGACATATCGTGGTGGGAGCTACCTTTTTGGGCAATATGTGGTATGTGCCATGTGTTGTGCTGCGTGCCCATCTGGCGGGTCCATTGCTCCAAGTCGAACCCGCCAATGGACCTCATATTGTGCAAGCACCTTCTCCATACTCCCTACAGTCAATTGCAAGCCTAACCTTCGTGGAGGGAAGCTTGTGTGGTGATCCCGAAGCGATACGTTGGGAGCAAGGTGTGTGTTTTACAATTTTCCATATTTTCATGTGCCCACTTGGGAAGCAGCGCTCGTAACCTATCAAGGCGCCCCAAGTGGAGCACATATGTGGGATCGAAGGTCATTGGTGTCAAGTCATTGTGTTTAGAAGGATTAGTTAATTGCACGATCCAAGCCGAAGATATTATAATATAATTGTGCGCCTTTCAAGGCACTTTTGTGTGTCATTGTGCCAATTTTGCCATTTTTGGCTCGTCATGATGTCAAGTGGCGACCGTGTATCTCAACGTTGCGCTCAATTGACATCATGACCCAAGTATGTTGTGAGGGTACATACTTCGGTAGCCAACATATCTTGGACCCAGCGAATAACTCCTCTTAGGCTTGGCATATTGTGGCCGCCATGTTGGCGATTTGGGACTATCCCAAATCATGGGCTCACTTGGCGACCCTGCCATTCCCAATACCGGAGGAGTTGGGCGACGCCCCAAAGATATGTTGGACACATATGACTTGATATCAATCCTATGGCACACTCCGGTCCAAGTCGGGCATGTGCCTCATTTGCCCCAACCATGAGTGTGCGCATTTTTGGCCATTTTGAGCATTTTTCCACTTTTGCTGCCCGCCGTGTACTATGTTCTAACCCTCGTGCACGCCGGACGCATGGACCAATGGACCATATATGACATGGGTGTTATGGGTAATGGTCCCCATGGTCCACACACCACGTGGGCGAAGCGGAGCTGCCTTCGTTAAGGCGCTAGGCCATATTGAGTATGGGCAATTTTGCCATTTTTGCATTTGTGGACCCAATTGGGATCGTCACCACGCCGAGTGGCATGGAGATCTTTGAGAGCCAGAGGCATCGGAGTCTTCGTTGGACTCCCGGTGGATCACGTATGGAATGCCGGATTCGATCTCCAAGCTGGCGTGGAGATATACTATTGGGAGCACACTGAATTTTGGCTCATTTCAAGCAGCCAAAATGACCCAATTTTTGGACCCCAATTTCCCCCTTCCGTGTGGTCAATTGGCGGCCCCATTTCTCTAAGCCCATAGGGAGCCCGGACCTAAATTCAAGTTGTGCACTCAGATGGAAGTCCTAGGTTCTGCCTCCTACCCTGTGAGCCATTGGCCTTACCTTGGCCGGGCGAGCCACGCGCAGGAATTAAGCCAATTTTGGTGATTTTGGCATCATGACCCCACTTGACTCATCCGTGTTGCCCTGATGCCGGGAGCTCAGAGGGAACCAGGTGGGGTGAAGGTTCCAGAGGGTTCGTACTCGAAGGGCATAGGGTCAGTAGCCTCGTCCCTACCTCTGGCGGGTCCAGACGAGGGGTCAATTTAGGGGATTTTTGAGTTAATTTCAGTTTGGGCTGAAACAGCCCATTTTCAGCTACCAACTCCTGGGTGATAATGGCGGCGCCATATCTCTCGCTCAGAGTGGAGTTGGGACCTGCCGTTAGGGGAGCATCAGGAGCCACTGTTGGTTGGCCCGGAGTTCCTTGGTTCCCAAGAACTCGCCTGTGGCTGGGCGGGACACCCCCCCTATTGGCAGGGTTTCAGGGTCCGGACTGAGCAGGGCATGGGTTGTGTTTGAGCCCCCGCCCCCTTCAGCCACTGAGAGGGTCGGACCTGGGATTGGGATATGAGTTGGGACTGAGTGTCTATGGTCCTGTGATGCCCTTACCCCAGTCCAGTCTTAACCCCATGTGTACATATCCTGATGTGTTGCTGTACATACTTTCGTTCCCTCTTTGCAGAGTGGCAAGGATTCTGAAACGCTTTGTCACATGACACAGGCGTATTGATGCCCTTGTGAGCGTAGTGCCTTGCCTGCCTGCTCACCTGTGCGTGTCACCGCAGCGTCCCGTGGCCGGCCCCCCAGGGGAACGCGTCACTGGATAGCTTAGAGCATCTCTAATACAACTAAAGTCTACTCTAAAGCAATGGAAAAGCACTCTTGCTTACTCCCCCCTTGTGCTGTGGTGGCCACCACTGTCGCATTTCAGGAAAAAGGGCATTTTTCTTGGCCTTTCCTTGGTTTCCACATCTACTTTAAAATACCTATAGCCTCCCTTACACTCGAAAAGGGCGCTTTACCATGGCCAGCGCCTTTTGCTGCATTGTTCCTGACAATTACCTACACAAAAATCAGCGCTCTTGGCGCTGCAGGGGTTCCTGTGGCTTCGTGGGGTTAGAATAGGGCATGCAAAGACCATATGCATATGCATCCCTCCCTCCAAGCTGCAGCGTGACACAACCCAACGCAAGGCTCTCATAGGACGCTCGCTCTGAGTCTCCTGGAACCTGCTGGCGACACCTTTCCTGGTCTTGGGGCGAGGGGGCGACAATTAAATCAAAATTGCCCCTTGGTGGGGTCTTTGGTTCTGGTACAGTCTCCTGCTGCAGCTTTTCGGCACGAACAGCGGCCTACTAAGCGACGCTTCGCAAAGATATCTGTACAACAGAGGAATGGGAGGATGAGGGGCGAATCCACGCAAACGCGAAGCGACAACACCTAAATCCGTCAAATGAAGGCCTAGAATTTTTCTGAAAGCACATACCTGACCAGAATCCCATTGTGCATCAGATGCACATTTTCATAAAAATTGCGAACATCTCCTGATTTTTGGAATCAGGAAATTCCCACGCAGAAAAAGATGGCGCGCCGGAGCGGGTCCTAACGAAGCGCCGGAAAACAAAGAATTAATAACATTATAAACGCATGTCACGTATAATGACCAAAATGACGAGACACACACAAATAGGTAAACATCGGGATTCCACCCCTGCTGACCGAAAGAATCCAAGATGTAAGATTTCAAAAACCCAAAATGACTTCACTGCAACAGGTATAAATCACAGGTTTGTGCTCGCCTAATATGCAGCATGCACATTGCTTGTCTCTTGTCTCCGTGAACGAGCCTTGTAGAAGCGCTAACAAACGATAAAGGGTAAGATTAGAGAGATTGCATATGATTAGAGGTGAGATCAGGGTGATTAGACATACACACAGATGCCTAGCGTCGCGTTTCCCTTCGTGCTCACTTGCTTTGACTTTCTAGCGGTGAGTAAGGTAGGTAAGCACAGGAGTGGCCACCCCCTGTCGGAGTTTCTGATTGAGGCTTGCCTAGATTAGGCGTGATTTTGTTCGTAACCTGAAAATACGTCAAGAACCAGTGCATGCTCGTGCATTCACACTATGCATAAAAGGGTAGGCCACGCGTGGTGCGCACGGTAGAACCCTTGTTTAGGTTACCCAGGGGCTCCATCCCACGTCCTATAGGAGAACGGGGCGAGTTCCTTAAGCTTGCTTGCTTGTAATTGGGTTTAGGAACAGCGTATTATAGGTCAGCCTAAGAAGCGTATAACACGTGGAGGCTGGCGTGCTTCCTCTGTCTCAAACCCAGTTCATTTGCCATTGCTTTACAGGTGGGAAGGTCAGGGTGAATTGGTGCAGCTGCAGTTGCCTTCGGCGACTTTTTGAATTTTTTGCCCAAGCTAAAACGGGCGCTGATCACACAAACAACAAACTGCCCCTCAGCCAGGAGTGGCGAAGGCAGTCGAACCCCTTCAACATCAACGCTGTGCACGCAACCTGAGCACACCTTCCGTCACAGCCCTAACAAGGGAAACGTTGCCCGCACCACCTGCACAATGTTGTGGTCGCGCGCGCTGGCGCCAGAATTGAGAATGAAATAAAAAGAAAAGAAAAACACGACAAAAAACTTTCTAAATAGCTGGAAATAAAGCTAATTACCATAAAAAACGGCTAAGACAAAAAGCACGCAGCAGAACGCGTTCAAACACGATGTCGAAAATTTTGAACTTGAATAGAGAAAGAAATAGCGCTGTAAGCGCCGTAACGTTAATAGGAACAAAACGCCGTGCCCCTCGTCGCCTATTACGCCGTCTACGCAAAAAAAACTGCGTCGCGAGCAACGCGTAAAACTCGAAAATGTTTTTCGTAACACGCCGTCGCCCTGCACTCGCTTCCTCACTTCCTCTTTCATTCATGATGTACCTCCCCCTCCCGCTCGTGCTCCCCCCTCAGTGCCTTTGCCTGCTCTTCGCTGCAGGCGGAAATTACGCGCCGTCAAGACGATGAGCACCAATTTCAAATAGAACTTCAAGTATGGGAACAAGAGTTTGCAGTACTTTCAACAACGACGCCACGGAGGCCGACGGGTAACACGTAAGTCAGTGAGTAAAATGTGGTCTTGCTGCTCGCGAGTGGGTTGCGTAGAGTATAATTTTAATTTATTTTTAAAAACGGAAAACAATTTTTACGGGTTTTACAGGAAATTTGTTAGGGAAGACAGACAACCAGCGCCACAAGCAAGGAAAAGAAAAAGGCGACAGGGCACCACAGCACAGCACCGCACGGCAGCACAGCACCACAGGATACAACACAGGGGAGCAGGACACCACGGGGAAGACGCTGAGCGACGGGCAACGCGTCCAAACACGCACACCAAGGCCGACACACACCACCAAACGACAACGCCAGGCAACCAGAGCCACCAGCGACACCAGGAACCAACAGCACCAGGCACCAGAAACAGCGCAGACGACGCGGACAGCACAACGCAAGGGTACCAACACAGCGCAGCACAGCACCGCACAGGGCGCAGATGACAGGGAACGCACAGCACGACACCCCAGAACACACACAACAGACGCGCAGCGGCAGGAAGCAAACAACAGCCACAGGCAACGACGCAAACAAACAGTAGAGCATGACAGCTCACAACCACACGACAGCAAAGCGCCACAGAACACAACACAGGGCAGCAGAGCACCAAGACACACCGCACCAAACCACTGGGCAGCGAGCCACACGGCCAGACAGGGACGGCACCACCGAAACACGACACCAGGACCCACCAGGAGGCACCAGAGGACAGCCAGGTGCAACAGCAAACACCCAAACACAACAGGCAATACCAAACAACACCAGCCAGCGCCAGAGGGGCGAGAGGGCACTGCACAAAGAGCAACGACAGGGACAGCACCACCGAAGCACACACCAGCACACCCCACAGCCTAGGACACACAAACCAGCCCCGCACCGCACCACCGGCAGGGCACGGACGAGGAAAAAAGCAAAAAAAAAAACAGGAAGAAAAAAAAACACCAAAGGGTGGGGGGGGGGGGCGGGGGGGACAACAAGACACCAAGGCCGAAGGAACCCCGGCCCACAACACACCGAACGCCAGAGGCAACAGGGGCGCACAGAGGAAAAAAAAAGGCGGGGGAGGAAAAAAAAAGGGGGGCAGGGAAAAGCCGGCAAAAAAAAAGCCCGGAGAAAAAAAAAAAAAAAGCAGGGGGAGGGGGGGACAAGAAGACGCCAAGGCCCAAGGCACCCCGGGACGGAAAAACGGAACGCCGGAGACAACGGGGGCGCACGCGGAAAAAAAAGGGGGGGACATAAAAATGACAAGAAAAAAAAAAAAGGGGGGGGGAAGGGGGGGCAGCGAGACGCCAAGGCCCAAGGCAGCCGGGACCCAAAAACAAGGAACCCCAAAGACAACCAGGGCGCACAAAAGAAAAAAAGAGCAACCCCAGCCCGGGGGTGGCCGAGCAAACAAAGAGCACAGCAAAACCGGCCACAGGAAAAGGTGAGGCGCACCAAAACGCGCCCGGGAGGCCGGCCTGCCCGACCCGGCCAAGCAGGGCACGCACATGCACACACGCACGGGACCCGGGCGTGGCGTCCTCAGACCCGAAAGGGGCTGTGTCGGCGTCCAAACGAAACAGTCCCGGTGCACCGACAGAGTCCCCCGTGGGAAGACGGGCGGTTTGGGAAACCGGACGCGTCAGTGACCGGGTCCACACACGCCAACCACCGCAGCGCACGCAGCCCAAGATGGACGCCGGAGGGACCCGCCAGGGACAACCCCATCGCGGGGCGCCGACCGGGTACGATGCGGAGTGCGCCCAGCGCCCCTGCCTCGGCAGGGGCCAGCGGCAGGCACAATGAGCCCCGTTCTCGACCGGCCTCCGCGTGCCCCGCGCAGCCGCCCAGTAAAACCCGGGGCGTAAACCCCCGGGGTGGGGTGAGGCACCACGGCGTCGGGAAAGCTGACCGGAGCACCGAGAGCGACCGGACCGGACGAGGCGCGGCGCACCAAAGCGTGGCCACAGAGCACGCCAGAGAGGCCAGCTGCCGGCCACAACCAAGGCACACAAACAGGTGCCAAGCAACAACGGCCACCGGGTGCCGCAAACCCGGGCAGCGCGCACAACACGCAACGAACCACGGCACAGGAACAGGTGCCAGGCAACACCAAACCCACCCAGCGCAAACCCAGGCCAGGAGTAGCGGGGCGCAGCCGAAACCAGAGCCCAAGCACGGGCACCCACACCGCACACCCCAGCCAGGAGTGGCAGGGTACAAGAAAAGCGCGCACGCAAACGCACACACACCCCGACACCCCAGCCAGGAGAGGCGGGGCGCAGCCGAAACCTGAGCCCAAGCACACCCAGCCACACCACACACCCCAGCCAGGAGTGGCGGGGTACAAGAGGAGCGAGCACGCAAACGTACACGCACGCCCCAACACCCCAGCCAGGACTGGCGGGGCGCAGCCGACACCCGAGCCCAAGCACACGCACCGACACCACACACCCCAGCCTGGAGTGGCAGGGTACAAGCGGAGTGCGCACGCAAACGCACACACACCCCGACAGCCCAGCCAGGAGAGGCGGGGCGCAGCCGAAATCCGAGCCCAAGCACACACACCCACACCACACGGCCCAGCCAGGAGTGGCGGGGTACAAGAGGAGCGCGCACGCAAACACACACATGCCCCAACACCCCAGCCACGACTGGCGGGGCGCAGCCGAAAACCGAGCCCAAGCACACACACCAACACCACACACCCGAGCCAGGAGTGGCGGAACACAAGAAGAGCGCGCACGCAAACACACACACGCCCGAGCACCCCAGCCAGGAGTGGTTGGAAGCAGCCGAAACCCGAGCCTAAGCACACGCACTGACACCGCACACCCCAACCATGAGTGGCGGGGTACAAGCAGAGCGCGCACATAAACACACACACAAGCCAACACCCCAGCCGGGAGTGGCGGGGCACAGCCGAAATCCGAGCCCAAGCACACGCACCGACACCGCACACCCGAGCCAGGAGAAGCGGGGTAGAAGCAGAGCGCGCACGCAAACGCACACACACGCCGACACCCCAGCCAGGAGAGGCGGGGCGCAGCCGAACCCCGAGCCCAAGCACACGCGCCGACACCGCACACCCCAGCCAGGAGTGGCAGGGTACAAGCAGAGCGAGCACGCAAACGCACACACACCCCGACACCCCAGCCAGGAGAGGCGGGGCGCAGCCGAAACCCGAGCCCAAGCAAACACACCCACACCACACACCCCAGCCAGGAGTGGCGGGGTACAAGAGGAGCGCGCACGCAAACACGCACGGGCCCCAACACCCCAGCCAGGAGTGGCGGGGCGCAGCCAAAACCCGAGCCCAAGCACACACACCAACACCACACACCCCAGCCAGGAGTGGCCGGACACAAGAGAAGCGCGCACGCAAACGCACACACGCCCCAACGTCCCGGCCAGGGGTGGTTGGAAGCAGCCAAAACCAAAGCCCAGGCACACGCACCGACACCGCACAGCCTCAACCAGGAGTGGCGGGGTACAAGCGGAGCGCGCACACAAACACACACACAAGCCGACACCCCAGCCTGGAGTGGCGGGGCGCAGCCGAAACCAGAGCCCAAGCACACGCACCGACACCGCACACCCCAGCCAGCAGAGGCGGGGTAGAAGCGGAGCGCGCACACGAGCGCACGCACGCCCCAACACCACAGCCAGGAGTGGCAAGGCGCAGCCGAAACCCGAGTCCAAGCACACACGCCCACACAGCACACCCCAGCAAGGGGTGGCGGGGTACAAGCGAAGCGCGCACACACACACCACAACACCCCAACCAGGAGTGGCCGGGCGCAGCCAAAGCAGGAGCCCAAGCACACCCATCTATACCGCGCAGCCCAGCCAGGAGTTGCGGGGCACAAGCGGAACCAGGAAACAGACACGCACACCCCAAAACCCCAGCCAGGAGACGCGGGGCACAGCCGAAACTCGAGCCCAAGCACACACAAGCACGCCGCACACCCAAGCCAGGAGTGACGGGTCACAAGCGGAGCAAGCACACAAACACGCACACCCCAACACCCCAGCCAGATAAGGCGGGGCGCAGCCGAATTTCCGAGCCCAAGCCCACACACGCACACCGCACACCCCAGCCAGGAGTGGCGGAGTATAGGAAGAGCGCTCGCGCAAACACACACACACCCCAACACCCCAGCCAGGAAGGACTGGGTACAGCCGGAACCCGAGCCCACGCACACACACCCGCACCGTACACCCAAGCCAGGAATGGCGGGGTAGAAGCAAAGTGCGCACACGAGCGCACACACACCCCAACACCCAAGCCAGGAGTGGCCGGGCGCAGCCGAAACCCGAGCCCAAGCAAACACACCCACGCCGCACACAGCCCAGCCAGGAGTGGGGGGGTCCAAGCGGAGCGAGCACACAAACACGCACAGCCAAACACCCCAGCCAGGAGAGGCGGGGCACAGCCGAAACCCGAGCCCAAGCACACACGCCAACGCCGCACACCCCAGCCAGAAGTGGCGGGGTACAGGCGGAGCGCGCTCACGAACACACACGCACCCCAACACCCCAGCCAGGAGTGGCGGGGCGCAGCCGACACCCGACCCTAAACACACACACCCACGCTGCAGAACCCCAGGCAGGAGTGGCGGGGTACAAGCGGAGCGAGCGCGTACACAAAGACGCACACCCCAACACCCCAGCCGGGAGTGGCAGGGCGCAACCGAAACCCGAGCTCAAGCACACCCCAGCCAGCAGTGGCGGGGTACAAGCGGAGCACACACACAAGCACACACACACCCCAACACCCCAGCCAGGAGTGGCGGGGCGCAGTCGAAACCCTAGCCGAAGCACAAACACCCACACTGCACACCCCAGCCAGGAGTGGCGGCTTACAACCGGAGCGCGCACACAAGCAGACACAAACTCCAACACCTCAGCCAGAAGTTGCGGGGCGCGGCTGCAACCCGACCCAAGTACACACACCCACACCGCACACCCCAGCCAAGAGTGGCGGGGTACAAGGGGAGCGCGCACGCAAACGCACACACGCCCAGACATACCAGCCAGGGGTGGCAGAGCGCAACCGAAACCCGAACCCAAGCACACACGCCCACACCGCACACCCCAGTAAGGAGGGGCGGGGTAGAAGCGGAGCGCGCACACGAGCGCACGCACGCCCCAAAACGTCAGCCCGGAGTGACGAGGCGCAGACGAAGCCCGAGGCCAAGCACACACGCCCACACAGCACACCCCAGCCAAGAGTGGCGGGATACAAGCGAAGCGCGCACACGCACACCCCAACACCCCAGCCAGGAGTGGCGGGGCGCAGCTGAAGCAGGAGCCCAAGCACACCCACCCACACTGCGCACCCAAGCAAGCACTTGCGGGGCACAAGCGGAGCGAGCACAAAAACACACACACCTCAAAACTCCAGCCAGGAGAGGCGGGGCACAGCCGAAACCCGAGCCCAAGCACACACACTCACGCCGCACACCCCAGCCACGAGTGGCGAGCACAAGCGGAGCGAGCACACAAGCACGCACACCCCAACACCCCAGCCAGGAGAGGCGGGGCGCAGCCGAAACCCGAGCCCAAGCCCACACACCCACAACGCAAACCTCAGCCAGGAGTGGCGGGGTATAGGAGGAGCGCGCGCGCAAACGCACACACACCCCAACACCCCAGCCAGGAGTGGCGGGGCACAGCCGAAATCTGAGCCCACGCACGCACAAACACACCGTACACCCCAGTCAAGAAGGGCGGGGTACAAGCGAAGTGCGCACACGAGCGCACACACACCCCAACATCCCAGCCAGCATAGCAGGGCGCAGCCAGAACCCGAGTGCAAGCACACACACCCACGCCGCACACACCCCAGCCAGGAGTGGCGGGGTACAAGCAGAGCGAGCACACAAACACGCACAGCCAGACACCCCAGCCAGGAGAGGCAGGGCGCAGCCGAAACCCGAGTGCAAGCAAACACGTCAAAGCCGCACACCCAAGCCAGAAGTGGCGGGGTACAAGCGGAGCGCGCACACGAACACACACGCACCCCAAAACCCCAGCCAGGAGTGCGCAGCCGAAACCCGACCCTAAACACACACATCCACGCCGCACACCCCAGCCAGGAGTGGCGGGATACAAGCAGAGCGAGCGCGTACACAAAGACGCACACCCCAACACCCCAGCCAGGAGTGGCAGGGTGCAACCGAAACATGAGCCCAAACACACACAGCCACGCCGCACACCCAAGCCAGGAATGGCGGGGTACAAGCGGAGCACACACACAAGCACACACACACCCCAACACCCCAGCCAGGAGTGGCGGGGCGCAGCCGAAACCCGAGCCGAAGCACACACACCCACACGGCACACCCCTGCCAGGAGTGGCGGGGTACAAACGGAGCGCGCACACAAGCAGACACAAACCCCAACACCCCAGTCAGGAGTCGCGGGGCGCGGCTGCAACCCGAACCAAAGCACACACACCCTCACCGCCCACCCCAGCCAGGGGTGGCGGGGTACAAGCGGAGCGCGCACACCAGCAGAGACAAACCCCGACACCCCCGCAAGGAGTGGCGGGGCGCGGCCGAAGCCCGAACCCAAGCCCACACACCCACACCGCACAACCCAGCCAGGAGTGATGGGGTACAAGCGGAGCGCGCACACAAGCGCACACACACCCCAACACCCCAGCCAGGAGTGGCGGGGCCCAGCCGAAACACGAGCCCAAGCACAACCCAGACCCAAACACAAGCGCCACGCAACAGTAGGAAACCCAGTGTCCATAGCACGGGCACTGAGGCACCACGTGCCATGCAGGTGACCCGGCCGAACGGGATCCGGAGCCCGGGGGTACAACTGCATCCTAAAGCCTGCGCTGCTTGGGGACTCGAGGCGGAGCGTGCGACCCCCAAGCAGCTCGCAACCCCAGTACCAAGAACATGCATGCATGCCTTGGGAACGGGATACGCCAGGAAGTCCGGTGAACCCCTAGGGTTCCGCCCAAAGGAGGGGACGTGCGCAAGCACGGAGGCCCTCCCTCCCGGCATGACACGCAGTCACGCTGGCGGCAATCAGCCCTCCCGGTGTTGCCTGGGGCTTCTTTGTTCGGGGCCACCAATTAGGTCTAGCGGGATGTAAGCCGCCTCCCCCCTTCATGCGCGGAGCTTCTTCCTGTCCGTCACAGGGGCGACGCCAGGGGGAACCGTGGGGCGCCTATCCACGATCCAGTGCACCTACCTACCTACCTACCTATAGGTCAGCCTAAGAAGCGTATAACACGTGGAGGCTGGCTTGCTTCCTCTGTCCTAAACCCAGTTCATTTGCCCTTGCTTTACAGGTGGGAAGGTCAGGGTGAATTGGTGCAGCTGCAGTTGCCTTCGGCGACTTTTGAATTTTTCGCCCAAGCCAAAACGGGCGCTGATCACACAAACAACAAACTGTCCCTCAGCCAGGAGTGGCGAAGGCAGTCGAACCCCTTCAACATCCACGCTGTGCACGCAACCTGAGCACTCCCTCCCTCTCAGCCCTAACAGGGAAACGAGTTGTGGCGTCCCTGTTAGGCAACAGTCGCTTAGTAGCGCTGTGTTCTCTTGTCCCTTTCTCAGGTAGGCCACTAGGGCCTTTGACACATTCATCTACAACACCAGGTAGCGTGTGGGTGTTAGGTGTGGCAACGCAGGGTGAGGGCCTGGGCCTCAGAGCCCGCTCATCATTCGATGGCTGGTGCCACAGTAATGAGTGTAGGACCTGTAGTGTGTGTGTCACTGTTCCGCCTGTCTCCTGAAATTTTATCAGGCTTTTGGTGGGCAGTGGCAGTGGTTAGTCCAGGTCATTTTGGCCATCGTAGCAAACAGGCGTTTTCATGCCTCATAGCTTTTAACCACCCCTCCCCTGTAGTAGGCAGGTAGGTAGGAAAACAATACCTGGACTCACGTGCTGGGTATTCCCCAAAGGTTTTGCGCCATCGCAGAAACTGGGCACCTAGGGGCGGAGAGACCCGGGGAGTACCCTGTGGCACCGGTAAGATATCCGCCGGGTTCAGCAAGGGTGCAGACTTGGGTATACTTAGGACACCATTTCTGCAGCTTGCTCCGGGGACCTCAGTAAGAGCACACTCACACACACGCTTAGGAAGGTATAGGAAGGGTTCAGTCCCTACGTTTGTTATGAGAGGCAAGCGTCTCAGCGAGCCTCAGCAACTCTCTGAGATTGTTCTGGGACAGGTAGTCAACCAGAATGGAGTTTAGGCGTCCCTCAGGAAGAGCAAAGGCAGAGAAGAGTTCCCAGGTAGCTTCTCCAACTCCAAACCCTTCCCAGAGGGTGAGGAAACGCCACCTCTTGGCGATAGCGATGTCGGATGACCGACTTCACCAGGTAGAAGCCTTCCTTAGCCATCTCCTCGGCATTCTTTGTCGGGGAATTCTCCTTCTACTTCCATTGGGCTGGCAGCCCCCTGTAGGTCCAGAGCGGCGATCTCCTCGTCGTTTAGTTCCCATTCTTCCCCACAGAGGTTCTCTGGGTGGTAGTAGCACTTGAACTGTTGAGCAGCGCACACCAGGGTCCCCCCTAATTGGGGAGAACACCGCACGGTGATACGGTGACCACCCACAGATAGGATCTTGTAGGGTCCAAAGTAGGGGTCGTCGCTGGTGGAGCGTGGACAGCCGGGTAGCCGACTGTGGTGCACCAGCACCCAGTCTCCCTCTTGGAAAGAGGCTGGCACCCTGTGCTTGTTCTTCTTGTTCCACTGGCGCTCCCTCAATCTCTGGAGCATAGCCTTGGCCTTCTCCACCTTGTCGTGTTGCTCCCTCATCCACTTACCCACAGTGGAGTAGGAATCCTCAGGATAGGGAGCGTGTAGTCACCACGCCGCGCGTCCCATGAACAGCTCATGGGGCGTATAACCAGCTTCCGAACTCTCTTGGGAGTTCATCATCAAGGATATGACAGGGAGTAGTCTCACCCAGTCTTTGGTGCGTTCAGTCTTGCACCATATCCTTACGTTCTCCTCGAGAACACGAATCTGTCGCTCACATAGGGGGTTACTCGTGTCAGTATAGGGAATCCCTGTTGACACCTGGACATTGAGGGATCTTAAGACTCTCTTGTACCAGCCAGTGTCGGAGCGTAGTCGGACATCTTCGTCTGAGTTAATTTTATTGGGTGCCGCATAGACACAGAACCACTCTTCCAGGAGTATCTTGATGGTCTCCTCGCTGGTGATGTGTTTAGTGCATGGGAACACCCTGGTAAACCTGGTCAGCCCAGAGGTTACCACTAGGGCAAAGTCATAGCCCTCGAACCTAGGCATGTCGGTGTAGTCCACGTAGAGAACACTGTTGGCACAGTGGGGAATGGGGAGAGTCAAACAGAGACCTCTATCCCTGATATCCCCAGGTTTACAGGACCGACACGGGCACTTCTCCACGATAGTTTGGACGGTTTTCCGCAGTTGGTCATCAGTCCACCTAGTGTGGAACCACTGCTTGAATAGCCTCAGGGTACCGTCAGCACCCACATGACCACTGGACTCATGGGTCCACTTCAGTAGCGCTGCGACTCTGTCACTCGGTACCAGGATTCGGTCCTCGTGCCAGAGGTAGCTGTTGTCCCTCTTCCACTGCTCTTGGTTGACCAGGAGGGGTTCCAGGCGCTTCTGCAGGCGCTTATAGATATCTCCGAACTCCTTCAGGTACTCAGCTTGTTGGAGTCCATCTAGGGGTCGGATCATGCTCATGTTGAGGTCCAGGTGTACATCCTTACGGCTGAACGCCTCCTTGGCTAGGGCTTCTGACGTGGCACCAATCAGGTCGTCGAAGTTGTTGCGGCTGATGTAGTCGGCACACTCGTTTTTGAATCCCTGGATATGGTGCACTGTCAGCTGTAGTTGGCTGAGGTAGGTCCACCAGCGCTGCAGCTTGGCCTTCTCAGTTTGGGGACCCTTCTGGAAAGTGCGGACTGCTTCTTGGTCGCACAACCATACCACAGGGTTACTCCCCAACAGTCATGCCTGAGAGGATAGCACCAGCATACCCGCGAGCAATTCCTGCTCATAGGTGGAGTTGTTACCGGGGGCCTGTCTCCATTTCCAGTTCCAGTGACCCAGGGGTACTAGGACCCACTTGTCGTCAGGGTCGCTTTGTTTGAGGGTACCATCTCGGTACAGTCCATCTGTCCCCCATTGGGTAATGGCCGAGTCGAACTCCTCCTTCTGAAGTGCTTGCCATTGGAACAACGTTCCACCACCGCCCACATTGCTGGCGTTGGTCACCAGGATCATCTTTCCTTGTGCTCTAGGCACGCCCAAGCACTTAGCTTTAGCCACCTTGTTTTTTAGCTCGTCAAACGCTTGTTGCTCCTGTGGGCCCCAGCGCCAGGCATAATTTTCTTGATCAAGTCCGTTAGGATGGCGCTGGTGTAGGTGAAGTTCTTGATATGGCGGCGGTAGAAGTTACAGGCCCCAATGAAAATACGTACATCATAGAGTCCTTTTTTGGGATCTCCATGCCGTACCTTAGCATCCATCAGGGGTTTGGCCTTCGAGGCCCTGGGGTTCCACCACCCATAGCCAATATCAAACCCCAAGTACTGCATGGTCTCCTGCATGAAATCACACTTCTCCAGCTTGAGTCGTGTGTGGTTCTCCTGGCAGACTGCGTAGAACTCACCTAAGAGGATTGGGTGATCCCCCTGGGTATTGGTCCCTAGGCATACATCGTCGATGTGCGCCTCCATCTGGGCCCCACGGGATATGAGTTCTTGCACCTTGGGTCTTAGCCGTACGATGACCAGGATCTTATTCATCAGCTCTTGGAATAGAGCGGTTGCGTTGGCCACGCCAAAGGGCATGACCTTCCACTTGAACACCCTCCCCTGAGGGGTGATGAAGGCGAGTAGCTCCTGAGCGTTGGGCGTCAGGTCCACCTGCCAGAATCTGCTTCTTTTGTCCATCTTGGTCTTGTAGCGACTGAAGGCTATCTTCTCAAGGGTAGACACCATGTTAGGAATGGACCCTGAGTGGTTCAACGTCTTCTTTTTTAGCTCTCCATAGTCCGACACCAGCCGTTTGGCTGTAGACCGGGGTTTCGCCACCAGGAAACAGGGGCTGCAGTGTTGGGGGTAGTCCCCGTCCCTGTACTCCAGCACTAGGCCAGTGTCGATACACTCTTGTATCTGTCTCTCAATCTCTTCGCCTCTTTCTTTAGGAGCCGGGTAGGGTCTCCTCCGGATCTTATGGCCCACGAACTCGGGTTTCAGCTTGGGGTCCATTTGTACCAGCTTGTCACATGAGGCTGGGCGTGGAGTTCCCCGAACACCTCCGAATAGGTCCTTATGAGCTTCTGTACTCGCGGGTCCAGAAGTTTGATCTCCTCCTCCAAGTCCTCGTCAGAGTGTAAGTTGCTTGCCCTCTGGGTAATAGACGCCGGGAGGTGATCCTCCACTGGCTCTTTGTCCTTGGTAGTATCCTTCAACCCTTGGTAGGCATATAGAAGGTCTCGTTCAACCATCTCTGGCGGACGATGGCAACATAGGCACACTCGAGGGGGCTCACATACACATTCCTTTGAGGGTTCATCCTCCTCTGGGGTCCTCACATGGGCACCCCACACACTCTTCATGAGCTTGAGAACCACCTCCCTTTGCCAGGTGGTGATCTTTTGTTCAAGGTCCTCCTTCAGTTGGGAGAGGTCTCCCTTACACCCCTGCTTCATTGGCCATGAGCTGCGGGTTGCCTTAGCGTAGCATAGCTGTTTCGCCACCAATCTCCTCTTCGAGTCCACGTACTCCCTCAGCCTGGATCGGGGGTCCAACTCCCCGTCCAGGGGCTCTTCTCCCCTCTTGGAGAGTAGGGGTTTCAGTGGGGCGACCTACTCGGCGTTCTCCACTTCCTCCACACAGGTCTGCAGGAAGAAGGCGTCATGCTCAGTTTCGTCATCAGAGTGAATAGAGCTGGGGAGCTCGGATAGTCCACACTCTGAGACTCCATCAGGAATAGGTACATGGCAGGGAGAGTTGGGGGCACTGTTGTTAGTCACGACGTACTCACCTCCCCCTGGAATAGTCTCAATAGCATCTTGAGGTCGTGGTCGATACCTCAAGAAAGATGTCCTTGATTAGTGCCCTAGATATTTTGATGAAATCCTGCAGGTTTTGTAGTTGAAAACCAAAGCCAAAGCAGCAAGTAGAGCAGAAAAAGGATGTGGATCCAATGAATGAATAGTTATGAAATCCAGTGTAACACAGAAGGGCTGCAAATAGACAAAGCAGGTATAAATACAAAGATTCAATCATAAAATGATAAAACAAATGATTTTTATATGAAGTCTGGCATGAATCCTTCCTCCCAATTAGTCTCAGGCACTTCACGTGCACTCTTTTGGATAGAATGGAGTTGGTTAGGAATATGGAGCAAAGGAGTTAGGCCAGACACAGATTATCATTTGGCGAAGCAACTGAATTCAGAAACAGTTAAAAAGTAGAACCACAATAAGTGGTCGAAACAATTCATTATAGGGGTCTTAGGGTGGGACACCACTAGGCTTAACCTCCAAGGCCTTAGGTATGAAGTGCCTATTTTATTTCGGTATAACCTCCATGAAGGAAGACACCTCCGCTCAGTTGGGTGGTAGGGGTGAACTTCATGGGGGGGCTAGGGTTATAACCCTAGTTACTTTGAGAAAGTGTACTTTAGTCTTCAAAAGAGAGAAAAAAATACTTAAGTATGTCTTAGCATCAACAAAAAGGGTTTTAAGGGGGGCTAGGCCTGGATGAAGCACTCCAAGAAAGACTTGGCAGTGACTTTTTCTTACTCCCCCCTGGAATACTAGTTGATCAAGCTAGTAGGACCAAGGAAAAAGGCTCAAATATTCCCAAAATTACCTCAGAAAATGCATTGAACCTACAAGAAACATTCCCATCAGTTCTTAGAAGCCTATCACACTGTAGGTACCCTTGAAAAACAGTGTAATGTACCGTGAGTGATGTCCTTTCGATGGGGCATCCCTCAAAAGTCGCCATCGTGCGACGAAAACGTTTGGTAACAAATTTGGGGGTAGTGGGGTTTGAACCCAGGACTCCCTCCCTAGAGTACACATGCTTGCTCACTAGGGTACAGTAGAACGCTCTAATGCGGACGGCTATCGCTGTATAAACAGGGTTTTAGTAAACGTCCTGACCAAAGGCCAGGGCAGAGCAATACTCCGAATCGAGGACACAAATCTCCAGGAGCTGAAGAAAATAGAAAATGAAACCAACAGGGAGTGAATCCCGTGGTTTTGGCAAAAGGTGAAGCGATTTAACAAGTCAAATTGCTAAAAATTGACGAAAGAACGCGAGTAATCGTCATTTTTACTTGAAACTTAAAGTCGCAGTCAAGCGCAACAGAAGCGGACTCAAGAAAAAGGGTTGCGCAAGCGTAAACGGCTCTAGAAGAAGAAGGTATGAGCCGTAGTTTTTTAAGTTCTAAAGGAAATTTTTGCACGGTTGCATCAAAAGTTTTATAAACTTTAGGGAAAAGTATCGCAAATGAACCCACACCATAGAGCAGGTGGACAACCCATCTCTCAGGTATGCCAGTCTCATTTCACACGCATGCATTGTGTTCATGTTGGTGGCTTCTTTAAAAATTTAGGGTTGTCAACGCTGTGTTCGTTGGGGGCTCAGGCGCTCCTCTCCTTTGCTTTGCACAGGTCAAAACAGAAATGAAAGGTATGCGATGCGAATGGAGTGCGCAGCGCGCACGTGGGGTTAGAATCTGCGCTGTGCTTGCGATGCATGTGCCTAATTGAGGCATTCACACGCTGTGTCGCTTTCCCTGTGCCCCAATCCACCCTTGTTCTCTCTTCACAGGTAGAAAAAGAAAGTGCTTGTTTGTGTTCGTGTTGCCGTAGCGCTCAAACAGGGTTGCTGAAAACGCTTAGACCTGTTTTGCGTTGTGCAGAGCGCCACTCTCTCTCTTTTTTTTGCAGGAAACAAAGTCCAAAGAGCATGCATGACACACAATGCATTAATCGCTTAGGGTTGTTTATAGTTCGCCGTAGGTTTGTTTAAGCGCTTAGGGTTGTTTTGCGCTCGTGTCTTCCTCGGCATTCACATGACGCGTGGTGAGTAAGGTAGGTAAGCCCAGGAGGAGCTCACCTCCTGGTTGAGTCACGCTGTGATTGGTTATGTTGGGTAAGATTAGGTAAGAGAAAGAGGAATGAGAAAAATTGTGCATACCTGTGCATCCATATGGCGCATCAAGGGGTAGGCCACGCGTATTGCGCACGGTAAAACTCTTGTTTAGGCTACCCAGGGGCTCCGGCCCACATTCTATAAGAGAACTGGTGGAGCTCCTTAAGCTTGCTTGCTTGCACCTGGGTTTGAGGACAGTGTATTATAGGGCTACCTGAGAAGCGTATAATACGTGGAGGTAGTCTTCGTTCCTCAGCCGCAAACCCAGGCCATCTGCCTTTCCTTCACAGGTGGGAAGGTAAGGGCGATTGGTGCAGTCTCTTGGTGCAGCGCTAAAATATGCTGCGCAGATCACACAAACAAATGACTGCAACTCAGCCAGGAGTGGCGAGTGCAGTCCAACCACATCAACATACACGCTGTGCACGCATAATGAGCACTCCTTCTCTCCAAGCCCTGACAGGGAAACGCGTAGTGGCGTCCCTGTTTGGCCACAGCTGCTTAGTGGCGCTCCACTCTCTTGCTTTCTCAGAGGAGGGTCAGTAGGACCCGTGACATCTTTGACAGCAACTCAAAGTAGAGTGTGTAGGTGTTAGGGTCAGCAGGCCTGGCAGGAGTTGAGTGCAAGTGATGAGTGCTCACCCTGCCTTCGAAGGCTGGTGCTGGCGATAGTGAGTGTAGTGTACTGGTGTCGTCTGTCCCGCGTGCTTTTCCACGTTGGCAGGGGAGTGCGTTAGTTTTTGGCCTTTAGCACAAATGGGCGTTTTGTATGCCCTTAGCACACTTGGCCACCCCTCCCCTCTAGTAGGTAGGGTTTATGCCGTCTCCCCCCAAGGATAGGCGCCAGCACAGAAATTGGGCGCCATAGGAGTGGTAATAGTACCTGATTAGGACCTTCGGTCCGACGTCAGCGAAGCCCGGTCTCCGGGAGGCAAGCCAGGGGGAGAAGTGAGACACACACAGACATACGTAGCACACTTAGGGGTAAGGTAAACCCTGTAAGGAAGGGTAGAACCGCATGGATCTGGACCAGTCAGGGGTCCTAACTGTGGGCTCGGTTGTCTCGTGGGAGGGAAGACACACCTTGCCTGATAACACCTTGCTTGTCATTCCCCCCTGGTGTAGTAAGCCACCGTTCTTCTTTGGCTCCCCGAGGTCATTACATCAGGGCAGTCCCCATGCAACACATGGTCAACAAGGCATACACTCGCTGGGTGGCTGCAAACCTTATAAGCGGCCACCTGGTCCACGCTGGAAACCATAGGCATGGGACTGCAGGGCACAGACAGGGTCAGTGCAGCGCTCAGTAAACAGTGGTCTATGAAAAACCAATGGCCTTCGGCCAGGGAGTGGTTGTCGAGGGGGGCTAACGGTCCTGTCCTGCGATGCAATGCGGGGCAACTGTGACAACTGCTCTCACACACATACACAGGCACATCTGCACAAGAGTGCTCACTGCACCTGTAAGGTTAGAACACAGTCAGTAGACTGACACAGGGAAATTAGCTTTTCTTTTTACGCTGGGACAGAGTCTCAGCACGGGTTAGTAGCTGCCCCTCGTTGTTCTCAACGAGGTAGGAGCAGAAGATGGGGTTGATACTCCCGTCTGGGTGTATGAAGGCTGACATAGGCTCCCAGGTTGCCTCAGATGACCCATGGCCATCCCACAGGGTTAGGAATTTCCAGCCCTGTTTCTACTCGTGGCGAGCAATACCTGCAACCACGTAGTAACCATCGACTGCCATCTCATCGGCAGTCATCTCTTCGAGTTTGTCTGCCTCCTCTGGGCTGGCAGCGTTCTCCAGGTGAATACGCTCCACCTCACTGTCGCTGAGGCGCCACTCATCCCAGGACAAATCGTCAGGGGAATGTTAGTGCCTCAACTGTTTAGGTGCACACAGCAGTCCACCACCTCGACGTGGACTGCACCTGACATGGATCCTGGATCCATCTGTCTTAGGCGGCTCAAGTTGCATGGTGAAAATGTGCCCAAAACTGCCTCTCTACGGCACTGCGAAAAAATAGTCCTTTTGGGGGGGACGTAAAACACAAGAACCCAAAAACCTGTGAAAAGCAATTAACTGGTCCATTTTCCTTTATTTTCAACAAAACTGACTGCCCGGGAAAATGATTTATTTCCACAAAAATGAAGTTCTTTTGTGGGAAAACCACGACTTTTTGTTTCCTATAACACTTATGTCTTGCAGTAAAAACACCCATGAGCTTTCAATCCTTTGGAAAACCAGTTTTCGAAAACCATGTTCCACGCTGCACGACAAGAAGCATTTTTTGGCACCCCTTCTTTGCGCGAGGCCTCGCGCAAACACCAACACAACAGCGCAATAAAATGCATCACAGAGAAAAATGTGCCGCACAAGGTGACAGCATAAAGGTCGTCGAAGAAGAATGCATAGCGCGAGCCCTCGCGCATAATATATCAGAACAAGCGAAGAAATTACTTTTTCTTCGGAACAGTTTGCATCTTAGAACCCAATGCCTTAGCAACGGACGTCTTACCCTTAGGCGGTGGCCTTGCGGGCTCGCTTCCTGGTTGGGACTGACGGGCTGGCTGCTTGAATGGAGCTCGGCCCCGTTTTCCTCGGACCTCGGCTTCGCTGCCACTTTCTTCGCGGCCTTGCCTTGGGACACCTGCGGTTCCTCCTCCTCTTCTTCCTCGCTCTCCTCCTCTTCATCCCCATCGCTCTCGTCGGATTCTGCACCTGTAACTGACTTTGCTGCCTGAGGCTTGGAGGCAGTCTCCTTCTTCTTGGGGGCTGGTTCCCCACCAGTAGACTTCCGCTTTGCAGGGGCCAGTGATTCTGCAGCTTGACCTTTCTCACCAGTCTCTGCCTCCTTCAGCGACAACGCATCAGAACCCACCTTGTCATCGCGAACCCAAAGGGGAATAACACGGTTTGACAAGTTGGCCTGCTGGTCCCAATCACCAGACGCGTCCAGTTTCGACCCTTGTGTCAAGACGTGGTTGAACTGAGTCTGCACTCTGTTGACCCAATCGGAGAGATTGTCGGAGGTAACACCAAGAAGGTACATGCGAGAATCCGGCTCGATGGATGCGATCTTGCACACCAGATCCGGCTGATGATCAATGAAGACAAACGCAGGCTTGAAGTTCTCATCCTGCTTCAGGTAAAAGAGGTGAGTGTCGAAATACCACATAACCGTCGTTATCGGAAGGTGACCGCCAAATTCAACAGGATCCATCTCCTCTACTTGAGTAGGTCCAAACGTCAGATAATTCAGAATCTGCAATGAGGGAGAAGTTATTGCGCGAGGCCTCGCGCAAAGAGCGGACGTAATGAGGGAATTATACCTTTCTCGACCAGCTATCGGGTGACAAAATCAGCAACCAGCGAACGTCAAACATTGTAGGATCCCCTGCAGGCTTCTGTTTGACTGGCCAACTGAAGATGGGAACACGCAACATGTTAGTAATGCGCGGCGCGTCGAAATCATCGTTGAGACGCCAATCTGTTTCCGTCTCCAGCACGTTGAACATGTTGTCAACAACAGTCTGAGAGCCGCAGATAAGGGTATCGGCACGCGCCATCACTTCATACAGCCAGGCTGGGCACATCATCTCAGTCTATCCTGATGATAAAAAAGGGTCAGAAATAAGGGTTCTGTAGGCAGTCACGTGGCCAGGAGGGTAGGCGTAAATGGTGAACCAAAACAAGGTCACCAACAGTGAAGCTGGCAGGTCGCCGTAGGCGGTTCGGCCGGCTCGGTTCTCGGTCACGAATGTGTCTCAGGTTAGTACCCGCCTGGTTAGCCATAGACTGCTTGTGTTCCAGCCAATCTCCAACAGGGCTCTTGAAGTCCTCAGGAAAGGGGGCTTTGAAGAACCAAGCAGGCCGTCCCCCATGGAACAGTTCATGGGGGGTGAAAGCCGTCGAAGAGCTCCGCTGTGAGTTCATGGTCAGCACTGCCCAGGGCACTAGGCGTACCCAGTCGTTGGTACGCTCCTGTTTCATCAGGATTCTCAGGTTTTGCTCCACCACACGGTTCTGTCTATCACAAAGAGGGTTAAAAGTGTGGGTATAGGGCACACCTGTGGTTACCTCCACGTTGAGGGCATTTAGCACTCGTTTGTACCATCCAGTGTCACTGCGGATGCGTACATAGTCAACAGAGTGCACCTGCTTGGGTGCCCCATAGGGTTCGAACCATTGTTCGACTAACATTTTCACAGTCTGCTCACCTGTGATTTTCTTTTTGCAAGGGAACACACGGGTGAAGCGAGATAGGCCACAGGTGACCACTAGGCAACTATCATAGCCGCTGAAGTGAGGTAGACTGTGGATGAAATTCACATAGAGAAGAGAGTTAGCACAATAGGGTATGGGTAGGCTGGAAATCAGTCCCCTATCCCTACTGTCGCTCTGCATGCTGGCATGATAGCCACAAGCATCCACAATGGTCTGCATACGAGACCTCAGTTCAGTCAGGGCTAGACTAGAGTAGAAGCCCTCGCGGAAGAAGTCCACTGAGCGATTAGCGCCAGTGTGACCAGAGCTGAGATGGGACCACTGTAAGCACCCATCAAGTCGGGCCTCAGGTACAACAATACAGTCCTTGTAGAAGAGGTACTGGTTATTTTGATACCACTGGTGCCCGTCAATAACACGGGGTTCAAGACCAGTGCTGAGGGTCTGGAGAATTTCTTTATACTCTGACTGATAGTTGGTTAGGCTCCAACCCTCCAGGATTCCAGCAGTGCGCATGGACAGGTCAAGCTGGACATCCATACACTTGAAAACCTCAGAGCTCTCACCTATAAGCGCATCAAAGTTATTGCGCGATATATAGTCAGACAGTTCATTTTTTATACCGGGGATATGATGAACTGTCAGCCTGAACTGGCTCAGGTGAGTCCACCACCGCTTTAGTTTTGCTTTCTCTGGTGGTGGGCCCTTCTGAAAAGACTTCACAGGTTCCTGGTCACAGAGCCAGACAATAGGGCTAGATCCCAAGAGTGGGGATGGTGACGAAAGCACCAACATACCGGCCAGGAGTTCCTGGTCATAGGTGCTGTAATTGTAACGCGCTTGGTTCCATTTCCAATTCCAGTGTCCCAGTGGCACCAGCCGCCACGCACTGGTGGGATAGTCATGTTTCAAGGAGCCATCACGGTTCAGTCCACTAGTACGATAATGGCAGTGGGGTAGTTCAGCTGGGTTAAGCTTCTGCCATTGGTAGATCGTTCCACCTGCCCCTACATCACTGGCATCAGTGCTCAGGACTATCTCGCCTTTAGGGCGGGGTACTCCGAGGCAGTTGGAGGAGGCAATTATTTTCTTCAACTCCTGGAAGCACTCCTCCTCTCTGGCGGTCCACCTCCAGGGAGTAGTTTTCTTGATTAGGTCAGTGAGGGGGGCAGAGGAGTTGTTAAAATTGTGGATGTGAGGCCTATAGAAGTTACAGGCTCCGACAAAACTCCTCACGTCGTGTAGACCCTTCTTAGGGTCATCGCGAATCTGCATGTCCTGTAGGGGCTGCATCTCAGACACGGCTGGTTTCCGGCCGCCATACCCCACGTCGAAACCCAGATACTCCATCTCCTCTTTCATAAACTCACATTCTTGGAGTTTGATTCGGAGATGGTCTTTCTGATAAACAATGAAAAATTCACGGAGGAGAAGGACATGGTCCTCTTGGGTATTAGTACCCAAACTCACGTCGTCGATGTGGGCCTCCATTTCTGCCCCCCTAGAAATCAACTCCTGTACTAGAGGTCTGCGCCTCGGTATGTACAAAATTTTGTTCATTAGCTCCTGGAAGAGCGCTTGGGCATTAGCCAGCCCGAAAGGCATGACCTTCCACTTAAACACACGACCATTAGGCGTTATAAAAGCGAGCAGCTCCTGAGCTGCGGCAGTTAGGTCTACGTGCCAGAAACCACTGCGTTTGTCCTTTTTGGTCTTGTACCTGCATTTGACAATACGCTCCAGGGTATTTATCATGTTAGGAGTACTCCCTGAGTGGTTCTGGTTTTTCTTGTTGACCTCACCATAGTCAACAACCAGTCGTAGAGCAGTCGACCCTGGTTTAGCAACCAGGAAACAGGGACTGCAGTGATGTGGGTAGTCCCCCTTCTTATATTCCTCCACGAGGCCAGCATCAATACATTCCTGGATCTGGCGCTCGATTTCTTCAACCTGTTCCTCTGGAGCGGGATAGGGAGGACGCCTCACTCCCGTCTTTTCAAATCCAGGTTTCAGTTTCAGGTCCATCTGGACCAGTTTTTTACAAGAGAGGGGGGGCGGCAAGGCGCCGAACACCTCCTCATAGGCTAGCAGCAGTTTCTTCAGTGGGGGGTCAAGGTTAAGACTCTCGATTTTCTGCAGGAAATCCTCCTCAGCATGGAAGTTGCTCTTTCCATGTTCTTTCTTTTTCTGCTGATTAGCAGTTTCGGCAGGTACAGAACCATCGTCCCACTCAGGGGGACATTGCTGCCCATAGTGCAAAGAATACACTAGGGGTATCTCAGGGTCAGGCAGCGTGTAGAATTATCGTCCTCCTCAGACCAGATGGAGGATTTTCAGGTCTGTCTGAGGGATTGCAGCCGCTCTTGGCGCTCAATACCTTCGGCCTTCAGTTACAACAGTCGTCGGAGTTCCTGAGTGTCATGATCAGACAGTGGCATGTTATTAGAAGCAGGCCGCATTAGGAGCATTAGGAATCCGGGCCACGGGTTCACCTGTGTGCATAGGCTGCATGTGTAGCACTGGTTTCCCAACTGGGGAAGTGGGTTCTGAGGTTGACTCTAGATCAACCTCCTCCAGCAACAGCTGGGCTAGTAAGGCACTGTGTTTTAGATCAACACAGCTGGGATCAACAGGAGGGATAGTGCTGGCGATCTCAGACAGTTGGTCGTCAGCATCCTCCTTAACAGCTGCAGGTTCCAGATAGCCATCGGGAGATTCACACCCTGTAAGTGTGGCAGATAGGTGCTTAGGAGATCAGTTTTTCAGATCAGCAAGAGTCAGGCCACGATTTTCGGCCATGACCTCTTTCAGTAGCATCTGATCTAGGTCACACAGGGATGCAGGATTGAGAAATCCATCGACGATGGATAAGAAAGTGGCCCACTCAGGGGCCTGCATAGCTGTGTCTGAGTCCTCAGGCACATGGATGGGACTGTCAGGGAGTTGCACTCTTCCCACGGTCATTAGATCTGGCATACAGCGCCAGTAAGCGTGTTCACCGGAGCAGCCCCAGTCAGGGCTGCACATGACGACCCTTCCTCCCTCATAAGCGATTTTGGTTAGAACCTTCGCGGGCAGCGAGAAGGGAGGGTTAGCATATGCTAGGCCCATTGCTTTCCAGAAGAAACGAAAAGCGTTGTTCAAATGTTTCGAGCTGTACAACTGCATGATGCGCTGTTGTCAGCTCGCAAACAATTCCACCTGGATCTCATCCAGGTTTACCTGAAGGGCTGCCAGTCCATTTTCAAGAACATGACGGGCCAATTGGGAGTTTTCAGTACGATAGTGAGTCTTGGACGTGTAGCGCAGCCCAGACTCTTTTTTCGTCCTGACAGCTCCAAAGGTACGGAGAAAAGCCCACGGCCAAAGTCGCAGTGCAGAGAATAGGGGCGCTGGAGAGGCAGCATCTTTACCTGTGGGTTTCTTCGTAGGAAGCCGGTACCAATGACGATGTCAAAGGGGTCGGTGTCCAACACTCTGCAGTGTTGAGTCACAGTTTCGTCGCCCAGGCATATAGTCACATCGACCCCCCCCCCCAAGGAATGGATGGTACGCCCATCCCCTACTCTTATGGCCACGGTCTTTTTTTTCGTGAAAGTTTTTAGCAGGCGCCGGGCCACTATAGAAAGTGTTGCACCGGTGTCAAGCACCGCTCGAAAAACTTGATCCCAGATTTTCACGAGGATCCAGAAGACCAAGTCCTCCTCTTCGGAGCCGCCCCCCTACTCCTCAGCAGGGAATTTGACCTCCACTCCTGCAGCCATGAGGGACTTGGCCATCCAGGCCAGTTGCCTCTTCTTGGAGTTATTCCCCTCAGGGGAGGCGTTATCTCCCTGTGGGCGCTTCTTGGGGTCATTTACGGCAGGTGGGCGAGTAGCAGCAGGCGCTGATGAGCGCCTTTTGGGGTTAGGGGGTCCACCTTTGCCACCCCCCTTGCCACCTCCTTTACCACCTTTATCCCCATTCTGGGGGGTTCTGGTGGGTGTTTGGCTCTTCTGGCGTTCAACCTCCTGCCGCTTGAGTTTATCACTCTCGCGTTTCTTTATGTGACATTCGTCCTCGTAGTGACGACGTTTGCCACAATAGCCACAGGTGATGGTACACCTGAAATGATCCTGATGGGTCACAGTTTTCCCATCCTTGGAGTGCTGCTGTCGTTCCATCCGCAGCATACAACTACTGCGGTGGTGGCAGTCAGGGGCATGATAAGGTCCCCCCTTGTCATTGACAGGTTTACAGTACAACAGCGGGGGGGTACCTGCATCAGGTTTGACCTCATTCATGGCACGTAGGTTACCCCTTCCTTTACCACCTCCCTGGTTGGCGTTAGTGGGATTTTCAGACCCTTTTCCTTCGCCACGTTCGGGGGTAGGGGTACCACCTCGACCCAAGTGCTTCTTGAGGAATTTCTCCATGTGGGGATCATTCTCCCTCTCAAGAGCTAGCTCAATCAGCAGGTCCACCAGGTCGTCATACGAGTGGGTCCGGCTCTTCGTCTCAGAGGTAGCGCGGCAATCATCCCATGTACGAGTAGGGATCTTACTCATGAGCCACAGGTGGGGCTCAGTGGCTCCATAGGAGCCCACGTTCATCCGTGAAAACAGATACTCTAGTTCGTACACGTATTCAGAGACTCGCGCAGCGGAAGGAAATTCAGGGAGCATAGGTAGCTTCTCTATCTGTGTGCGCACACTGAGGTCAGTCTCATAGACTGGGAATGTTTTCTCCAGTCTTTGGAGTACCTCAGCGCATGTTGAAAAGGTTTTCACAATCTGTTTCACCTGTTTTTGCAAAACTTCTTTTTGCATGAGCGTTTCAGCAGTGAGCGTTTAGTGGCCAGATCCACATGGGATTGGCCAGTTAGCAAAATGTTAGCAGTAGGCAGCAGAGTACAAGCTCCGGCGATCGGGACTCATCTGCGAGATCGCTCTCAAGCGATAAGCCTGACAACGTAAGACAGACGACATCAATACTACAGAGTACAGATAGAATCACGACAGAGCACAGACAGAATTACGAGAGAATAATTAGCGATTATTAAATAGCATGGTGATTGCATTTTACACATCGTGTATGCATGTGCCCTGTAAAGTATTCTGAGACTGGACTTCTGTGTGTTGCACAGGGTCTTTGTGACCATGTTGACTGTGGATTCACGGACAAGATCAACAACTACGAAGTGTATGAGCAGTGCGTTGCTTTGAGGGCAAAGGTACAAGTGTGGTCTGGATTTTGAAACAAAGTTCACGTGTTTTGCAGCATCGGTCCTGTGCAGGAGCCTAGTGGCTTATCAGTTGGTAGCATCATCGGGTGCTTGCACCGTGAATCTCTGACTTTCTGATCTAAGACTGAGTGCTGAGTACATCGTTTCGTGAATCCATGGTTAGCATCGGTGAACCTGAACTGTTGCGGCTGCAGCTGTATGAGTCTACACACAGCAGCAGGCTCCGGCGGAGCCGATGATCCTCTCAAGCCCTGTGAAGGCAGCAGCGTTTGACCCACAAGTATCAGTGCCACCGACCCTGTCTGCAGCTCGCGTGCCACTCAATGTGGAGAGGCATCGCTGGGTTGATCAACATGGGTGTCCGCACGAGTGGCAAGCCACCAGCCACACCGGTGACCACATTGAGCGCTTGCATCAGGTAGAGGACGGCGTGACGGAGCTCCGTGAAGCTATGACTGCTGTCACGGAGGCGCTGCGATCGGGACTTAACGGGGATCAGCACGTGTTTGATCTCTTGAAAACCCACGATCATCACTTTGCAGGCATCGCAGTCGATCTAGAGACCATGAGAGGAGACACGGCGGCGCTGGGCAACGCCGTCACGGCCGCACAGCGCGACATCGGTGACCTATGGCGTGATCATCGGGGCCTGCAAGAGGCCCACAACACCGCCTTGTCCACGGTGGAGCGCAGCGTCAACGAACTGCTGCAGGTAGCAGCAGCGGCGCGCCTACGGCGCTTGGAGGAGTCCTCAACGCGTGCGGAGGCAGGCATCAAGAGCTGCCACGCGGCCACCGAAGGCGAGCGAGCCTCAGTGGACGCCGCCGGGCTGCAGCTCAGCAGCCACATCCACGACGTGTCTCCCTCCCTGAACGACATGGGGCAGCGCGTGGGCGCGTTGGCGCGCCAGGAGGCCACCATCGCGAAGGCCTACGAGCGCATCACGCAGGAGACGGCGGAAATCAGGAGGGTTACAGCCCCTCTTGGACAGGTCACCACTCTCCAACGTGTGGTCAATGGGTTAGAGCCGAAGGTGGGAACGTTAGAGGGTCATTACCAGACCTTAAAAATCCGGCAAACAACGGTGATAGAACAGTTAGACAGGACAGCAAGCTTGTCGGATGAGCGCACCATCACAATCAAAGCGACGACGTCGCGCCTGAACTACTGTGAACAAACTTTGCAAACAGCGCTCAACAGAATCACCATACTGGAAAAAGGTACTGTCGCCTCCACGGAATCTGCACCTCCTGAGCCACCCAATGACCCTCCTCCTTCTCACTCATGCTCTGGCAGCGACGGGTGCTGCCCCTGGTGTGCATCTAGGGTGTCTTCGTTGGAGGACGCTAATCAAGCCCTTGAACACGAAAGGGCCCGGCTGAACACACAGGTGGTTGACCTCAGGGGCCGGGTGTTACACCAGAGCGAGGGCAAGGCCTCTTGGAAGGCGGAAGTCCTAAGTGAAATGAGGGAGAGCCTCGAAGCCATCCGGCACCAGCACCTGGAGGAGATCAGGGACTGTCACCATAGCCTGATACTGGCGGAATCAGGTTCTGATCGCCTGCAAACAGAGGTCATGAATCCGTTAGCCAGGAGGGTCCACGAAGTGGACAGGCAGTATGCGTCTTCGAAACGACAAGTCCAACACAAAGCCCAGGAGTTGGCGCTGGTAAAGGGACGGCAGCAAGTGCCTGGACCACCGGCCCAACTCCCGGACGTATCCACCTCCCTGAATTTTGATGCGGCGGCAGTGGAAGCCCGAGTGGCGGAACATGACACCTCCCTCCATGCTTTGGAGACGCAGCTCCCAGGCGTCGTGAATGGTATGGAAACCCCCGCGAATGCGATGGAGGTATTAGAAGGAAAATTACAGGAGTGGGAGGATGAATGTGCGGATGACGGGGAGGATGGTAGAGACACCCTTACCCCTTGCCAGAGCGTGAACCCCGACCCGAGCCTTTCCCATCCCACTTACCCCGTCAAGGCCGAGCCTGGGGCTCCGCGGCATGTTTCGACGGGAGAGGGCACTCGTTTCTCCCATTGCCCGTATGGAGAAACTATGCCTGCACCGGGGGTTGGGCAGTTTTCTGGGTTGGGGGACATCCTGAGGCCGCACACCAACCCCTCCACCCCAAAGCCGCCGGCAAACGCCCCCACATTGCTACATGAGGCGGGTGGCGCTACATTTGACCTTCCAGGGCTGGACATGAAAGGCACCACCCATGATGGGGAGAAGCACGTGAGTTTTTCCAACGTGCAGGAATTTTTCAAGAGTGACCCCCTCTCAGCTATGGGTAACTTGCCTTCGTTTGGGGGGGCGGGTAAGTCCCCAGTCCTGGGCACACCCGACCTAGGGTCTTTTTCTGTACCTGATGGCTCCGTGCCCGGCAGTGCCCCCACCCACAAAGACCCGAATGTTCAGGTCAGGGCGCTGTTCGGCACCGACAAGCTGGAGTTAGAAACCCTAGACCCCGAGACTAGGCAAGTCATTAAAGACCTCCTCAAGAGGCCGGTCTTCCGAGGGGACTGGGCCACGTTTGAGCCCGAATGGGACCGTTACAGGGGATTTTGGTGTAAGCGCATGGCGCCAGATCTCCTAGCATACGTTTTCCGCTCGTGTTTCCCAGACGAAGGGAACTTATACGCCAGTCTGGTTCGGATGCCGGCTGGACATACAAACAGATATATGGCGTGGCCTCTACTATCGGCCAAGGCAGGGTGTCCGGCGAACTCCTGGAAAAGCAATGGATCGCAATGGACCTGCCCCGCCAGAAAACTGTGGCCAACTCCAGCCTCTGGATAATCCAGTGGGTGTTACACGCTCGCCGCACGGCGCGCAAGTGGGCCATCACCCCACAGCGTGCCAAACAGGTGTGGCGCCAGGCGCTTGAGCGTCATGGAGGCTACGGGGCGGAACTTGCCGAGCTGGCAAAGTTAGAGGCACTACACGGTGAGTTCACCTGGGAGGCTGCGCACTCCCAGGTGGTGTACGAACTCACCTGGCGCGATAAGCGCAAGTGGCAACAAAAACGTCATGACGAGGCGCAACCGGCAACTCCGGCGCAGGCGCGCAGCGCCTCGGCACCCGCAGCCTTCAAGGGCGCATGCCACAACTGCGGTGAAAAGGGACATCGGGTGGCAGACTGCCCCAAGCCCAAGAAGGCAGATGACAATCGGGACCGCACTCCTGGCTGTAAAACTGGCAAGGGGAAGGGCAAAGGCAGGGGCAAAGGCAAGGGGCAGCGCAAGCCTCGCCAGGGGGACAACAAAGCCGCCGCCCAAGGCTTGACCCCGAGTCGACAGATACAGGTTGACTGGGCCCTCCGACATGCCACTAAAATGGCCAAGGATGACATGTGCATGTGGTGTGGGGGTGACCACCACCCTGCCCAGTGCCAATATCATGTGAATAAAAATGTTTCTCGTGCCCGGCAGGCCTAAGTGGATGCCAAAGATGGTAAGCCTGCCGAGGCAGCCCCTCAGGGGGACGCCAAAGGGAAGGCTGACAGAGTCACCGCGGCCCAACCCGCGGCAGCCAACGCGCCGACAAGGGGCCGCTCAAGGAACCCGCGTCAGTAGAGACGTCGGGGGTGGCTTACGACAGGCGAGCGCCGCACTCGCAAGGGAGTAGCTAGGCTGCGGGACGCTGACCATACTGCTGGCACCCCGCAGGCTCGGCCAGCGTTGACGGATCCACCCCCTGTACGGAGTCCGTCGGCGCTGAAAGTCATCATTTCTACTGCAACCATACGGTTGGTGCCGGTGAGCCCAATATACGATGCTCGTACGCGCTGTACCCTCCGACGACCCCGAGAATGTGCGGCGCGCCGTCGGCGCGCGCCTGGTCCAACAGGCACGCACCGGGAATTGGTGGTGCAGGGCAGTGCCCGCTGGAGAACGGGTGAAGAGAGCCCAGCGCCTACCCTGGTCGACTCAGGGAGCCAGGCTTTTGCCATCGCCCCCCCCTCATTTCTTTCTGAGCGGTACGCTCCAACAGGCGCGGAAGCCCCTTGCCATTACATCCGTAGGAGGGGACGCGGTGGCAGGAGGGACAACGGGGGCCTTGCTGGATCTGTCCGTGCCCGTGCGGGACCGGCATGGAGTCGAAGGGTTTTTCACCTGCGAGCAGGTCTTTGTATACTCCGCCGAAATCAGCAATGGCTGCATAGTCGGCTACCCGTTCCTCAAATGCTATGGGTTACAACTTGATGCCTCTCGGGACTGCCTAGTGGATACGTTGGCAGAGTACTCTGAGCCCACTGTCCTGCGGGAAGTGGGGACCGACCCTAGTCTCCCCCCTCTATTGATTGAGGAGGCTCCCGGCGGGGAAACTCCCAGTGTACAATGGACGACATGGGCTGCCGCCATCACGCAGACGTTGGCCTCCTTAGGACAACAAGTGGCGGCAGTAGCTGTGGCAGTGCAGCAAGTCACCACAGTAGCCACCATCATGTCAGCGACACGCAACGCTAGCTTAAGAGGGGAGCAGCCGTTACCCTCTCCTCCCAAGCAGCAGTTGGTAACCCCGCCCAGACAGCCCGTTACGGTCTGCCAGTGTGTCTCGGTAGGTTTAGTGGCACCAGATAGACAGTTTGATTGTGATGATTCGTACTGTTTGGTTCAGCAGTATGAGGACAGCATGGGGGGCCCGCAGTATGCAGATTTTCCTCCAACCGGACCCCCATATTCTATGGAGTGAATAACCAAAGCTCAGGCTAGGTACAAGCCACCACAGTCCATACCCCCCCCTACCACCACGAGGGAAGCCAGGGACGGAGTTCCCCGCTTCAGCCCCCCCCCCCGAAGTCGAGCCACAGCGGTTTAGGTGCCAGTGCCTGCCGCAGTGTGGGTGTCATTTAGCCGTAGATCCCAACGGCGGTACCGAGAGCGAGCAAGGGTTATCCGAGGCCGAGTCAGAAGAGGGCGAGCCTATTTTAACTCGGCCCCTCACAACCCCCTCCCCCGTCCACACCGCGTTCCCAGACAGCTTCGCCGGGGGGTGGGGATACCACCAGAACCACAACGGCCAATGGAGGGGAGAAGCCCCCCCAGAATTCCCCACAAGACAGCCCAGGCTCTCTGGAACGGACCCCCCCACGGACAAGCAGGTCGTCCAACAGTACGGTCGCTTCCCAGGATCCAGTTCAGGTACCACCTCGGTACGGCCCGTCCGCATTTCTAAGAAGGCTCAGGCACTACCAACCGCAGCTCGGCGCAAGGCGCTACATAAGTCAGCTACTCGTACTTATAAAACCGAGGCATACGCAGTACTGCCGAGTCTCAAGCAAGAGATTTTGGCATGGGCAGGGGTTTCAGGAAGGGAGCAGCAGTCCATGGTTGATGCATTCGCCCAAAAATGCAACGCCCAGTTCCCGCGGTATTGGAGCAGGCCCAGGATGCCTTCTCCAAGGACTGGGGCCGGGACCACCTATGGAATAATGCCCCCTTCTCTAGAATGCAGAATGTCGTCCTCAGGGCCATCATGGACCAGGCCCAAGGGATAATGATTGTCCCTGTGTGGAAGGCACATGATTGGTTTTGAGAGTTCGGGGAGATAGCCCTGGATTGCTGGGACTTGCCGGCGGACCAACCGGTCTACCAGGACAATGCGGGTTTTGTCCTCCCGCCATCAAGAGGCTGGACCACCAGGGTGGTTCTTTTTGATGCATTCTCCAGCACCGTCCGGGACAGTGCCTGCGACGCAGTTGCTGGTGGGTATGAGGGTGAGACTGTCACCTCTCCCCGGTTACGGGACCTCGTTGAACATGACGCCAAGGGGAAATACTACCGCCCACGGTCTCAACGGTCGGTGCGGGCGGCAGTGCAGGCGGACCAGGAGGACCCCCGCTGTGCAGAAATAAGGGCCCAATTACAGGAGTCCTTCAAAGAAAATATTTTTCAACACACACCCATCAAGGAGGTCCCGCGGGATCTCCGGCCGCACAGGTAGCATGCCATACCCTTTAAAACCGCCACCCCACAGCCGCAGAAATGTGTGCCATACCGCACGTGCGGCATACGAGACGCGGCTTTCCGCGAACTCGTTATCAAGTTTATTGCCCGGGGCTTCTTGCAGAAGTCTGGTTCGGTGTGGGGGGCACGGGCCTTTCTGGTCCCCAAGCCTGGGGGAAAATGGAGGCTGGTAATTGATTACCGCCACCTGAACTTCCAGGTCAGCGACGACCCCTTTCCCCTCCCGGTCATAGAGGATATGATCCTCTCGCAGGGTAAAAATGCACTTTGGTCCGTCTTTGACCTCGAAGACGGGTTTCACCAAATGCATTTAGCGCCTGAAAGCAGGCAATATACGGCCTTCGTGACAGCATGGGGGGTGTACGAATGGCTGGTACTCCCCATGGGCCTCAAAACGGCACCCACGGCATACCAGCGCATGGTGGCGGCCTGCCTGGATACCGGGCTTGGCGACAAGAAAAGTTTCACAAAACGGTTTGGTACAAAGCCGTACATTGATGACCTGCTACACGGTACCCCTGACCGGGACAATTTGGAGAGGAACGAAAAACTTAGTCGTCTCTGCATAGAGGACCATGAGTGTCAGCTGCGGGAGTTGTTTGAAATTTTGGCACACTACAAGCTCTCCCTGAAGCCTGAGAAGTGCAAAATGTTCGTCACTCGCGTTAAATTTTGTGGACACATACTCACACCCGGGGGTAGGCACAGGGACCCTGAAAAGGTAGCCGCCATTGAACGGTGGCGGTGGGAGGACATTACCACTCCCACCCACCTTAAGGGATTCCCCGGGTTTACACAGTGGTATAGCGTGTACATACATGACTACGCCCGCATGGCCGGCCCCCTGCAAATGGCCTTGCAAGGTATGTGCCTCACAAAGGCCCAGAAAAAGGCCCAAAAATACCAGCGGCAAACTGATTTGCTGCCCGGTACTGGTACCCGCCAAAGGGCCAATTTTTCCAAAATGAGCCAGGAAGAACTGGTACAACATTACAAACTCCAGGGGAAGATTTACTGGACCCCCGAAATGAAAGAGGCGTTTGAGGAGCTGAAACAACGCTTCCAAAAGGAGGTGATACTCCAATTTCCTGATCTCAGCAAGGACTGGTGGATCACTGTTGATTCCAGTACCTTCGCGTTTGGGGGTACACTGGAGCAGGAGGATGCTAACGGAAACCTCCGCCCAGTGGCGTTCTTTTCGAAAAGGTTACAGGGCACCAGGACCAAACGGCCTGACGGGTCCTACCACAAAACAGGCCAGTTGAACTGGCACATTTCGGATCAGAAAATGTACGGGATCGTCGCCACCCTGTACAAGTTTAGAAGCTGGTTGCAAACGGGGGTAAAAATCAAATGCCGCACGGACCACAAAAGTTTGGAGTCCTGGGTCAAAGAGGACTTTGACCGCATGGGTGGTCCAGTGGGTAGGCCGTCCTGTTGGCACCAGCTTTTGGCAAGGTTCCCCCTGGAAGTTGTCTACATCAAGGGGGAAGACAACGGGGCAGCGGATGTGTTGTCTAGGTGGGCATACCCTGCTTACCTGGCCAACCCCGACACCAACCTGCATGGGAGCGATGCCGACCAAGCGGGTTGGGATGCATCGGAGCGGGAAACTGCGCATTGGGTCGACGCAGCACTGGCACGGTCGGCCCCTACGGTCGACCCCGAGCCCCACCATACCCCCTTACCACCTCGCACATGGAACACCCCGGATGGAGAACGGTTGAGACACCTGGACCTTAGTACCGACCACGTACGGGTCCACGGGGTGGAAGTGAACTGCACATTGCCAGTCACGGGTCAAAGCCTGGCAGGAGCAGTTCGTCAGTGGCATGCGGCCTTGGGGCCCGTTAGTCATGGTGACGGGACCTCAGAGTTCTTTAAGGACAGGGAGCTCACGGAACAGGCCGAAAGGGCCCGCCGGCAGCAGGCATTCGTCAATGCATTGCCTACGGGACCCCGACGTGCTACAGTGCGCCAGCTAGCACACACCATGTCCGGTGACGTAGTCAGTGTCCGCCATGATTCTTGCAAGTACGCACGCAATGCCCCGGATGCACAAGGGTTGCATTGGAGGTCCAAGCGACGCCAGGCTAGGGCAAATATGGATGCACAATGCTGGTACCAGGGCGCGGCCGCCTTGATGCGCCACACCCTTCCTGCCGACTGTTGGGACGGTCCCAATACAGCTATGCTGCGCGCGCTTACCGCTTACTATGAGAATGCACATCCACAAAGTGAGCCCCCCACGCACGTACAGTGCTACCAGGCCATGCAGGCGTGGTGTAGAGCAGGGCGCGAAAAGAAGGCAGATATGCCTGATAAGGGCACCGTCATGATGCCCCCCCCGACTAAGTTCTTATTTCGCAACTGGGCCCCGCACTACGAGACTGACCCTGCCCTGAAAGGGGAGTATGCGGCCGCTAGGACTGGCGTGGCAGAGCACCGACGCGCGGACCGGCATGTTAACGGCCGAGGGCAACTCTTTGGGCACCATTACGTGATAGTGCCCAAAGCGGTGGCCTCTAAGGTCATGCAAGCGGTGCACTCCTGCAGTCACCCAGGGGTGGATAAGACGCTGGAAATCCTACACAGATGCTACAAATTCCACTGATACACCCCTACGCGGCTGCGGGAGCTCGTGGAGAATGTAATCCAGCGCTGCGACACGTGTCAGACGTGTAAGCCGCGATGTGGTCGGCACCCTGAGACCCGCCACTACTACCCCATCCCCAAATATTTGTTTGCCTCAGTGGCAATGGACATAGTCCATCTCCCTACGTGCGAGGTGCGCAAAGGTTACACTGGCCACTGTTGCTTCGTCATAGTTGACCGAGCAACTGGCTATGTTATAGCCATACCAGCTACCCTCAAGGGTCTCGACGCCCGCAAATTGGCGGAACTTTTTTTGGAGAAGTGCGTGTTTTTTACGGGCGTTCCCAATGAAATCCTGCGGGATAACGCCAAATATTTCAATAACAAGTTTGTGACCACTCTTTGCAATTTGGCTGGCATCTCCACCCACCAGTCCGTGATCTACAATCACAAGACCAATGGGAGGGGCGAAAGGGCGGTAAAAAGCGTCGTTGAAACCCTTAGGGTAGACCTGCAAGAGATCAACACACCCACCAGTCAATGGTACTGGAAATTGCCTATGGCACTGTGGGGTCTCAATGACCTTCGGGGTGCCATAGCGCCGTACTCTCCCCACCGTCTCTTGTTCGGGAGGGATCCAATTGGATTCGGGGACATGCCTCCCATTCTGGAGGAAAACGGGTGCGAAGACGCCCTTGATTTTTTCATGCGTCTGGGGCGTGAGCGTGAGGAGGTTCAGCAAAAGCTGACGGCCATCCATGAAAAACACGAGAAAGAATTTCGAAAGACGCACCCTGAAAAACTGTGGGAAGTGGGTGACCGCGTCTGTGTCCGCAATTTGCCCAAAAGCGAGGACCGCCATTGTGACAAGCTGGCGCGCATTTGGTCGGGACCATATGAGATCCTCGAAATTATGGGCGGGGGTCGATACCGTGTGGCGACCGCCCAGGGACCTCAAATTCTGGGGATAGGCCGTTTCAAGCTGGCCCTGCCGCTGTTGTCGGGGGTTAAGCTGAAATGCGACCACCACACGCTCCGTCCCTCCCCCGAGCACGACGACAGCTGGGTGGTGGAGGATGTGGTGGATTTCAAGGAGGTGCCTTCCACTCGGGGTAACAGCAAGGTCCAGAAGTGGCTTGTCAAGTGGAAAGGTCACCAGGAGTGGACATGGGAGACCAGGGACCAATTTTTGCACCACGTCTGCGACCCCTGGCGGGCCTAGAATGCCAAGCATGGCATTCAGGTCCCATTGTGACCTCCCGTCCCTCCCCGCCACCGTTAGGTCCCCTACATTCACTACGTGTCACCTACATTGACTACAGGTCACATACCTTCACTGCATGTCACCTACAGTATCTCAAAGCAGTGCCCCGTACGCCTCGGCCCACCGCCATGCGGTAGCGAGCCCTAGTGCACGGTTTAGTCGTGTTCAGCCCCATGTAAGGCCCTGCACTGAATTTTTGTGTTGGGTTAGGCCCCCAGACGGGCTCTACCCTGAATTTTTTCCGCTGTTTTCATGTCGGGAAAATGGCTCGGCCCGCCTCGGCAGGGCTCTGCCAGTATACCCATGTCTGAGTTTATGGTTAGACCCTGAAGGGGTCCTACCTGTCATTGCATATCTAACACTGGTGAGACACGTGTAGCACCCTCGACCCCTGCGTGGCGGTCCTGGCGAGCTACATGGGGAAACGACCTCGTCTCGCCCACTGTGGCAGGGGCCCTGCGACTGAGCCCGCGTCCAACCCATGCGTCTGCAATTTGCTTTTTCCTTCCTGTGCTCTCTCTCCCATCCTGCCATGCTTCTGTGTTTGTTTTTAGGCTGCGACCTGAGGTCAGAGCGCGGGCGCAGATCAGCCATCACCAGCACCGAGGTGAGCGACTAGCCGGTCATTTCTGCGCTAACCCTCCGCTTCTTGCCCAGCACCCTGTGTCTCAGTGTCTCACCTGCTCTCTGGCCTTGGTGGCTGTCGAGGGCTGCCGAGCAGCATTTTGGAAAGGAAGGGGAGATGGTGAACTGTTTGCGGGTGATTCATTTCTGCGCTTACCCTCTGACTCTGTCCCTCCATACTGGTTCAGCAAGCGTGTGCCCAGAGATGGAGCGCAGTCCAGCTGGCCTCTACCTGGCCTCTGCCTTTTTTAATTATTAATTAGTGTAAACAGTGAGCACATCCCGGTGTGTCGCTGTGCTGCTGCGCATACGACCACAGCACGTGTCGTCGTCGACAGCAGTCGTTGTCGTCGTCGTCAGCGTCGTCGACAGCAGCAGTCGTCGCCGTTGTCAGCGACGCAGTCGTTGCCTGCAGCAGCCGTCAGTTCGCCAGTGTGTACTGACGTGCCGTGCGTTGCCGTCTTCCTTCAGACTGGGGTCCTGAGCCCATACCCAGTCGCTCTGCTTGCGGCCAACGCATCCTGTGATCCTTCCTTCTCTTCGTGAAAAAAAAAAAGAAAAAACGCTGTCGTGGTTGCCCCCCCCCCCTCAGAGCTGATCCTCACTGCTGGCTTTGGGCTGATGGGGAGCCACTACCCCCCGTCGCTGCTGACTTTTTTTCAAACCGGAGTGCGCTACAGGATTTTTTTTCTATGCAGTAATCCTGTCAGCGACGTCCGCTGCCTCCTACTAAGTAGATCTACCAGGCGCGCCCCTTTTCTGGCTCTGTTTTATCGCCAGGGCGCTGCCTTAGGGGGGGAGTGTTAGCAGTAGGCAGCAGAGTACAAACTCTGGCGATCGCGACTCATCTGCGAGATCGCTCGCGAGCGATAGGCCTGACAACGTAAGACAGACGACATCAATACTACAGAGTACAGACAGAATCACCACAGAGCACAGACAGAATTACGAGAGAATAATTAGGATTATTAAATAGCATGGTGATTGCATTTTACACATCGTGTATGCATGTGCTCTGTAAAGTATTCTGAGACTGGACTTCTGTGTGTTGCACAGGGTCTTTGTGACCATGTTGACTGTGGATTCACGGACAAGATCAACAACTACGAAGTGTATGAGCAGTGCGTTGCTGTGAGGGCAAAGGTACAAGTGTGGTCTGGATTTTGAAACAAGGTTCACGTGTTTTGCAGCATCGGTCCTGTGCAGGAGCCTAGTGGCTTATCAGTCAAAAGAAACTCAGCAAATTCTTCTGCCCATTCGGGCAGATTCTTTGGGTCGAACTCAGGCAATTCTAGCTGGATGTTTGCCTGGGCAATAGGTCTGCCACTCTTCCCACCCCCCCGGGTTAGGCCTGAAGGGGGGGGAGGTACGCCGGCAAGGGGTGCCAGGGCTGACAGCCCTCTTTTCTCAGTCTCTGTCACAGACACGTCCTGTAATTCAGCAATAGGGACTGTCCTAGCGCGAGGATGAAAAGGGCTGGGGCAAGTGACCTTGAGTAGCAACCTGCACACCGTTTATCTTTTGAGATCATCAGCCAACGTGGTCAATCCGGGTGAAGGTCAGAGTAGGTACTAGACGCCCTTCGGCCCCGGGGGGCCACCTGGTCGGGCCAGGTGATATCCTCCCCACCGGGTCCTGGTGGGGGACCCTCCAAGACGCACCTCCTGCCCGGTGGCGGAGTCCCCCGGGTTCACAGGGCTCCGAGCCACGTCCCTCCCCGGCTTCCCCGTTTCGCCACTCCCCGGTCAGTGCATCAATTGGCAGCCGTGGCTGCGGGCGCTTACCCACCGCGTCGCCCCCCTAATGCGTGGTCGCCCGGGGCGCCGGCGCCGCCGGACCCGTGCTACTGGCTTGTCGCCAGTGGGACCCCCTTGGGCTGGCGCGGAGGCTGCCTAGCCTAGGGGTTGGAACGTGGCGCAGTGCGCAACTACTGCCTTGGCGGGTGCAGTGCCCCGTCCGTGTGTGCGCTCGCTTGCGGCTGGTTCGGGGGGTTCGGGCCGGTACCTGGTGTTGTGTCTCACCCGTTTCCCCTTCCTGCCCTGCGTGTCCCGCGCTGCGTGAGGCGGGCCGTCCCGTTCGGGTGTCCCTTACTCTCGCTCGCTGGTACGCCATTCCACGCGGTCTGTGCGTTCCGCGAGCTCGGTTCGGTTGCCCTTCTGGTAGTCCCCGCGTGCCCTTTGCGTGTGTGTGCGCTCGCGCTCCCGCGGCGTCCGCTCCCCCCCTCCAGGGTGGTGTGGCGTGCGCACCTCGCGCGGTCCCGGCACTGGGCGCTGGTAGGGCCGTTCCACGTGGTCCGTGCCCCTCCGCGTGTCCTGCCCCCGTCCCTCCGTCAGGCGTGCTTTGGGGGGGGGCGGTCCGGTCCCGGTTCCCCCCGACTTGCCTTGGGGCTGTGGGGGTGGCGGAAGGGCGTCCCCGGGGAGGGTGCCTTCAACTGTTGCGAGGGGCGTCTGCGGTCAGGCGCTCCCCCTCCCCCGACTGCCTGCCCACTGGGCGGGCTGTTGGGGTCCGCTACCCACGTGCTGTGGGCGCGGGCGTGTGGGTGTGGGGGCCCTACACTGTCCCCGTGGCCTGCACGTCCTGCGGGGGCTGCGTGCCGCGGGGGTGGTGGGGGGCCGTCCCCCTACCTGGCTTGGGGCTCTGCGCCCCCCGTGGGGCGGGTCCGTGGCGTTCGTGTGCCGGGTGGCGGGCTGGGGGGGGGGGGCGGCCCGTGCGCCGTGCCCCCTGTTTGTGCGGCCGGGGGGGGGCCTGTAGGGCGGGGGGTCGCTCTGCCTTTTAAGACGTCACAAATTTCTCAGTGCGGAGCCAGTGATACTATCATACAAAGCCAGAAGCTAATGTACAAAGTCATGGACTCGCATAACCCACGGGCCCCAAAGGCGCCCAGCGGTGTCATGTCGGAGCGGCGGCGGTAACTGAGGGGCATTGGGGACCCGCTGGCAGGTGTAGGAATGAGTAAATATAGGGCAGCACGACTTCAGAGCCGCGCAGCTTGTATTGCATGCACCGAATACGTATGACATACGGGATGAGGCACATAGGAGCGTTAAGGGTGCGGACACAGGGAGCTCTGCCTCGCCCCTTCCCTGGGCGGGCAACAAAGCGGGTGTCACTGGCGTCGTTTTGTCCATGGGGGGCGTGGCCCCCCATACCACTCCGGTTCGTGCACGCCCGCCTTCACTGGGCGTGATCTGTGCGGCGTCCTGGCGCGTTGGCGCGGGCTTGCTTGTTCCCCGCGGTTCCTGTGGGACCCGGCGGCTGGGGCGGGGGGGCGGGCCGCGCTCCGGCTCCTCTCTCGGGCGGGGGGAGGGGGGACCATCCCCCCTGCCTCGGGGGGTGGGGGCCGGGGCCCCCGCGGCTTGCGGGCCGGTGGGGGGGGTGGGGGGGGGTCGAGCCGTGGCCTCCCTGCTCCCCCTCTCGGTGGCGACCCGCGGTTCCCCACCCTGGCCCCCCTCTTGTTGTCGGCGCACTCCCCCCCGGCGTGCGCGTACGGTCGGGGTCGCGGGGCCGCCCCGGGGTGGAGGGGATGAGGGGCGGCCCGTGGACCGCTCCCTCGGGGGCCCCTGCAGACCTGAACCCCCCCTCTGCCCTCCCTGAGTGGGCTGTGGTCATGGGAGGGTCATGGGGGGCGCGGCCTCCATACTGCTCTGGTGCGCCGCCGTGCGCCGCCCCGAGGCTTGGTCCGCGCGCTGCTCCGGCGCGCTGATGTGGGCTCGCCTGTCGGCCCCGACCCCCGCTGGATCAGGCGGCTTGGGGCGCTGGGGCGCGCTGTGCAGGTCCAGCCCCACCCCCCCCCCCCGCGGCGCGGTCCCTTCTGGGCGAGGGTGGGCGTCCCCTCGGCTCCGGGGGGGCGGAGGGTCGCTCCTGTGGCCCTCAAGCTGGGGGGGGGGGAGCGGGGGAGGAGGGGTGGGGGGGCCGCCCCCCCGCCCCGTCGGGCGTCGGCCTGCCATCCGTTGTCTCCGGCGTACCCTCCGGGGCATACTCGTGCCGTGGGGGTTGCCGGGCGGCTGCGGGCGTCGGGCGCGGTCCGGTCGGCCGCCAATGAGTCAGTGGGGGGGGGGGGCGGGGGGCCCGGCCCGGTTCGCGCCCCCGCCTTCCCCGGGCCGGCCTCTGAAGAGGGCCGCTCCGTTTGCGCCGTACTGGGCGCCGCCTGTCCGCCGTCGGCCGGCAGCCGGCAGGGCGTGCGGGCGCTTGCCTCGGCCGTGGTGCCCGGATGCAGCGGCCTCTTCGGGGGGGGTTTGGGGCCGCTGTTCTGCCTCCGTCCGCTCCTGGGCCTGAGGGGGAGGGGGGGGGGGAGTCGGGGGGGCACTCTGGTCCCCTGGCGCCGGCCCCTGACGGCCGAGGGGGGGCGGCCTGGCGGTCCCGGCCCCAGGGGCCAGCCGTCGGCTGGGGGGTCGCACTCTTCTGCCGCCCCCCTCTACCTAGGGTCGGACCCTCGTGCAGGCCCTTGCTGGGGCCCCTCGTTACCCCTGATGTCATCGCGCGGCGCTGGCCGGCCGGGGGCGGCCCTGAGGGTTAGCGGTCAGCGGTTAGCGGGCTGCGGGGCAGTAGGTTCCCCCCCGCGCTCGTTGTCTCCGCACTATTTCCCGCGGGAGGTGGCGCGCGCTCCTCCGTCACGCTGTATCGTGGGGGGGGGCGTGGGTTGGGGGGCCCAGCTCCCGCCCCCACTTTCTTGCGTCCGCTGTCTGCGCCGTCACCTGCGCCGCCGCTTGTGTGGGGGCTTAGGCTGTGGCGGCGGCGGGTTGCGCCGGCGGTAGCGCCAGTGGGCAAGGGCGCTGCGCAAGGCCCGGGGTAGCCAGTTGTTGGCGTCCGCATCCGTGATGCGGAGTACCGCTCCCCCTTCCAGGAAGGCCGGGCACGTCAGCCCCCTGTCGGGCCACGCCGCCCGGATTACTGACCTGAGGACCCTCCCGTGGTCCTCGAGGGCTGCCAACCCGCCCCGGGGGTACCTCCAGGTTCCCTCCGTCCCTCCGGAGGAGCACGGGATCGAAGGGCTGGTTCCTCAACCCCCTGGTGGTCCCCTGGTTGGCCCAGCTCAACCACCCGTACACTTCTCCCACCAGGGGGAGGGCCTCATCCCCCAAAGGGTCCGGGATCGTGCCCAAGTCCCGGTCCCAGGGCCGGGCCCCTTCTGCCCCTGCTGCCCCTGTGCCTGCGGCGCCGGTGCCGCGCCCCGCCCCCCCCCCCCGCCGAGGCCATCCGCGCCGGCTCCGCTCTCGGCGCGGGGGGGGGCTGACTGGTGCCGGGGTCGTGGGGGCTGGGGGGGGATGAGCTCGCCGGCGTCGGGGTCGATGTTGTAGAGGTGGTGGTGGTGGTGGTGGTGGTGGGGAGTGTGGTGCGCCGGCATCTGTTGGATGCCGGGGGGGGTGCACCCCACCAGCTGCACGTCCGGCTGCGGGGGCGCCCCGCCCCCGCCCCCCTCACTTCGACCCGCCCTCCCCCCCGGACTTCCATGCCCCGTTCGGCTTGTCCCTTGGGGCCTGTGGCGCCCTTGCCCTTGCCCCTGGGCCCCCTTCCGGCCCCCTGCCCGTGCCGTGGGTCCCGCCCCCTGTCATCCACGCCCTGGCCTGCCCGCTCGCCCACCGTCCCTCGCTCCGCTCCCTGCACCTGGGCACCCTGCCAGCGCCCCTGCGCGCCCTTCCCGTGCTCTGGCCCCTTCCCGGCCCCTGCCCTGAGTCGTGCTGTCCGCTGCCCGCGCTCTGTCCCCCTCCGCTGCTGTGCCCCTGCTTCCTGCCGCGCGTGTCCCTGGCCCGCTCCTTGCGCGTGCTCCTGGGCACTTTCCCTGTTCTTCCTGTCCCCAGCTCCGCGCTCCCGTTGCTGGCACGCAGCTCTGCCTGCGCGCCGTCCCCTCCTTCCTCGATCACGCGCCGGGCGTCCCGCTGCCTTTGCAGCTGTGGGAGCCTGACGCCCGGCGGCGAGCGCTCGGGCGCCGGGGGGAAGGGCTTCGGGAGGAACGGCTTGAGGGGGCAGGTGTGGGTGTGGGTGGGCTTGGCGTGCGTGCGGTACTTCGCGCCCTCCCTGCCCACTGCTGCTGCTGCGGCGGCCGCCGGCGAGGCGCCTGTGGCCCGTGCGGGATTCTTCTGCCGTTTTCCCCGCGTGCTGGGGGCTGCGGCGTTGCCGGCCGAGGCGGTGGCGCGGCTCGCCGGGGCCGCGGTCGCAACCCCTCGCGCGCCCTCCCCGCTCCCCTCTGCGGCTGCGGCAGCCCTCGGCGATGCGCCCGGTTCCTGCGCTGGGGCTACCCCCCGTGTCGGCGGCGTGCCGGGGGCCGCGGTCTGGGCCGCGGCGTGGCTAGCTGGAACTGCGGTTTCCGCTTCCCGCGCGTCTGGGGCCCCCTCTCGGGGCGGACCGGCAGGGCTTGCTGCTTGGGCAGCGGGGGCGGTGACCTCAGCTGACTCAGGCTCCTGGGTCAACGGCCCTGTGTCGGCGGAGGCCGCCCGGGGCTCCCCAGCCGGCGGCCTGACAAGCACCGCCGCCTCAGCCAGCCTCCGCTTCTCGCGCTCCACGGGGGTCTCCCCCGTCCACTCCGGGGAGACGGGGGAGCGGGAGCGGGACCGTCGGTGGTGGCGGTCCTCCCGCTGGGGGGAGCCATCGGAGTCTGCCATCACTGTTATCCTGGTAGGCATGCGTGGTGGCAGGTGCGCCCTTCCCACTACCTCCCGGTGCATCAGTGTCGTGCTGTGGGCAGTGCCGTGCGGTGCTCTGCGGGGGGGAGGGGTGGAGGGGGTGGGGGGCCGGCTGTGGCGTTAGCCCCGTACGGGCGGGCCCAGCGGCCATCCATCGGCATGGGGAGGGGAGGCGGGGGAGCCATGCGGCCCACGCGCTGCGCCACAGCTCCCAGTCCGGGGCGGGGCTCAGGGCCCTGGGCCCCCGGGGGTCGTCGGGTGGTGCCGGGGGGAGCCGCACTAGGTGGACCCCCGTAACGGCGGTGACCTCCTGTGTTCGCAGGAAGGTGTGTACCCCGTGCCGCGCCGCGGGCGCCGGGAGGGGGGGGCAGGGTACGGGTGCTGCCCCATAGAGGTGGATGGGGGTGATCCCCAGGACCCGTTCCGGGTCCCCGCGGGACGCGACGACAAGGAGGAGCAGGGGGGTGCCAGGGCACTCTTGCCAGAGGACCTGCCCCCTGTGGTGGGCACCCCTGGTTCTGGAGAGGGGGGGGGACAGGTCTGGGTTGGCCCAGCCGCGGGGCGCGTGCGTCGCCGGCGGGAGGGCGGGGCACCAGGTGGGCTCTGTGGGGAACGCCATGCATACGATGGCGTACGGGGGGGTCGGCCTGGTGCCGTCGTACACCGAGTTGGTCGGCCGGGGGCGGGCGGGCGCCTCCTCCGCGCCTTCCACGAACACTGTGATTTCGCCCACCTCCAGGTCCTCCTCCGGTGGTCGTAGAAGGTGGAGCGCCGCATCCAGCTCGGACAGTCCCCCCGAGTATGTGGCCCGTGCCCGGTTCAGGTACGGGACCGTGTCCCCCGGGTAGCGCGTTCTGAGGGCGTGCAGCAGGGCTGGTGCGCTGCTGCGGAAGGACATGGCACACTCCGCTCCCGTCAGCCGCAGGGTGTCCCCCATGGACAGGGGCCGGCCCGACCGGTTGGACTCATGCCACTCCATCCAGTGCCCGTAGAGGGCCACCTCCGGGCTGATGAGCCCCGGCTGGATGGCGTTCACGATCAGGTGCATCGCCGGGAGCAGCGTAGGGGCCCCTGCTCCATTCAGGGGGCAGACGGCCGGGAGGGCGGTCTCGTTGAGCAAAGCCCTCGCACTGCCTGTCAGGTCACGCCGTGCGGCAGCGTGCGCCTCGTGCGCCTCCACCACCGCGTCCGCCACTAGGCCCCGGACGGTCGCCTCCTGCGCTTTGCGGCGGGTCCTGGCGTGTCCCGGCCCATCCTCTCGTCGGCGTGGCATGGTACTGCAGGCTCAGCAAAGGGCGGCGGCGGATGGGGGTCAGGGCGCGAACACGTGCGACAGGTGCGCAACGGATCTGGGGTCCCGCAGATGCACGTGGATCCACAGAAGGGCAGCGCCCGCGGGGCCCGCGCGCTCGTGTGAGGGGGCGTGTGCCCCCTCGATGCGCCGGTGCAGGGCCTCCTCCTCCGTGCGCCTGCGCGGGCCTGCGGGAGGTTCGGGCAAGGGGCACGCGGCCACCTGCGCGCACCGCGCGCACCTGTTGGCGCCTGTCGATGCTGCGGAGGACACCGTGTCACATTCCCCGCAGAGCCGGCACGTGTGTGGGAGGTGGGAGGGCGGCGACCAATAGTCGAGATGGCGGAGCCAGAGGTCGTCCCACCTCTGTCGGAGGGGGTCCAGGATCTCCAGCAGGCGGGCGCAGACGCGGCGCCGGTAGTCCCTGCCGAGCGTCTTCCGCTGGACCTCCCGCCACGTGTCGTCGGGGAGAGTCCCATGGTCGTGGAAGGCGGCGATGAGGCCGTCCCACGCCGGGCGGGGGTGCCCTTGGGGGGGGGTTGCCATGTACACGTAGCGCCCCGTGAGGTGGGGCGCCAGCGTATCCCATTGGCACCCGTTTGCGGCGTTTCGGTGGAGGAGGGCCAGTAGGGTGCCGTCTGCGACTGCCTCCCATCCCACTCGCAGCCCTTCGCAGCCGTCCAGCTCCTAGCGCAGCGCGGCTGCAATGTCGGTGGGGAGCATGAGGAGCAAGGGCCCCTGGGTGTCGCCCAGCTGGGACAGGGTGTCGTCGTATACCGGCCCCCCAGCTTTGAAGTGCGCCACGGCGAGCTGGGCGGCCCCGTCCTCTGGGGGGTGCCATCGGACGGTGGCCGTGGCGTGTCCCCATTTGTGTATCTCCGTAGCCCGGAGTACGTTGGCGGCGTGAGGGACGATGCGGGGGGGGACGGGCGTCCTGACGAGTGAGGACACGTCCCCAGTCCATCCCGTTTGCGGCCCCGGGGCCGCTTGCAGCCATTCCCCCGTCGCCGCGTCTCACGGGTGGTCAGGTCCCGCCCCGCGGATCACAGTGGGTCTCGGCCGGGTGTTTCGCCCCCATCCCTGGAGCGGGATGGCGGCGTATCGTTGCGAAGGGGTTTCCGGGGCGCGCGTGGCGGCGCACCACCGGCTCCACTCGCGCGCCCACTCCTCACCCACTATGCCTGTCTCTCAGGCGGTCATGGAGCCGCGCCCGATGATCCACGTTGGGAAGAGGGCGTCTTGTAGGTGCTTCGAGAACCCCCCCGGCAGGTCCTGGTACGGGTGGGGGCCCTCTTGTGGCGCGCACTCCAGAGTGCGATTCACGACACGGAGGGGGGCTACGAAGTCCTTGGCAGGGCGCGGGGGAGGGGGGGGCTGGTCGCCCTCCGCCGCGGTGAGCCATCGGTGCGCCCGGGCTGCCGCGCTTAGGGGCTCGCGGAGGAGTTGCTCCAGCCGGTGGTTGCGAAGCTCCCATGCGAAGTCCCCCAGCCGGAGCATGTGGTGGAGGAAATGGTTCACAGAGGTCCCTCCCGGCGGGTCGTAGCGGGCTATGGCGCGGAGCTGCGCCTCCGCGTTCTCGGGCACCAGTCCGGAGCAGAAGACTTCTGTCCATGTGGCGCCTGCAGAGCGCCACGAGGCCACCCACAGGGCTTTGTCCCCGGGTGGGAGGTGGCGGGCCGCCTCGTGTACCGCCTGGCGGTAGTGGGGCCAGAGGAGCTGTGAGGGGGCGCACCCCACGTGCAATTGCACCAGGGGTCTCCTCTGGGCCGCCGCATAGGAGGCACGGTTGTGGGAGGACGGCGACGCCGGAGAGCCGCTCCTTACGGAGGCAGAGCCTGCGCTGCACCGGCGTGTGGCCGTCTCTGGCCTGCGGCGCCCGGCGGTTGGTGGCCGTCGCGGTGAAGTCCCGGGCATGGATATAGGCTGTGGCGTGGGCCGCGCCCAAAGGTGTGTGTCCTCGGTGCATCAGCGCATGGTCCGTCTGCGTCCGCTGCGCGACCTCGCCGAGCGCCCGCATACTGGGGGGCCGTAGATCGAGGTGGCCGTCAGGGCCGGCGACAATGAGTTGGGCGTGGCCAGGGTCCGGGGGCGTGTGTAATGGGCAGCAGGGGCAACTGGGACAGGCCTTGCAGCGTGCGCGCCTCTGTCGCGTCGCGCCTCTTCCGCGCCGCAAGGGCGATTTGCCAGCATGGCAGAATAATTATGAAGATCAGGATTTACGATGTTTTAGAGTGAAATGATTGTAGATTCTTGAGTTTAAGATTATTATTGATCTATCGTGATTGTTGGTTTGGGTTACGGTTATGGTCGAACGGCCTGGTGTTTGCTGTGGGTTTGTGGCATCAAGTATTCGCTCTGTTGTGCACAGTGTATATAGTATGTAGGGGACAAGCACCACTGTGTCCCCCTGACAAGCCCTGCAGTGCTGCGGGCGAAATATCAACATCGTGGACTCCGGTGATGGACTCCCAGAAGACGGTGTATGTTTTGGGGTTTGGTGTGTGTGTTCTTGTACGTGCTTTACGTGTATGACAGAGCTATCGACATTTCGAAGTTTTGGAAAAGGGTTACGACGGAATCAAAGGTTTTGACGATTTGGAGAAAAATTTTGGGATCAAGAATAGTTCGAGATTTCAATGAAAACATGACTTGGATCAACACGGTGTTTGGGTCCGTGATCGGGTGTGTTACAAAATTGTCATCTAAGACATCCTGTAGACCTACGGAACTGGCGGTGAGGCCAACAGCAGCAGCAGCGCTCAGTGAAGGAGTCCAGCGGCAGTGCAGGTGTGTTCAGCGAAGGAGCTCGACGAAGGAGCGCTCAGCGCAGGAGTAAAGAAGCGCGACGAAGGAGCGTTCAGCGCAGAAGCGAAGAAGCGAAGGAGCGCGACGAAGGAGCGCTAAGCGCAAGAGCGAAGGAGCGCAACGAAGGAGCGCTCAGCGCAGGAGCGAAGGAGCGCGACGAAGGAGCGCTCAGCGCAGGAGCGAAGGAGCGTTCAACGAAGGAGCGCTCAGCCAAGGAGCGTCATGCAGGAGCGCTCAGCGATGCAGCGTCCACTGAAGGAGTGCAGTGCAGGCGCGCTGAACGAAGGAGCGCTCAACGCAGGAGCGCTCAGCGAAGCAGCAGCAGCAGCAGCGCTCAGCGAAGGAGCATTTGGCGAAGAGCTGTGGCTCGCCAAGAAGGTGTGCAGTTCTTCGCGGGCAGCGGAGGATGGAGCCACGATCAAGGTTGAGTGGAGAAGTGAAGTTCGGAGGAACGAAGGAGCCTCATCCAGCAAGGGAGGAGGAGAAGTGAACTCTGGGGTCCTAAGAGCTGCTGCCCATTGGCGATCTGGAAGTCGGCAGTGACGAACGCCGACCAAGGCGATCTCAGTCGCCGAGTAAATATTATGTTTCGGATCTATTTATTTTATATTTGTTTTTGTGAAGTGCGTGGTGGGTCACATTGTGGGTGGTTCATCGTGTGTGGCACAAGGTCTGGCGGGGGCGGGTATTGTACGAGCTGGTTTGGTGTCTGTTGGGGTTGTGTGTCGCTGTTCGGCTGCTGAGAGCAGCTATCCACTGACGTTGCATGTGTCCATGGCAGGCAGTGTTGGTCAGCATCGGGTGTAGTTGGGGTGTGGCATGCCTCTGCAAGTTCAGGCAGGACGCCTGTATATTTATCCTTGGGGGTAAGGCAAGGGCTAAGGACAGCCCGCAGGAGTGCTGCGCCTCCCCCTTTGCACAGGAGGGGCCACCATGCTTGGCATGGGCTGCGACTGTTCGGCAGCCGTGCAGCGTTGACGGATCCCTCGCCCCCCAGTTATGCTCCCGTCAGGGGAGGGGGCCATTTTCTGTCAAGGAATATGGAGGTGGGGTGGTCCTGTTGTACTGGGTCCCCCACCGCTGCAGGCCCCCCCCCCAGAGATTTAGTATGCCAAAAACGTTGTGTTGCCCCTGCTGCCCATATATTGGTATTTGCCTTTGTATCAGACCCTCACTTTCCTGTCAGGTCTTAGAAGGGGAGTGTAATGGGCAGCAGGGGCAACTAGGACAGGCCTTGCAGCGTGCGCGCCTCTGTTGCGTCGCGCCTCTGTCGCGTCGCAAGGGCGATTTGCCAGCATGGCAGAAGAATGATGAAGATCAGGATTTACGATGTTTTAGAGTGAGATGATTGTAGATTCTTGAGTTTTAGATTATTATTGATCTATCGTGATTGTTGGTTTGGGTTACGGTTATGGTCGAACGTCCTGGTGTTTGCTGTGGGTTTGTGGCATCAAGTATTCGCTCTGTTGTGCACAGTATATATGGTATGTAGGGGACAAGCACCACTGTGTCCCCCTGACGAGCCCTGCAGTGGTGCGGGCGAAATATCAACATCGTGGACTCCGGTGATGGACTCCCATAAGACGGTGTATGTTTTGGGGTTTGGTGTTTGCGTTCTTGTACGTGCTTTACGTGTATGACAGAGCTATCGACATTTTGGAGTTTTGGAAAAGGGTTACGACGTGATCAAAGGTTTTGACGATTTGAGGAAAATTTTGGGATCAAGAATAGTTCGAGATTTCAATGAAAACATGACTTGGATCAACACGGTATTTGGGTCCGTGATCGGGTGTGTTACAACGTGTTCTGCAGGACGGTGTCCTGGGACGCCGCCCAGTCCGCCTTGTGCAGTAGGGTGTCACTGTGGTGCCAGGTGGCTCGGGCGTACCAGAACAGGTGCCCGGCGTGTTGCCCTCGCGCGCACATGCCGTCCCAGAGCCACCGTAGGGGCATCTGGTTGACCACCTTTGCCGCGCCCGCGGGGACTCTCGAGGTCCGCTCGCGATCTGCGTGTCGCAGGAGGTGGAGGATGACTCCGGCGTCCACCGTGTGGACCCATGGTCGGTGGGCGCCGTATTGTAGGGGGAGGGAGGCGGCAACCCCCTCCCCGTCGAGCACCATGCCCGAGATGGCCACCGCCCACGTGCGGGTGAGGTCGGCGGTGAGAGCGACGCTGGTGGCGTGTTTGCAGGTTCCGCCCCCTGACGCGTCGGAAGAGGTGTGGCCCCAGGCCTCCGGGATCCAGTAGTACCTGGTGGGGCTGAGCCACCCCGCGTTGAGGTCGGCGGAGTGCCACCGGACGTCAGGGTGGCTGGGGGTCAGTTGGTCCACGCTCAGCGCCCTGGTGTCGCAGGGGCTGATCGCCGGGTGGTCGTGCAGCCGGATTTCCGCTCCGGTGATCGTGCTCGCCCAGGACCGAAGTGCCGTCACATGTTCCTTGAGACACGCCGGGCCTCCGCGCTGGTGCACCACCAGGTGTCTCGTGTCCTCCGGCTGGTCCTCCAGTGCGTGCACTGCCATGTGTGGGTCGTGCGGCACCCCTGTAGCCACCAGCAGGGCGGTGCCACGGAGGAGTCCACGGGGCTTGGGCTGGCCTGCCCCCACCTGCACTATTACCCACTCGGCCTGGAGCTGCGCTTGCCCCGGGTGCATTGGTCGTCCGTGGTCACCAACCACAGCGGCGTCGGCGCGTGGGGCCGGGGGCGCAGGGGCTCGGGCAACGCCACATCCGCGTTATGCTCTCGGTGCTCGCTTTCCGCGAGTACGTCTTGGAGGATGTACATGAGGGCTGCCGGCGGGTGGTACGCCGCCCCCCGCGTGGGGGGGGATAGGCCGCCCTGGTGGCGGTAGCCCCCGACGTGGAGGTGCAGGCTGTCCGGGGTCACCCGTGGGCAGGTGTGGGCGTCCTGCTTAGCCCTCGTGGGGTGGACCAGTCTCAGGCGGGGGTCCTGTGTGCCGGTGGTGTGGAAGAGGTGGACCAAGGCGTCGCGCCACCTGGGGTGGTCGGTGGGCTCCTGCTCGCGGCGGCAATAGTGGAGGTGTTCATCGGCACGTTGGTTGACGCATTCCCGCACCGCCGTCGGCCACGGGTCGTCGTTGTCGGGGAAGGGGTGGCGTGGCCCGTGGTGCCCATGCCACGGCGTTGTGTGCGGCACCGTCAGGCGGCACGTGTCGCGCCGTCGTAGCTTGACGGTGCGCAGCGTGATGATGTTGCCCGGTGGGGACTGTAGTTGGATGTGGGCCGCCCTGGGGGACGCGATGGGGTTGTACAAACCCACTCCCAGGGCGGCCAGGGCCCGGGGTATGCTTCGGACCCAGTCACCCCCTGCTAGAGTTGCGAACTCCGGGACGGAATAGTGCACCTCGGGACATATTCCGTGCGCACCGGCTATTTCCCAGACCATCTTGGTGACCTCGGCGCGCACGGAGGTTGAGCGGTGGTGGACGAGTGTACCCACGAGGGCCACCGCTGCCTGCTGGCACCGCGTTGGCACCCGTGTGAGCCCCAGGGTCCGGTCATCCTGCAGGCTGTCCTGCGAGGCGTCGAAGGCGTACCGCCCCCTGTCCTTCGCGACCTAGACCGTAATGTGGTCCAGGTGGCGTGCAGTGTCGGAGTCGTCGGCGATGAAAGGGGCGACGTACTGTGTCACCCCCCGGAGGATTGCCAGGATGACGTCCTGCACCACTTTCGGTGGCGCGAGGGTGTTGAGGCACCAGTGGTGCACCGCCGCCAGGCGTAGCCGGTGCTTGCGATGCAGGGAGAATTCCGCGTCCTGCTGCAGCTGGAGTCCCAGGTCGGGGACGGAGTCCGCCGCTGGTACCCTGTGCCATGGGTTTTCCAGGTGGGGACAGAGGCGCAGCTGCAGGCCCGGGACCCCTTCCGTGGTGGCCATGGTGCACTTGCGGGGGTTGAGCTCCATGCCCATCATCCCCAGGTACACGGCCACCGCCTGCACGCCCTCGACGAAGTGCTGCAGCGTGTGGGCCACTACCAGCAGTTCGTCGATGTAGGCCTGGATGAGGCCTTGCTCGGCCCCTCCCGGCTGGCGGCGGCGGTGCCCCTGCGCCCTGAGCAGGGGCTCCAGGAGGAGCGCCTACAGCAGGGGGCTCTCGGGGTTGCCCTGCCGGACGCCGCGCAGCATGTGGACGGGCTGCATTAGCCCGTGTGCGGTGACGATGCGCAGCCTGCCGCACGTGTGGAGGAAGAGCAGGAGGTCGATGACGTCCGGCGGCACGGAGAGGTGGCGCAGGATGAGTCCGAGGGCGCCGTGCGGGGCCGTGTCGAAGGCCTTGCGGGCGTCGAAGGAGAAAAGGTAGTTTGGCTTTCCCTGCTGGAGCTGCCGCCGCGCCATGAACAGTGGGGGGCCTGTGTTGGAGCCAGGGAGGGCCCCTTGCTGCCAGTCGCTGACCACTCCGTGCCGTGTCAGCAGTTCTGTGATGCGCTGGGTGAGGGGGCCCGTGAGCAGCTTCATGTCCAGCTGGCCCAGGGCTATGGGCCTGTAGTCATCCAGTCTGGCGGAGACCGGTACCTTGGGGGTGAGCCAGATGTGCGCGTCCCTCCAGTGCATGAGCGGCGTGGCGCCGCGGAGGATGTCCCGGTAGGAGTGGACCAGGAGCCACTGGCCGGGTGCTGGGAGGGCCTTGATGAAACGGGCCTCCACGTGGTTGGGACCTCGGGCCTGGCCATCGGCCTTGTCCAGGGCGGACTGCAGGTCCTGCATGGAGTACTGCTGGACCTGTGTCCAGGCCCCGTCAGGGACCCAGGGGACCCTGGCAGCCGAGGACTGCCTGGAAGCCTGTGAGGTCCACCAGGCGTTTGTCATACAGTTCCCGGAAGAAGGCGCGAACTGCGAACATCACGTCGTGGGCCTCCGTGAGGAGTGTTTGGGTGCTGGGGACCCGCACGTTCGAGAGGCCTGACGGATCGGGGCCTCTACCTCTATGGCTCCCCGCACGGCTTTCCATCGCTGGGCAATGTCGGGGGCGTGGCGGCGCCAGAAGTCCTTGATGGCGCGCTTGCGGTCTGCCGCCAGGAGTGCGCGGAGTTGGCGAATGTCCGCCTCGAGGGCGGCTGCTTGCCTCTGAAGCTCCTCCTGTAGCCGGCCCTGTGTGGTCGGGCAGAACCTGGGCGACGCAGCCCGCAGCTCTTCCGCGAGCCGGAGCGCCGCCCCGGACCAGATGCCATGCCGTGCCGCGTCTGCCTGGTACGCCGCCGGCGCGCACGCTGCCAGGGTGTCATAGCCGAGGACAGCCGCCTGGAGCCGCTTTCCGCTCTCCGGGGGGACCCCCTCTGCCGGGTCCGTCCCCGCCGGGGACGGCTGCCGGCGTCCCACCACACGCGCTAGAGCGTCATGCGCCGCGTGGAGGTGTTCGAACACCTTGTCCACCGCGGCCGCGGGCATGGACCCGTTGGCGTGCTGCTCTGCGGGACCCAGCCAGGGCGCCAGGGAGGGTTCATCCTGCGCGGTGGTGACCGCCGCCCACAGGCAGTGTTGGACGGGCGCGGCCTCGGCGTCCTACGGGAGGAGGCAGCCCTCCATGTGGCTGTAGGGGGTTGGCACCGCCGCGCGCCCCGCTGCGCTGAGGAGGCCCAGCAAGGCCAGGCGGACCGGGAGGTGATCCGAGCCGATCACCTGGGGGTGTTCCAGGCCGCGAGCCCAGACGCTTTCCCGCAGGGACCACGGCAGGAGGGGCTCGTTGACCAGGAAGGTGTCCACCCTGTGCCGGGACCCCTGGAGCGTGGGGGTCATGTCCTCCTCGCCGCCTGCTGTGGCCCTCCGGAAACCGCAGGCCTCCCAGCCCGCGCGGTAGTGCTCCGTGGCCGGGTTCCTGGTGGCATCCATGTAGATGTTGGTGTCGCCAGCGATGACCACCTGGTGTCTCCCACCGAGGCTGCGTGCCGTGGCATACATTTGTATGTCGGCCCAGAACGCCGCCCATCCCGCCCACGGGGAGCTGCCTGCTTGCGGCCCGTGGACGTTAATGAGCGTGAGGCCTCCCCCGTCCGTGCGGATCTCCAGGGCCGCAGCCTTTCCGGGGACGATTTCGGTGAAACTGAGCAACTCGTGCTCCGCCACGTACTTCCTGCTGACCGCGGTGAGGAGGCCCCCCCCTCTCGAGGTGGAAGTGGCTCCCGTCTCCGCCTGCCGGCTGCTGAAGAAGGGGGTGTACCCCTTGTCCCGAAGCGCCGCGGCCACGTGCATCTCCTGCGCCCGGGTGGCGATCCCTGTTTCCTGGAGCATGAAAGCAAAGTACCCCACCTGGGGTAGCATGCCGGTGATGAGGTGCTCCTTGTCGGTACAGGCCGCCGGCCCCCGGCGCCGCCGGAGCGTGTCACGGAGGGACCGGTCTGGCGGTACGAGGCCGTTGCGCAGGTTCCACGAGAGGAGCCATAGGGCGTCGTCCGCTGTGTCCTCCTGGAGTCAGCTATCCCGCATCGCCATCGCCGCTGGGTCCGCCGGTGCAGCCAGGGCATCCGGGTGCGCCGGAGCCATGGGATGCGAGCCTGTTCCCAGCTGGGCCCACAGGGCTGCCAGGGGGGCCAGCCCCGCGGGGATGGACCCTCGTTGGGCCGCACTGCCGGTCCTCAGGGCCGCTCTGGGTGCCTCCACAACGCCGTCTGCGTGGTCGGCCGCCTGGGGCGGGGAGCGCCGGGCGTACGGGGCATGCCATGGCAACCTCCGTGCCCTCCCTTGCAGGATGTTGGAGGCCGCCTCCTTGTCGTCTACCGGGCTGCAGCGTGCACCGCGTGCCACGCCAGGTGTTCCAGCATTGCCCCGCTTGTGTAGTACTTGTCTGCACACAGGGGGCATTTCCTTGGTTCTGTGGCCCCTCGCTCGGGGGGGAGCGGCACCGACTTCCGGATGGTGCCCTCCGTCGCTGGTTCGAAGGGCAGGTTGGCCAGTGGAACCGTGTGTGGCGCCAGTGCGCGGCCTCTGGCCGCCGCATCGAGGGCTCCTGTCGCGGGCACGGGCCCGAGACTCCTGATGGCATCGCGCTGCGCGTCTGCTTGGAGCCACGTTTGCCAGTGCATGGAGCCGATTTGGCGTTCGGGTTTGCCCCTCCATCGCAGGTCGTGGAAGGCTTGTAGCCAGTGGTACACTGTCGTCGGGACCACCAGCTGGAGCTCTAGGTCGGCGGGCTGCGCCGCTGCTGGCCACACCCCCGGCCTCGCCGCCCGGGTGTTGTCCTTCAGCCTGTCCTGGAGCAGGAGGGCGTGGTGTTCGCCCTCCTGTAGCGCCTTGACGATCATGCGGGTACAGTCTGCCACGCGGACCACGGCTCAGGGCCCCGGCAGGCGCTCCAGGTCGCAGACGACGATGTGCGCGTCCGCCGGGCTGAACAGGCAGACCACCCACCGTGGGTTCTGCTGTCCCTGTTGGGCCACCGCCGGGGTAGCCGCCGGGCGGGCGTGCGTGATTGGCCCCGCATGGGGGTCCGGGACGTCTGTGGCCCTGAAGGCGTCTCCCTGCCACGCGGCCCGTAGATGCTCCTCCTGGTCGGGGCTCCACACCAGTGCGGGGGGGTTGACCCATCCCGGTTCCTGCATCTTGTTTGGGGCGCTGACGCTGTGTAGCAGGACTGCCAGCAGCCAGGGGTCCGCCGACATATAGTAGGCCTGGGTGGGCCCCTGCTGCCAGTCGACATGGGGCAGGGGCGGGAATGCCCCTTGCCTGGAGGTGCTGTGCCAGACAGTCCAGCGGCCCCCGGCCAGGACGTGCGACCGGTACCCTCCGGCGTGGCCGTGCAGGATGGCCTGGTAGCCTGCCGTCTGCAGCACCAGTGCCTTCCCCTGCTGAGGCCCGGGAGGGGGTGTGCCGTCGCCCGCATCCCAGACGCGGGTGCGCCAGCGGAGTCTGGCGTGCCACGGGTGGGGTGCTTCGCACTACGGCCCTTGTATGCTTCCCGCAATCTGCGCCGGGCCGTGGTGGTGGACGAAGCTCTCCCCGCCGTCCGCCAGCAGCGCCGCCGCGACAACGTATAGCTGCTCCGCCATGAGGGATGTCGTCGGCGCGTGCGTTGCGGTCGGCTGGCGGGGCTGCGTGTTGCGGCAGGGGACGTGGGGCAGCAGTCGCGCCGGCCACGCCGCCACGGGACCCATGGTGACGGCCGTGACCGCGGACGCTAGCGCCGTGCGGTCCGCTGGTCTGTACTGCCGGAGCCCCGTGGTATCCTTGGCGAGGTGCCTGCAGGCCGCCGTCCAGGCCACCGCTCCACAGTTCGTGACGTTCGGTTCGGGACCATCCACGCTGTCGCTTCCCCTTTGTTGTACCGTGGTGGCAGTGTCGAGCTGGGGGTCCTGCTGCAGCGCCTCTGCGCCCTGCCCCGGCGAGAGGGCGGGCGGGACTGGCTGCGGGAAGCTCTGCGCGCCTTGGCGCTCCGGGTGCGTGTGGTACGGGTTTTGCCGGCGGTGCTCCGGGGCCGCCCGTGGTAGGAAGAGGAGTTGGTGTAGGTACCAGTGGCCCTGCGCGGCGGACGGGTTGCGGAGCGTTAGCCACTGTTCCACCACGCCTCCTGGCTGCGCGGCCTCGATGCGGCGCTGCAAACCCAGGTGGCCCAGGCGGTTGGTCGTGCCCGCGGCTGGAATGTGGGTCTGCGGGTAAAGCACCCGCAGCGGCTCCAGCGCCAGGTCTAGCACCTCGTCGTTGAGCTTCTCCGTGAGAGCCGACGCCCTGTGCAGGGCATGGCGGACCCCGGGTGTGGGGGCCGTGAGCTGTTGGGGCACCGGCCCCGGCGGGTACCGTGCACCCGGGTCCGTCAGCCACTCCCTGGTGTGGCTCAGTATGGCCCTCCATACGGCCCTCGTAAAGGCGTGTTGGGGGGCCAAAGAGGGGACCATCCGTAGGAGGCGGTGGCACGCCGGCGGCGATCGCATGGGCTGTGGGGTGGTCGCGGTGATCCACCTGCACGCCGTGCCGGGCACGATCGCCCCCCATTCCACGGTCCCCATGCCCTCGGCGTGGAGTAGCGCCTGGCCCTGGACCAGAGGGAAAGAGGGGCTCGAGCGCCCGCCTCCTTCCCTCCACCGTACCCAGGCCGCCCCCGCCTGCAGGCTGCGGAGCAGAGCCACGCCGGGCAGGAGCGGCTGCAGGAAAGCCCCCTTGACGGCTTGAGTGGCGTGGGCCAGAGTGCCCGTGGGCAAATACCACAACGGGTGGACCCTGGGGCCCGGCAGCGGTTGCGCCTCCCCTGCGTCCCATCGCCACCCGGACTCTGGCGGGGCGGCCGGGACCGTGCCCGCCTGCGAGAAGTGGCGTGCCCTCTTGTCGGGGTGCCGTTGGAGGGTTGCCGCGAGGCTGAGCCCCTCTGCCGCGGGTGCCACTGGGAGGCCGCCCCGGGGCCTGCGCCAGGGGTAATCCGGGTCGGCCGGCCAGGTGTGGAGGTCCCGGGCGATTTCCTCCGCGGTTCCTTGTGGGGGCGTCCTCCGGTGCCAGGTGCCACATGACGGCGAGCACCACGCACGTGGAGAAGGGCCACGCCCGTGGGGAGGTGTACACCTGGATGGTCCACTGTGGGGGCGCCCGCCGCACACGGGATGCGTGGAGCAACCCTCTGACCATGTCCGCCGCCAGGACCAGCACCATTCCCGAGGGCTCCACAATGATCCCCTCTGCGGGTCCGCCGTGTGCAAGGCCACTGCCGCCTGTCCCGCGTGGGTGACCCGGTCGACGGCCTCCTGGATGTTCACGCTGCCACGTGCGGTCTCATCCAGGATCCAGCCCTGCGCCACCCCGTAGCGTAGGGCGGCGCATGCGGCCGCGGGTCCCACCTCGGGCAGCGCTCCGTCATCGGGGCCGGGCTGAGGGTGCTGTTTGGGGCACCAGCCTTTGCCGGTGCAGTGGCCCCGTTTCCACGCGGGGCAGAGGGTGGGCACGCTGCCCGCCGGCGGCGCAGGTTCTGCGGGCGCGCTTCCCGACGAAGGCTCCGGTATTGCCTCCAGGTCGGAGTCCGTGCCCGCGTCTCCTTGTGGGGGGTCTCCTTCGCCGTCTCTGAGTCCCAGCGCCCTGATGACCTTGTGTGCTGCGTCCAGCTTCAGAGATCGGGGGCGTGTTTTGCGTGGGGCCGCCAGTTCCGCCATTGTTGTGTCGCTGTGCCTAAGAGCAGGGGGTGGGGTGCGGATGTCCCGTGGCTGGTGCGTTGGTGCGTTGGTGCGTTGCTTGTTGTGGGGGTGGCGGAAGGGCGTCCCCGGGGGGGGTGCCTTCCGCCATTGCGAGGGGCGTCTGGTGTCAGGCGCTGTCCCTCCCCCGGCCGCCCGTCCTCCCGACCGGGTAGCCGGGGTTCCGCGACCCGTGTGTCCCGGATGCGGTCGGTGCGGGCGTGGGGACCCAGCAGGGGCTGCACAGCGTGCGCCCTTGCGGGCCGGCGTTGCTCGCTGTGGGGGTGGCGGAAGCCCGCCCCTGGGGGGGGTGCCTTCCACCATTGTGTGAGGGGCGTCTGAGGTCAGGCGCTGTCCCTCCCCAGACTGCCCGCCCATTGGGCGGGCTGTTGGAGTCCACTACCCACGTGCTGTGGGCGCGGGTGTGTGGGTTTGGGGGCCCAACACTGTCCCCCTGGCCTGCATGCCCTGCGGGGGCTGCGTGCCGCGGGGGTGGTTGGGGGCTGTCCCCGGGGGCGTGGCCTGCCACTGCTGTGAGGGGCGTCTGGTGTCAGGCGCTGTCCCTCCCCCGGCCGCCCGTCCTCAGGAGCGGGCAGCCAGGGTTCCGCGACCCGTGTGTCCCGGGTGCGGTCCGTGCGGGCGTGGGGACCCAACACGGGCCCCACAGCGTGCGCCCTTGCGGGCCGGCGTTGCTCGCTGTGGGGGCCGCGGAAGGGCGTCCCCGGGGGGGGTGCCTTCCACCATTGTGAGGGGCGTCTGAGGTCAGGCGCCGTCTCCCCCCCGACTGCCCGCCCACTGGGCGGGCTGTTCGGGCCGACCACCCACGTGCTGTGGGCGCGGATGTGTGGGTGTCGGGGCACAACACTGTCTCACTGGCCTGCATGCCCTGTGGGGGCTGCGTGCCGCGGGGGTGGTGGGGGACCATCCCTGGGGGGGGTGGCCTGCCACCGTTGTGAGGGGCGTCTGGTGTCAGGCGCTGTCCCTCCCCCAGCCGCCAGTCCTCTGGAGCGGGCAGCCGGGGTTCCGCGACCCGTCTGTCCTGGGTGCGGTCAGTGCGGGCGTGGGGACCCAGCACCGGCCCCACAGCGTGCGCCCTTGCGGGCCAGCGTTGCTCGCTGTGGGGATGGCGGAAAGGCGTCCCCGGGGGGGGTGCTTTTCACCATTGTGTGAGGGGCGTCTGAGGTCAGGCGCTGTCCCTCCCCCGACTGCCCGCCCACTGGGCGGGCTGTTGGGGTCCGCCACCCACGTGCTGTGGGCGCGGTTGTCTGGGTGTGGGGGCCCAACACTGTCCCCCTGGCCTGCATGCCCTGTGGGGGCTGCTTGCCGCGGGGGTGGTGGGGGGCTGTCCCCGGGGGGGGGGGGGTGGCCTGCCACTGTTGTGAGGGGCGCCTGGTGTCAGGCGCTGTTCCTTCCCCGGCCGCCCGTCCTCTGGAGCGGGCAGCCAAGGATCCGCGACCCGTGTGTCCCGGGTGCGGTCGGTGCCGGCGTGGGGACCCAGCACGGGTTGCACAGCGTGCACCCTTGCGGGCTGGCATTGCTCGCTGTTGGGGTGGTGGAGGGGCGTCTCTGGGGGGGGTGCCTTCCACCATTGTGAGGGGCGTCTGAGGTCAGGCGCTGTCCCTCCCTTGACTCCCCGCCCACTGGGTGGGCTGTTGGGGTCCGCCACCCACGTGCTGTGGGCGCGGGTGTGTGGGTGTGGGGGCCCAACACTGTCCCCTTGGCCTGTGGGGGCTGCGTGGGGGGCTGCAAGCACAGGGCCCACATCAGCACACACACAGCCCAACACCCCAGCTAGGAGTGGCGGGGCGCAACCGAAACCCGAGCCCAAACACACACACCCACGGCGCCCACCCCAGCTAGGTGTGGCGAGGTGCAAGCGGAGCGCCCACACCAGCACACACACACCCCAACACCCGAGCCAAAAGTGGCGGAGCGCAGCCGAAACCCGAGCCCAAACACACACACCCACCGCTCCGACCCAAGCTAGGAGTGGCGGGGTGCAAGCGGAGCGCGCGCACGAGCACACACACAGCCCAACACCCCAGCCAGGAGTGGCGGGGTGCAGCCGAAACCCGAGCCCAAACACACACACTCACCGCGCCCACCCCAGCCAGGAGTGGCGGGGTGCAAGCGAAGCGCGCACACGAGCACACACACGGCCCAACACCCCAGCCAGGAGTGGCGGGGCGCAGCCGAAACCCGAGCCCAAACACACACACCCACGGCGCGCACCGCAGCCAGGAGTGGCGTGGTGCAATCAGAGCGCCCACACCAGCACACACAGACCCCAACACCCCAGCCAGGAGTGGCAGGGTGCAACCGAAACCCGAGCCCAAACACACACACCCAGGGAACGCACCCCAGCCACGAGTCGCGGCGCGCGGCTGCAACCCGAACCCAAGCACACACACCCTCACCGCCCACCCCAGCCAGGAGTGGCAGGGTGCAAGCGGAGCGCCCACACCAGCATAGACACAGCCCAACACCCCAGCCAGGAGTGGCGGGGCGCAGCCGAGACCCGAGCCCAAACACACACACCCACGGCGCGCACCCCAGCCAGGATTGGCGGGGTGCAAGCGGAGCGCCCACACCAGCACACACACACCCCAACACCCCAGCCAGGAGTGGCGGGGCGCAGCTGAAACCCAAGCCCAGACACACACACCCACACCGCGCACCTGTGCCAAGAGTGGCTGGGTGCAAGCGGAGCGCGGAAACGAGCACACAGACACCCCAACACCCCAGCCAGGAGTGGCGGGGCGCAACCGAAACCCGAGGCCAAACACACACACCCACAGCACGCACCCCAGCCAGGAGTGGCGGGGTGCAAGCACAGCGCCCACACCAGCACACACACAGCCCAACGCCCCAGCCAGGAGTGGCGGGGTGCAGCCGAAACCCGAGCCCAAACACACACATCCACGGCGCGCACCCCAGCAAGGAGTGGCTGGGTGCAAGCACAGCGACCACACTAGCACACACACAGCCCAATACCCCAGCCAGGAGTGGCGGAGTGCAGCCGAAACCCGGGCAAAAACACACACACCCACGGCGCCCACCCCAGCCAGGAGTGGCGGGGTACAGGCGGAGCGCCCACACCAGCACACACATACCCCAACAACCCAGCCAGGAGTTGCGGGGCGCAGCTGAAACCCAAGCCCAGACACACACACCCACACCGCGCACCTGTGCCAAGAGTGGCTGGGTGCAAGCGGAGCGCGCACACGAGCACACACACACCCCAACACCCCAGCCAGGAGTGGCGGGGCGCAACCGAAACCCGAGGCCAAACACACACACCCACAGCACGCACCCCAGCCAGGAGTGGCGGGGTGCAAGCACAGCGCCCACACCAGCACACACACAGCTGAACACCCCAGCCAGGAGTGGCGGGGTGCAGCCGAAACCCGAGCCCAAACACACACAACCACGGCGCCCACCCCGGCCAGGAGTGGGGGGGTGCAAGGGGAGCGCCCACACCAGCACAGACACAGCCAAACACCCAAGCCAGGAGTGGCGGGGCGCAGCCGAAACCCGAGCCCAAACACACAAAACCACGGCGCGCACCCCAGCCAGGAGTGGCGGGGTGCAAGCGGAGCGCCCACACCAGCACACACACACCCCAACACCCGAGCGAAAAGTGGCGGAGCGCAGCCGAAACCCGAGCCCAAACACACACACCCACACCGCGCACCCCAGCCAGGAGTGGCTGGGTGCAAGCGGAGCGCGCACACGAGCACACACACAACCCGACACCCCAGTCAGGAGTTGCGGGGCGCAGCCGAAACCCGAGCCCGAGCACACACACCCACAACGCACACCCCAGCCAAGAGTGGCGGGGCGCAGCCGAAACCCGAGCCCAAACACACACACCCACACCGCGCACCTGTGCCAGGAGTGGCTGGGTGCAAGCGGAGCGCGCACGAGAGCACACACACACCCCAACACCCCAGCCTCGAGTGGCGGGGCGCAGCCGAAACCCGGGCCCAAACACACACACCCACGGCGCGCAGCCCAGCCAGGAGTGGCGGGATGCAATCACAGCGCCCACACCAGCACACACACAGCCCAACACCCCAGCAGTGAGGGGCGGGGTGCAGCCAAAACCCGAGCTCAAACACACACATCCACGGCGCCCACCCAAGCCAGGAGTGGCGGGGTGCAGACGGAGCGCCCACACCAGCACACACACACCCCAACAACCCAGCCAGGAGTGGCGGGGCGCAGCCAAAACCTGAGCCCAAACACACACACCCAAAGCGCCCACCGCAGCCAGGAGTGGCGGGGTGCAAGTGGAGCGCCCACACCAGCACACACACAGCCCAACACCCCAGCCAGGAGTGGCGGGGTGCAACCGAAACCCGAGCCCGAACACACACACCCACGGCGCGCACCCCAGCCAGGAGTGGCGGGGTACAAGGGGAGTGCGCACACCAGCACACACACAGCCCAACACCCCAGCCAGGAGTGGCGGGGCGCAGCTGGAACCCGAGCTCAAACACACACACCCACGGCGCGCACCCCAGCCAGGAGTGGCGGGGTGCAAGCGGAGCGCCCACACCAGCACACACACAGCCCAACACCCCAGCCAGGAGTGGCGGGGTGCAACCGAAACCCGAGCCCGAACACACACACCCACGGCGCGCACCCCAGCCAGGAGTGGCGGGGTACAAGGGGAGTGCGCACACCAGCACACACACAGCCCAACACCCCAGCCAGGAGTGGCGGGGCGCAGCTGGAACCCGAGCTCAAACACACACACCCACGGCGCGCACCCCAGCCAGGAGTGGCGGGGTGCAAGCGGAGCGCCCACACCAGCACACACACACCCCAACATCCCAGCCAGGAGTTGCGGGGCGCAGCCGAAACCCGAGCCCAAACACACACACCCACACCGCGCACCCGTGCCAGGAGTGGCGGAGTGCAAGCGGAGCGCGCACACGAGCACACACACAGCCCAACACCCCAGCCAGAAGTGGCGGAGCGCAGCCAAAACCCGAGCCCAAACACACACACCCACACCGCACACCCCAGCCAGGAGTGGCGGGGTGCAAGGGGAGCGCGCACACGAGCACGCACACAGCCCAACACCCCAGCCAGGGGTGGCAAAGCGCAGCCAAAGCCCGAGCCCGAGCACACACACCCACAACGCACACCCCAGCCAGGAGTGGCGGGGCGCAGCCAAAACCCGAGCCCAAACACACACACCCACACCGCGCATCCCTGCCAGGAGTGGCTGGGTGCAATCGGAGCGTGCACGAGAGCACACACACACCCGAACACCCCAGCCACGAGTGGCGGGGCGCAGCCGAAGCCCGAGCCGAAGCACACACACCCACGCCGCACACCCCAGCCAGGAGTGGCGGGGTGGAAGCGGAGCGCGCACACAGGCGGACACAAACCCCGACAACCCAGCCAGGAGTGGCGGGGCGCAGCCGGAACCCGAACCAAACCACACACACCCACACCGCACACCCCAGCCAGGAGTGGCAGTGTACAAGCAGAGCGCACACACAAGCGCACACACACCCCAACACACCAGCCAGGAGTGGCGGGGCGCAGCCAAAACCCGAACCCAACCACGAACCAGACCCAAACACAAGCGCCACGCAACAGTAGGAAGCCCAGTGTCCATAGCCCGGGCACTGAGGCAGCCCGTGCCATGCAGGTGACCCGGCCAAACGAGATCCGGAGACCGGGGGTAAGGCTGCATCCTAAGGCCTGCGCTGCTTCGGGACTCGAGGCTGAGCGTGCGACACCAAAGCACCTCGGAACCCCAGTACCAACAACATGCATGCATGCCTTGGGAACGGGATACGCCAGGAAGTCCGGTGAACCCCTAGGGCTCCAGCCAAAGGAGGGGACGTGCGCAAGCACGGGGGCCCACCCTCCTGGCATGACAAGCAGTCACGCTGGCGGCGAGCAGCCCTCCCGGTGTTGCCCGGGGCCGCTTTGTTGAGGGCCACCAGCCACGTCTGGCAGGAAGTAAGCCGCCTCCCCTCTTCACGCGCGGAACCTCTTCCTGCTCGTCACAGGGGCGATGCCAGGGGGAACCATGGGGCGTCTCTCCACGACGGAGTGCACCTACCTACCCTACTTGACCGGCATGCCCTGTGGGGGCTGGGTGCCACGGGGGTAGTGGGGGGCCGTCCCCGGGGGAGGTGGCCTGCCACCGTTGTGAGGGGCGCCTGGTGTCAGGCGCTGTCCCTCTCTGGGTCGCCCGTCCTCTGGAGCGGGCAGCCAGGGTTCCGCGACCCGTGTGTCCCGGGTGCGGTCGGTGCCGGCGTGGGGACCCAGCACCGGCCCCACAGCGTGCACCCTTGCGGGCCTGCGTTGCTAGCTGTGGGGGTGGCAGAAGGGCGTCCCCGGTAGGGGTGCCTTCCACCGTTGTGAGGGGCGTCTGAGGTCAGTCGCTGTCCCTCCCCCGACTGCCCGCCCACTCGGCGCCCTGTTGGGGTCCGCCACCCACGTGCTGTGGGCGCGGGTGTGTGGGTGTGGGGGCCCAGCACTGTCCCCTTGGCCTGCATGCCCTGTGGGGGCTGCGTGCTGCAGGGGTTGGTGGGGGGCCGTCCCCCAGGGGGGTGGCCTGCCACCGCTGTTAGGGGCGTCTGGTGTCAGGCGCTGTCCCTCCCCTGACCGCCCGTCCTCTGGAGCAGGCAGCCAGGGTTCCGCGACCCGTGTGTCCCGGGTGCGATCGGTGCGGGCGTGGAGGCCCAGCACCGGCCCCACTGCGTGCGCCCTCGCGGGCCGGCGTTGCTCGCTGTGGGGGTGGCAGAAGGGCGTCCCCGGTAGGGGTGGCTTCCACCATTGTGTGAGGGGCGTCTGAGGTCAGGGGCCGTCCCTCCCCCGACTGCCCGCCCACTGGGCGGGCTGTTGGGGTCCGCCACCCACGTGCTGTGGGCGCGGGTGTGTGGGTGTTGGGGCCCAACACTGTCCCCTTGGTCTGCATGCCCTGTGGGGGCTGCGTGTCCCGGGGGTTACGGGAAGCGGTCCTCAGGGGGGGGTGGCCTGCCACCGTTGTGAGGGGCGCCTGGTGTCAGGCGCTGTCCCTCCCCCGGCCGCCCGTCCTCTGGAGCGGGCAGCCAGGGTTCCGCGACCCGTGTGTCCCGGGTGCGGTCAGTGCGGGTGTGGGGACCCAGCACCGGCCCGGCAGCGTGCGCCCTTGCGAACTGGCGTTGCTCGCTGTGGGGGTGGCGGAAGGACGTCCCCGGGGGGGGTGCCTTCCGCCATTGTGAGGGGCGTCTGAGGTCAGGCGCTGTCCCTCCCCTGACTGCCCGCCCACTGGGCGGGCTCTTGGGATCCGCCACCCACGTGTCGGGGGTGCGGGTGTGTGGGTGTGGGGGCCCAAGACTGTCCCCTTGGCCTGCATGCCCTGTGGGGGCTGCGTGCCGCGGGGGTGGTGGGGGGCCGTCCCCGGGGGGGGGGTGGCCTGCCACCGTTGTGAGGGGCGTCTGGTGTCAGGCGCTGTCCCTCCCCAAGCCGCCCGTCCTCTGGAGCGTGCAGCCAGGGTTCCGCGACCGGTGTGTCCCGGATGCGGTTGGTGCGGGCGTGGGGACCCTGCACTGGCCCCACGGCGCGCGCCCTTGCAGGCCGGCGTTGCGCGTCCCGGGGTAGGCGGTAGGGCGTCCCCGGGGGGGTTCCCGTCCGCCGTTGTGAGGGGCGTCTGGGGTCAGGCGCTCCCCTTCCCCTGGCTGCCCGCCCTCTGGGCGGGATTCCGGGGCTCGCTGACCACCTGCTGTGGGCGCGGGTGTGGGTGTGTGCGGTGTGTCTGGTGTCTGTGCGGTGCGTGTCGTGGTGCGCGGTGCCGCGTTTCTCTTGTCCCTCTGGTGCTCCCCTCTCCGGTGCTTCGGTGGGGTGCTGTGCTCGCCGTGTGCCTGCCGTGTTCCCTTCCCTGCGCGCGTCCCTTGCTCGGCTGCTGGCTACCCCCTGTTCCTTTCGTGGCTTCGTTGCTTTTTACCCTTTCCTCTACCCCTCTCCCTGGCATGCACTTTTTCCCTGCCTCCGCTCTGGTGCGTGTCCCGGTCTTTTTCCTTGCCGGCTCGTCGTTCTCTCTTGTTGGGCCTTCTCTTTTGGACCTGTGAAGAGAAAGGATGCAAACAGGCGTGCGGCAGCGGGGGCTTTGTCGTGCCATGGCACCTTGTCATTGCCATCCTCGGTTGGTCTCTTACTCTTGCGGTTGTGTGGTATGTTACCTACTTATGCCTCGTACGTGTTCTCCCCTCTCCTATTTCTTACAGTGTTGTGCTTGCTACGGCGTATTTTATTGTGCGTTGTTTGGCGTAGGTTTATATCCTACTTGCACTCGACACGGCTCCACACACCTCTTTGGCCACCCTTGTTCGTTGTCCGTCTGGCGCGGCGTGACATGCAACATACTTGCGAGGGAGACAAACTTTGATCAATCCTGCTTTTTCCTCCTAATCTTAGAGTCCTAATCCTCTCAATCTTAGTGTGAAGCAAGGTGTTGGAGGAAGCGAAGCACAAGCGAGACACGACGCTATGCATAAGTGTGTATGTTCTAATCAGTGCAACACAAAGGGTGGTTGTGCTGTAAGAGAGAGTTGTCACGGCTGCCCCGCATTGCACCGCAGGGCAGGACCGTTAGCCCCTTGTGACAACCACTCCCTGGCCGAAGGCCATCTGTTATTTCTGGTCCCGGTTGGTGGCGCGGGCCGGGCGCTCGTTGCTTCTCTCGTGTGCGCGGCGTGGCATGACATGGTAACATACTTGCTCCTTGCTCCTTGCTCCTTTCCCTCCTTATCTTTTCGTGTGATGCGTGTCTTGTCGCCGTTATGCTCCTTGCGTGGGTGTAACATACTTATCCCACGCACATCTTTGCGTGTTCCGTGTGTCGCGGCAGCGTTTTGCTCCCTATGCAAACAGGCGTGCGGCGGCGGGGGTTTCGTCGTGCCATGGCGTCTTGCCATTGCCATCCTCGGTTGGTCTCTTACTCTTGCGGTGGTGTGGTATGTTACCTACGTATGCCTCGTACGTGTGCTCCCCTGTCCTATTTCTCACCGTGTTGTGCTTGCTACGGCGTATTTTAGCGCTGCGTTGTTTGGCGTAGGTTTGTATCCTACTTGCACTCGAAGCGGCTCCACACACCTCTTTGGCAACCTTTGTTCGTTGTCCTTCCCGCGTGCGCGGCGTGACATGCAACATACTTGCGTGGCTCCCTCTTTACCCGGCTCTTCTCATGTTTGGCGTGTTCCGGCCCCGTCGTACCCCTTCGTAATTGGAAGGTGAGAGTAGTGCAGGCTTGAGTAAGGGTTCGGTGATACCCAATTTTGCCTTGACAGCCTCTGACAGAGCTGTCACATCTGGGTCTTCTGATCCGGATAGAAGTTTGGCAAAAGTTTCGGCCGTGCGATCCAGAGCCCCATAGGTGGGCTCTCGGTGAAGAGGATCCAGACTTTTTTCAGGAGCCCTTGAAGTTGTCGGCAGGACTGCATGCCATGCTCTCGGGTGCTCGTGTACTCTTGGTCGTCTCGGTAGTGATACTGTATCCGCTATGTCTGTAGATGGCCCCGAATAAAGGAAGGACCCCATCTCGGTTTGAGGGGGAGACCCGAGGGCATCGAGAGGTACTTCTCCATCTTCCCCTACGGTGGACTTGTTATATTTCTCGTCGAGCATAAACTAGTCCATCCTCCTTCGTAGGTCCTCTTGTTCTTCAGGACCTCCAGGAACCGTAGAAGAAGAGGCCGGACAGGCCGACCGGGCGATGGAGGCTTCGACTCCCCTGCAGAGCCGTTGCAGGCTGTCCTCACCATGGGCCGCTAAGGCCTCCATGGTTAAAGGGATTATTCTGGGCGGATGTTGATTCGCCCTTCTGTGCTCTGGATCTTTCTGAGACCGAGATGCTGCTCTGAGTGGCGGTTTACTCTTTGCTTGGGCTACACTGCCAAGTTGTACTTGTACACTTCTGATCGGCCAGGTTCTGGAGGACAGTTGAGTGGACATGTTCAATGTGCTTTTCAGTGTGCCATCCTTGTGCTTCTGCTCAGAGTCGGTTCGAAGGGTACTCAGGGTTTGCCTCTGCTACCGGAGAGATGTCCTTGATTAGTGCCCTAGATATTTTGGTGGAACCCTGCAGGTTTTGAAGTTGAAAACCCAAACCAAAGCAACAAGTAGAGCAAGAACAGGATGTGGATCGAATCAATGAATAGTTTTGAAATCCGGTGTAACACAGAAGGGGTGCAGATAGACAAAGCAGATATGAATACAAAGATTCAATCACAAAAGGATAAGACAAATGTTTTTATATGAAATCTGGCATGACTCTTGCTTCCCAATTAGCCTCAAGCACTTCGTGTGCAGTCCTTTGGATAAAATGGAGTTGGTTAGGAATATGGGCCTAAGGAGTTAGGCCAGACAGAGATTATGGGTTGGCCAAGCAACTGAATTCAGAAACAGTTAAAAAGTAGAACCACAATACGTGGTAGAAACAATTGAGTATAGGGGTCTTGGGGTGGGAGACCACTAGGCCTCACCTCCAAGGCCTTAGGCATGAAGAGCCTATTTTTTTTCGGTATAACCTCCATGAAGGAAGATACCTCCGCTCAGTTGAGCGGTAGGGGTGAGCCTCCTGGGCAGGCTAGGGTTATAACCCTAGTTACTTTGAGAAAGTGTACTTTAGGCTTCAAAAGAGAGATAAAATACTTAAGTATGTCTTAGCATCAACAAAAAGGGGTTTTAAGGGGGGCCCCGCCTGGATCAAGCCCTCCAAGAAAGACTTGGCAGTCATTTCTTCTTACTCCTCAGGTCATCCAGGGCTAGTCCATCGCTCTCTCGTTGGATAGTCTGGACTAGGGTTGAGTCCAGGTCCTCCCAAGGGATAGACAACAGACCACGGTCCACCACGCTGAGCATACTTCCCCATCTAGGTCTTCGGATGGGTGTCTTGCGGCCCACAGGCACGTAGATGGCCTCATCAGGTAGCCGGACAGAGGTGATGGTCAGCCTGTCCAGGAGGGTTCGCCAGTACTCATTGCCCTCATCGGCTACCCAATCGGGGAAACACAGGACCATACGGGCACGTGCCAGGGCCACCTTGGTCAAGACGTTCCCCAGTTCACTGAACCTGCGGTTCCCGTAGGCCATCCTGAAAGACGGCCAGTAAAATATGTAGCAGCAGGCCTTTCCCCTGCTGCAGTAGAGGTCCAAGACATGTTGCTTATCGCTGGCGAACAACTCCACGCTCAGGTCTTCTCTGGAGTAACCCAACTCCTTCAGAACCTGGTCCAGGACTTCCCTCAGTAGTTGATAGTCCTCAGTTTTGGAGGCCGCCATTATGTTGGAGGGCTCCTCCTTTGATACCTTCAGGTAGCTCGAGGTGTGTTCAGACTGCTCCAGTGGCACGGACTCCCTGCCATCACCATGGTCCACGTAGAGGAGGTAGGGGTCTTCCAGCATTAGAGATTGTATCTGGGTGTGCTGTACAAAGAAGTCGGTACCCAGTACAAAGTCGAAGGCCTCGGTGGCCATCACATAGAAACGATGGGCTATCGTCCGGGAGCCCATAGGCACCTCCACTTCACAGTCCCCGCAGCTGTGTACCATATGTCGAACCCCCATTCCGATCGCCGCGGTAGGCATGGTGTTCGTCAAGCTCCCACGCGGTGAAATTTTCTTGGCCACCATAGATATAGTGGCTCCGGTATCCAGTACCGCCGGGGTCTCACGTCCCCCAAGTCGGATATGAACCCAGAACACCAAGTCCAGAGCCCCACCAGGGCGTCCCCGTCAGAACTCCGCGGGACATGTCACCTCGAACCCCTTGTTCCGCAATTTGCGGGCCATCCGCATGAAGCGGGTTCTCTTCTTAGCTTGGCCATCGTCACAACCTTCATGTCCTTCCTTGGCCCCTTGCTCTTTTTGGGCCTGAGTCTGCGAGCGTGTGGTCCGCCCGGAACCAGACTGCCCTACAGAGGGCTCGGGGTTCCCCCCTGGATTAGGGTTGGGGTTGCCTCCGGACTTGTCTTGGTTCTTGTTATCCTTATCTCGCTGGCGGTCACCGCCTCCTCCTTGTCCACCTTGCCTCTTGTCTTGGCCTTTCTCACAGCCACCATGGGTATTTCCTACGGAGACGGACGCGCGCGCGCAGCAGAAGAAAAAAAAAACAAAGAAAAAGACGCACAGCCGGATGAAATAAAGCGAAAAGTCGACAATGTTGGGCCCCCACAGCCACAGTCACACTGACAGCACGTGGCTGGCGGACCCCAACAGCCCGCCCAGTGGGCGGGCAGTCGGGAGAGGAACAGCGCCTGACCTCAGACGCCCCTCACAATGGTGGAAGGCACCGCCCCCTGGGTTGCCCTTCCACCACCCCCACAGCGATCAACGACGGCCAGCAAGGGCGCACGCTGTGGGACCGGTGCTGGGTCCCCACGCTCACACCGACCGCACCCGGGACACACGGGTCGCGGAACCCTGGCTGCCAGCTCCAGAGGACGGGCGGCCGGGGGTGGGACAGCGCCTGACACCAGGCGCCCCTCACAACGGTGGCAGGCCACCCCCCCCCGGGGACGGCCCCCCACCACCCCCGCGGCACGCAGCCTCCACAGGGCATGCAGGCCAAGCGGACAGTGTTGGGCCCCCACACCCACATACCCGCACCCAGAGCACGCGGGTGGCGGACCCCAACAGCCCGCCCAGTGGGCGGGCAGTCGGAAGAGGGACAGCGCCTGACCTCAGACGCCCCTCACAATGGCGGAAGGCGGCCCCCCCGGGGACGCCCTTCCGCCACCCCCACAGCGAGCAACGCCGGCCCGCAAGGGCGCACGCTGTGGGGCCGGTGCTGGGTCCCCACGCCCGCATCGACCGCAGCCCGGACACACGGGTCGCGGAACCCTGGCTGCCCGCTCCAGAGGACGGGCGGCTCGGGGAGGGACAGCGCCTGACACCAGACGCCCCTCACAATGGTGGAAGGCACCCCCCCCGGGGACGCCCTTCCGCCATCCCCACAGCGAGCAACGCCGGCCCGCAAGGGCGCACACTGTGGGGCTGGTGCTCGGTCCCCATGCCAGCACCGACCGCACCGAGGACACACGGGTCGCGGAACCCTGGCTGCCGGCTCCAGAGGACGGGTGCCCGAGGGGGCGACAGCGCCTGACATCAGGCGCCCCTCACAACGGTGGCAGGCCAGCCCCCCCAGGGACGCCCCCCCCCCCCGCGGCACGCAGCCCCCACAGGGCATGCAGGCCAAGGGGACAGTGTTGGGCCCCCACACCCACACACCCGCGCCAACAGCACGTGGGTGGCGGACGCCAACAGCCCGCCCAGTGGGCGGGCAGTCGGGGGAGGGAAAGCGCCTGACCTGGGACGTCCCTCACAATGGTGGCAGGCAGCCCGCCCGGGGACAGCTTTCCGCCACCCCCACAGCGAGCAACGCCGGCCCGCAAGGGTGCACGCTGTGGGGCCGGTGCTGGGTCCCCACACCCGCACCGACCGCACCCGGGACACACGGGTCGCGGAACCCTGGCTGCCCGCTCCAGAGGACGGGCGACTGGGAGAGGTACAGCGCCTGACACCAGACGCCCCTCACAACGGTGGCAGGCCACCCCCCCCAGGGGCCGGCCCCCTAACCACCCCCGCGGCACGCAGCCCCCACAGGGCATGCAGGCCAAGAAGACAGTGTCGGGCCCCCACACCCACACACCCGCGCCCACAGCACGTGAGTGGCGGACCCCAACAGCCCGCCCAGTGGGCGGGCAGTCAAAGGAGGGACAGCGCCTGACCTCAGACGCCCCTCACAATGGTGGAAGGCACCCCCCCGGGGACGCCCTTCCGCCACCCCAACAGCGTGCAACGCCGGCCTGCAAGGGCGCGCGCCGTGGGGCCGGTGCAGGGTCCCCACGCCCGCACCGACCGCACCCGAAACACACGGGTCGCGGAACCCTGGCTGTTCGCTCCAGAGGACGGGCGGCCGGGGGAGTGACAGCGCCTGACACCAGACGCCCCTCACAACGGTGGCAGGCCGCCCCCCCCGGGGACGGCCCCCCACCACCCCCGCGGCACGCAGCCCCCACATGGCATGCAGACCAAGAAGACAGTGTCGGGCCCCCACACCCACACACCCGCGCCCACAGCACGTGGGTGGCGGACCCCAACAGCCCGCCCAGTGGGCGGGCAGTCTGGGGAGGGACAGCGCCTGACCTCAGACGCCCCTCACAATCGTGGAAGGCACCCCCCCCCGGGGACGCCCTTCCGCCACTTCCACAGCGAGCAACGACGGCCCGCAAGGGCGCACGCTGTGGGGCTGGAGCTAGGCCCCCACGCCCGCACCGACCGCACCCGGAACACACGGGCCGCGGAACCCCGGCTGCCCGCTCCAGAGGACAGGCGGCCGGGGGAGGGTCAGCGCCTGACACCAGACGCCCCTCACAACGGTGGCAGGCCACCCCTCCCGGGGACTGCCACCGACCGGCCTCGCGGCACGCAGCCCCCACAGGGCATGCAGGCCAAGGGGACAGTGTTGGGCCCCCACACCAACACACCCGCGCCCACAGCACGTGGGTGGCGGACCCCAAATGCCCGCCCAGTGGGCGGGCAGTCGGAGGAGGGACAGCGACTGACCTCAGACGCCCCTCAGAACGGTGGAAGGCACCCTCCCCGGGGACGCCCCTCCGCCGACCCCATAGCGAGCAACGCTGGCCCGCAAGGGCGCAAGCTGTGGGGCCGGTGCTGCGTCCCCACGCCCGCACCGACCGCTCCCAGGACACACGGGTCGCGGAACCCTGGCTGCCCGCTCTAGAGGACGGGCAACAGGGAGAGGTACAGCGCCTGACATCAGACGCCCCTCACAACGGTGGCAGGCCAACCGCCCTCGGGGACGGCCCCCAACCACCCCCGCGCCCGCAGCCCCCACAGGGCATGCAGGCCACACACCCGCGCTCACAGCACGTGGGCGGCGGACCCCAACAGCCCGTCCAGTGGGCGGGCAGTCGGGGGAGGGACAGCGCCTGACCTCAGACGCCCCTCACAATGGTGGAAGGCACCCCCCCCGGGGACGCGATTCCGCCACCCCCACAGCGAGCAACGCCGGCCCGCAAGGGCGCATGCTGTGGGGCCGGTGCTGGGTTCTCACGCCCGCACCGACCGCACGCGGGACACACGGGTCGCGGAACCCTGGCTGCCCACTCCAGAGGACGGGCAGCCGGGGGAGGGATAGCGCCTGACACCAGACGCCCCTCACAACGGTGGCAGGCGCCCCCCCCCGGGTACGTCCTTCCGCCACCCCCACAGGGAGCAACGCCTGCCCGCAAGGGCGCACGCTCTGGGGCCGGTGCTGGGCCCCCACGCCTGCACCGACCGCACCCGGAACACACGGGTCGCGGAACCCCGGCTGTCCGCTCCAGAGGACGGGCGGCCGGGGGAGTGACAGCGCCTGACACCAGACAACCCTCACAACGGTGGCAGGCCACCCCACCCGGGGACGGCCCCCCTCGACCCCCGCCGCACGCAGCCCCCACAGGGCATGCAGGCCAAGGGGACAGTGTTGGGCCCCCACACCCACACACCCGCGCCCACAGCACGTGGGTGGCGGACCCCAACAGCCCGCCCAGTGGCCGGCAGTCGGGGGAGGGACAGCGCCTGACCTCAGACGCCCCTCACAATGGTGGAAGGCACCCCCCCCAGGGACGCCCATCCGCTACTCTGACAGCGAGCAATGCCGGCCCGCAAGGGCGCACGCTGTGGGACCGGTGCTGGGTCCCCACGACCGCACCGACCGCACCCGGGACACACGGGTCGCGGAACCCTGGCTGCCCGCTCCAGAGGACGGGCGGCCGGAGGAGGGACAGCGCCTGACACCAGACGCCCCTCACAACGGTGGCAGGCCAGCCCCCTCGGGGACGGCCCCCCACCACCCCGGCGCCCGCAGCCCCCACAGGGCATGCAGGCCAAGGGGACAGTGTTGGGCCCCCACAGCCACACACCCACGTCCACAGCACGTGGATGGCGGACCCCAGCAGCCCGCCCAGTGGGCGGGCGGTCGGGGAAGGGACAGCGCCTGAATTCAGACGCCCCTCACAATGGTTGAAGGCACCCCCCCCGGGGACGCCCTTCCGCCACCCCCACAGCGAGCAAAGCCGGCCCGGAAGGGCGCACGCTGTGGGGCTGGTGCTGGGTTCCCACGCCCGCACCGACCGCACCCGGGACACAAGGGTCGCGGAACCCTGGCTGCCCACTCCAGAGGACGGGCAGCCGGGGGAGGGACAACGCCTGACACCAGACGCCCCTCACAACGGTGGCAGGCGGCCCCTCCCGGAGACGCCCTTCTGCCACCCCCACAGCGAGCAACGCCGCCCCGCAAGGGCGCACGCTCTGGGGCCGGTGCTGGGCCCCCGGGCCCGCACCGACCGCACCCGGAACACAAGGGTCGCGGAACCCCGGCTGTCCGCTCCAGAGGACAGGCGGCCGTGGGAGGGTCAGCGCCTGACACCAGACGCCCCTCACAACGGTGGCAGGCCACCCCCCCCGGGGACGGCCCCCGACCGCCCCGCGGCAAGCAGCCCCCACAGGGCATGCAGGCCAAGGGGACAGTGCTGGGCCCCCACACCCACACACCCGCGCCCACAGCACGTGGGTGGCGGACTCCAACAGCCCGCCCAGTGGGCGGACAGTCGGGGGAGGGACAGCGACTGACCTCAGACGCCCCTCACAACGGTGGAGGGCACCCCCCCCGGGGACGCCCTTCCGCCACCCCAACAGCTAGCAACGCCAGCCCGCAAGGGCGCACGCTGTTGGGCTGGTGCTGGGTCCCCACACCCGCACCGACCGCACCCGTGACATACGGGTCGCGGAACCCTGGCTGCCCGCTCAAGAGGACGGGCGACCAGGAGAGGTACAGCGCCTGAAACCAGACCCCCCTCACAACCCTGGCAGGCCACCCCCCCCCAGGGCCTCCCCCTCGCCACCCCCGCGGCACGCAGCCCCCACAGGGCATGCAGGCCAAGGGGAAAGTGTTGGGCCCCCACACCCACACACCCGCGCCCACAGCACGTGGGTGGCGGACCCCAACAGCCCGCCCAGTGGGCGGGCAGTCGGGGGAGGGACAGCGCCTGACCTCAGACGCCCCTCACAATGGTGGAAGGCACCCCCCCCGGGGACGCCTATCCGCCACTCCGACAGCGAGCACCGCCAGCCCGCAATGGCGCAAGCTGTGGGGCCGGTGCTGGGTCCCCACGCCCACACCTACCGCACCCGGGACACACGGGTCGCGGAACCCTGGCTGCCAGCTCCAGAGGACGGGCGGCCGGGGGAGGGACAGCGCCTGACACCAGGCGCCCCTCACAACGGTGGCAGGCCACCCCCCCCGGGGACGGCCCCCCACCACCCCCGCGGCACGCAGCCCCCACAGGGCATGCAGACCAAGGGGACAGTGTTGGGCCCCCACACCCACACACCCGCGCCCACAGCACGTGGGTGGCGGACCCCAACAGCCTGCCCAGTGGGCGGGCAGTCGGGGGAGGGACAGCGCCTGACCTCAGACGCCCCTCACAATGGTGGAAGGCACCCCCCCCCGGGGACGCCCTTCCGCCATCCTCATAGCGAGCAAAGCCGGCCCCCAAGGGCGCACGCTGTGGGGCCGGTGCTGGGTCCCCACGCCCACACCGACCGCACCCGGGACACACGGGTCGCGGAACCCTGGCTGCCCGCTCCAGAGGACGGGCGGCCAGGGGAGGGACAGCGCCTGACACGAGACGCCCCTCACAATGGTGGAAGGCACCCCCCCCGGGGACGCCCTTCCGCGACCCCCACAGCGAGCAACGCCGGCCCGCAAGGGCGCACGCTGTGGGGCTGGTGCTTGGTCCCCACGCCCGCACCGACCGCACCCGGGACACACGGGTAGTGGAACTCTGGCTGCCCGCTCCAGAGGACGGGCGGCCGGGGGAGGGACAGCGCCTGACACCAGGCGCCCCTCACAACGGTGGCAGGCCACCCCCCCCGGGGACGGCCCCCCACCACCGCTGCACGCAGCCCCCACAGGGCATGCAGGCCAAGGGGACAGTGTTGGGCCCCCACACCCACAGACCCGCGCTCACAGCACGTGGGTGGTGGACCCCAACAGCCCGCCCAGTGGGCGGGCAGTCGGGGGATGGACGGCGCCTGACCTCAGACGCCCCTCTCAATGGTGGAAGGCACCCCCCCCGGGGACGCCCTTCCGCCGCCCCCACAGCGAGCAACGCCGGCCCGCAAGGGTGCACGCTGTGGGGCCGGTGCTGTGTCCCCACGCCCGCATCGACCGCACCTGGGACACACGGGTCGCGGAACCCTGGCTGCCCGCTCCAGGGGACAGGCGGCCGGGGGAGGGACAGCGCCTGACACCAGGCGCCCCTCACAACAGTGGGAGGCCACCCTCCCCTGGGGACGGCCCCCCGGCACCCCCGCGGCACGCAGCCCTGACAGGGCATGCAGGCCAAGGGGACAATGTTGGGCCCCCACACGCACACACTCGCGCCCACAGCTTGTGGGTGGCGGACCTGAACAGCCCGCCGAGTGGGCGGCCAGTCGGGGGAGGGACAGCGCCTGACCTCAGACGCCCCTCACACAATGGTGGAAGGCACCCCCCCCGGGGACGCCCTTCCGTCACCCCCACAGGGAGCAACGCCGGCTCGCAGGGGCGCACGCTGCTGGGCCGGTGCTGGGTCCCCACGCCCGCACCGACCGCACCCGGGACACACGGGTCGCGGAACCCCGGCTACCCGCTCCGGAGGACAGGCGGCCAGGGGAGGGACAGCTCCTGACACCAGACGCCCCTCGCAACGGCGGAAGGCACCCCCCCCGGGGACGCCCTTCCGCCACCCCCACAACGAGCAACGCACCAACGCACCAACGCACCAGCCACGGGACATCCGCACCCAACCCCCTGCTCTTAGGCACAGCGACACAACAATGGCGGAACCCGCGGCCCCACGCAAAACACGCCCCCGATCTCCGACGCTGGACGCAGCACACGAGGTCATCAGGGCGCTGGGACTCAGAGACGGCAAAGAAGACCCCCGGCAGGGGGACGCGGGCACGGACTCTGGCCTGGAGGCAATACCGGAGCCCTCCACAGGAAGCGCGCCCGCAGAACCTGCGCCGCCGGCGGGCAGCGTGCCCACCCTCTGCCCCGCGTGGAAACGGGGCCACTGCACCGGCAAGGGCTTGTGCCCGAAACAGCACCCTCAGCCCGACCCCGATGACGGAGCGCTGCCCGAGCCGGGACCCGTGGCCGCATGCGCCGCCCTACGCTACGGGTTGGCGCAGGGCCCGATCCTGGATGAGACCGCACGCGGCAGCGTGAACATCCAGGAGGCCGTCGAAGGAGTCACCCACGAGGGACAGGCGGCAGTGGCCTTGCACACCCGGGGCCGCCACGGCGGACCCGCAGAGGGGATCATTGTGGAGCCCTCGGGAATGGTGCTGGTCCTGGCGGCGGACATGGTCCGAGGGTTGCTCCACGCATCCCGTGTGCGGCGGGCGCGCCCACAGTGGACCATCCAGGTGTAGACCCCCCCACGGGCGTGGCCCTTCTCCACATGGGCGGTGCTGGCCGTCATGTGGCACCTGGCACCTGAGGACGCCCCCACAGGGACGGCAGAGGAAATCGCCCGGTACCTCCACACTTGGCCGGCCGACCAGGATTACCCGTGGCGCAGGCCTCGGGGCGGTCTCCCAGTGGCACCCGCGGCAGAGGGGCTCAGCCTCGCGGCAGCCCTCCAACAGCACCCCGACTAGAGGGCTCGCCACTTCCTGCAGACGGGCACGGTCCCGGCCGCGCCGCCAGACTCCGAGTGGCGATAGGACGCAGGTGAGGCGCAACCGCTGCCGGGCCCCTGGGTCCTCCCGTTGTGGTATTTGCCCACGGGCACTCTGGCCCACGCCACTCAAGCCGTCAAGGGGGCTTTCCCGCAGCCGCTCCTCCCTGGCGTGGCCCTGCTCCGCAGCCTGCAGGCGGGGGCGGCCTGGGTACGGTGGAGGGAAGGAGGCGGGCGCTCAAGCCCCTATTTCCCTCTGGTCCAGGGCCAGGCGCTACTCCACGCCGAGGGCATGGGGACCGTGGAATGGGGGGCGATCGTGCCCGGCACGGCGTGCAGGTGGATCACCGCGGCCGCCCCACAGCCCATGCGATCACCGCCGGCGTGCCACCGCCTCCTACGGATGGTCCCCTCTTTGGCCCCCCGACACGCCTTTACGAGGGACGTATGGAGGGCCATACTGAGCCACACCAGGGAGTGGCCAAGGAACCCGAGTGCACAGTACCCGCCGGGGCCGGTGCTCGAACAGCTCAGAGCCCCCACGTCCGGGGTCCGCCACGCCCTGCACAGGGCGTTGGCTCTCACAGAGCAGCTCAACGACGAGGTGCTAGACCTGGCGCTGGAGCCGCTGCGGGTGCTTTACCCGCAGACCCAAATCCCACCCGCGGGCACGTTCAACCGCCTGGGCCGCCTGGGTTTGCAGCGCCGCGTCGAGGCCGCGCAGCCGGGAGGCGTGGTGGAACAGTGGCTAACGCTCCGCAACCCGTCCGCCGCGCAAGGCCACTTGTACCTACACCAACTCCTCTTTCTACCACGGGCGGCCCCGGAGCACCGCCGGCAAAACCAATACCACACGCACCCGGAGCGCCCAAGCGCGCAGAGCTTCCCGCAGCCAGTCCCGCCCGCCCTCTCGCCGGGGCAGGGCCCAGAGGCGCTGCAGCAGGGCCCCCGGCTCGACAGCGCCACCACGGTACAACAAAGGGGAAGCAACGTCGCGGATGGTTCCGAACCAGACGTCACGAACTGCAGAGCGGTGGCCTGGACGGCGGCCTGCAGGCACCTTGCTCGAGATACCACGGGGCTCAGGCAGTACAGACCAGCGGACCGCACCGCGCTGGCGTCCGCGGTCAGGGCTGTCACCATGGGTCCCGTGGCTACCTGGCCGGCGCGACTGCTGCCCCCCGTCCCCTGCCGCGACACGTAGCCCCGCCAGCCGGCCGCAACGCACGCGCCGACGGCACCCCTCACGGCGGAGCAGCTATACGTCGTCGCGGCGGCGCTGCTGGCGGACTGCGGGGAGAGCTTCGTCCACGACCACGGCCCGGCGCAGATTGCGGGAAGCATACAAGGGCCGCAGCGCGATGCACCCAACGCATGGCACGCCACACTCCGCGGGCGCACCCGCGTCTGGGATGCGGGCGACGGCACACCCCCTCCCGGGCCTGAGCAGGGGGAGGCACTGGTGCTGCAGATGGCAGGCTACCAGGCCATCCTGCACGGCCACGCCGGAGGGTACCGGTCGCACGTCCTGGCCGGGGGCCGCTGGACTGTCTGGCAAAGCAGGGCCAGGCAAGGGGTATTCCCGCCCCTGCCCCACGTCGACTGGCAGCAGGGGCCCACCCAGGCCTACTATATGTTGGCGGACCCCTGGCCGCTGGCAGTCCTGCTACACACCGTCAGCGCCCCCAACAAGAGGCAGCAACCGGGTTGGGTCAACCCCCCCGCACTGGTGTGGGGCTCCGACCAGGAGGAGCATCTACGGGCCGCGTGGCAGGGAGAAGCCATCAGGGCCAGGAACGTCCCAGACCTCCACGCGGGGCCAATCACGCACGCCCGCCCGGCAGCTACGCTGGCGGTGGCCCAACGGGGACAGCAGAACCCATGGTGGGTGGTCTGCATGTCCAGCCCGGCGGACGCGCACATCGTCGTCTGCGACCCCGAGCGCCTGCCAGGGGCCCGAAGCCGTGGTCCGCGTGGCAGACTGTACGCGCATGATCGTCAAGGCGCTACGGGGGGGCGAACACCACGCCCTCCTGCTCCAGGTCAGGCTGAAGGACAACGCCCGGGCGGCGAGGCCGGGGACGTGGCCGGCAGCGGCGCACCCCGCCGACCTAGAGCTCCAGCTGGCGGTCCCGACCACAGTGTACTACTGGCTACAAGCCCTCCACGACCTGCGATGGAGGGGCAAACCCGACCGCCAAATCGGCTCCATGCACTGGCAAACGTGGCTGCAAGCAGACGCCCAGCGTGATGCCATCCGCAGTCTCTGGCCCGTGCCTGCGCCACGAGCCCTCGATGCGGCGGCCCTGGGCCGCGCGCTGGCGCCACAAACGGTTCCACTGGCCAACCTGCCCTCCGAACCAGCGACGGAGGGCACCATCTGGAAGTCGGTGCCGCTCCCCCCGGCGCGAGGGGCCACAGAACCAAGGAAATGCCCCCTGTGTGCAGACAAGTACTACACAAGCGGGGCCATGCTGGAACACCTGGCGTGGCAAGCGGTGCACGCTGCAGCCCCGCCAGACGACAAGGAGGCGGCCTCCAACATCCTGCAAGGGAGGGCACGGAGGTCCCCATGGCACGCCCCGTACGCCTGGCGCCCCCCGCCCCAGGCGGCCGACCACGCAGACGCTGAGACAGAGGCACCCAGAGCGGCCCCGGGGACCGGCGGTGCGGCCCAACGAGGGTCCATCCCCGCGGGGCTGGCCCCCCTGGCACCCCTGTGGGCCCCGCTCGGAAGGGGCTCGCACCCCATGGCCCCGGCGCACCCGGATGCCCTGGCTGCACCAGCGGATCCAGAGGCGATGCCGATGCGGGATAGCTGACTCCAGGAGGACACGGCGGACGACGCCCTATGGCTCCTCTCGTGGAACCTGCGCAACGGCCTCGTACCGCCAGACCGGTCCCTCCGGGACACGCTCGGGTGGCGCCGTGGGGCGAAAGCCTGTACCGACAAGGAGCACCTCATCAGCGGCATGCTACCCCAGGAGGGGGGCTTTGCTATCATGCTCCAGGAAACAGGGATCGCCACCCGGGCGCAGGAGATGCACGTGGCCGCCGCGCTCCGGGACAAGGGGTACACCCCCTTCTTCAGCAGCCGGCTGGCGGAGACGGGAGCCACTTCCACCTCGAGAGGGGGGGGCCTCCTCACCGCGGTCAGCAGCAAGTACGTGGCGGAGCACGAGGTGCCTAGTTTTACAGAAATCGTCCCCGGGAGGGCCGCGGCCCTGGAGATCCGCACGGACAGGGGACGCCTCACCCTCATCAACGTCCACGGGCCGCAAGCAGGCTGCTCCCCGTGGGCGGGACGGGCGGCGTTCTGGGCCGACATACAAATGTATGCCACGGCACGCAGCCTCGGTGGGAAACACCCGGTGGTCATCGCCGGCGACACCAACATCTACATGGATGCCACCACCAACCTGGCCACGGAGCACTTCCGCCCGTGCTGGGAGGCCTGCGGTTTGCGGAGGGCCACGGCAGGCGGCGAGGAGGACATGACCCCCACGCTCCACCCGTCCCGGCACAGGGTGGAGACCTTCCTGGTCAATGAGCCCCTCCTGCCGTGGTCCCTGCGGGAAAGCGTCTGGGCTCGCGGCATGGCACGTCCCCAGGTGATCAGCTCGGACCACCTCCCGCCCCGCCTGGCCTTGCCGGGCATCCTCAGCGCAGCGGGGCGCGCGGCGGTGCCAACCCCCTACAGCCACACGGAGGGCCGCCTCCTCCCGTAGGACGCCGAGGCTGCGCCCGTCCAACACTGCCTGTGGGCAGCGGCCACCGCCGCGCAGGGGGAACCCTCCCTGGCGCCCTGGCTGGGTCCCGCAGAGCAGCACGCCTACGGGTCCAAGCCTGTGGCCGCTTTGGACAAGGTGTTCGAACACCTCCACGCGGCGCATGACGCCCTAGCGCTTGTTGTGGGACGCCGGCAGCTTTCCCCGGCGGGGACAGACCCGGCAGAGGGGGACCCTCGGAGAGCTGGAAGCGGCTCCAGGCGGCAGTCCTCCGCTATGACACCCTGGCAGCGTGCGCGCCAGTGGCGTACCAGGCGGACACGGCACGGCATGGCATCCGGTCCGAGGCGGCGCTCTGGCTCGCGGACCACACACCCGACCACACAGGGGCAGCTACAGGAGGAGCTGGAGAGGCAAGCAGCCGCCCTCGAGGGGGACATTCGCCAACTCCGCGCACTCTTGGCGGCAGACCGCAAGCGGACCATCAAGGACTTCTGGCGCCGCCACGCCCCCGACATCGCCCAGCGATAGAAAGCCGTGCGAGTAGCCATAGAGGTAGAGGTACCGGGCCCATCAGGCCTCTGGAACGTGCTGGTCTCCAACACCCAAACGCTCCTCACGGAGGCCCAGGACGTGATGTTCGCAGTTCGCGCTTTCTGGCGGGAACTGTATGACAAACCCCCGGTGGACCTCCCAGGCTTCCAGGCAGTCCTCAGCCGCCATGTCCCCCGGGTCCCTGACGGGGCCTGGACACAGGTGCAGCAGTACTCCATGCAGGACCTGCAGTCCGCCCTGGACAAGGCCGATGGCAAGGCCCCAGGTCCCAATCACGTGGAGGCCAGTTTCATCAAGGCCCTCCCGGCACCAGTCCAGTGGCTCCTGGTCCACTCTTACCGGGACATCCTGGCCAGCGCCCCGCCGCCGATGCACTGCAGGGAAGCACACATCTGGCTCAGCCCCAAGGTACCGGGTTCATCGACCTCCACCTCTTCCTGCACACGTGCGCCAGGCTGCGCATCGTCACCGCACACGGGCTTACGCAGCCCGTCCACATGCTGCGCGGCGTCCAGCAGGGCAACCCCCAGAGCCCCCTGCTGTACGCGCTCCTCCACGAGCCCCTGCTCGGGGCGCAGGGGCACCGCCTGCGCCTGCTGGGAGGGGTCGAGCAAGGCCTCATCCAGGCCTACATCGTTGACCTGCTTGTAGTGGCCCACACGCTGCAGCGCTTCGTCGAGGGCGTGGAGGCGGTGGGCGCGTACCTGGGGATGATGGGCATGGAGCTCAATTCCCGCAAGTGCGCGATGGCCACCACGGAGGGGGTCCCGGGCCTGCAGCTGCGCCTCTGTCCCCACCTGGAAAACCCATGGCACTGGGTACCAGCGGCGGACTCCGTCCCCTACCTGGGACTCCAGCCGCAGCCGGACGGGGAGTTCTCCCTGCAGCGCAAGCACCAGCTACCTGGCGGCGGTGCACCACTGGTGCCTCAACACCCTCGCGCCACCGAAAGTGGTGCAGGACATCATCCTGGCGATCCTCGGGGGGATGACACAGTATGTCGCCCCTTTCATCGCTGACGACTCTGACACTGCGCGCCACCTGGACCACATTACGGTCCAGGTCGCGAAGGACAGGGCGCGGTACGCCTTCGACGCCTCGCGGGACAGCCTGCAGGATGACCGGACCCTGGGGCTCACACGGGTGCCAACGCGGTGCCAGCAGGCAGCGGTGGCCCTCGTGGGTACACTCGTCCACCACCGCTCACCACCGTGCGCGCCGAGGTCACTAAGATGTTCTGGGAAATAGCCGGCGCGCACGGAATATGTCCCCAGGTGCACTACCCCGTCCCGGAGCTCGCAACTCTAGCGGGGGGTGACTGGGTCCACCGCATACCCCAGGCCCTGGCTGCCCTGGGATTGGGGCTGTAGGAACCCATCGCGTGCCCCAGGGCGGCCCACGTCCAACTACAGTCCCCACCGGGCAACATTGTCACGCTGCGCATCGTCAGGCTACGACACCGCGACACGTGCCGCCTGACGGTGCCGCACACAACGCCGTGGCATGGGCACCACGGGCCACGCCACCCCCTCCCTGACAACGACGACCCGTTGCCAACTGCGGTGCGGGAATGCCTCAACCAATGCGCCGATGAACACCTCCACTATTGCCGCCGCGAGCAGGAGCCCACCAACCAACCCGGGTGGCGCGACGCCTTGGTCCACCTCTTCCACACCACCGGCACTGGGGACCCCCGCCTGAGACTCGTCCACCCCACGAGGGCTAAGCAGGACGCACACAACGGCCCACGGGTGACCCTGGACGGCCTGCACCTCCACGTCGGGGGCTACCACCGCTGGGGCGGCCTATCCCCCCCCACCGGGGGGGCGGCGTACCAACCGCCGGCACCCCTCATGTACATCCTCCACGACGTACTCGCGGAAAGCGAGCACCGAGAGCCTAACGCGGATGTGGCGTGGCCCGAGCCCCTGCGCCCCCGGCCCCACGCGCCAACGCCGCTGTGGTTGGTGACCATGGACAACCAATGCACCCGAGCGGCGGGGCAGGGGCAGCTCCAGGCCGAGTGGGTAATAGTGCAGGTGGGGGCAGGCCAGCCCAAGCCCCGTGGACTCCCGCGGGACAGGGGTGCCGCACGACCCACACATGGCAGTGCACGCGCTGGAGGACCAGCCGGAGGACACGGGACACCTGGTGGTGCACCAGCGCAGAGGCCCAGCGTGGCTCAAGGAACATGTGACGGCACTTCGGTCCTGGGCGAGCACGATCACTGGAGCGGAAATCCGGCTGCACGACCACCTGGCGATCAGCCCTGGCAACACCAGGGCGATGAGCGTGGACCAACTGACCCCCACCCACCCCGACGTCCGGTGGCACTCCGCCGACCTCAACGCGGGGTGGCTCAGCTTCACCGGGTACTACTGGATCATGGAGGCCTGGGGCCACACCTCTTCCGACGCGTCAGGGGGCGGACCCTGCAAACACGCCACCAGCGTCGCTCTCGCCGCCGACCCCAACCGCACCTGGGCGGTGGCAATCTCGGGCACGGTGCCCGACGGGGCGGGGGTAGCCGCCTCCCTCCCCCTACAATACGGCGCCCACCGACCATGGGTCCACACGGTGGACGCTGAAGTCATCCTTCATCTCCTGCGACAGGCAGATTGCAAGCGGACCACGGGGGTCCCCGCGGGCGCCGCGAAGGTGGTCACCCAGATGCCCCTATGGTGGCTCCGGGACGGTCTGTGCGCGCGAGGGCAACACGCCGGGCACCCGTTCTGGTACGTCCGAGCCACCTTGCACCACAGTGACGCCCTACTGCACAAGGCGGACTGGGCGGCGTCCCAGGACACCGTCCTGCAGAACACGCCCCCAGACCCTGGCCACGCCCAACTCATTGTCGCCGGCCGTGACGGCAACCTCAATCCACGGCCCCCCACGATGTGGGCGCTCGGCGAGGTCGCGCAGCGGGCGCAGACAGATCATGCGCTGACGCACCGAGGACACACACCTTTGGGCGCGGCCCACGCCACAGCGTATATCCACGCCCGGGAGCTCACCGCGACGGCAACCAACCGCCGGGCGCTGCGGGCCAGAGACGGCCACACGCCGGTGCAGCACAGGCTCTGCGTCCGTAAGAAGCAGCTCTTCGGCGTTGCCGTCCTTCCACAACCGTGCCTCCTATGCGGCGGCCAAGAAGAGACCCCGGAGCACATGCACGTGGCGTGCGCCCACTCATGGCTCCTCTGGCCCCACTCGCGCCAATCGGTACATGACGCGGCCCGCCACCTCCCACCCGGGGACAAAGCCCTGTGGGTGGCCTCGTGGCGCTCCGCAGGCGCCACATGGACGGAAGTCTTCTGCTTCGGACTGGTGCCCGAGGACGCGGAGCCGCAGCTCCGCGCCATAGGCTGCTACGACCCGCCAGGAGGGACCTCTGTGGATGATTTTCTCCACCACATGCTCCGGCTGGGGGACTTCGCATGGGAGCTTCGCAACCACCGGCTGGAGCAACTCCTCCGCGAGCCCCTAAGCGCGGCGGCCCGGGCGCATCGATGGCTCACCGCGGCGGAGGGCGACCACACCCCCCCTCCCCCGCGCCCTGATAAGGACTTCGTAGCCCCCCTCCGTGTTGTGAATGGCACTCTGGAGTGCCCGCCACAAGAGGGCCCCCACTCGTACCAGGACCTGCCGTGGGGGTTCTGGAAGCACCTACAAGACGCCCTCTTCCCACCGTGGATCATCGGGCGCGGCTCCATGACGGCGTGAGAGGCACGCATAGTGGGTGAGGGGTGGGCGCGCGAGTGGAGCCGGTGGTGCCCCGCCACGTGCGCCCCGGAGACCCCTGCGCAACGATACGCCGCCATTCGCTCGAGGGATGGGGGCCGAACACCCGGCCGAGACCCATGGTGATCCGCGGGGCGGGACCTGACCACCCGTGAGACGCGGCGACAGGGGAATGGCTGCAAGCGGCCCCGGGGCCGCAAACGGGATGGACTGGGGACGTGACCTCACTCGTCAGGACGCCCGTCCCCCCCCTCATCGTCCTTCATGCCCCCAACGTACTCCAGGCTACGGAGATACACAAATGGGGACACGCCACGGCCACCGTCCGATGGCACCCCCCAGAGGACGGGGCCGCCCAGCTCGCCGTGGCGCACTTCAAAGCTCGGGGGCCGGTATACGACGACGCCCTGTCCCGGCTGGGCCACACCCAGGGGCCCTTGCTCCTCATGCTTCCCACCAACATTGCAGCCGGGCTGCGCCAGGAGCTGGACGGCTGCGAAGGGCTGCGATTGGGATGGGAGGCAGTCGCGAACGGCACCCTACTGGCCCTCCTCCAACGGGGCGCCGCAAACGGGTGCCAATGGGATACGCTGGCGCCCCACCTCACGGGGCGCCACGTGTACATGGCAACCCCCCCCCCCAGGGGCACCCCTGCCCGACGTGGGACGACGTCATCGCCGCCTTTCACGACCACGGGATTCTCCCCGACGACACGTGGCGGGAGGTTCAGCGAAAGATGCTCAACAGGGACTACCGGCGCCGCGTTCGCGCCTGCCTGCTGGAGATCCGGGACCCCCCCTGACAGAGGTGGGACGACCTCTGGCTTTGCCATCTCGACCCTTGGTCGCCGCCCTCCCACCTCCGACACACCTGACGGCTCTGCGGGGAATTTGACACGGTGTCCTCCGCAGCGTCGACAGGCGCCAACAGGTGCGCGCGGTGCGCCCAGGTGGCCGCGTGCCCCTGGCCCGAACCTCCCCCAGGCCCGCGCAGGCGCACGGAGGAGGAGGCCCTGCACCGGCGCATCGAGGGGGCACACGCCCCCTCACACGAACGCGCGGGCCCTGCGGGCGCTGCCCTTCTGTGGATCCACGTGCACCTGCGGGACCCCACATCCGTTGCGCACCTGTCGCACGTGTTCGCGCCCTGACCCCCACCCGCCGCCGCCCTTTGCAGAGCCCGCAGTACCATGCCACGCCGACGGGGGGATGGGCCGGGACACGCCAGGGCCCGCCGCAAAGCGCAGGAGGCGACCGTCCAGGGCCTAGTTGCGGACGCGGTGGTGGAGGCGCACAAGGCGCACGCTGCCGCACGGCGTGACCTGACGGGCAGTGCGAGGGCTTTCCTCAACGAGACCGCCCTCCCGGCTGTCCGCGCCATGAACGGAGCGAGGCCCCTACGCTGCTATCGGCGATGCACCGGATGGTGAACGCCATCCAGCCGGGGCTCATCAGCCCAGAGGCAGCCCTCTACGGGCACTGGATGGAGTGGCACGAGTCCAACCGGTCGGGCCGGCCCCTGTCTATGCGGGACACCCTGCGGCTGACGAGAGCGGGGTCTGCCATGTCCCTCCGCAGCAGCGCCCCAGCCCTGCTGCACGCCCTCAGGACACGCTACCCCGGGGACACGGCCCCGTACCTGAACCAGGCGCGGGCCACATACCCGGGGGGAGTGTTCGAGCTGGATGCGGTGCTCCACCTTCTACACCCACCGGACGAGGACCTGGAGGTGAACCAAATCACGGTGTTCGTCGAAGGCGTGGACGAGGCGCCCGCCCGCCCCCGGCCGACCAACCGGCTGTACGACGGCACCAGGCCGACCCCCCCGTATGCCATCGTATGCCAGGCGTTCCCCAGGGAGCCCACCTGGTGCCCCACCCTCCCGCCGGCGACGCACGTGCCCCGCGGCTGGGCCAGCCCAGACCTGCCCCTCCCCCTCTCCAGAACCAGGGGTGCCCACCACAGGGGGCAGGTCCTCTGGCAAGAGTGCCCTGGCACCCCCCTGCTCCTCCTCGTCGTCGCGACCCGCGGGGACCCAGAACGGGTCCTGGGGATCACCCCCACCCACCTCTATGGGGCAGCACCCGTACCCCGCCCCCCCCTCCCGGCGCCCGCAGCGTGGGACGGGGTACACACCTTCCTGTGAACACAGGAGGTCACCGCCGTTACGGGGGTCCACCTAGTGCGGCTCCCCCCGGCACCACCCAACGACCCCCGGGGGCCCGGGGCCCTGAGCCCCGTCCCAGACTGGGAGCTGTGGCGCGACGCGTGGGCCGCTTGGCTCCCCCGCCTCCCCTCCCAATGCTGATGGATGGCCGCCGGCCCCCGCCCGTACAGGGCTGACGCCACAGCCGGCCCCCCACCCCCTCCCCCCCTCCCCCCCGCAGAGCACCGCACGGCACTGCCCACGGCACGACACTGATGCACCGGGAGGTAGTGGGAAGGGCGCACCTGCCACGACGCATGCCTACCAGGATAACATTGATGGCAGACTTCCATGGCTCCCCCCAGCGGGAGGACCGCCACCACCGCCGGTCCCGCTCCCGCTCCCCCGTCTCCCGGGAGTGGACGGAGGAGACCCCCGCGGAGCGCGCGGAGCGGAGGCTGGCGGAGGCGGCGGTGCTGGTCAGGCCGCCGGCTGGGCAGCCCCAGGCGGCCTCCGCGGACACCGGGCCGTCGACCCAGGAGCCTGAGCCAGCCGAGGTAACCGCCCCTGTCGCCCAAGCAGCAAGCCCTGCCTCCCCGCCCCGGGAGGGGGCACCAGACGCGCGGGAAGCGGAGACCGCAGCCCCAGCGAGCCACGCCGCGGCCCCGACCGCGGCCCCCGGCACACCGCCGACACGGGGGGTAGCCCAGGCGCAGGAACCGGTCGCATCGCCAAGGGCTACCGCAACTGCAGAGGGGAGCGGGGAGGGCGCGCGAGGGGTTGTGACCGCAGCCCCGGCGAGCCGTGCCACCGCCTCGGCCGGCCACGCCGCGGCTTCCAGCACGCCACGAAAGCAGGGGAAGGACCCCGCACGGGCCACGAGCGCCCCGCCGGCGGCCGCCGCAGCAGCAGCAGTGGGCAGGGAGGGCGCGAAGTGCCGCGCCCACGCCAACCCGACCCACACCCACACCAGCCCCTCCAAGCCGTTCCCCCCTAAAGCCCTTCCCCCCGGGGCGGACACGGCACGTCCGCCCCCCGGCGCCCGAGCGCTCACCGCCGGGCGTCACGCTGCCGCAGCTGCAAAGGCAGCGGGACGCCCGGCGCGTAATCCAGGAAGGAGGGGACGGCGCGCAGGCAGAGCTGCGTGCCAGCCACGGGAGCGCGGAGCGGGGGACAGGAGGCGACAGGGGAAGTGCCCAGGAGCATGCGCAAGGAGCAGGCCAGGGCACGCGCGGCAGGGAGCAGGGGCGCAGCAGCGGAGGGGGACAGAGCGCGGACAGCGGACGGCGCGACTCAGGGCAGGGGGCCGGGAAGGGGCCAGGGCACGGGAAGGGCGCGCAGGGGCCCGGGCAGCGCGCCCAGGTGCAGGGAGCGGAGCGAGGTAAGGTGGGCGAGCGGATAGGCCAGGGCGTGGGTGACAGAGGGCGGGACCCACGGCACGGGCAGGGGGCCGGAAGGGGGCCCAAGGGCAAGGGCAAGGGCGCCACGGGCCCCAAGGGACAGGCAGGAGGGGGCATGGCAGCATGGGGGGGAGGGCGCGTCGAAGGGAGGGGGGCGGGGGGCGGGGCGCCCCCGCACCCAGACGTGCAGCCGGTGAGGTGCATCCTCCCCGGCATTCAACAGATGCCGGCGCACCACACCAACCACCACCACCACCACCACCACCACCACCACCTCTACAACATGGACCCCGACGCCGGCGAGCTCATCCCCCCCCGACCCCCACGACCCCGGCACCAGCCAGCCCCCCCCGCGCCGAGAGCAGAGCCGGCGCAGATGGCCTCGGCTTGGGGGGGGCGGGGTGCGGCACCGGCGCCGCAGGCACAGGGGCAGCAGGCGGAGCCGGCGCGAGGGGCAGAGGGGGCCCGGCCCTGGGACCGGGACTGGGGCACAGTCCCGGATCCTCTGGTGGATGAGGCCCTCCCCCTGGTGGGGAAGGTGTACGGGTGGTTGAGCTGGGCCAACAAGGGGACCACCAGGGGGTTGAGGAACCGGCCCTTCGATGCCGTGCTCCCCCGGAGGGACGGAAGAAAACCGGGAGGTACCCCCGGGGGGATGGGCAGCCCCAGAAAACCACGAGAGGGTCCTCAGTTCAGTGATCCGGGCGGCGTGGCCCGACAGGGGGCTGTCGTGGCCAGCCTTCCTGGAAGAGGGAGCGGTACTCCGCATCATGGACGCGGACGCCAACAACTGCCTCCCCCGGGCCTTGCGCAGCGCCCTCGCCCACTGGCGCTACCGCCGGCGCAACCCGCCCCCGCCACAGCCCCAGCCCCCACACAAGCAGCGGCGCAGGTGACGGCCCAGACAGCGGACACGAGAAGGTGGGGGGGGGAGCTGGGCCCCCCTGCCCACGCCCCCCCCACGATACGGCGTGACGGAGGAGCGCGCGCCACCCCCCGCGGGAGGGAGGGCGGAGACAACGAGCGCGGGGGGGAACCTACTGCCCCGCAGCCCGCTAACCGCTGACCGCTAACCCTCACGGCCGCCCCCGGCCGGCCAGCGGCGTGCGACGGCGAGGGGAACGAGGGGCCCGAGCGAGGGCCTGCACGAGGGTCCAACTCTAGGTAGAGGGGGGCAGGGGAAGAATGCGACCCCCCAGCCGACGGCTGGCCCCCGGGGCCGGCACCGCCAGGCCGCCCCCCGTCGGCCGTCAGGGGGCGGCGCCAGGGGACCAGAGGCCCCCCCCCCACTTCCCCCCCCCCCTCCCCCTCAGGCCCAAGAGCGGACAGAGGCAGACCTAAGAAACATCGGCCCCGCACCCCCCCTGAAGAGGCCGCTGCACCCGGGCACCACGGCCGAGGCAAGCGCCCGCACGCCCTGCCCGCTGCCGGCCGACGGCGGACCAACGGCGCCCAGGACGGCGCAAACAGAGCGGCCCCTTCAGAGGCCGGCCCAGGGAAGGCTGAGGCACGGACCGGGGCGGGAGGGTTCCCCCCCCCTCCCCCCCCGCCCCTGCCGCACTCACCCATTGGCGGCCGACCGGACCGCGCCCGACGCCCGCGGCCGCCCGGCAACCCCCACGGCAAGAGTGCACCCCGGGGGGGCAGGCCGGAGACAACGGATGGCAGGCCGACGCCCGACGGGGCGGGGGGATGCCCCCCCCCCGCCCCCCCCCCCCCAGCTTGAGGGCCACAGGAGCGACCCCCCGCCCCCTCGGAGCCGAGGGGACGCCCCCCCTCTTCCAGAAGGAACCGCGCCGCGGGGGGGGGGGATGCGGCTGGACCTGCACACCGCGCGCCCCAGCGCCCCCAGCCGCCCGCTCCCGCGGGAGTCGCGGCCGACAGGCGAGCCCACACCAGCGCGCCGGAGCAGCGCGCGGACCAAGCCTGGGGGCGGCGCACGGCGGCGCGCCAGAACAGTATAGAGGCCGCGCCCCCTATGACCCTCCCATGACCACAGCCCACTCGGAAAGAGCAGAGGGGGGGTTCAGGTCTGCAGGGGCCCCCGGGGGAGCGGTCCACGGGCCGCCCCTCATCCCCCCCCACCCCAGGGCGGCCCCGCGACCCTGACCGCAAGCGCACGCCGGGGGGGAATGCGCCGACGACAAGAGGGGGGCCAGGGTGGGGAACCGCGGGCTACCACCCAGAGGGGGAGCAGGGAGGCCGCGGCGCGACCCCCCCCCCATCCCCTCCAACCCGACCGCAAGCCGCAGGGGCCCCGGCCCCCGCCCCCCGAGGCAGGGGGGATGGTCCCCCCTCCCCCCGCCCGAGAGAGGAGCCGGAGCGCGGCCCGCCCCCCCGCCCCAGCCGCCGGGTCCCACAGGAACCGCGGGGAACAAGCGAGCCCGCGCCAACGCGCCAGAACGCCGCACAGATCCCACCCAGTGAAGGAGGGCAAGCACGAACTGGAGTGGTATGGGGGGCCACGCCCCCCATGGACAGAACGACGCCAGTGACACCCGCTTTGTTGCCTGCCCAGGGAAGGCAGAGGGACGGAACGAGGCAGAGCGACCCCCCGCCCTACAGCCCCCCCAGGCCGCACAAACGGGGGGCACGGCGCACAGGCCGCCCCCCCCCCCTCCCCCAGCCCGCCCCCCGGCACACGAACGCCACGGACCCGCCCCACGGGGGGCGCACAGCCCCAAGCCAGGTAGGGGGACGGCCCCCCACCACCCCCGCGGCACGCAGCCCCCACACGGCGTGCAGGCCAAGGGGACAGTGTAGGGCCCCCACACCCACACGCCTGCGCCCACAGCACGTGGGTAGCGGACCCCAACAGCCCGCCCAGTGGGCGGGCAGTCGGGGGAGGGGGAGCGCCTGACCCCAGACGGCCCTCGCAACAGTGGAAGGCACCCCCCCCGGGGACGCCCTTCCGCCACCCCCACAGCCCGAAACAAATAGGGGGGAACCGGGACCGGACCGCCCCCCCTCAAGTACGCCAGATAGAGCAAGGGACCAGGGCAGGACACGCGGAGGGGCACGGACCACGTGGAACGGCCCTACCAGCGCCCAGTGCCGGGACCGCGCGAGGTGCGCACGCCACACCACCCAGGGGGGGGGGGGGGCGGACGCCGCGGGAGCGCGAGCGCACACACACGCAAAGGACATGCGGGGACTACCAGAAAGGCAACCGGACCGAGCTCGCGGAACGCACAGACCGCGTGGAATGGCGTACCAGCGAGCAAGGGTAAGGGACGGCCGGACGGGACGGCCCGCCACACGCAGCGCGGGACACGCGGGCTGGGAAGGGGGAAACGGGGGAGACACAACACCAAGTACCACCCCGAACCCCCCGAACCGGCCGCGAGCGCCGGGCACACACGGACGGGGCACTGCACCCGCCAAGGCAGTAGTAGTGCACTGCGCCAGGCCCCAACCCCTAGGCTAGGCAGCCTCCGCGCCAGCCCAAGGGGGTCCCACGGGCGACAAGCCAGTAGCACGGGCCCGGCGGCGCCGGCGTCCCGGGCAACCACGCATTAGGGGGGCAACGCGGTGGGTAAGCGCCTGCAGCCACAGCTGCAAATTGATGCACTGACGGGGAGTGGCGAAACGGGGAAGGTGGGGAGGGACGGGGCTCCGAGCCCTGTGACCCTGGGGGACTCCGCCACCAGGCAGGAGGTGCGTCTTGGTGGGCCCCCCACTAGGACCCGGTGGGGAGGATATCACCTGGCCCGACCAGGTGGCCCCCCGGGGCCGAAAGGCGTCTAGTACCCGCAAAATCAAACCTCAAACCTCAAACCTCAAACCACGGCCTTTCGACTTGCCTTTGCCACAGTCGTTCTTGTCCTTGCCACCGCCCTTGCCAGACCCCTTGCCAGAGCCCTTGCCAGGATCCTCGCCCTTGAGCTTCGCCGACAGGCGTTGCTTGAGGTACCACTCATCCTCATAGTGCTTGCTCTTCCCACAAAAGGCACAGGTGATAGTACACCTGTAATGATCCGGCATCTTAGGCTTGCTGCCGGTGTTGGTCTCCTGCATTCTCACCTGGACCACGATTCAATCGCGCTGATCGCAGTCAGGGGCGTGCTGCAGGTGACCATGCTCGTCTCTGGCGTCACACCAGAAGAGCTCCTGGACATTGCCCATGATATGGGCGTGCTTGGGGGTAGTCCCCTGTCCAGGTCTGGGTCCCTGGTACCCTTTGCCATGGCTCCCTGAGCCTCCTCCCCCAGGACGGTAGGCATCCAGATGCTGGTCGCTCTCCTTCTCCAGCGCCAGCTCGAGGAGCAGGACACACAAGTCCTCGTAGGTGACGGTCCTTGCCTTCCTCTCAGGCGTGGCTCGGCATTCATCCCGCACAGAGGTAGGGATCTTGGCCACGAGCCAGAACAGCAGCTGGTCGCTGCCGTAAGACCCTGGGGTCAGCCTCCCCACCCAGTGGTCCAGGTCCGCGAGCAACTATGTGATGCGGGCTGGCTTGGGGTCGTTCGGTAGCATTCCCGGGTTCTGTATCTCCGTCCTGATGCAGAGGTCTGTCTCGTAGGAAGGGTACTGTCTCTCCAGGGCCACCAGAACCTCAGTGAAGGTGGCGGACTTCGTCACTATCTGCTTTACCTGTTTTTCCAGGTATTTCGTCTTGCAACATTGCAAGAGCAGATCGCATTTGACCCTGCCACTGGCATTGGTCTGGCCCGTCATCCTCAGGAAGTGCCCAAAATTCTCGGCAAACCCGGATAGGTCCTTCCCGGTGAATTCCGGTAGGTTGACCACGATCTTGGAAGTGGCAACCGCTTTGGCATCCTGAGAACGATGACATCGGCTCTTCTTCTTCTTCTTCTTCTTGTTTTCCCTCGGATAGTCGGGGTCATCAGGGTCATCATCGTCTGAACGGGAGGCTGAGATAAGCAAAGGCGGCTCATCGTCGGAGGGGTTGCCGCCTAGGTCACTGGAGCCGTAAGGCTCAACGTCGACAATAGCCCTCAGGGCTGTAAGTCCAAGCTGGTCCAGCTCTGCTCTGGTGGAGTTGGCCACGTGACTGTATGGCGGCTGGGCGGTCCTCGGTACAAAGGGGCTCCTGGGCACCACTGCAGGCGTAGGCATAGGCCGGCTCCTCACTCTTCCAAGAGTGTGGCTCAGTCAGCCACAAGGTGGTTAGCCTGCAGGCGATGGGAAGAGGCTCCAGGGGTGGTAGATGACCCTTGGGGCGGAATCACGGGCTCTAGCTTCTCTCTGATCTCTTGGGGAATGTCTCAAACCAGGTCCTTAGTTGCTCCACATAGGGGTTCTCTCAGTTCAGACCTGGTCAGGGAACGGTTGGACGATCCCGTCGATGCCCTACTCTTGCCCCCGCACGACTCAGGGCCTCTCCTTAGCCCACTCAGGGTTGCATACCCAGGTGCTGGCATAGGATAGCCAGGCTCATACGCTGCATTCCCAGAGACATCAGCCACATAGGCTCCCGTAGCGGGTAGAGGATGGTGATGATCCGCCGCATACCAGCCCGGCGCAGAACTGGAGGCCACTGGCTCACTGGCAGTAGTTGCCTCTGGAAACGCAGTGGTGGATGGGTCCACACTATAGGCAGGGTAGGTAGGCATGCCAGTAAAGCCTGTGCCTTCAGCCATAGGCGGGGTGGTTATGGGTGTGGATGTTGCAGCAGCGGGGTCTGGAGTTGGGAGTGTTGTGGTTGTAGGAGAGGGTGATGCGTGGAGGCCAGAGGCGCTTGGTGCGCCCTCGAAGGTTGACTCGCTCGTTGGGTCGTGCCCATGGTCCACTCCTTCGTCTGCCCTGCCTTCTCCTGTATTGTTCCCTCTATCCCTCATTCTTTTCACAGGGCTGGTGTCCACCTCCTCCACTGAGAGGGCCCTGAAGGCCAATTGCAGTCCCTGGAGCGAATCGTCAGCCACGTCCACTGGCCGGTGTAAGGGCACCGAAGGTACAGCGCTAGGTTCTCCAGGTCCAGGCACTATAGGCGCTGGCATTGCTGGTGCCTCAGGCGCGGTCTTCACGTCGGTGTCCTCCTTCGTGTCCATACTTCTCTTCGCCCTTCTTGCTCAGGACAGTCCCCGGGCGCTGGGTGTACGGCGAGGGGTTTGCTTCTGGCACGCAGAGGCTGTTCGCCTCTTGCTACCAGAAAGTTCTTATCAGTCTTTCAGCTCTTTGTTGTGCCTCTTCTGCTGCTTGCTGCTGGTGTAGTGTTCCTGCTGCTTGCTTTGGATGGAGAAAATGTTTTATTGATGAAATACAACCAATACAGGATAACCCAAGCCAGAGATGAGCAAGTAGAAGTCAAACAGGATCAGAGCATGAAGGGCTGCAGTCACATAAGAGTTGGATGAAGAGAGATATCAAGAATAGACTACAGGAATAGACCATCAATGCAATTCATGTTTGGGACACGTTTGTTACATGTTTGGGAAAAACTGATTGAAAAACTGCCACAAGGGCTCACACTCCCCATAGTGCCATCTTGAGATGTGCACTCTTTGTTTTTCGGTGCGATAGGTGCTGAGGTGGCTTGGCTTGTGGCACTGAGGCCACTGCCATGTCACAAGGGAACTTCCTACTTAGCTGGGCTGACTGGGTATTGAACCCAGGACCTCTCAAAAAGAGGTGCCCCAGCCCCGTAGGGTGCATACCACTAGGATAGCTAAGAATTCTTGAGAATACATAGATAATTCCATGGGCTCTGAATCAATGTCAGCGCCCCAGTCAGTCTAGGAAAAGATGTTTTAGTTCACATTGCTTGGGGATTAAGGGGTTCACACAACATCCTGATTTAGTGTTTGGTTCTATACGTCAAAATGTGTTATCACCCATTTTGGTTAGGCCAATACTAAGATTAAAATGCCGAATAGCTTAGAGCATCTCTGATACAACTAAAGTCTACTCCAAAGCAATGGGAAAGCACTTTTTCTTACTGTAGCTCGGATAGCCCACACTCTGAGACTACATCAGGATTAGGTACACGGCAGGCTGAGTTGGGGGCATCAGTTTCGGACACGATGTACTCGTCTCCCCCAGGAAGAGTTTCTACGGCGTCTCGGGGCCGTAGCTGATTTTTCAGGACATCCAGGGTGTAGCCACTGCTCTCACGTTGAATTTTCCTGGACAATAGCAGGGTCCAGATCTTCCCAGGGCACTGGGGCTAGGCCACCGTCCACCATGCTTAGCATACTCCCCCATCCTGGTTTCCCGATAGGCGCCTTGCGACGTAGAGGCACGTAGATGGTGTCATCCGACAGCTGAATGGAGGTGAGCGTCAGCTTGTCGAATAGAGTACGCCAATACTCATTTCCCCCGTGGGCTCCCCAATCGGGGGAGCACCGGACCATACAGGAACGTTCCAGGGCCACCTTTGTCAGGACTGTCCCCAGTTCACTGAATCTTGGGTGTCCGTAGGCCATCCCGAAAGAGGGCCAGTAAAATTTATAGCAGCAATTTTTCCCCTTGCTGCAGTAGAGGTCGAGGACATGTTGCTTGTCGCTGGCAAATAGCTCCACGTTCAGGTCTTGGCGGGAGTATCCCAACTCCTTTAGACCTTGGTCCAGGACATCCCCTAGGAGCTGATAGTCCTCGGTTTTGGAGGCGACGATCATGGTAGAGGGCTCCTTCTGGCATACCCTAAGGTAGTTTGCCGTATGTTCAGACTGCTCCAGTGGTACAGATTCCTCTCCGTTACCATGGTCCACTTGGAGGAAGTAGGGCGCTTGCAGTGTAAGGGATGGAATCTGGGAGTGTTCGACGAAGAAGTCGGTCCCCAGCACAAAGTCGAAGGCGTCGGTGTCCATCGCGTAGAACCAATGGGCAATGCTCCTAGATCCCATAGGCATCTCGACCTCACAGGCCCCACAACTGTGCACCACATGCCCATCCCCCATGCGGATGGCTGCGGTAGGCATGATGTTCTTCAGGGCCCCCTGAGGTAGAGTTTTCTCGGCCACAATAGATATAGTGGCCACAGTATCCAGTACCCCAAGGTATTCTCGCCCCCCAAAACGGATTCGTACCTAGAACACCAGGTCTGTAGGTCCCCCAAATCGTCCCTGTCAGAACTCCGCAGCGCAGGTGACGTCGAACCCCTTCCTCCGCAGTGTCCGCGCCATGCGCATGGAACGAGAGCGCTTGCGGGCGTTGGCCTGTTCCCCTTCTTCGTTGGCACGCTTAGTCCCTTGCTCTTGTTGGACCTGCGTCGGGGAACGGGTCGTAGGCCCCGTATTTGGCTGCCCACCAGAGGGCACAGTGTTCTTCCCTGGTGTAGGGTTGGGGTTCCCCCCTGACTGGTCCACGTTCTTGTCCTTGTCCGGCTTGCTGTCATGGCCTCCTCGTCCTCCTTTGCCCTTGTCTTGGCCTTTGCCACGTCCCTTGTACTTGCCCTTACCACTGTCCTTGTCGGCGTTGCCCTTGCCAGTGCCCCTGCCAGTGCCCTTGCCACTTCCGTTCTCGGTCTTGAGCTTTGCCGAGAGGCGTTGCTTATGGTAGCACTCGTCCTCGCAGTGCTTCCTCTTACCACAGAACGCACAGGTGATTGTGCACCTGTAGTGGTCCGGCATCTTGGCTTTGCTGCCGGTGTTGGTCTCCTGCTTCTTCCCCTGGACTACGAAGCAGTCTCGCTGGTTGCAGTCTTGGACATGAAGCAGGCAGCCCTGCTCATCCCCTGCATCACACCAGAAAAGACCCTGGACATCGCTCATGATGCGAGCATTTTTGGGGGTAGTCCCCTGTCCAGTTGGGGGTCCCTGGTACCCACGGCCCTGGCTTCCAGAGCCGCCTCCTCCAGGACGATAGGCGTTCAGGTGCTGGTCGCTTTCTTTTTCGGGCGCCACCTCCAGAAGTAAAACAGACAGGTTCTTGTAGGTGAGGGCCCTTGTCTTGCGCTCTGTCGTCGCCCGGCATTCATCCCACAGTTCTTGTGGGAGCTTGGCCACCAAACAGAATAGCACCTGTTTGCTGCCAGAGGAACCAGGCGTCAGTCGCCCTACCCAGTGGTCCAAGTCGGCCAGCAGCTCGGAAATCCTGGCCGGCTTGGGGTTCTTCGGCAACACTGGCAGGTTCATGATGTTGGCCCCGAATAGAGACATCGGTCTCGTAGGTCGGGTATTGCTTCTCCAAGGCAACCAAAACGTCGGCGAAGGTGGCGGACTTTGTCACCAGCTGCTTGACCTGCTTTTCCAGGTACTTAGTTTTGCAGCACTGCAGGAGCAGGTCGCACTTCACTCGTCCACTAGCGTGGGTCTGGCCGGTCATCCTCAGGAAGCGGCCGAAGTTCTCAGCGAACTCGCTGAGATCTTTCCCCGTGAACTCTGGGAAGGTCACCACAATCTTCGAGGTGGCGACAGCCTTAGCCTCCTGAGACCTGCGTCTTTCGCGGCCCTTGGTCTTCTTCTTCTTCTTCTTCCCCTTGCCATTAGAGTCCTCGGGGTCCTCCGGGTCATCGTCCTCAGAGGGCGAGGCAGACATCAGCGATGGTTGCTCATCATCGGAAGGGTCTCCGCTGAGGTCACTAGAGCCCTGGGGCTCCATCGCGGCCATAGCCCTTAGGGCTATCAATCCCAAATTGTCCAGCTCGGCTCGCGTGGAGGTTGCCAAGTGGCTGTAGGGCGGCTGGGCCGTTCTCGGTACGAAAGGACTCCTCGGTACCATTGCAGGGGTCGGCATCGGTCGACTCCTCAGGCCTCCCAAGGTGTTCGTCAGTCCAGATACCAGATGGCTGGCCTGTAGACGATGGGGCGAAGGCCCAATGGTTGTAGGTGTCCCTTGGGGAGGAATCAAGGGCTCCAGCGGGGCCCAAACTTCCTGAGTGATATTCCCCACCAGGTCGGCTTGCTGTAATTCTGAACTTAGGAATTGTTGGATCTCCGACTTCGTCAGGGATCTGTTCGAGGATCTTCTTGATCCTCTACTCCTTCCTCCACACGACTCAGGGCCACGCAGGCCACTCAGCGAAGTGAGCCCTGGTGCCGGCACCGTGTGGTAGCCAGCCTCAGGCGCTGCAAAGCCAGTTTCGGGCGCTGCATAGGCAGGTATACCAGTCATGTAGACACCATCCGCGGGTCTGTGGTAGTCATAAGCGTGGCAACGCCACATGCCGGTGTAGGTGGAGCTTGATGCCACAGGTTCTCTGGCTGCAGTTGCCATAGGTGACGCAGTTGCAGCAAGAGGTGCACCAACGGTGGGGTAAGGCATACCAGTAAAGCCTAGTCCCTCAACCATAGGTGGAGTGGTTGTGCGTAAGGATGTAGCTGGATGTGCGGTTGGGAGTGTAGTGGTTGTGGGAGAGGGTACTGCAGGGTGATCAGAGGCGATGTGCGCGCCTTCCGAAAGTTTGTGCTCGAAGGGTGTCTCCTCTCCAGGATGTGCCTCTTCGATCTCCTTGTCCACTGCTTCCTCTTCCATCTCCTTCTCCTTCTTACCTTCAGGTCCTCCAACTGAAAGACCACTGAATGCCAGTCCCAGGCCCTCCAGAGAATCGTCCTCCGGCCCACTTAAGGGCATTGAAGGTACAGGCTCCTCGGGTTTAGGTTCACCAGCAGGTTTTGGCGCTGGCGCTGGCACGGCTGGTGCCAACGAGGGCTCTGTCCTTTGGGCAGTGTCCTTGGTGTCCATATTGTATTATTCCAACCTTCAGAAGTGAGACGGTCTCGGCGAACTGGTTGTACTGCACGGGGTTGTACGCAGAGACTGTGAAACTCTGCTACCAGAAAGTTGAAACTGTCTTTCTCAGTTGATTGTTGTTGCCTTGCTTGTTCCTGCTGCTTCTTGGCAGGGATCAGGCTTTTCCAAATGAAGTTGTTTTTGATGAAATAAACCCAAATATATCCAAGTACCCACAGTAATGCAAAGAATCACAGGATCAAATTCACAACATGAAGGGCTGCAGTCAAAGGAGATAGTGTATCAACAAAGGAAACTCGCAAAAAATACGGATTTAAGAAAGCATAGTTAGAAAATATCCTACAATCATGGGAAAACTGCCCACATGCGCATCCTCTCTTTTAGAGTGCCATCTAGAGATGTGCACTCTTTGTTTTGGGTCCCATCGGTGCTGAGGTGGCATGGCTTGTGGCGCTGAGGTCACTACCATGTCACATGGGATCTTCCTACATAGCTAGGCTGACTGGGAATTGAACCCAGGACCTCTCAAAAAGAGGTGCCCCAGCCCCGTAGGGTGCAGACCACTAGGACAGGTAAGATTTCATGAGAAAATATAGAAAGATGTATAGGCTCTGGATTGATGTCAGCGCCTCAGTCAGTACAAGAAATGGCGAATAAGTCCAATCAATTGGGGGGTCAGGGGTCCAGTTAAAACATCCATAGTTCACTGCTTGGTTCTATAGGTCAAAATGTCTTGTCACCCCTTTTGGATAGGCCAATACTAAGATAAAAATGTGATGTGCTGTTAGGCCCCTCTATGACAACCAACGCTAACCTCTTGGCAGGGAAATACACTTTTCCTTACTTCAGGTGATCCACAGCTGGGTTGGTTCTATGGAGGGGGGCTTCCCCAACTGATCCGGCCCCACGGGTACATAGTCCAGCGCGTGGGCGCGTTCTTGGTGCTACACTGTGGGGATTAATGTATGGTGGCAGGCTGGGGCAGTAGGACTCACCGACCATTGGGCTGCAAACAAGATATGCGGCCTGGTGGCATTTCGATGATCCTCAGTGTTGCACTTCTCCGTAAGGGGGAAGTGTACCTCCGGGGGGAGCCTATACTGCTGCAGGAGTGGCCCGAAGGAGACTCTCAATGGGAGAAGGGGATGTCTGGGGTATACCACCGCCTCCTGAAGCTTGCAAGCTCCTCGGTTTGGTTAGGAACAATAAAAAGATAGGCACAAGGGGATTAGGTTTTCCTCTTATGGCGGCACAGAGTCTCAGCGCGGGTTAGAAGCTGTCCCTCGCTGTTCTCACGGAGGTACAAACGAAAGACGGGGTTGATACCTCCGTCGGGTTGGATGAAGGCAGACATGGGTTCCCAGGTTGCCTCAAAAGCTCCATAGCCCTCCCAAAGGGTGAGGAATGTCAACCCTGTTTATACTCGTGGCAGGCAATACCCGCGACTACGTAGTATCCATCCACTGCCATCTCTTTGGCAGTCATCTCCTCATGTTCGCCAGCGTCTTCATGTGAGGCTGCGTTCTGCAGGTGGATTTTGTTGACCTCTTTATCGCTTAGGCGCCACGCATCTCAGGACAGGTCGTCAGGGGAGTGGTGGTGCCTGAAAAGTTTAGGAACAAAAAGTAGTTCACCACCTAGACGTGGACTGCACCTGACATGGATCCTAGATCCATCTATCCTGATGATACAATAGGGGCCAAAGTAAGGGTCCTGCAGGGAGTCACGTGGCCGGGAGGGTAGTCTTGAGTGGTGAGCCAGAACAAGGCCACGGACCTTAAAACTGGCGGGTCGCCGTAAGCGATTTTGTCAGCTCAGCTCACGTTCACGAACGTTTCTCAGGTTAGTTCCTGCCTGGTTAGTTATAGACTGCTTGTGTTCCAGCCAATCCCCAACGGGGCTCTTGAAGTCCTCAGGAAAGGGGGTGCTGAAGAATCAAGCAAGTCGTCCTCCATGAAAGAGCTCGTGAGGGGTGAAGCTTGTAGACGAGCTTCTCTGAGAGTTCATCGTTAGCACAGCCTATGGTAGTAGCCGTACCCAACCTTTGGTAAGTTCCAGCTTCATCAGGATTCTTAGGTTCTGCTCCAAAACAGGGTTCCGTCTCTCACAAACAGGGTTAGACGTGTGAGTATGAGGCACACCCTGTGTAGACCTGAACGTTGAGGGCATTCGGTACACCTTTGTACCATCTTGTGTCACTGCGGATGAGTGCATCTTCATCAGAGTGCACCTATTTAGGTGCTCCGTATGGTTCGAACCATTGTTCGACCAATATTTTTACAGTCTGCTCACCTGTAATTTTCTTACTGCAAGGAAACACACGGGTGAAGCGTGAGAGGCCACAGGTTACTACTAGGCAGGTATCATAACCACCAAATTCTGGTAGGCCGTGGGTGAAATCCACATAGCCAAGAAAGTTAGTACAATAGGATATGGGTAAGCTGGAAATCAGTCCCCTATCGCTACTATCGCTCCGCTTGCTGGCATGACAGCCACACGCATCAACAATGGTCTGCATACGAGACCTCAATTCAGTTAAGGTGAGACTGGAGTAGAAACACTCACCAAAGAAGTCCACTTAGCGATTAGCACCAGTGTGACCTGAGCTGAGATGGGACCACTGTAGACACCCATCGAGTCGTGCGTTGAGGCAAAACTATACGATCCTCGTAGAAGAAGTATTGGTTATTCTCATACCACTGGTGCCCGTCAGTGACACGGGGTTCGAGACCAGTGCTAAGGGTCTTGAGAATACTTTTATATTCTGACTGATAGTCTCTTAGACTCCATTCCTCAAGGATTCCAGCCGTACACATCGACAATTCCAGTTGGATGTCCATGCATGGGAAAGTCTCTTTGGCAAGAGCGTCAGAGCTCTCACCAATAAGCGCATGGAAGTTGTTGCGTGATATGTAGTCAGGCAGTTCGTTTTCTATACCAGGGATATGGTGCACGGTTAGCCTGAACTGACTGAGGTAAGTGCACCATTGTTTTAGTTTCGCTTTCTCTGGTGCTGGGCCCTTCTGAAAGGACTTCACCCAGTCCTGGTTGCAGAGCCAGACAATAGGGTTAGATCCCAATAGTTGGGATTGTGAGGAGAGCACCAACATACCGGCCAGGAGTTCCTGGTCGTAGGTGCTGTAGTTGCAACGCGCCTGGTTCCATTTCCAGTTCCGGTGACCAAGAGGCACCAGTCGCCACTCACTGAAGGGATATTCGTGTTTCGGAGAAGCATCACGGTTCAAACCTGAGGTGCGATGATGGCAATGGGTTAGCTCAGCTGGGTTCAGCTCTTGGCATTGGTAAATTACTCCTCCTCCTTTACATCACTGGCATCAGTGATGAGGACGATCTCACCCTTAGGGCGAGCTACCTCCAGGCAGTTGGACGAGCAGATTTTCTTCTTCACTTCCTGGAAACCCTCCTCCTCTCTGGTGGTCCACCTCCAGGTGGTAGGTTTGTTGATAAGGTCTGTTAGGGGGGCAGACGAGTAAGTAAAATTGTGGATGTGTCCCTAATGGAAGTTACAGGCGCCCACAAAATTCCCTACATCGTGTAGACCCTTCTTGCGGTCATCGCAAATCTGCATGTCCTGTAGGGGCTACATCTTAGACGCGGCTGGTTCCCACCAGCCATACCCCACATCAAAACCCAAGTACTCCATCTCCTCCTTCATAAACTCGTATACAGAGATAAATTTCCTGACAAACAGTGATAACGTCCCAGAGGAGGGGGACATGGTCCTCTTGGGTATTGGTACACACACTCATGTCATCGATGTGAGCCTCCATCTCAGCCCCTCGAGGTATCAACTCTTGTACAAGAGGCCCTCGCCTCAGTATATCCAAAATTTTGTTCCTCAGTTCTTGGAAGAGTGCCGGGGCGTTGGTGACTCCAAAAGGTATGACCTTCCATTCAAATACACGACCCTTACGGGTTATAAACGCCAGCAGTTCCTTAGCTGCAGCGGTTAGGTCAACCTGCCAGAAACCACTGGGTTTGTCAATTTTGGTTTTATACCTGCATCCGCAAACACGCTCAAGGGTGTTTCCCATGTAGGGAATACTCCCCGAGTGGTTCTGGGTTGTCTTATTGACCTCACCATAGTCAACAACCAATCGCAGGGCAGTCGATCCACGTTGAGCAACCAGGAAGCAGGGACTGCCGTGGTGGGGGTAGTCCCCCTTCTTATTTTCCTCTACGAGGCCAGCATCAATACATTCCTGTATCTGGCGCTCCACTTTTTCAACCTGTTCCTGAAGAGCGGGGTAGGCACGACGTCTCACTCGCTTTTTCTCAAACTCAGGTTTCCCTTTCAGGTCCATCTGGACCAGTTTTTTGCAGGATAGGATAGGGCTGGCGGCAAGGCGCCGAACACCTCCTCATAGGTTAGAAGCAGTTTCTTGAGTGGAGGGTCAAGGTTCAGACTCTCGATTTTCTGTTGGAAATCCTCCCCAGCATGGAGGTAGCTCTTTCCACGTTCATCCTTTTTCTGCCGATCAGCAGTTTCGGCAGGTAGCGAGCTGTCATCCCATTCAGGGGAACACTGTTGCCTGTAGTGTAGAGAGTACCCAAGGGGTACCTCTGGCTCAGGCAGGGTGTAGAGCTCATCATCCTCCTCAGACCAGATGGAGGATTTTCAGGTCTTTCTGACAGGTTTTCCAACAGGGGAAGGTTGTTCTGAGGTTGGCTCCAGATCTACCTCTTGCAGCAACAGCTGGGCTCAGAAGGCACTCTTTTTGAGGTCAACACAGCCGGGGTCAACAGGGGGAATAGAGCTGGCGTTTTCAGACAGTTGATCGTCTGCATCTTCTCTCACAATAGCAGGTTCCAGTTCGTCATGGTAGGATTCACACCCTTTAAGTGTGGCTGAAGTGTGCTCAGGGGATGGTTCTTGAGATCCAAAAAGGTCAGACCACGATTTTCGGCCATAACCTCCTTCAGTAGCACCTGGTCTAGATCACACACGATGGATAAGACACTGGTCCACTCACGGGCCTGCATAGGGGTGTCTGGATCCTCAGGCACGTAGATGGGACCGTCGGGGAGTTGCATTCTTCCCACAGTCATTTGGTCCAGCAACCCCAGTCAGGGGTACACAGGACCACCCTCCCTCCCTCATAAGCGATTTTGGTCAGAACGTTCGCAAGCAGAGAGAATGGAGGGTTAGCATACACTAGGTCCATCGCTTTCCAGCAGAAGCAGAACGCGTTTTTCAAATGTCTCGAGCAGAACAACTGCATGAAGTGCTGATGTTGGCTCGCGAACAATTCAACCTGGATGTCGTCCAGGGATACCTGCAGGGCCGCCAGTCCATTTTCAAGGACGTGTCGGGCTAGCTGGTAGTTTTCTGTAAGATAGTTTTTCGGTGCTGCGTAGCGCAGTCCGCACTCTTTTCGTCCTGACCGCCCAAAAGATACGGAGAAGAGCCCACTGCCGAAGTCGCAGTGTAGAGCATAGGGACGTGGGAGAGACGACATTTTTACCTGGGGGTTTTTCCGTGGAAAGTCGGTGGCAATGACGATGTCAGAGGCGTCAGTGTCCAACACTCTGCAGTCCTGCATCGCGGATTTGTTGCCAAGACGAATAGACACATCAACGCCCCCCAGGGAATGGATGGTTCGCCCATCCCCTACTCTTATGGCGAAAGTCTCAGTTTTCCTGAACGTTTTTGGCAGGCGCCGGGCCATTATAGAGAGTGTTGCCCCGGTGTCAAGCACTGCCCCGAAAACCTGATCCCCGATTTTCATGAGGATCCAAAAAACCAAATCCTCAGCTTCAGAGCCGCCTTCCCACTCTCAGTCAGGGAATTTCACGTCCACCCGCGCAGCCATGATCGATTTGGCGGTCCAGGCCAATCACCTCTTCTTGGAGTTAGACTCCTCTGGGGAGGCGTTCCATCCCTGCGGACGCTTCTTAGCGTCAGTGGCGGGAGTAGGAGAAGTAGCGGGCGCTGACGAGCGCCTCTGAGGGTTATGGTTGTGGGTTCCATCCTCACCACCCCCTTTTCCTCCCCCTTTACCACCCTTGTCACCATTCTTGAGGGTTTTGAAGGGTGTTTGGGATTTCTGGCGTTCAGCCTCCTCGCGTTAGAGTTTATCACTCTTGCGCTTTCTAATGTGGCATTCGTCCTCGTAGTAACGACGTTTGCCGCAAAACCCACAAGTGCTGCCACACCTGAAGTGATGCTGATGGTTCACTGTCTTTCCATCTTTAGTGTGCTGCTGTCTTTTCAGTTGCAGCATGCACCCACGGCGATTATCGCAATCAGTGGCATCACAAGGCCCCCCTTGTCATTGACAGGCTTACAGTAGAAGAGTGGGGGTACACCTTTTTTTTGCACTGAACGGCGCCTTTTGTGGCTGGCGCGCCAAGCTCTTTCGGGGAGGGGCGGGAGCCTGAAACCAAGTTCAATCGCGGACTGAGTACCGCTGCGCGTTGCTGTTCTCTCCTGCTCAATCTCAATGACACTTGACAGCCCCGTTATCGACAACGGCAGAGCTGGGGCCTCTGTCTGATTTCTGAAGGTGGTATGGTTGCGGCTTGGGGGTTAGAGCATGACGGCTTGAGCACTGGGGGGTGGCAGTGGGGATTCCACCACTCATTTGCAGAAGTGATGTGTGAGCGCCAGGGTGGTGAGTGTCGATTCCTTACGCTGTGACAGGGCTGTCGATGGCTGGTATGAGAGAGGCTTTTAAGCGTGGCGTTTTCAGAGAGATGACAAGTTGGACGAGTTGGAGGACGAATGTGCGTTAGTGCCGGCGGGGGAGGAGGGAGCTGGTTAGAAAAATCTCCTTATGCGGGAAGAAGGGGAGGGGGCAGGGGCGGAGGTAGCGAGGGGGGGGGGCGGTCGAGGGGGCGGGGGGGAGGTTGAACATGTCCCGGATGGTGGGAGGCTTTTTGGGGGGCGGGGGTTCTGGCTGAGGTTAGTTCGCGGTAGTCTGATAGAGGGCTGATTGGCCTAGGAGGCTGGCGGGCGTGCTTCCGAGCTTTGGTTTGTGCCGCTGGTGAAGGGGGGCGGGGGCGCTTTGGAGGCTTGTGTGTGGTTTTGTCAGGGACGGGGGACGGAGGGTGGTAAGTCGGGGGGGGGGGGGCGTTGCTGGGCGATGTGTGAGAGGCTGTAAGGCAACCAGGGGCGCCTCCATGGGTTTGGGCCGGTTTGGGGGGGTGAGGGGAGCTGTGGGGGGTCGGTCGTTAGGCCATTCCAGCGTGCGGTACAGAGCATTGAGGAGTAAGGGAACACGAGCCATCAGGAGGAGGTTTAAGTCATGACAGTGCGCCGGCTTGCTTCGGCCGCAGGGGGGGGGTTGTGAGTTTTGTGTGTAGGGACATAGGGACCAGTGCCCGGACAACGTTGCGCCGCTCTCCTACGTGTAACGTCGCAGACCACCATTGGGACTCCACCGTGGTAAACGGGAAGCGCCAGCATTGGACGTAGGTCTGTACGAGGTGTTCGCACGTTGGGCAGTGCGAGACGAAGAAGTTGACATCCATCGGGTGTGCGTCGGGGCAGGCGTGGCAATAGCGAGGACGTAAGTCATCGTGGAAGGCAAATGGCGCGTTGTTGAACTTTCCGGAGGACCATTTGAAGGGGAGGCCTTGGAAAAAAATGAAGCGCCGGGCCCGTCCTCCACTGCTGCCTGAATGGCAGGCCTCCTCAGAGTCCTCCGCGGTGGAGCGGAGGTTGCATGCCTTTCGGCAGCGACGCTCACACATGGAGACCAGGTCCTCCATGTCAAGTCCTCCTCTTCTCGAACGTCGTACTTCTCTTTGGGCTTCAACTTCCGGCGTGGTCTCCACCGAGTCCACAATACGCACCCGGGGCGTACTTGGGCAGGGCTCATAGGGGCCCTAGTCCCCGGGTCGGCGGTAGGTAGGGGCAGCAGGTACGCCTCTGCTACCATAAAGAAGGTCCCTACCAGGACCGGCCCCCGCTGTGCCCCTTCCGCCTGTCACCCCTGCTGACTTGCTCCTGATCAACGATTGTATTTATCAAAATCCAGGGTCCAAAAACCAAAAATATAGAAAATCCAATCCTCCTTCAACCCTGAACAGCAATCAGATCCCACAAATACAACAATAACCCGATCCACTATCCAATCCACACTGCGGGCTTCCGTTCAGCACACCGGTCGTCCCACGGTGGCGGGCATGTACAAGAATTGCACCAAAGAGGAAAGCCCTGAAATTGGCATATGAACACAAAATAAAGCAAAGTTGGGGAGAGATGGAAACTTACACAGTCACAGCCATAGACCCCTCATTCCCTGGACTCAAGACCTTCCCTTGACTCACCAACATGATGCCTTGAACCCCATCAAAGAAGATGGCTAAATGCCATGTGTCAAAAGTCACTACATAAACCCCAAAAATGTGTTCACTCCCAAGACTCTGAATCCTAGCCCAATGGGGGAGGTGGCGTGTCTTTGCATAGAGTGGCACTCAGGACCATGCCCTACCCTGACATAACCTTGGTTGGACTTGGGGTCGAATGGGCTCAGAGATATCCCCATGACTTTGAACTCATAACACGCCAAAAAACTGCCAATTCACACCATATTGGCCATATGTCAAATATATGCTCAAAATTGAAGTTACCACTTATCTGAAGGCTCCAAGCATCCATGGAGTCGGAGTCTAGTATTCATGGAGAATAGAGACCAATAGTCAATGCCCATGTACATCCCCACTTTACCCTCGAAAACCATTCAGATATGGGCGCCACGCACTGCCCAAATCAGCCCATGATCTTGAGACCAAATCTTGTAATCCTTCGTGCGCCAAGCCAAATGGAGTACGCAATCCGGCATATGGTGGTGTTCAACTCCAAAGCATATGCCAACATATGAACAACATACCATTGTTCGACTCACCAACGGCTTCGTGCTGTTTGCCGACCAGGTAAGTACACAAGACGCAAAAATGAGCAAAAATTGAGGTCAAAAACATGAAAATATGTCCAAATACAAAGTTGTCATGATAGTATATCTCTATGCTCACCCATGATATCTGCTCATGGTTCAATACACAAATGATTGGAACTATTTGCAAACAATTCCGCCACTTGGATCCCCAATCAGGCACATGGAGATACCTTCGTCACTCATATCTACATGCCCCATGAAAATGGGAGTGCACTCATGGATCTCTTTGCCAAACATACCATGAGCAATACATACGCGGTAGACTTAGTCTAGCGCTTTGAATTCCACAATTGGGACATGGGCAAGGCCCTTGTCACGTGTGGCTCTCCATCTCCCCGGCCACACGAAGATATATAACATGGGCGTGAGCATATCAAGACATATACTACCAATATCACACATAGCCCTTAAAATTGGCTCCCACCATGGTATGCCATGCCCCTCCATGGTCATAACTTCGGATTAAATGGACGTTGGAACCTACTGGAAGATGCTATGCCACCGTGTAGATATGGCCCTTCAAAGAAGATGTCCTTGAATTATGCCCTAGATATTTTGATGTATTCCTGCAGGTTTTGTAGTTGAAAACCCAGACCAAAGCAGCAAGTAGAGCAAGGACAGGATGTGGATCGAATCAATGATTGGTTTTGGAATCCAGTGTAACACAGAAGGGCTGCAGATAGACAAAGCAGGTTTATACACATAGATTCAATCACAAATTGATAATACAAAAGATTTTAAATGAAAATTGGTCTGACTCTTGCCTCAGAGGTTGCATTAGGCACTTCATGTGCACTCTTTTGGGTGAAATGGTGCTGGTTAGGACTGAGGGGCATAGATGTCAGGACCACACAGAAAATGACTTCGCAAAGCAACTGAATTCAGAAACAGTTACAAAATAGGACCACAATAAGTGGTAGAAACAATTGAGTATAGGGGTCTTGGGGTGGGAGACCACTAGGCTTAACCTCCAAGGCCTTAAGCATGAAATGCCTGTTTTATTTCGGTATATCCCCCATGAAGGAAGGTACCTCCGCTCAGTTGAGTGGTAGGGGTGAACTTCATGGGGGGCTAGGGTCACAACCCTAGTTACTTTGAGAAAGTGTACTTTAGGCAACAAAAGAGAGGCAAAAACACTTAAGTTTGTCTTAGCATCAGCATAAGGGCTTTAAGGGGGGCTTGGCCTGGATCAAGCCCTCCAAGAAAGACATGGCAGTGACCTTTTCTTACTCCCCCCTGGAGTACTAGTTAGCTAAGCTAGTAGGACCAAGGAAAAAGGCTCAAATATTCCCAAAATTACCTCAGAAAATGCATTGAACTTACCAAAAACATCCTCATCACTTCATAGAAGCCTATCACACTGTAGGTACCCTTGAAAAACAGTGTAATGTACCGTGAATGATGTCCCTTCGAAGGGGCATTCCTCAAAAGTCGCCAGCGTGCGACGAAAACGTTTGGAAAAAGTTTGGGGGTAGTGGGGTTTGAACCCAGGACTCCCTCCCTAGAGCACATATGCTTGCCCACTAGGGTACAGTCGAACGCTCTAATGCGGACGGCTGTCGCTGTATACACAGCGTTTTAGTATACGTCCTGACCAAGGGCCAGGGCGGAGCAATACTCCCAATGGAGGACACAAACCTCCAGGAGCTGGAGAAAATAGAAAATGTAACCAGCAGGGAGTGATTCCTGCGGTTTAGCGGAAGGGGTTGCGATTTAGCAAGTGAAATCGTTAAAAATCGACGAAACCACGCGGGAAATCGTCATTTTTACACATCACTCAAAGTCACAGACAAGCGCAAAGGAAGCGGACTCCAAGAAAAGGGTTGCGCAAGCGTAAACGGCTTTTGGAAGAGAAGGTATTAGCCGTAGTTTTTAAACTTCTAAAGGAAATTTTTGCACAGTTTCATCAAAATTTTTATAAACTTCAGAGTCAAGTATTCAAATTCAGCCCACACCACAGAGCAGGTCAACAAACCATCTCTCAGGTATGTCAGTGTCCCCTCACACTCACGCATTGCGTTCGTGTTGGTTGTTTCGTTAAAACGTTAGGGTTGTCAACGCTGTGCTCGTTGGGGGGTCGGGTGGTCTTCTCTCGTGCTCTGCACAGGTAAAAACAGGAATGAAAGGTATGTGATGCGAATGAAGCGCGCAGCGCGCACGTAGGGTTAGAATATGCGCTTTGCTCGCGATGCATGTGCCTAATCGAGGCATTCACACGCTGTGACGCTTTCCCTGACTCCAAATTCACCCTTGTTTTCTTCTTCACAGGTAAGTAAAGAAAGCGTTTGTTCGTGTGTGGCCGTGGCGTTAAAGTGGGGTTGCTTAAAACGATTAGGCTTGTTTTGTGTTCGTTTGAATTCGGCATTCACACGATGCATGGTGAGTAAGGTAGGTTAGCCCAAGAGGAACTCACCTCCTGGTTGAGTCAGTGGTTCAGCCTCCCTTCCCTGCGTGCACATGATGCATTAAAGGGTAGGCCACGCGAATTGCGCACGGTAAACCTTGTTTAGGTTACTCAGAGGCTCCTCGGTACGTTCTCTAAGAGAACCTGAGGAGTCTCTTAAAGCTTGCTTGCTGGACAGGGGAGCTGATCCGTCAGCGTGTTTGCTGACAGTGTATTATAGGTCACACTGAGAAGGGTATAATACCTCGAGTGTGGCTTGGTTCCTCCGCCGCAAACACCCCTTCATTTGCCTCTGTTGTACAGGTGGGAGAGGTTAAGGGTGATTGGTGCACGCAGAAGCTGCCTTCGGCGGCTATCCATTTTTCTGCCCCAGCAAAAAACAGGGGCGCTGATCACAAATCAAATCACTGTGCCTCAGCCAGTACTGGCGAGGGCAGTTCGACTTCAACGACATCTGCGCTGTGCACGCAACGAGAGCACCCCTTCCCTCCAAGCCCTAGCAGGGGAAACGTGTTGTGGCGTCCCTTGTTAGGCCACAGCTGCTTAGGAGCGCTGTGTTCTCTTGTCTTCTTCACAGGAGGGCCATTAGGGCCTGAGTGATCTTTGACTGCAGCACCCAGTAGCGTGTGTAGGGGTTAGGGTCAGCAGGCCTGGCAGGAGTTGAGTGCAAGTGATCAGTGCTCACCCTGCCTTCGAAGGCCGGTGCTGGCGTTAGGGAGTGTAGTGTAGTGGTGTCTCCTGTCCCGCGTGCTTTTACTCGTGGGCAGGGGAGTGCGTTTGCTTTTGGCCTGTAGCAAAAATGGGCGTTTTGTATGCCCTTAGCACACTTGGCCACCCCTCCCCTCTAGTAGGTAGGGCTTTTGCCGTCTTACCCCAAGGATAGGCGCCAGCAGAGAAATTGGGCGCCATAGGAGTGGTAATAGTACCTGATTAGGACCTTCGGTCGGACGTCAGCGAAGCCCGGTCTCCGGGAGCCACGCTGGGGAGAGATATGAGACACATACGGACATACGTAGCACACTTAGGGGTATGGTAAACCCTGTAAGGTAGGGTAGAGTCCCATGGCTCTGGACCAGTCAGGGGTCCTAACTGTGGGCTCGCTTGTCCCCAAGGAGGGAAGACACACCTTGCCTCATAACACCTTGCTTGTCATTCCCCCCTGGTGTAGTAAGCCACCGTTCTTCGTTGGCTCTCCAAGGTCATTACATTAGGGAAGTACCCATGCAACACATGGTCAACAAGGCACACACTCGCTGGGTGGCTGCAATCATGATAAGCGGCCACCTGGCTCACGCTGGAAACCATAGGCATGCGTCTGTAGGGCACAGACTGACACAGGGAGATTAGTTTCGCTTCTTACGCTGGGACATAGTCTCAGCACGGGTTAGGAGCTGCCCCTCGTTGTGCTCAACGAGGTAAGTGCGGAGGATGGGGTTGATACTCCCACCTGGTTGTATGAAGGCTGACATAGGTTCCCAGGTCGCCTCAGACAACCGATAGCCATCCCACAGGGTAAGGAATTTCCAGCCCTGTTCATACTCGTGGCGAGCAATACCTGCAACCACGTAGTAACCATCGACTGCCATCTCATCAACAGTCATCTCTTCGAGTTCGTCTGCCTCCTCTGGACTGGCAGCGTTCTCTAGGTCTATACGTTCAATCTCACTGTCGCTGAGACGCCACTCATCCCAAGACAAGTCGTCAGGGGAGTGATAGTGCCTCAACTGCTTAGGTGCACATAGCAGTTCACCACCTAGACGTGGACTGCACCTGACATGGATCCTGGATCCATCTATCTTGATGATACGATAGGGTCCAAAGTAAGGGTCCTGTAGGCAGTTACGTGGCCAGGAGGGTAGGCGTGAATGATGTACCAAAACAAGGTCACCAACCTTGAAGCTGGCAGGTCGCCGTAGGCGGTTCGGTCGGCTCTGTTCACGGTCACGAATGTGCTTCAGGTTAGTACCAGCCTGGTTAGCCAGAGACTGCTTGTGTTCCAGCCAATCTCCCACAGGGCTCTTGAAGTCCTCAGGAAAGGGGGTTTTGAAGAACCAAGCAGGTCGTCCTCCATGGAACAGTTCGTGGGGGGTGAAACCCGTAGAAGAGCTCCGCTGTGAGTTCATGGTCAGCACTGCCCAGGGCACTAGGCGTACCCAGTCCTTGGTGCGCTCCTGTTCCATCAGGATTCTTAAGTTTTGCTCCACCACACGGTTCTGTCTCTCACAGAGAGGGTTAGACGTGTGGGTATAAGGTACATCTGTGGTTACCTCCACGTTGAGGGCATTTAGCACTCGTTTTTACCACCCAGTGTCACTGCGGATGCGTACATCCTCATCAGAGTGCACCTGCTTAGGTGCTCCATAGGGTTCGAACCATTGTTCGACCAACATTTTCACAGTCTGCTCACCTGTGATTTTCTTATTGCAAGGGAACACACGGGTGAAGCGAGATAGACCACAGGTGACCACGAGGCAACTATCATAGCCGCCAAAGCGTGGTAGGCCGTGGATGTAATCCACGTAGAGAAGAGAGTTAGCACGATAGGGTATGGGTCAGCTGGAGATCAGGCCCCTATCCCTACTGTCGCTCTGCTTGCTGGCATGACAGCCACAAGCATCCACAATGGTCTGCATACGCGACCTCAGTTCAGTCAGGGTTAGACTAGAGTAGAAACACTCACGGAAGAAGTCCACTGAGCGATTAGCGCCAGTGTGACCAGAACTGAGATGGGACCACTGTAGGCACCCATCCAGTCGTGCCTCAGGCACAACAATTCGGTCCTCGTAGAAGAGGTACTGATTGTTTTTATACGACTGGTGCCCAACAATGACACGGGGTTCGAGACCAGTGCTGAGGGTTTGGAGAATTTCTTCATACTCTGACTGATAGTCGGTTAGACTCCAACCCTCCAGGATTCCAGCAGTGCGCATGGACAGGTCAGGCTGGACATCCATACGCTGGAAAGCCTCTTTGGCGAGCGCCTCAGAGCTCTCACCAATAAGCGCATCGAAGTTGTTGCGCGATATATAGTCAGACAGTTCATTCTTAATCCAGGGGATATGATGCACTGTCAGCCTGAACTGGCTCAGGTAAGTGCACCACCGTTTTAGCTTTGCTTTTTCTGGTGGTGGGCCCTTCTGAAAAGACTTCACAGGCTCCTGGTCACACAGCCAGACAATAGGGTTAGATCCCAGGAGTGGGGATTGTGACGATAGCACCAACATACCGGCCAGGAGTTCCTGGTAATCGGTGCTGTAGTTGGAACGCGCTTGGTTCCTTTTCCAGTTCCAGTGTCCTAGTGGTACCAGTCGCCACTCACTGGTAGGATAGTCATGTTTCAACGAACCATCACGGTTCAGTCCAGTAGTACGATAATGGCAGTGGGTTAGTTCAGCGAGGTTAAGCTCCTGCCATTTGTAGATCGTACCACCCCCCCCTACATCACTGGCATCAGTGATCAGGACTATCTCGCCCTCAGGGCGGGGCACTCCCAGGCAGTTGGAGGAGGCAATCCTCTTCTTCAACTCCTGGAAACACTCTTCCTCTCTGGAGGTCCACCTCCAGGGAGTAGTGTTCTTGATCAGGTGAGTGAGGGGTGCGGAGGAGTAAGTAAAATTGTGGATGTGACGCCGATAGAAATTACAGGCGCCCACAAAACTCCTCACATCGTGTAGACTCTTCTTAGGGTCATCGCGAATCTGCATGTCCTGTAGGGGCTGCATCTTAGACGCGGCTGGTTTCCACCAGCCATACCCCACGTCGAAACCCAAATACTCCATCTCCTCTTTCAGAAACTCACGTTTTTCGAGTTTGATTCGGAGATGGTTTTCTTGACAGACAATGAAAATTTCTCAGAGGAGAAGGACGTGGTCCTCTTTGGTATTAGTACCCAAACTCACGTCGTCGATGTGAGCCTCCATTTCTGCACCGCGAGAAATCAACTCCTGTACTAGAGGCCTGCGCCTCAGTATGTATAAAATTTTGTTCATAAGCTCCTGGAAGAGCGCTGGGGCATTAGCCAACCCGAAAGGCATAACCTTCCACTTGAAAACAGGACCCTTAGGGGTTACCAAGGCCAACAGCTCCTGAGCTGCGGCGGTTAGGTCCACCTGCCAGAAACCAGAGCGTTTGTCCATTTTGGTCTTATACCTGCATTTGGCAATACGCTCCAGGGTGTTTTCCATGTTAGGAATACTCCCTGAGTGGTTCTGGGCTTTCTTGTTGACCTCACCATAGTCTACAACAAGACGTAGGGCAGTCGATCCTGGTTCCGCAACAAGGAAACAGGGACTGCAGTGATGGGGATAGTCCCCGTGTTTATACTCTTCAACGACGCCAGCATCAATGCATTCTTGGATCTGGCGCTCGATTTCTTCAACCTGTTCCTGTGGAGCGGGATAGGGACGACGCCTCACTCGCGTCTTTTCGAATTCTGGTTTCAATTTCAGGTCCATCTGGACCAGTTTTTCTACAAGAAAGGGGAGGCGGCAAAGCGCCGAACACCTCCTCATAGGTTATCAGCAGTTTCTTCAGGCGGGGGTCAAGGTTAAGACTCTCGAGGTTCTGAAGGAAATCCTCCTCAGCATGGAGGTTGCTTTTTCCATGTTCTTTCTTTTTCTGCCGATCAGCAGTTTCGGCAGGCACAGTACCATCGTCCCACTCAGGGGGACATTGCTGCCCATAGTGTAGAGAATACACTAGAGGTATCTCAGGATCAGGCAGCGTATAGGACTCATCATCCTCCTCAGACCACATGGTGTATTTCCAGGTCTGTCTGAGGTATTGCAGCCTCTCTTGGCGCTCAATACTTTCGGCCTTCAGGTACAACAGCCGCCGGAGTTCTTGAGTGTCATGCTCAGACAATGGCATGTTATTACCAGCAGGCCGCGCCAGAGCATCAGCACTCCGGGCCACGGGTTCACCTGTGTGCACAGGCTGCATGTGTAGCACTGGCTTCCCAACAGGGGAAGCGGGTTCAGAGGTTGACTCTAGATATACCTCCTCTAGCAACAGCTGGGCTAGGAAAGCACTATGTTTTAGGTCAACACAGCTGGGATCAACAGAGGGAATAGTGCTCGCGATCTCAGACAGTTGGTCGTCAGCATCCTCTTTTAGAGCTGCAGGTTCCAGATAGTCATCAGGAGACTCACACCCTGTAAGTGTGGCAGATAGGTGCTCAGGAGATCGATTTTTGAGATCATAAAGGGTCAGGCCACGATTTTCAGCCATGACCTCTTTTAGTAGCACCTGGTCTAGGTCACACAGGGGTACAGGATTGAGAGATCCGTCGACGATGGACAGGAAACTGGCCCACTCAGGGGCCTGCAAAGCTGTGTCTGAGTCCTCAGGCACATAGATGGGGCCGTCGGGGAGTTGCACTCTTCCCACGGTCATTCGATCTAGCATACGGCGCCAGTAAGCATGTTCACCAGAGCAACCCCAGTCAGGGGTGCACATAACAACCCTTCCTCCCTCATAAGCGATTTTCGTTAGAACCTTCGCGAGCAGGGAGAAGGGAGGGTTAGCATACGCTAGGCCCATTGCTTTCCAGAGGAAACGGAAAGCATTGTTAAATTGTTTCGAGCAGTACAACTGCATGATGTGCTGTTGTTGGCTCGCAAACAATTCGACCTGGATCTCATCCAGGTTTACCTGAAGGGCCGCCAGTCCATTTTCAAGAACGTGACGGGCCAGTTGGTAGTTTTCAGTACGATAGTTCGTCTTGGTTGCGTAGCGCAGCCCAGACTCTTTTCGTCCTGACAGCTCCAAAGGAACGGAGAATAGCCCACTGCCAAAGTCGCAGTGCAAAGAATAGGGAGGCTGTAGGGACAGCATTTTTACCTGCGGGTTTCTTCGTGGAAAGTCGGTGCCAATGACGATGTCAAAAGCGTCAGTGTCCAACACTCTGCAGTGTTGGGTCACGGTTTCGTCGCCCAGACATATAGTCACATCGACCCCCCCCAAGGAATGGATGGTACGCCCATCCGCTACTCTTATGACCATCGGTCTTAGTTTTCCTGAAAGTCTTAAGCAGGCGCCGGGCTACTATGGAAAGTGTTGCACTGGTATCAAGCACCGCTCAAAAAACCTGATCCCGGATTTTCAGGAGGATCCAGAAAACCAAGTCCTCCTCTTCGGAGCCGCCCCCCTCTTCCTCATCAGGGAATTTCACATCCACCCCTGCAGCCATGAGGGACTTGGCGATCCAGGCCAAGCGCCTCTTCTTGGAGTTATTCCCCTCAGGGGTAGCGTTATCCCCTTGGGGGCGTTTGTTAGGGTCACCTGTGGCAGGAGCGGGTGTAGCAGCAGGAGTGGGTGTAGCAACGGGCGCTGATGAGCGCCTCTGGGGGTTAGGGGGTCCAGTTTTGCCACCCTCCTTGCCACCTCCTTTACCACCTTTATCCCCGTTCGGGGGATTTCTGGCGGGCGTCTGGGTCTTCTGGCGCTCCGCCTCCTGACGCTTGAGTTTGTCACTCTCGCGTTTCTTGATGTGGCATTCGTCCTCGTAGTGACGACGTTTGCCACAGTAACCACACCTGATGGTACACCTGAAATGGTTCTGATGGGTCACAGTTTTTCCATCTTTGGTATGCTGCTGACGTTTCATCTGCAGCATACGGCCACTGCGGAGATCGCAGTCAGAGGCATGACAAGGTCCCCCCTTGTCATTGACAGGTCGGCAGTAGAACAGGGGGTGTGTGCCTGCATCAGGTTGAACCTCGTTCATGGCACGTAGGTTGCCCCTCCCTTCACCACCTCCCTGGTTGGTGTTGGTGGGGTTTTTATGCCCCTTCCCTTCGCCACATTCGGGGGTAGGGGTACCACCCGTCCCAAATGCTTCTTGAGGAATTTCTGCATGTGGGAGTCATTCTCTCTCTCAAGAGCTAGCTCAATCAAGAGATCCACCAGTTCATCGTACGAGTGGGTCCTGCTCTTCCTCTCAGAGGTGGAGCGGCAATCATCCCACGTACACTGGGGGATCTTACTCATGAGCCACAGGTGGGGCTCATAGGCTCCGTAGGACCCCACGTCCATCCTCGAAAACAAGTACTCCAAGTCGCACACATACTCAGAAATTCGCGCAGCGGATGGAAACTCAGGGAGCATAGGTAGCTCCTCGATCTGTGTGCGTCTGCTGAGGTCAGTCTCATAGACTGGGAATGTTTTCTCCAACCTCAGGAGTACCTCTGCCCAGGTAGAACAGGTTTTCACAATCTGTTTCACCTGTTTTTGCAAAAACTTCTTTTTGCGTTGAGCGTTTTAGCAGTGAACATTTGGTGGCCACATCCACATGGGATTGGCCAGTCAAGAAAAAGGAACTCCGCAAATTCTTCTGCCCATTCGGGCAGATTTTTGGGGTCGAACTCCGGCAGTTCCAGCTGGATGTTCGCCTGGGCAATTGGTCTGCCCGTCTTCCCACCTCCCGGAGTTAGGCCTGAAGGCGACACGCCGGCAAGAGGTGCCAGGGCTGACAGGCCTCTTCTCTCAATCTCTGTGACAGGCACGTCCTGTAGATCAGCCATAGGCACTGTCCTGGCACGGGGGTGAAAGGGGCTGGGGCAGGTGACCTTAGGCAACAACCTTGAGACTCTTGATCTCTTGAGATCTTCGGCCAGGGTACTCAGTCCTGGAGAGAGAGAGGGCAACTCTGGCTTGGGTAAGGGTTCTGCAATACCCAGTTTAGCCTTAATGGCCTCTAATAGGGCCGTCACATCTGGATCTTCTGATCCAGACAGGAGTTTGGCCAACAGCTCGGCCGTGTGATCCAGGGCACCGTAGGTTGGCCTTGGATGATGTTGTTCTTCGACTCGGGTCGGACCCACTTCGGGAGCCCTTGGGGTTGGACAACATGGTCTTGGATACTCAGGTCTTAGTCGTCCTGGCAGGGATGCAGTGGACGGAGGACCAGAGCGCGCATAGGACCCTAAGTCTGTACGTGGTCTGGTTCCAGGTACAGTTAATGGCTCCTCTCCATCTTCCCCACGGACCGATTTGTAGTACTCCTCATGTAGGATGTACTCATCCATCTTCTTCCTCAGCTCCTCATACTCCTCAGGTCCTTCAATGGCAGTTGAGGATGAAGCTGGACAATTGGATCTGGATATCGAGGCAGCTACACGTCTGTGGAGGTGACTGAAGCTGTCTCCACCGTGTGCTGCTAAGGCCTCGGTGGTAAGGCCTTTATTTTCTTCCGCCCTTCTGCGTTCTGGATCTCCTTGGGACCCAGATGCGCCACTGAGATGTTGTGGAGCTCGGTATGGTGGTTCACTCATCAGGTGGGCCATGCTGCCCATTAGCACTTGGACAGTTCTGATAGGCCAGGTCCTGACGCTTGGCGTGGACATGATGAACTTGTTGTTGAGCTTTTGCGCTGCACTTCTTCTCAGGGTCGGTTCAAAAGGTCACAAGGGACTGCCTCTGCTACCGGAAAGATGTCCTTGAATTATGCCCTAGATATTTTGATGTATTCCTGCAGGTTTTGTAGTTGAAAACCCAAACCAAAGCAGCAAGTAGAGCAAGGACAGGATGTGGATCGAATCAATGATTGGTTTTGGAATCCAGTGTAACACAGAAGCGCTGCAGATACACAAAGCAGGTTTATACACATAGATTCAATCACAAATGGATAATACAAAAGATTTTAAACGAAAATTGGTCTGACTCTTGCCTCAGAGGTTGCATTAGGCACTTCATGTGCACTCTTTTGGGTGAAATGGTGCTGGTTAGGACTGAGGGGCATAGATGTCAGGACCACACAGAAAATGACTTGGCCAAGCAACTGAATTCAGAAACAGTTACAAAGTAGGACCACAATAAGTGGTAGAAACAATTGAGTATAGGGGTCTTGGCGTGGGAGACCACTAGGCTTAACCTCCAAGGCCTAAAGCATGAAATGCCTGTTTTATTTCAGTATATCCTCCATGAAGGAAGGTACCACTGCTCAGTTGAGTGGTAGGGGTGAACTTCATGGGGGGCTAGGGTCACAACCCTAGTTAGTTTGAGAAAGTGTACTTTAGGCAACAAAAGAGAGACAAAAACACTTAAGTTTGTCTTAGCATCAGCATAAGGGTTTTAAGGGGGGCTTGGCCTGGATCAAGCCCTCCAAGAAAGACATGGCAGTGACTTTTTCCTACTCAAAGTGGTCCCACGATTCACTTTTGTTTCCCTTATATCTCCAAGTCAAATGGGTGGCAAGTAGAAGGGAAACCTGATTTGAGCATAGGGAAAGGAGCATGGCCACTCGAAGAAGACCAAATCAAGTGCGGCGATGTCGAAGTCGAAAATCCGATTTCGACATCGCGGAAAATTCAGATTAAAATTTCGAGTGCATATTTAGAAAATTGCGGAAGCAACAAACTCTTTACTGATGAAATCTGACCCTTCATCGGGGTTTCCGCCAAAATATCTGTAACCAACAGTTAACCAATCGGTTACCGCAAAATCGCGGGCCAACTGACAGTCGCCGATACATTGACCATCAGAACCAAAGGCGGAAAAATTATGGGAACATTATGATAAAAAAACCCTGTTGATTCCTGATATTCTGATATATAAATCTCAGCTGGCGGCGCCTCGGTACTGAATATGGCCGCTCATAGCCGGTATGGGCAAACCTATCACACTATCACATCGGGTTAGGTCAGGTGGATGGGATAGTATGATATCAGTCAATGGCGGCTTGCCGGCACATAGATACACACCCCAAGTGACCCAAAGATGGCCACGGGGGTCGGAACCGGCTTAACCCCCCCTCTCAGAGCGTTGTTACCGCTCGGAAGTCATTGAAGAGAAGACGGCAGGACCCCTATGGGCTCCAACCCCCCCCCCGATGTCCCAAGGACACATGGAGGCCCCACACACGTCGTAGGCGTCCCCCACGCCCCAAGGGAGGGGTGAGGACACTAAAAATCGGTGCCCTACGCCATATCCGGTCTCCTCTTAATCTACAACATGGACCAAGGGGATCAAAGATAGAGAAACTTCGTCGGTCGACCTAAATAAGTATACCACAATGAAATAAATATGTAGAGACCGAGTGAAGGGGGTAGATGGCCAATCAAGGCCCAAAAAACCCCGGATGAACGCCCTCACCCGTCTCCCAAGCACAGGAACAAACAAAAAATGCCAAGGGGGATCCATTACGGTGCTACAGCAGCAACCAAATGGACCAACACGTCCTTGACATCCAAAGAAATATTCTTTTTCTTCAGATAGTCCATCCAGACCGTGGTATACCTCGGCACGAAACTGCTCGGAGGCTCCCACGAATCCCTGGATGCGGTGAATCCCTTCCAACGGACTTTATAAAGCCTCCCCCCAGGCGTCCCAGGGTCCGGCTTGTCCGCCAGGATCTTCTCAGCGGTGAAGTCGTCGTCTCCACCCTCGTCGTCCGAGTCCACATCGCCGGCCGTGAACTCGAAGGTGACGGGACGTCCGCTGGGGTCTGGTGCTCGGGGACGCAGCTGGGTATGGTCGTGGTCCAGGATCTTGTTATCCCCCACACGAACCGCATACACATCCTGCCTGACCTTCCGCACGATTACCCCCCGCACATACCAAGATGCCTGCCGATGCCTGGACAGGACATCCTTGTGGTGCCGCTCCACCCACACGGTGTCTTGGAGAGCATACTTCTGGACCTTTCCCTGCTTGAAGTACTTGGCCCTCTTGTCATGCTCGTCCTGAAGTGCATTGCACACCTTGGCCGCCGTGTCGTCCGCCTCAGCCATCATAGCGTTCGCATCCCTGGCCACTTTGCCATGGTTCAACCACGGGAGAGTGCGTGACACTCGATCCCGTAGGAACAGGATACGATAGGGCGACAGTCCAGTAAGTACCGGAAGGTCCTGATACGCTTGGAGTACTCTCCACAGCGAATTATACCAATTCTCGCCCGGTTCGTCGATGTGCAGCTGGCGGAACTTCTCGAACATCTGCCCCCCGGCCACCTCAGCTCGGCCATTCGACCGGCTGTGGTACGCCACGGTCTTGGCGTGCCGGATACCCATGTGCTTGCACATCGTCTTGAACCACGTTCCCACAAACTGACTGCCCCGATCGCTGCAGATGACAGCCGGGACATCCAAAATCGTCAGCCAATGCCAGATCATGGCATTAGCGACGGTCTTGGCCTGCAGCCCCAATCCATGCTTGTCCTTCCTGTCCTTCATCTTGGACTTCTTGCCAGGGACCGCCACGATATACCCACTGTGCCTATCCACCGCCAGGATGACACAGTCGTAGGTCTCTCCTTCACCGGTGACCTCAGGCATGGCGAATACATCCATGGCCGCGGACCGCATAGGGGCCTCCGGTATAGCCGTGTACACCGGGTTGCCCGCTGTGGAGTGGTTGGGGCTCTTCGTGGCCCGACACACGGCGCAGTCGCTGCAGTACTTGTCCAGGATGGCGTAGTACCCCGGTTGGAACTTGAAGCGCCACTCCAGGGCCTGCTGCATCTTATCCCGACCAGGATGCATGAGCTGGGCGTTGTGCCCGTGGTCAATGAGCTTCTCCACTCGGTTCTCAGGGACCAGTAGCTTGTCCTTGAGGAACAGTTTGTCCCCATCCTTGGTCAAGCCCTCAGGCCACTCGTCGTCTGACGGGGCGCTCACGGCATTCCAGTACTTGCTCCAGTGCTCGGATGCCGCGTAGTCATCTGACCAGTCCTCAGTGAGCACCAACCTGACTAGCTCTACAGGGGCCACAACCATAGCTCGAGAGTTTCCTCTCGAATAGCTTGGGCGCGGGCACCCCGGAACTTGGCCAGGTCCGTACAGTTTGCCATCACCACAAAGCACTTGACCCCCTCTTGCTCCATGGCCTTCTCCATCTCGATGATGCGCTTGGCCTCCTCGTTTTCCTCGGCGTCCCCATGGCTGGATATGTCCATTCAAGCCTTGCCCGCGGGGTAGGCTCATCGACTGAGGCAATCTGCCACAGTGTTGTCCTTCCGCGGGACGTATACGACGCTGAGGTCGAACTTGGCGAACGTCTCATGCCATCGGGCCCTCCTTGCCGCCGGTCAGGAGGGGGTGTCGACGTGCTCCTTGCGCCAGCTCCGCAAGGACTGATGGTCCGTGCAAACCACCACCGGTTGCAATCCGATGTGGCCAGACCACTTCCTGAAGGCACAAACAATGGCGTACGTCTCCTTCTCCCTCGCGGTCCAGGTGCGGCGTTGGCCCTCGGCCAGGATCCGACTCCAAAACACCACGGGTACGTGTGACTCGTCGTCCCGGATCTGCTCGAGGACTGCCCCTACAGCATAGTCCGAGGCGTCCGTCCGTAGCACGAATCCCCTGTCCAGGTCCACCAAGAATAGCCCCAGCTGCCCAAGGAGTCGCTCCCTCAGGCGGCTGAACGCCTCTTCGGCCTCAGGGGTCAAGGCAAGCTTCTTCTTGCTCCCCTTCTGGCCATCGAGCTTTCCCACCGGCAGCATCTTGTGCAGCGGCCCCGACAGTTCTGCATACATCCGAACATAGCCCGAATAGTAATTGCAGAACCCCATGAAGGACCGGAGTTCGCTGATGGTCTGGGGCTTCTCCCATTGGTGCAGGGACGCCAGCTTCCCAGGCATGGGAAGGCGTTGCCCATGACCAACGACGTGACCCGCGAACTCCACTTCCTTCACGAAGAGTGAGGCTTTGGTGGGCTTGCACGCCATGTTGTGCTTGTCCAACTCGCTGAGCACTCGGCGCAGATCCTTCTCATGCGCGTCGATGAGCTTGTCCTCAGTCATGTTCTCCGTGCCGGACCCGATGATGATGTCATCCACGAAGGGGTCGGCACAGTCCGGGCCAGGACCGAGTAGGTCCTCCATCATGCACTGGAAAGCGGCATTGCCATTCTTGGCGCCCATAGGCACCACTTTCCACTGCATGGGCCCCAGCGGTGTCGACATCGCTGTGCAGGGCCTGGAGTCAGGGTGTAGCGGCATCTGGTGATAACCGTGTTTCAGGTCCAACACCGTGAAGATCCGCTTTTTCTGTTGTTTTTGGAGGATGGAGTCGATCAGGGGAAGCGAGTACGAGTCGTGCTCGGTTTGCTCGTTCAAACCCCTGTAATCCACCACCAACCTCCACTCGCCCTTCTCCTTCTTGGGCACGATAAAGGCTGGGCTGGCCGACTCACTGTCGGAGAGTTCGATCCAGCCCCGCTCAATAAACCCGGCCAACAACTTCTTCATGGCCTCGGCCCGATCGCCCTGAAGTTGGTACTCCCGATGACGATAGATCTTCGGGTTCGGCTTCAAGTTGATCTTCGCTGTACCAAACCTCCCACGATCTGGAGGTTTCTTGTTGGCGACGCCACTGAATAGCCGCGGATAGGCATTGATCAGCCTCTCTTTCAGCTCGGCGACCTTCGAGTTCTCCTGGGCCTCTTCAGCCGCTTGCTTCGGTATAGATACAACTGACTGCACTGCGGTATAGGCCTCTTCCGGGTCCGAGTCTGACTTCTCCTCGTCCGATATGCCGTCTTCATCGTCGTGGGGAGCTCTTCCCACCGATAATCTTCGGAAATTTGCGGCATCGGGCTGGTTCTTGTCGCTTTCAGCACCCATTCTTGGAAAATCCCATGTCGGTGGGTCCGACCCAACCGGACCATCGTATTGGTCCGCGATGTGATCCATGACCCTCGCCACGAACTCGTCCTTCTCGTACTTGCCAGTGACCAACATTTTGTCATCCCACCAATGCGGAGATGTGACCATGGCCCGCCTGTTCTTGGCTGCCACACGGTTGTGCATCCCCATTAGCATGTAGTTGACGACGTCGTCGATCTCGGCGTGGGATAGGACGTCACTGCCATCAATTGGATGATCCGTCCCCTCCTTTGGCTCAAATATGACCTTCATGGGCACCGCCTCCATCCTAAGGATGAATGCTTCATCACCCGTGGGCTGGGCTTGCGCCCAATCCACCCGGAAAGCCTTGGTACCCCACGCTTGACCCAGGGAGGGCATTGGTACACCCTTGGCGTCGATGAACAATTCCTCCTCTGGCCCGAAGGACATCTCGTTCAGGGTGATGGAGTCCAGCGTCGATTTGAGAACCTCCAGCGGACACCGGGTGCATCCTATGCCGGTGATGACCAGTATCCCCTTTCGCCCTATCCGCGACGATCTTCCCCACCGTACGTCTGGTATTGTCCAGGGAGCCATGCCAATACATGGGTCCCCACTCCTTCAAACCCCAATGCCTGTGTCAGGCTGAGTCTCCTCGATGCCAATGCCTCCTACACTTCCGCAAAAGTGGGGCATCCCGGGAAGCGAAGACGTCCGTCTCGGGCGCTTCGGCTCCCAGCGTCCCGATCATCCTATCATACACCTGTGGCACCATTCCATACTTCGTGAGCTGAACTCCGCGGTCTCCTGTGGACTTGGCACCCACAGCTTGCACCGCTTGGACGATCCGATCCTCTTCCTCAGCATTCCATTGGGATGTTCCGCATGCATAGTCCGTTGACAGCCATGTGAGGCATTCATCATCCTCCCGGACGGGCGTTGCACAATGGGGAAGGGCTCCAATGGCGTTTGCGACCATGAAGTCATACCCCATGATCATATCCCAATCTTTAATGTCGGCCACATAGAAGTTCCCGGATAGAGTGCTTCTCTTCGCCAAATCAGGGCGGTTCAAGCGCTCATGCTCCCAGAATTCCATACCGATAGTGGCCTCACGGGTGCCACCACCCATAATCTCACCATTGGCCACCTTCAGGCGTACCGGTCTACGGCTGGGCTGCAGGGATTCCTCCTTGAACAACCCTCCCCAGACCAGGCTCATCTGGGCACCCGTATCCACCAAAACATCCACCACCAACTCCTCTTGTCCGCACCGTACACGCACCTTCAAGTGCAACTGCCGCTCGTCACCATGCGGTGTATGGACGACTCTCACGGCATGCAACTCTAGCACGTCCGGGTGCATCAGGACTTCGAGGGTATGATGACGGATGGTGTAGATCTTGGGTTGGTCTTGCCCGTCTACGGGGCTCTCCGTGGTGGCTCCTTCCTTCCTACCATGTCCCTTGCCCACATAAACTTCCCTTGGCAGGGCGCTCGAGGAGTTGAGAGTGGCGAAACTCAGTGGTTTTGGCTCTTCTGGAGCCTTCTTCGGCACCCGATGTGCCTTCGCTTTATCTGGGATTCCACTGATTTTCGGAGGAGAGACCTCCGAGGTCCCACTCCCGTGGGGGCTCCTATAGACTTGGCTTCCCGCAGCCCCTTCGGGCTGCGATCCGCCAGGACTTTGTCCACCACGTTGCTGGGCTTTGAGTTCCTCCAACGTCCTCAACATGTCCTGAGCAACCTCCTCGATCGACCTCACCCGTCGGTCTTGGCCAGGTCCACCACCATAGCCTCTTCCTCCGCCTTTCCCTTGGCCTTTGCCTTGGCCTTTTCCCCCGTCTCCGCCCTTCGCCTTCCAATCGGCAATCCGCTGCTCCTTCGGCTTCTTCTCGGGGTGGGCGGCGAAGTAGGCCTTCTTGTACGCCTCATACACCTTGCACTGACGGGGGTCGTGTGCATGGTTGTTTCCCTTGCCATAACAGACCCAGCACCCGTCGTGCTGAGACCTGTACTGCCGGAACGAGAGCGGTGGTTTCCCGATCCTCCTTGGCTCATTGCCCTTCTTGGGTCCCACCCGGCTCCATCTGGACCGATCCTGCCCATGATCCCTCACGTTGTGCGCCACAAACGCGAAGAAATGGGCCTTCTCGTGATCCTCCCGGGACCAGGTCCAGTGGTCTTGGCCACTTCCACTACCATTCTGCGCGGTGTTGGCCGTGTCCTCCTGGATCTCCCGATGATGGCGGTCTTCTCGGTGGCCTCGTTGTCCATGACCATGTCGATCCTGCACTTGGGCCTCGCATTGAGCTTCAACTCCACCGTGATGTACTTCACGATCTCGTCCAGGCTCATGCGGGCGAAGATGACCTGCATCCTCAGCGGCTCCCCGCGCCTCCACTCCACGTTGTTGAGGCGCAGCAACCTTTGCCCCATGTTGTTACCAAATACCTCCACGTACACGGCGTTCTTCAGTCCCAACATCCGGTTGGGCTCGCCCAGGTTCCTCCTGAATAACTCCATGATACCCGCATGGGTATCCTCCGCCGCCATGATCCTCACCGCCACGCGCTTCTCCGCTCTCTTCTTTTCCTCGTCCTCCACTCTTCTCTTCCAGTGGCCAGGGAGGACGTCCTTCAGCAAGTGGCGGATCTCGCTGGACTCGTTCCAGTCCTCAACCAGCTTGAGGCTCCGTCGGTACTTCCGCAGGTACCGGTTCCACTCCCGGACCCGCAACTCACCGCGGTCCAGCTGCAGCGGGATGGACCACAAGTCCTCCAGCTTCTGGTTCGGAGCGTCCACGCGCTCCTCATCCTTCAACTACTGGAGGCAGGCCTGCTCTGTATGGATCAATCCTTCCCGGATCTGATCCTGCAGCTCCTCCTTCAGGTCCTGCGCCAGCCGGTGTGGGAATGTCCGACATACCCAGTTGTCCCGTGGCGCTCCCCGCATCTCGCCGACGACCTCCTCGGCGAAGTCCTCCCAATCCAGGATGAAGTCGTCCAGGTTGGAAGGGTTGCCATCATAGTAGGGGATTTTGATTCCCCTGAGGTCGTCAATCCAGATGGTGTCTCCGACGTCACCAGCCACCACTCCACCGAGACGTATACCACCTGTGGCCGGGGGGTGTGAGTACACTCCCCGTACATCCCTCTCCTCCATGGAGTGCGGTCCAGTTGGGCCTGAACCCATGGGGTTTGGAATGCGGAAAGGACTTGCTCCTCCGGCCGTCCATATCCCCGTATTGGGGTCCTTCGCCCACAGGCTTCCGCCTTGATGACCTCGACCATGTCCGTCGGCGCTTCCCATGGTTCGCCCCTGCATGGTCTGGCTCTGGATCTCCTCTTCCGCATAAACTGCATGGGCAGTCGTAGTGATCGGAAGATCCTGGGCGGCATGGGACATTTGTACCGTCAGGCTCCTCGGGTCCGTGGTTACGTGCCCTTCCAGCATTGACCCAGCCGGTGCCGTGTGTTCCCCGAGCATTGTGGATTCGCTGAACATGGGAACAAACGGCAGCGCACCCGGGTCAACACGCGGAGGCGCGTAGGGTGCCTCTGCAGGGCCGCCCATGGGTTTATCCATGGCGCTGCTGAGGGTCTTAACCCGCTCCACCAGCTCTGCTGCTGCCGGCTTTGCCGGGAGCTCCGGACTCGAGGCGAGGTGTTGTGACTCCTCTAGCCTCTTCAGGCGTCCTGACATGTCCTCCGCCAGTTTGAGGAGGCTGTCCACCACTCCCTGCTGCTACTCCAGGGCCAGCTCCAGCTTGTTCCGCTACCGGTCCTGTTCCGCTCGCAGCTCCGCCACGTCTCTCTCCGCGGCCGACTGGTCATCCAGGATCCCGGCGACGTCCTCCTCTAGGCCGTCCTTCGCGTTGTCCAGGCGGTTGAGGCGATGCACGATGGCGTCCATCCCCATCTTTGGGTACTTGCCCATGAGGAAGGACACGTGCTTGCAGTGGCACTCAGCGTGCTTTCCACCTGATCAACCGCATCCCGCGGTTCCCGGCGCCTCAGACTCATCGCCCATGGGCGTATCGCCTTTGGCGTCCATCTCTGGTCCCGTGTGCCGGGGCACAGGTGCCGTCCTGGCCCTGGCTGGCCTCTCCAAGCCCTCGGCATCGTGCTTCAGGGCGGGCTCGGGGGCCGTATGCGCCCTGGCGGTCGGCGCGGGCATCTCCTCCGACTCCGAGGGGAAGCAAGTCCGATAGCCATCGGAGTGCCCCTCGGATTCCCACAGCCTGACCGGGCTGGGGTCCGTATCCATAGCCCCGGCATCCCCTGCCGCGGGCTTGGGTGACCCGCGCTTCCGGTAGCGCCGGGCCCGTCCTCCACTGCTGCCTGAATGGCAGGCCCCCTCAGAGTCCTCCGCGGCAGAGCGGAGGTTGCATGCCTTTCAGCAGCGACGCTCACACATGGAGACCAGGTCCTCCATGTCAAGTCCTCCTCTTCCCAAACGTCGTACTTCTCTTCGGGCTTCAACTTCCGGCGTGGTCTCCACTGAGTCCACAATACAGGGCGTACTTGGGCAGGGCTCATTGGGGCCCTAGTCCCCGGGTCGGCGGTAGGTAGGGGCAGCAGGTATGCCTCTGCTACCATAAAGAAGGTCCCTACCAGGACCGGCCCCCGCTGTGCCCCTTCCGCCTGTCACCCCTGCTGACTTGCTCCTGATCAACGATTGCATTTATCAAAACCCAGGGTCCAAAAACCAAAAATATAGAAAATCCAATCCTCTTTCAACCCTGAACACCAATCAGATCCCACAAATACAACAATAACCCGATCCAGTATCCAATCCACACTGCGGGTTTCCGTTCAGCACACCGGTCATCCCACGGTGGCGGGCATGTACAAGAGTTGCACCAAAGAGGAAAGCCCTGAAATTGGCATATGAACACAAATAAAGCAAAGTTGGGGAGAGATGGAAACTTACACAATCACAGCCATAGACCCCTCATTCCCTGGACTCAAGACCTTCCCTTGACTCACCAACATGATGCCTTGAACCCCATCAAATAAGATGGCTAAATGCCATGTGTCAAAAGTCACTACATAAACCCCAAAACTGTGTTCACTCCCAAGCCTCTAAATCCTAGCCGAATAGGGGAGGTGGCGTGTCATGGCCTAGAGTGGCACTCAGGACCATGCCCTGCCCTGACATAACCTTGGTTGGACTTGGAGTCGAATGCGCTTAGAGATATCCCCATGAGTTTGACCTCATAACACGCCAAAGAACTGCCAATTCACAACATATTGGCCATATATCAAATATATGCTCAAAATTGAAGTTACCACTTATCTGAAGGCTCGAAGCATGCATTGAGTCGAAGTCTAGTATTCATGGAGGATAGAGACCAATAGTCAACGCCCATGTAAATCCCCTACCTCGCCCTCGAAAACCCTACAGATATGGGCGCCACGCACTGCCCAAGTCAGCCCATGATCTTGAGACAAAATCTTGTAATCCTTCGTGCGCCAAGCCAAATGGAGTACGCAATCCGGCATATGGTGGTGTTCAACTCCAAAGCATATGCCAACATATGATCAACATACCATGGTTCGACTCACCATAGGCTTCTTGCTGTTTGCCGACCAGGTAAGTACACAAAACGCAAAAATGCGCAAAAATTGAGGTCAAAAACATGAAAATATGTCCAAATACAAAGTTGTCATGATAGTACATCTCTATGCTCACCCATGATATCTGCTCATGGTTCAATACACAAATGGTTGGAACCATTTGCGAACAATTCCCCCACTTGGATCCCCAATCGGGCACACGGAGATACCTTCGCCACTCATATCGACATGCCCCATAAAAATGGGAGTGCACTCATGGATCTCTTTGCCAAACATACCATGAGCAATACATACGCGGTAGACTTATTCTAGCGCTTTGAATTCCACAGTTGGGACATGGGCAAGGCCCTTGTCACGTGTGGCTCCCCATCTCCCCGGCCACACGAAGATATATAACATGGGGTTGAGCATATCAAGACATATACTACCAATATCACACATAGCCCTTAAAATTGGCTCCCACCATGGTATGCCATGCCCCTCCATGGTCATAACCTTGGGTTAAATGGGCGTGGGAACCTACTGAAAGATGCTATGCCACCGCAAGACTCATGCGCTACACTCGGAAGTCATAATATCAAGTCCGGACACATGGTCAACAAGTTATAAACAAGTTTCTACCACGTTGACCATGCTCCTATAAAAAACGGGTGTGTGTGACGACTTAAGGTGTTGGACCCTACTGAAAGGAAGTTGGGACTGAGGCGATTGCAACGCAAATTTCCTTATTCTCTTTCCTCACACTCGCGCGTAGATATGGCCCTTCAAAGTGGTCCCACGATTCACTTTTGTTCCCCTTCTACTTCAGAGTCAAATGGGTGGCAAGCATAAGGGAAACCTGATTTGGGCATAGGGAAAGGAGTATGGCCACTCGAAGAAGACCAAATCAAGTGCGGCGATGTCGAAGTTGAAAATCCGATATCGACATCGCGAAAAATTCAGATTAAAATTTCGAGTGCACATTTAGAAAATTGCGGAAGCAACGAACCCTTTACTGATGAAATCTTATCCTTCATCGGGGCTTCCGCCAAAATATCTGGAAATAACAGTTAACCAATCGGTTAGCGCAGAATCGCGAGCCAACTGACAGTCGCCGATACATTGACCATCAGAACGGAAGGCGGAAAAATTACGGGAACATTATGATAAAAAAGCCCTGTTGATACCTGATATTCTGATATATAAATCTCAGTTGGCGGCGCCTCGGTACTGAATATGGCCGCTCATAGCCGGAATGGCCAAACCTATCACACTATCACATCGGGTTAGGTCAGGTGGATGGGAGAGTATGATATCAGCCAATGACGGCTTGCCGGCACATAGATACACACCCCAAGTGACCCAAAGATGGCCACAGGCGTCCGAACTGGCTTCAGTGGTTGTAAAAATGGAAGCTGGATTGCACGTGGATGTTTTCGTGTTTTTTGCGAGGGATGAGATGCTCGATTGAGGCGGTAGTCAGTTGATGAGTGACGGAGGGGGCCTCTGGACATGCATCCTATCCGGGGGGGGGGGCAGAAGGAGGGAGGGTTCCCAGACCATCACGTGGGCAACCCACTTCGAGTAAGCATCCGAAATTTTGTTTCCCCTAAATCCGGCGTGACCCTTGATCCACGCCCATCCCTGGATCATCCCTGGGCGTAGGGAGGCCTGGAGGGATTGAACAGAGGACTCCCAAGTGCCAGCTGGTGAGCGCAACGGAAGGCTTGGGGGGGTGTTCGGAGAGAGAACAGTCACAACGTGGAGGTTGTCCCCTAGCACGGCAAAGTTGAGGCGCGGGTGAGACACGAGGGCCAGTCGTAGGAACATAATTGCCGCCCAGAACTCCGATCCCTCTGAGGACTTGTATGGGGATGTTTGGCACAGGACCCATCGGGTGCCGCTCGGGAAGAATAGCGTGGCTGCAGACCCGTAGCCCAAGGCGCCCGCAGAGGTTGTGTCCGGGGAGGATGTGCGGAGAAGGGCAAGGGCCGCATCACAGCTCCACTCCTCGAGGTCATCGGGGTGAAGGGAGTGAGGTTCATCCTGGAGCCGGTATAGCTCGCCATGCAGTGACGAACCGATTAGGACTCTGCCGTGTGCCCCGGGCGGGGGGTTCGGGATGTACTCTTTGGGTCGGAGAAGGGGAGGGGGGTTTGCAGTTCGTGGCGCCCCGTTAGTCAGGGGCAAATTGAGATTGCTGGGATTTGAAAGGTGTACTCTTTTTCCTTGCCGTAGAGGCTACCGTCTTTGATGGTGTGGGTGGTGCCGTCTGAGAACCGGAGAGTGGCTGACTCTTTGTGGACCTCCGTGACTGTTCCTAAGTGGAATCCTAGATCCTGGGGTATTCGTCTTAGCCGGTTGCCAAATTTGCTGTACTGTGGTTTTGGTTTGGTGGCCTGGATTTGGACTTGGATCTGTTCCTTCAGGAGGAAGAGTGAGGGAGGGCATGAGGAACAGAGGCCGGTGCTGTGGTACCGGAGGTCTATGGTATGGCACGCGTCCATGACGGTGTCTTAGATTGTATTACGAGAAGTGGAAAGCATTGCCTCGGCAAAAGCGTCAACGTTGAGGTTGGACCATCCCCGTTGAGGTACCTGACTGCGGTGTTCATCAGGGCCATGCGAAGGGAAAAAGTGAAATGGCGGAGTCCCAAGCCTCCCTGGTGGCGGGGGGCGTAGCGGGCCTTAGGAGGGACGAGTCCGGAAATCCTGTTGGCCTTCTCCGGGCAGGGGTCGTGCGCGGTGTTTTGCCGAATAATGGCTTGGAGGATTCCCAACTCGTTCAGGGCCAGGCGGTGTGCCATGAGGCGGTCGGAGAGAATAGGGATGAGCTGGACATTTACTAAGAGAACATATTCCGAAGGGGTGAGCCGGAGGGGGTGGAGGGTTGTTAAGAATGAGCGTATTTCTGTCTTAGCCAACGCCAGTGTTTGTGTTGCATGGTTGGTGGTGAGGATGTACACCCCTAGGTAGTTATAGCACTTGTGTGGTTGCCCCGTTTTCCGGTTGGTCGCTGATAGGGGGGTGCCCGAGGGAGGGGTGAAAGTCCTGGGGGAGGCCGTGCCCATGACACGGATGTCGGCTTTACTGACGTTGAGGTCTAGACCCCACTCTCTGGCGACCGTGTTGGAAAAATTCAAAATTTGCTGTATGCGGTCCCCACTTTCGGATCGGTAGTGGAGGTTGTCAACAAAGGCGTGGCCTGATTCTTGTTAGGAAGGAGGCGCAGTGACGTGAGACAGCAGGGCAAAAAGAAGCATGTTCAAGTAAAGGCAGAAAAGAATGGGCGACATCGGGCATCCTTGCCGAACTCCCCTGGTCTGCAGGTGGGAGGGGTTGGTATGCCCTGACACGACTCGGAAGTCGCGAGGGGCACGGTATAAGGACTGAATGGGGCTTACAAGGGGTGTTGGGAAGTTCAGGCGTGTCAGCACCGTGAAACGAGTGGTGTGCAGGACGGAGTTCAAAGTCTTGTTGAAATCGATGTAAAGGGTGTAGCTACAGGCTGACTCCCGAAACGTTGATAAAAAGTTGAACATGTGGTCCTGGCATCTGCGCTTTCGAAGCCCGCCGAATTGGGAGGGCTGTATGATGGAGTGTTAGATGGCCGGTGCCCATGTTTCCTCGTTGGCGTGTGTTCCCATTATTTTGTGAACGCTGTTCAGCAGGGCTATAGGCCTGTAATTTACGAGGTTCATTACGTCTCGCTTCTTAAAAAGCTAGATAATATTGGCTTCGAGCCATTTCTCAGGCAGGGGCTGGTGGAGGTAGTGGTTGCACACCCGCCAGAAGAACTGTTGGATAGGGGGGGGGGGTGTGCAAAGTGTAGTTGTTTGTGAAGTCCCGCCCCCTTGCCTTGTTAGGCTTGGATCTTTGTAGCGTGATCCGGAATGATTGCCAGGTAATGTCGGGGAGGGGGTTATGTTTTGTGGACTTTGGGGCAGGTGGGGGAGCGTGTGAGCAGGTGCTCCACAAGTGCGCTTAGTGGCGCGTACTCGAGGCTGCCCCCAAAGGGTGAGGAGCGTGGAGGAGAAGAGGTTGCTGACTTCTCTTTGGTTGGAGACGAGCTGTGTGGTGCCAAGGCGCTTCAGCGTTCTTTCTCCGCTCTCTATGGGGTTGAGTGTCTCGTTGTTGGTGCGTTTGATTCTGGGTTTTGATACCAGGCACTGATGGATCTTGGTGGTTGCCGCCTTGTTTACTTTGGTTTCCTATTCTTTGACGTGTTTGTTGAGCGTTTCCATGGAAGCGGGGTAAGCAGGATGGCTGGGGAGGGGGGGCAGGGAGTTCAGGGACGCTTTGATTCCCTTAACCAGGGCTGAGGAGGTAGGGTGGGACGGTGCGGTGATGGTGTGGTAGCTGGTAGCTACTTCCTCAAGCACCGCGTCAGTGAAGCGCTCTATGTCTGTCGAGGATAGAGAGTCGAAACGAGGGAGGGTATACTCGCACCACGTTGCCAGGGGGGCGAGGGAGTCATGGTGTGTGGAGCGTTCCTGCTCTGTCAGTTTACGAAAAACGTTCCTCTTAGTGGTGGGGGTTTCGGGGAAAGGGTCGGGGGGGACCTGAGAGGTGTATGTGAACGGGTGGTGGCCCGACGTTTTGTCGTCGGTTTGAATGGTTCCGGAGGTGGGGGCGAAAAATTCAGAAGCTGGCAGGGAAATTAGAATATGGTCAAGGCGGCTGCTGCTCGCCCTGTACGGGGTGGGGAATTGGGGGAAGGACCGAGTGGCCGGGTGAAAGTGCCGGACAGTTTGGATGAGGCGTGGCGGGTCACTGGTGACCAGCCTCTGGTGCCATGGCCACTCGTTGTCCATTTGGAGGTTTGCTCCGTCCAGCTCAGGGCACATTATGCAGTTGATGTCTCCTCCTAAGAGGTGGTTGGGATATTGTTGCATCACCGGGCGGAGGGGTTTTTGAATTTTTGAGTGGTTGGCGTCTGTGCCTGGGGCGTATGGTGAGACAAGTAAGGTGGGCGGGGTCCCCAGGAGGGTGAGAACGGCCACCGCCGGTAGCCCTTCCGTGTCGAGGCTTGGGACGGGGGTAATGAAACGAGAGAGTCGAGGGAGCAAACCAAAATGGATCCGTGCTCGCCCCTGGAGTTTTTGCCTTGGCTGAAGTTTGAAACAATGGTCGCTTTAGTGCCCCAGCCGTAGGCGTATACGTGGGGGACGATGGGGGAGTGCTTGATTTCCTGGAGGTAGAGGATGTTGAAGTTGTGTTTGAGGCGTCCGAGGATTTGGCTGCTCAGTATAGGCTTTTTCTGCAAGTTGTGGGAGAGGAAACGTAGTTCTGCGGGGAGGCGTATAGGGGGGTGGTGTGGCGTTTTGTATCCCTTCCGCAGCTGTTTGCAGGACCTCGAGGGGGGCGGGACAGGGGGGGGTGAAGGCTGGTGGGGTACAGCTGAGTCAGGCTGGCTGGGCTGGCTAAGGCTACAAAAATTAGGGACTTGGTCGGCCGGTACCCCGGCCGAGGCGAGCGCTTCGTCTAGCCCCTTGCCGGCGTCAGGGGAAGCCGTGACTGGGCCAGTGTTTCACCGAACTGTGGCGCATGCTTGTGTGGGCATAGAGGGCTGAAAGGGGCGGGGGGCGGGTATTCATGGGTTAGCTTGCCTGCGGGATGTGGCGGAGGATCAGAGCGAGCTGAGGGGTGGTACGAGGGACAGTTGACCCAAACACTTCATTCTTCCTCCGTCGTGGTATTCCATGATGCCAATTGTGGCGTGCGGCTCCCGTGAGGACCAGGAGAGAGCGGGCAAACAGGCGGATGTGAAACGAGTTCCCGTTGGAGGGGGTTCCAAAAAACATCGTGGTGTCCGACTGAGAGCCAAAAATGGACACCGGGTCGCCTAGTAGGGGGTCGTCCTTGAGGTAGCCGATGCCTCCTCCCGGGAGATACATGCGTGCCAGTGATTTGGTTTGGGGGAGGTTGCGGGAGGCCCAGCTGTTCCAACGCGGCACTGTACGTTTGGAGGATGGGGAAAAACTCTTCCGGGATGGGGGACGCGGCTGTAATTTTGCCAGAGCCTAGGTATGCATGACCGAAGTGCTGGACAGAGCGCCCGTGATATTTTTCTCATGTGATGTCGTCCCGGACCTTTGTTATTGTTTCCTCTTGAGTCTCGGAGAATACGTCAGGGATGTAATAGAAACTAGCAGGGAGACGGGGGTCCATTTGTATCTCCGGAGCTGGGGTGGAGGCATCGTGGGGTGGGAGGGTGGTTGCTTCGCCCCCCAGTGGAGCGAGCAGCCGGACGACAGTCTCGGACATTCTTTCAATGCCGCTTGGACCCGGGGTCAGCGCGGCGGCGTCCGTGTCGTCCGGTGCGGCGTTCCACTCGCTGATACGCTCAGTAAGCCCCGTTGCGGGCCGTCCGCGGAGAGCGGAGACAAGCTGGGATACAAAGGCCGTGGATCGCAAGGCGGCGCCCGCTTGGAGGCGCTGCACGATGGGTTGCTCGTGCTTGACCACATCCGAGTCTACGGCGGGAAGGATCTTCTCGAGGGAGAGGAGGTTGCGGTGCAATGGGGCGAAAGCGGCGTCTCCATATTTGAAATCATGCGCTAGCAGCGCGGACTCTTCCTTCTTGTAGACCACGAGGTGGGCTTGTTGGTGCTTGTAAGGAGGCCGCGTAGGTTCGAAGAGTTTGTAGGGGCCAACGAACCCCGCTTGGACGCGAGAGTCGAAGGCTTGCACCGCTCTCGGGGCCACTAGAAGCACGGCGGTTTTCGGGGCTTTAGACGCGTCGTACGAGGGCGGGGCCGGCATTGCGTGGGCTCGCTCAGTGGCGCTCGAAAGCGCCAACCTTGTGTTGCTGTCGGATCTTGACAAAAACTGCACCAATTGCCCATCTATGCCATGAAAAAGGACGATACGGCACGAGTGGAAGAAAGAGATGGCAAGAGTTCGGACCCCGGTTTTCATGACGTCGCACGGCGCGTGAGTGGTATCAATTGCCAGGACAAGGGAATCTTTAGACCGGAACATCGCCCCCAAGGGCGGTGAAGCACCTTGTCCCCCGGGAAGGTTGGCGATCATCATTGTGAGCATTTGAGGGGCTTGTAGGGCTTTGTTACATTCTTTTAGGTCCCTACCCATCACGGCACGATAGACGTCGGTGGGCGGCAAACCGTGCATGTCCATTGCAATGAGTTCTCGGGTGAGGAATTGGGCGCACTCGCGGACTTTAAACATGAGCTCGTCCGCAAAGCGGGATGGGAGTTCCCAATTAAATGGGTAGTAGGCCCAATGTGGGCTTTCGGACAGAACAATGTTGCCTAATGCATAGTATGCATTCTTGGTGCTCACCGACCCATTCGCTAGGGCGGGGACAAACATTTAATCCATTAGCTTCATGAATGCACGGGTGTGTCCAATTTTGCGTTGTTTTGGTTGTGACTTGTCTCTCTCCCCTGGCGGCGTAGGCTCCATGAGATCAAGGAATTCTATGCTTACTTCAAACCGTAGTGTTTTTTTGCAACCGTAGGGCACGCAGCGTCGGATGAGCATGCTTGGCGGCGAAGCGGAAGGGCTCAAACTTAGAATTGATGTCCTTGTACCGACATCCGTCGAAGGAAGAGGTGTTTAGGAGCAAGGCAACATACAGCATCGTTTGATGGCCGCTTGTGCGGAACTCGTAGGAGTCTTTGCCGTCCTTTTTGACCTTGTAGGCGTCCCATAGTTGCACTCCGTGCATACATACCACGCTAGAAATGAAAGGAAGAAGTGGAAAAAGTGCGGACTTTGAGCCTAGCATGCAAAAGGTGGTGGCCACTACTTGAGCGTCCCACGCCGGAGTAACGAACCATCCTTTGAGGTCTTTGTTCTCCTCTTTGGCTTTATCTAGCACGATTTGTAATTGTTTAGCCCACGGGGTGGCGGTAGGTGGAGACTTCTTGGCTTCGGTTTGAGAGTAGTCCAACTCGTATGGCTTTAGGTAAAAGCGCTTGTGTTTAAACAATGGTTTTTCAAGCTCGTTGTAGTTATTGTGTGCGACGGAAGAGACCCTGCCTCAGTCTAGAATTTTCCGCGGAGTTGCTCCCAACAAAGGCGGGTTGAATATCGGTGCCTTCCAAATCCAGGTAAAACTGGGAGTAGTCTTGAAGGCGGCGGTAGACCTCAGGGACGAAAATGCGTTGGCGTGCGTCAGATCTTTTGCCGTCAACGGCTACATATTGGGGTGAAGGAAAGCGTGTTTGTAGCGGCGAATTTGAGGCTTGGTGTTTTTGAAAGAGGTGCGACGGCGAATAGTTAAATAGCGTTGAAAGGCCGTCATCAGCAGCTTTGGAGCTCCCAAATAGGGTGAAGTTCATGATAATCTCGTGATGAGTGAAATGGCGGCGGGGTGTCGAATGAAAGGTGGCAAGCGTCAATTTGGCCTCAGAAATTGAGATTATGATCAGAAATCTAGGGAAATTGCCTTAGAACCTGAACAACCCAGGATTTTCACCAATCACCGAATAGCCTGGACTACTGGTGGATCCATCAACAAAATTCTGAGGGTCAGTCGGAAAAAAAAAAGCACTCAGAAAGTGTGAGTGGGGGTACACCTGCTTCAGGTTTCACCTCATTCATGGCAGGGAGGTTACTGCCCACTTCACTTCCACCCTTGTTGGTGTTAGTGGGGGTTTTGGACTCTCTCCACTCACCACGATCAGGGGTAGGGTTGGCACCTTTACCCAGGTGCCTCTTGAGGAATGTTTCAATATGGGAGTCGATCTCCCCCTCAAGAACCAGGTCAATGAGCAGGTCCACCAGGTCATCGTACCTATGTGTAGGCCGCTTCCTCTCGTACTTAGACCTGCAATCTTCCCACATACGTCGGTGAATTTTATCCAGAAGCCACAGGTGGGGTTCAGTGGGTCCATAGGAACGCGTGTTCATCCAGAAGAACAGATACTCCAAGTCGCACACATATTCAGAGATTCGCGCAGCAGAAGGAAATTCAGGAGGCATAGGAAGCTCCTGACCCTGTGTGCGCACACTGAGATCCGTGTCAAAGACGGGGAATGTTTTCTCCAGTCCTTGGAGAACCGCAGGCCAAGTTGAACAGGTTTTCACAATCTGCTTAACCTGTTTCTGCAAAAAATCCTTTTTGCATGACCGCTTCGGAAGCGGACATCTGGTGGCCACATCCACATGAGACTGGCCAGTCAGCAGAAGAAATTCTGCAAATTGCTCTGCCCACTTGGGTAGATTTTTCGGGTCGAACTGTGGCAGTTCTAGCTGGATATTCCCTTCGGCAACAGACTTGCCACTCTTCCCACCCCCTAAGGTTGGATCTGAAGGGGAGGGTAATCTGCCAGCAACTGGTGCCAACGCTGTTAGTTCCTTCTTCCAAGCCTCAGTCACGGGGACATCTTGTAGCTCAACGATGGAGACTGTTTGGGCACAAGTGTGAAAGGGACTGGAGCATGTGACGTTGCGTAGTAACCTGGAAACCCTTGATCTTTTGAGATCATCGGCGTGCAAGGTCAATCCGAGAGAAGACTAGGCCATCGCTGGCTTGGTTAGGCGTTCACTGATACCCAATTGGACCCTTGCAGCCTCAGACAGGGCTGTTACATCCGGATCTTCAAATCCGGATGACAGTTTGGCCAGCAGTTCTGCCGTACGGTCAAGAGCATAGTAGGCTGGCCCTGGGATATGAGAACCCTCCACAAAGGCTGGATATGTTTCTGGGGTTCTCGTTGTTGTGGGTAGTTCTGGACGCCACGTAGGCTCTCTGCATGGTGGTGTCGTGAACGTAGCCCAGGGGGTACCTGTCGGGCCTCTGGGAAAGGAAGCTGTGTCCTCCAGGTTGGTTGGTGAAACCGAGTAGTAGTAGGAGTCCATGTCAGTCTGTGGTGGAGACCCCTTGGCTTTGATGGGCTCTTCACCATCCTCTCCTTGTATGGACTGATGATAGTCGTTGTGCAGCATGTACTTGTCCATGCGCCTCTTCAGGTCATCCTGCTCACCAACAACCGTGGAGCATGAGGCAGGACAAGCCGAGCGGGAGGGGGAGACTGCAACGCGCCTGCGAAGGTGCTCCAGACTGGCCACGGGCCGCTAAGGCCTCTGTGGTTAATGGTATTCCTGGCGCTTAAGGTTCAGGTCTGGGCGCCACCACTTCAGGTTCTCTGGGCGCTTCTTCGTCCGCCCATTTGTGATGTACTGGATCTTCTTGAGACCCAGATGCGACCCTGAGACTGGGCTCAGTGAGGTGGAGCCCACTGCCCAGCTGTACATTGCTGATTGGGTATGTTCCTGATGACATTGCCAGTGATGGGATGGACATTTCCTTTAGCTGGTATTGGATTGTGTATTGTTCAGTTTGTTCAGGGTGGGTTCGAAGGAAACTCAAGGGATGCCTCTGCTAAAGGAAAGAATATCCCCAATTAGTGCCCTAAGAGTGTTGATGAAATGCTGCAGGTTTTGGAGTTCGAAGACAGGACCACAGCAGCAAGTAGAGCATGAACAGGATATGGATGGAATCAATGAATAGTTTTGAAATCCAATGTATCACAGAAGGGCTGCAGATAGACAATGCAAGATGAAGTACATAGATTAAATCACAAAGAGACAAAAGAAATAATTCTCATATGGAAAACTGAAATATGTCTGGTCTCAGAAACAGTCCCAAGCACCTCATGTGCACCTTTTGACATGCAACGGAGTAGGTTAGAAATCTGGGGCATGTAGGTTGGGCTAGACACAGGATATGGCCTGGCCAGCATGGCCAAACAACTGAATTCAGAATCAGTAAAAACGTAGGTCCAAATTAAGTAGGAAATACAATTGAGTATAGGGCTCCTGAGGTGGGAGACCACTAGGCTTAACCAACAAGGCCCAAGGCATGGGATGCCTTTTTTACGTCCGTATTACCTCCATGAAGGAAGATACGGTTGCTCACTTGAGTGGTAGGGGTGAACTTCCTTGGGGGCTAGGGTTATACCCCTAGTTACTTTGAAAAACGTACTAAATTCCCCAGAAGGAGTAATTAAAATGGTTAAGTGTTAGTCTTCATAACTTGCCAAGGCTTAGAGGGGGCTTGGCCTGGATCATGTACCCCAAGAAGGACATGGCAGTGACGTTTTCTTACTCTAACGACCCAATTTTTTTGTCAGCGACTTTTGGAAGAGGGAATTTGTCTCAAAAACGTCAGTTTCTCAACAAGGCTGTACAAAAGGGGTGCCTTTTCACACTTTCTCATCAGGGATTGCAATGCCTTGCAATGCAAAAAAACATTCTTGTGGGAAAATGGAGCTATTTACCCACATTTTGGATTGCGAGGCGTCACAATACACTCGATTGGAATGTGTAAAAGGACCAAGATACGGTTGCTCACTTGAGTGGTAGGGGTGAACTTCCTTGGGGGCTAGGGTTATACCCCTAGTTACTTTGAAAAACGTACCAAATTCCCCAGAAGGAGTAATTAAAATGGTTAAGTGTTAGTCTTCATAACTTGCCAAGGCTTAGAGGGGGCTTGGCCTGGATCATGTACCCCAAGAAGGACATGGCAGTGACGTTTTCTTACTCTAACGACCCAATTTTTTTGTCAGCGACTTTTGGAAGAGGGAATTTGTCTCAAAAACGTCAGTTTCTCAACAAGGCTGTACAAAAGGGGTGCCTTTTCACACTTTCTCATCAGGGATTGCAATGCCTTGCAATGCAAAAAAACATTTTTGTGGGAAAATGGAGCTATTTACCCACATTTTGGATTGCGAGGCGTCACAATACACTCGATTGGAATGTGTAAAAGGACCCGTTTCACCCATATGTGGGTGCTGTTCAGTGCAGCTATCAATGTAAATAGGTGTATTTCTCAAATATGCATTTTGAAAATGTGGGTAAAATAGCCAAATTACCTAGTTCAGAATGCGAGGCCTCGCATTCCAATTCAGAATGTGGGTGATTCAAGGGATTTACCTACATTTTGAATTTGTTTTGCGAGGCCCGGTAATACGAATTGAAAATGGCATCATTTACCTTCATTCTGTAGTCAATGAGCATGGAAAGGCTTAGGGAATCATCATGACAAAACGTTCTGAGGTACAAAAGCAAAAAAGTAGGGTATTGAACTCAAAATACCCCAGTTTTTGGGCCTCTACCAGAAAAATATACGTAATTTGCCAAAACTGCCATATGCTCCTTTGCGCCGAAAACCTGCATTGCTGGTGGTAGTTGGATGAAAGAGCTGACTGCTTAAAAGTTTTGTCGGCTAAGAGTAGGAATATGAGGAAAATTACCTAGTTCAAATTTGCAGACTACCCGGGACAAATGTGTGCCAGTTTCGGACGCCTAAGACACACCAACAGAGAGGTGAAAGCGTCCAGTGTAGCCAGGGTAGAAAAGCTGGCGAGGTCAGCACTCTTTAACAAGTTGGGCCTCTGTCTGCTCTACACGCTCTGGCGGCGATCTAATTCTCTTGGATTTACTCCAGTGTAAACCTATCTCCAAGGCTACGAATTCCTACACACCCTTGGGAGCACCGCAAAGGATCAAAGTTGGATTTGATTCACCATGAACTCTTCATTGCGGACGTCTGCGGATGGTAGCAGAAGTCACAAGAAGTCGTATGACCCTTGCCAGGTCTGCAGCAATCAGGGTTGGGATTAATAAACTTTGCTTGTTAATTTCTTTTGGAATATTAAGGAACGAACGAACGAACGAACGATGAAATTAAACGAACATTTTTTGAAACTTTTTTCCCTTGTTAATGTCTTTTCTGCTTGCTACCCATGGTTTGCTTGCTTCTATTGCGCCCCATCCGATTGGTACTTCCTTCTCATGTGGGAGAAAATCAACTTGTGCTTTTTCTAAAAAAAGGTAGACTCAGAACGCTTCTTTTCACAACCCTAGGAACCTGTTTTGCCCAGGTAGAGTTGCACAGAAAAATTGATGTTTGCACGCAGTTGCACCAAATTTTGCCAGTTGCACAGAATTGCACTGCAGTTGCACAGTGCAATCCCTGTGCAACCGCGCTGGCGCCACTGTTGCAACTGCCGCTGTCGCTGCCGCATCTAAAAGTTAACGAGAAATTTACTAGCCATTTGCCAGATTTGCAATGGTTTTGCAAGGAAATACTATTTACCAGTTTTTCAGAACTACTTACGGTAGTTTTTGCAGCGAGGACTTGATGGATGACCTCGTGGAACTTTTTACCTCAACGGCACCGGGTACCGCCCTATTGGATCGCCTCAATGCACGCATCAATAAGCAAAAAACGATACAACGAAATGCTCAAAGGACGCCATTCGGCAGGTTTACACACCTACCGAGGCTGTCCGATCGTTTTGGAGCTTGAGATGCCAAAACAAAGGTGATGTTTCTTGCTATGTCGCTTTTTTTCGTTATTGATGCATTGTGCAACCGCTCCTTGTGGTGTGCAAGTGACCACTTGCACACTTTCGAAGCCATATCATTCTCATACATCTTCTAATGTGGTCACCCACTCCATTCGGGATACGTACATACTCTAACTTGCACACTAGGACATCGTATAACACCACATTCATGAAAATAGTGCGATGATGGCAATGTTACGCTTTGTGCAAACATGTGTGCAAGTAGTTTATTGCACGGTTTGCACACGGTTGCACTTGTCCAACTACCAATATATGCCTCTCCCTTTCTAGGAACAAGAACCTTATCCGTTGGGTATCCAAGCTTCGCAATGATGGGAAGGTGCGCCTCCCCGCTAATTGGGAGCACCCCTTTTCCATCGTTTGAGGCTTTCAAGATTGCTTGGCGGGAGCTTGGGAGCAAGCAAATCCTAGTCTCAAGCGATTACAATGGGAAGGTAGGTGTCTGTTGGGATCTTGATGAGTTTTTCAAGTATATCTCAACTCAGGACGATATACTTGATACAATGTCATTCCCGCTTTTGGATGGGGAATGACTATATGTTTTGATCGTCCGGGGTGATGGATTCCCTTGTGGATCTCGCCCCTCGGTGCAATTGGCCATTGGGTTTGCCAATCATGGTCAGAAGGCGCGCACCCTAGCTTATAATTGGACCATCGATATCGCCCTCACAAGTGGGCACGTCATCGATGCTCTACGTGCAATTCTTTCAAAGACTTTGGAGGCAATCCAAAGTATTATAAATACTGGATGGATCCTCATTCGTGAAAGATGGTGTCGTGCCCGAGTCAATCTAGGTGGTGACTCCCCATGGCTACGTAAAGTGCTAGGAATTTCAAGCTATTTTTGCATTGGGAGTATTTATACTTACGCGACGTGGTGCGACCTCAAGGGAAAGTGGGAGGACCGAAAGTGGGGGCGTTCACCCAACAGTGACAAAAAATTATATAAACTTCATAAGAAGGGGTTGGATGGTACCACCGCCAAAGGATGTGTGAGTGAACCCTTGTTGCATATAGAGGAACGGTTCAAATTTGTGGTTATGTGCATATTGCACCTTGTTATTCGGGTTGGTGACTACCTCACCAAATTCATTAGGAAGAAGTGCAAGGACCTTCCACCGGCCCCTAGGGATCGTGTTCAAGATCGCCTCAATTGTGCCAAGACAAAATTAGTCTCAAGGGCCATGCCTCTCCGGATGGGGAAGAGACATGGCTCTTGTTGGCAAACTGGCGTCATATTGGCAAGGCCATGAAGCTTCCAAACCATGTCATTGATGTTGTTGTACAAATGGATTCTTTACTTACGGCACTACAAAGTTGGGAGTTCAATATCAACGCCCTCAATTGTAAATCCATTGCGAAGAAGTTCAAACGAACAATTTGTCCTACCATTCCATCGCCATATTTGTTATGGCTACAATTTGATGCTCCCGAGGTTCTGAAAATTTTGCATCCGTGGGGTTGCGGTATGAGGGTGTGGCGGCGGACGTCATGTGGTACGTATACGTCATTCCTGGAGAGACCTCATTTAAAAATGAAAACGACGCGGTGCAAGCACTCAAAAAGATGAACGAGGGGCACGAGGACAAGGGCGTTGGCAAGGAGGACAATGCGGAAGTGGCGGAAGCCAATGGGGACAATGACAAAGTGGCGGAAGCCACCGAGGACAAAGAAAAAGAGACGGTGCCGGATGCCGACGCCAAGGGTGGTGGTGACGAACCCGATGCGGATTGCATTGCCTTGTCGAGTGGGGCCAGCGAAGGCGTGATGGAGCCCAATGGTGACGGTGACCGTGACGTGCGAAAAATGGACGAAGGGGAGTCCCCACCTAAGGCCGATGAGGAAATGGTGTGTACCGAAGAAAGGGAAGGCACGAAGAAAGAGGATGAACCCATGCAAGAGGGGGAGCAAGGAGAGGCAAAGGCCACGGAGGACGTCAGGGACAAGCCCGCGGCCCCCAAGTGACACAAGTGTGGCCGTAGCCGAAGAGAAGAAAAGAGCGATGAGACACCCGAGACGAACACGCCGAACAAGGAGGGTTTGGACGCAACGCAAAAGATATGGAGCTCGCCAATAACAAGCCGACACCCTCGTTCAAAGGCTACGTCATGAAAGGGGTTGGGAGACCATTGAGAGACATGGCACTCACTATCGGACGTTCCTCCTTGGTGCTGTTAATGCATTTCCAAGCTTTTGCAAGGAGATTGCAATTTCCGCACGGACCTCGTAAATGGAGCCGTTGGTGCGATGTATAAAAAATTTTGTGCACCGACACCTCCCCCATTTGTCCTACACAAGCATTGCTCTTGTGCATGGCGCAGGGAGAGCGGGGAGTGAACCTTCATAGTCCTGGCCACGACGATTGTGCTCTCACCAGCAAAATCCCCATTGGTGATTTCCATGGGGGATACCTTTTCACGACGGGTTATTTGGGTGGGGGGGAAGTCAAGCTCCGTGCATGGGCACATTGGGGGGAGCAACTCGTATGGGGATGCTTGGTCGATGCAAGAGCCGGCGTCGTCTTCAATGCATATCATTTCCATGGACCTACGCGTTGGCGCAGGGAACGCTATGCTATTGTATGCTACACGAGTGCATCGTGGGCACCCTTGACGCCCGTGGTGCGACAAGGACTGCCTGAAATGGGGTCCCATTGTGGTGATGACATGTGATTCTAATGATGGAGGATGCATCTTAGCTTGTGTTATGTGTGATTTGTAGTGCACTGTCCAAATGTGCTCGCATTGAACGGATTTTTCTTTTTTTTGTAGTACGGCGTGCACCGCGCGTAGCATGGTGGTTGCACACGGTTGCACACGGTTGCACAAGTGCAACCGATGAAATTGGGGGGTTGCACACACCAATGGGGGTACACAAAAAGTGATTTTAATTTGAAATATTGTGGTGTGTGATGGTAAAAAATATGGCACTCCTCTCTCTACAACCTATTCATTACAAGCAAACCGTGAAAGCACGGTCCCTTTGGTTAGGATGGCATGTCCAAGGGGTTGGTTGTGCAAGGGGACGGTTGCAAAACCCACGCATTTGGGAATTTCGGGGGGAGGTGTTACATGGGTATGGGACACAGTTTTGAGGCATCTGAGAGGTTTGGGTCGTAGTACACTAATGGAATATGCCATGGGATATTCAGTGGCACCCAAAAACCACCAAAAATGAGGTTGAAATGAAAGTCTGGGTTCGGTGTGCAAGGGGTGTGCAAGTGGCCTATGTCACGATTCCTCACAGGGGTTGCACACTAGTGCCACCATCTACGTGGGCAGAACAGGTTCCAAGGGAAGAGAATGTTTCAGATTTTGCTGTGATATTCTGTGACATACAAATAAGAACAATGTAACGAATGGGCAACACTAGTGTAGAGCAGGGCAAAGAGCACAAAAACAATAGACAGCCATTGACTGCAGCTCTGTAAATTGCGTCAAATTGCGGGAAGATGTAAATTGGGAATTAAATTAAAAACAGCTTCACGTCGGCTTTTTATGGACATTCACAGAGCGTCGAAGGTCCGGCGAGATGTTTTTCGGATGCTGGAGTTGTCGTGACCACTGGTTGAGCAGAAGAATTTGATTTCCGGAATGTAGCCGCAAAACGTTCGCGTGGGCCTCCAATCAAAATCTACGGGTCGGCATTTGTCGGAAAAGGGGTTTTCTGGTTGCAGGAGGCCTCGCGGACACCACTGCAACGTCAGATTTTTATTTTAGGGATATCAAGGTAAAATTTTGCGTCGGCTTGTTATCGGAATCTATGATTCCTTGGTCGTCGAGAAAGGTGTTTTCTCGGTGCACAAGGCTTCGTCGTCAATACTGGAACCTCAGATTTTGATTTTCAGACGTTGCGTCGAAACGTTGTGGCAGCTTTTTCTCGGCATCAATGGAGCCCTGGTGTTCTGGAGTGGGTTCGTTGGACTCCTCTTCACGTCTACCTTGTTGCTGTTCCTTCAGACTTTGGTCCTGTGCAGCGTATCACAGAGCACCGCCCACGGCAGCTGCCAGCTCGGGTGATGGCGCGGAAAGCAGAAGGACATCTGCAATGTCATCGATTTTACCATACTTGTAGGAATTGGGTGGTTTTCAGTCAATTTCTCATTTCTTTGTGCAGCTGGGGTCTCATCGTCTGTGTTTTGCGTGAAAAATTGCAAGCGCGCGCGCATCCCTTTCCGTGGCGGGTGCTTGCGGGACGTCGTTTTTTGAAACATTGTTTGCTAGGAAATTTTTTTTAAGGGTAACAAATAAACGATCGTTTGGTCGCTAAACGATCGCTTACCCGTACCATCGCAGCAATCATATTCACATCTTGTGTATATACAACAGAACATAAAGAAGGAGACATCGTCAGCAAGGTAAGAAATCTAATACATGGATTCACATATTCATAGAACTGCGGCCCTTACAATCGAGCAGGATTACCCGGCCTACGCACCCTACCCCCTCCTCTCCCCCCTGGTCGGCTTGGCGGACGACACCAACCTCACCGTCGCGCACACCCCACACGGTCCCCATGCCCCGGACCCCGGGCCAACGGTCACCCAACAGGTCAACGACTTACTGGACGTGACCGTCTCCTACCTCTCCCACAACAACCTCATCGTCCACCCCACAAAGTCAGTGGCCATGATCAAGGGGTCTGCCACACCTCCCACCCTAGGGCCACAAGGGCCCCCCATGCACGTCGTGACGACCACCACCCACCTGGGGGTAGTCCAGGCCGCCAACCCTGAGGACGCCACCCTCCCTCCCAAGTTGCAATCACACCTCTCCCATCTCCCCAGATATGCGTCCCCGACCACCAAGGCCCTCTCCCTGTCCCACCAGAGCCTGGCGTACTACCTCACCGGGGTCTTGAAAGCCTCCGTAGGCTTCCAAGCACTCCACCTGACACACCCCACCACCGCCCTCCAGCCGGCCACACGCGCCGTGACCAAGGCATTGGCAGCACACGGGGGCTGGCCCACCTCCATACCCACCCGCGCCATCCGAGCGGCATGGCTCCACTATGGAGACGCCATAGGGGACGAGGTGAAAGCGGCCTACACCAGACACACCGCCCTCCTCCTTCACCGCATGACCCACAACCACTCACCGGAGGTCCGCGAGGTCACCGCCATCCGCCTCCAAGCCGCACAACGGGCCCGCAACACATGCCCGCGCTGGGTACTCCACCAGACGGGCATGCCCACCAACATGAACACGCGCCTGTGGAACCACCTGCAGCTTCTCCTCCCATCCCCACACCACGCCATACTCACCAACCACACGTGCCCAGAGGAAGGGCCACTAGCGGTCCTCTGCGGGGACCTCCACCATCACCCCAAGGGCACCATCAGCACCATAGACACTGTCGGGGCCTCCATCACCGTAGTATACGTCACCCTCCCCCAAATGCGGGTCCTGCACCACAGCGGGGCACACCACAACCCCTTTCTACAGCTTCTCGAATGGCCACAATACCGCCTCTTCCACCAGTACCTCACGCAGACGGCACGAGCAGCGGGACACACTCTACCGGGCAGCAAAGACATGCGCACAGCCTACCGAGAATTCACAAAGCAACACCCGCGACCCATCCCAGCGACACCGCCCTACGCACCCACTGGATCGAAACACGAACCCGTCCCCCCGGTGACGGGCCCAGTCCCACCACTAACCCTACTACTGGCCCGGAATGAAGCCAAACCCACGCAGATCACCGTCATCCACCACGGGGCAAAATGGCGCATACCGAAACACCACATGACCGCCCGAGACCTACCAAAGGTCCCCCAAGATTCCCAGAGCATGCCACGCACATGTTGGGCCTCTGACCCCGAGGCACCAACCACACCATGGCCCGTACTACACCTCATAGCACGCCACCACACCCGCCCCACAACCCACCTACCACCACAGGCCTACGCATGGATAGCCCAATGGTTCCACCGCACCGACACTAACCCCACAGTAGCATGGAACCCCGACCACGCGCCCAAATGGCTCTTCACCACTACACCCACATGCCCCCGCCCCGGCCCGGCAGGGGTCGCCATCTGTTACAGCATGTACGAGCCAGGCAGAACGGGCAAGCACGAGCACCCCTACTATCCGCTCCACCACTCCTGCCACACACCGGAGCACCGAACACAAACCCTCACATGCCACGACCTAAACCCCGACACAGCCTACATCCTCCATCACATCTACTCCTACCTCACACAAGGACAGCCGGAGCAGGGACTCATAGCCCTGTCCCCCCAAGCGAAGCACATCATCTCCAAAGGAATAGGGGTGTACGCCACCCCAATCCTGCAGCCCACAACCCCAGTAGCCCACCTCGCCACGGGCCTTGCCATATACGCCTACCTGCCCATGACCCCATGCCGCCTCCCACAACCATCACCGGCGGACCGGCTCTTCTTCACCGACGCCTCAGGCGAATCCGCCCTCACGCCCATCACCGGGGGGGCCACCCTGCAGCTAACCCACACCGGGGGACACTACCCCATGGACCACCACACGGGCCACACCACCTATGGGGCCTCTTCCCACGGGGAGCTAGGGGCCATGGCCGACGCCATCACCGAGGTCGCGGCCCACCTACCCGCCCACTCCCGCACATCGTCCGGGTCTGGTTCGTGGTAGACGCCACTGTCGACACGCACCTGCTCCTCCGCATAGCAAGGCAACCACTTCACAAAGCAACCGCGACGAGCCTCGGCACCCAGGCACTGCTACTCTGGAAAGCCCTACGCAGCCTTCCCCCCTACGTCCAACTCCACATCGTGAAACAAGAGTCCCACAGACACCAATACGGAAATGGTAAGGTCGACAACCAGGCAGTACACCAGCGCACAACACACCTACCAGCCCTCCAGATCCCTGACCTCGGCCGCAACCACACACACCTGCAACACGTGCCCCCTGTACCCGAGCCCCATCAGACCCCGGACTGGGTACCAGAGGACGCCCCCTATTCCTCCCACGACAGAGCGTACCACTACCCCAACCCCATCCAACATCTCGCCCGCGTGCTCGGCGCCGCAGACAGCCGGGCGCACATCCAGGAGCTCCAGGACAGACTGCAAGTCCCCCTCTACCACTCAGCGCTCCGCCCAGCAAACGTCCCAGCCCACCTCCAAAAACGACGCATCCAGCTCCTCAGGGAGCAACTGCCATTCCTCACCAGGGTCGCCAGATGGCTCGCCCGCAAGCACATCCACGTCCCCGACGAACACACCCGTTGCGCATGCGACCACACCACCCCGGAGGACTGGGAACACTTCAAGAAATGCCCCCTCCATACAGACAGGGACACCCTAGTGGGCTGGTCCCCGGCGGAAACCCTGCGACAACACAAAGGATGGCCAACCCACAGCCACGCACACCAGGCCACCGAACACCTCTTCCGGGACCCCCTGATCAAAGAAGCCACCATGAGAGGGGCAGTGACACAGGCCCTGCACCGACACCTCACCAAACACACGGAAAGCCCCATGGAGGCAGCAGCACACCTCCAGCTAGAAGCAGTCCGCAGAGCAGCGGCCCAAATGGTACACCGCAAACACCTCCTGCTAACACACGCGGAGCAACTCACCGACCCCACCGCCAGGGAACACATGCAGCGTCTGATCCATTACCATGCCGTGCATGACCCAGACGTCCACTAACCCGCTCCGCGCCCAGCACGCGCCCCCCGTCTCCATCCACGGGTCTCCAAGGCACCACCACAGCGCCCCGGGACCCGTCTCACACCCCAGAAGCCACCCGGCACCGCCCAGTCCGGCCGAGCCCGGCCAGGGCCAACCATCCATCGACGTAGACGCGCAAGACCCCGCCAATCCAGCCCACCCCCCCCGGACCCGGGGCACCCCCCCCTCACACCGGCCACCATCCGCGACCCCGACCTCCTCCGAGCAACCCTCCAAGACAGGGCCCCGACCACCCCCCTGGGCTGGTACCGCCTACAAGAGGACTGGACCAAGCTCACCGTCAAAGCCCTCCGGGTCCTGACCACCCCAGGCAGCGGCCTCCACGAGACCATAGTACACCTCGTGCTCTGACGAGCCCGCAAACACACCCGGGGCCAGCCCATCTGAATCCCCCCCATCGAGTGGGGCCAGGCCCTGACGCACGACACCGGCATCAGCGTCACGCGTCAGGGGACCGTACGCCTACGACGGGCCCGAGCGGAGATCGACCACCCAGCGGACCCGAAGCACCCGGAGCAGTGGGAACAGGCCACCGCGCCCAACCGCGACACCGCCCTCCGCGCCGCCGGCCTCCGCACCCCGGACGACAACCTCCCCCCCCCACCTACAGACAGTGACCACCCCCCGCTGGAGGTCTGGGCTACAGTCCTCGAGCGCGGCCACTACTACGTGATAGCCGCTACGGCTACCTCCCCCGGCCCGCAATGGATCATCCAGGGGACATACACCATGTTCGCCTCGGAGTGGGGGACCCCACCACCCAGCACAGGATCCTCAGGGGTGTCCTCCAGCCAGGGGACACGCCCCCAGGCCGCGCCCTGGCCCAAATCACCTCAGGGAAGGCGGGCTACCACCTGGGATTGGGGATGCTCTGCCTAACCCACTGGATCCAGCGCCGCTGGCCACCCACGGGGACCGTGCCCTGGGTTTGGGCCATCCCCACCGCCCACACACAAGTCGAGGCAGGCCCGGACACACGACCAAACCCCCCCCCCAGACCGCAGCGGTCCCTCACCTGCGGGTACCACGCCATCCACAGGGTCCTCAACCGCGCGGGTCTTAGCCCAAAGCTAGCATGCCCCCTTCCCACCACTGACCAAGAGGTCCACCAGATACGAAAGCTCGTCTGCGAAATCCTTGCCGCGGCAGCAGAAGACGGCAAGCTTCTCCTCCAAACCGCCCGGCCTACAACTGCCCACGCAAGCGCGCGGCAAGCGGACACATACACCGACACAGCACACCCCGCTGCACAATCCCCGCCCATGCCCCCCCCCTCTCGCTGCTCAACCGGAGACCCACACACGCCCACCATCGCGCGCACCCCCGGGCCCCGCGACACGGGCCTCCCCCACCCGCCCGAACACCAGCACACGCCCGCCACACACCCACCCACCGGACACCCTTCACCGCCCCCCACACTCGACAACCCACACACAGCCGCCGAGGGGAGCCTCGCGCCCCGCGGCACGCCCACCCCACCCAGTGGCCCGCCCACGCCCCCCACACACACCCCAGAGGAACCAGGCCCACCCCCCCCGGCCCCTGAATGCAGCCCACGCGAAGTCTTCCCCCCCGCGGACACCAACCCACACGACCTCGCACATTGCAGGACCCGGGCCCAGCCGAGCCCAGAAAGAGAAGGCCGCAGCCCCGCGCCTCCCTCCCCCGCCGCTGCCAACCAGATCGGCCCGCCGGGCCGCCAGGTCACGACCGGGCCCCCCCAGCCGCCCGCCCCCAACCTACAGCCCGAGGACATGCCCTCCATCCTCCCCGCCGTGGCCGCAGCAGAAGCCGCCGCCCACAAGCCCGCCCGCATCACAGCCCAACCCCCGCGTCCACTACCTCCTTTTCATCCTCAGCCTCGTCCACCTCCTCCACCTCATCCTCCGACCCCCCCCTCCCCGCCAAACTCATCTTCAAGGCCACGGCGAAAGCCAAAGCCGCGGCCGCACGCACCGACCCCCCAACCCCCACACAAGCGACTCAGGCACCCCGGCAACCCACCGGGACGACCCCCGACCCGACATCGACGCCCTCACACCTCCGGACAGAGGTACTCCTCAACCTGGAGCCGGACCCAAACCCCAAACCCGACCCCAAACCCAAACCGGACCCCAACCCCAAACCCGACCCCAAACCCAAGCCGGCGCCCACGCGAGCACACACAACACCGCAGACACAACGACACAAACCCACCCGACACCACCCCCGCCCGGGCCCTCGCCCAAGCCAGGACCCCCCACCCACCGAAACCCGGGCCCCCCTCCCGCCGGCACCCACCACAACCGCAGAGACGGCCACCCAGTACGACCCCGTCCAAGCCCTCGTCCGCATCCCCGTCACCAAGCGCCCCGTCATCCATCCCCCACAAACCACCACCACCGCCGGCCAAACGGACCCAGGGACGTGGGACCCCTCGACCACCGTCACCGTCAAGCCCGGCCCCCAACCCTTCCCCCATGCCCACCACATAGTGCAGCCCCGGGGACTGCCCACGATGCCCAACCCCCCGGCCCCACAAGGGGGACCGGAAAACCCACAAGGGGTAAATGGGCCATACCCGCAACACCAACCCCACCACTACCCACACCACCACCACCAGCGGCCCCACCACCACCACTACCAACACCACCCCCACCACTACCACTGCCCACCGCCCTACCCCACCGGGCCACAACCCCCCCGTGCACGAACAGCACCAGCGGACGGGATGGCAGCCACCGAGCGCCCCACCCGCATACCCCACCTACCGCCAGGAGCCACCCCCCCCGTACCAGCCACCACCCCCGTACCAGGAACCGTATCCGTACCCCCCCGGCCACCATCCGATGGCCGAAGGGGCCCCATGGACGACGGGGGAACCCCCCCCCCCCCCAGTACCAGGCGGCACCGCTTGAGGCCCCCCAGGGGCCGCCGACGCTTTCGGACTGGCCCGACTCGAGCGATGAGGCCCGGTCCCGCAAACGGCGGCGCTCCTGCTCCCCCCCCGCACGGCCCACTCGCCCACGGCGCCCACACTCCCACCGCGCCTCAACCACCCACTCGCGCCGCTCCTGCTCCCCCAGGTACCACCACGACCCCCCGGGACCCCGCTCCCGTCGCTCCCGCTCCCCCGGGCACCACCACGAGCGCGTCCGCCGCCCCATGTCCTCCTCCCCCTCCCCCCACCGGCCAAACAAGACCCCCACCCCCAGCCCCCGCCACCACCACTCCCGCTCCCCCCGACGCAGCCAGGCACGCCACTGCCGCCCCACGTCCACCTCCCCCTCCCTCCACACGCCTCGCCGGGCTCCCCGTTCCCCCCGCGAACCCGTACCCATCCACCACCCCAAGCCCCCGCCACCACCACTCCCGCTCCCCCGGACGCCACCGAGCGCGCCACCGCCGCCCCATGTCCACCTCCCCTTCCCGCTCCCCCCTCCGCCCGTACCCGTCCTCCACCCCCAGCCCCCGCCGCCGCCGCTCCCGCTCCCCCAGGCACCGCCACCCCCGCCACCACCGCGGGTCCACGTCCTCCCCCCGCCGCACCACGACCACGGGCACGGACCCCTCCCCCCCCCGGGCCCCCGCCCACCTCGCCTGGTGGTCTCCCCCCGCTCTGCAGGAGCTCCGCCGCTGGGTGAAGTGGGCCGGAGGAGCGGGAAGGCACGGAGGGGTGCACATGGTGCATACCTTCGAGGAGGTGCGCACCCGCACCCCCGCACACCCCAACGAGGCCGCCCCGGAGGCCATCATGCCGCAAGCGGCATGGGAGGCCCTCCTCCGCGATGCGGTCCAGGGCCACCGCCCCCCCTACACCCCCCAAGCCCTCCGCCAGTGGCTCCAGGCCACCCACCCCCAGACCTGTGCCGCCGGCGCCCCCTCCCCAACCCGCCCCTCCCGCCACCACCACACCAGGAAGGGGCAGGACAAGGGCAAGGGAAGGGCAAGGGGCACCAAGGAGCACTCAGGCAAGAGGGCACGGAAGGGCCCCAAGTGAGGGCAGGCACACGCAGGGACAGGACGCCGGAAGCGACACCACATGGGGGCAGGAAACCACCCAAGAACCAGGAAGGGGCGGGAACGGGGACCAAGACACGGAGGAAAAGGGCATCACGGCAGGCACCACGACCTACACCCAGGATAGGCACACCACGACGGGGGGACCAGCGCCGCCCCAGCCCCACAAAACACCCCAACACACACCACCGAAGCAAACATCGGACGCCATGCGGATCATACCAGCGCACGCCCACCGGCCACCGGAAACCACACGGAGAACGGAGGGCAGACCTACACGGGAAGAACAGGCCACACCCACAGAGGAAGCCGCAGGAAACGCCGCCGCACGGCGCACCACCACGCCCTCACCGCCAGGCGACGACCCCGGCCACCACAAAGGCCACCTCACAGGCACCGGAAGAGGACGAAGGCACGGCCGCGGCACCCACGACTAGGGACCGAAACCCCCAGAGGACACGGGACCAAGGCACAGGTTCCCAGGGAGGGCAACCCCACGGACCGTCACGCGACCACGCCTTTGGCTATTAGGGCCGGGCTGCGTTACCGTCGCGGTTCGACGCAGAGTATTGCTATGCACTTGGATTGACGGCCAGGGGCTTGATCTCAGCTGGTCTCACGTTCGTGAGGGCGTCCGTCACCAACCTGTTGCGTCCAGTGGAGGAATGGCACCGCGGCGGCACGCTGATCCCGTCCATGATGAATTTCGAGCGCCGCAAGGGGAAGTGAAAGGCTGTGATCGCGAAGGCCTTGGTGCTGCTGGACGGTGCCCCCTTCAAGGCCTTCTCCGAGCGCCGTGAAGACTGGAAGTGCCAAGATTACTACCGGTGCCCCGGACCCCGGCAGTTCAGCACCGGAGATATGGACATCCCCCTGACCCTGAAGTATGAGCTCATGCCTGCCGGCGGCACCGACCCGGACCCTCATGTCCCTGCCAGCGCAGCCGAGCTGCAGTGCAAGCCTTTCGCCACTCAAACGGCGTTCGGAAGCCACCTCCACCGTCCGACTCCTGATTTCTGTTTGTCTGCCTTGGAGCAGGAACGCCTTTCCTACACCCCGAGTACGCCTGCCTGTCTGCGAGGCCCGGTGAAGATAGAGTCCATGGGTGAGAGTCAGCGTGCACGCCCCAAGGACACCGTGATCATTCAGCAGAATTTCCCGAAGACCTACCCGACCCACCAGCCCGAGCGGCACGCCCAAGCCCCCACAGCACGGACCCAGCGAGCCACCCACACCTAACCGCACCCCCCAACCACCAGCCAGCCACACTCCGGCCCGCACTCCGCACCACGACACAGGCCAGGCTGACCTCCACTGACCCACCGCGGCACCACGCGAGACCACGGCACACCGCACCACAGCGCGCCACAGTGCAACGCACCACAGCACGACGCGACGCGACGCGGCACAGAGCGGCACAGCACGACACAACTGACCCTAACCTGAGGGACTAACCGAAGCCAGCCACCGCACACCCTGGAAGGCGCCGCGCCACCACGCCACACACCAGCACCGCAGGCCACACACGGGGCCACAGCGCGCCAGGCGACAACGGTGGCGGACCACCCAGAAGATTACAGCCGGCACCGCAGAGGGGAAAGGACACGAACAACCCCAGCCCCCTAACCCAAAACCACAAGCAGCCGCCTGGCGCAGCCGCCCAGCCGGCAGAGCCAGGACCTAACCCGGCAAGAAGGGGCGCCGAGCCCACCGTGTACAAAGCCCACCCGACCCATGGGGCCGGAACGCGGCCACACAGAACGCAACTGAAGACAGCAGCCCAGAAGACAACACTGAATGCAGGCCAGTGCGTGCGCCAGCCAAGGGAAGGCAGAGGGAGGAACAGAGAAGCCCCCCCCCCCCCCGAAGCAAAAAAAAAGGAGGGGGGAGGGAGAAAAGGCACGAAAACAGCCCACAGCCGCCAAACCGCCCGCCAACACCACCACAGGCGGCCAAGCCCCCCCCCAGAAGGCACCGAAGACAGGACCCCCACAGAGGCACAGGGGGACCACCCACCCAAAACCGGCAACACCAAGCCAGTAGCAGCGGACCACGGGGAAAAGGGACACGAAAAAAAAAAAAAGAGAGACACCAGCCCAGCCAGAGGAAAGGGGATGGAGGGACAGGGACCACAAAGCCCGGAAAAAAAAAAAAAAGAAAGAAAAGAAAAAACCAAAGCGCAAAAAACACACCCCGACAACCCAGCCAAGAAGGGCTGGGCACAGGCGAGACCCGGGCCCAGCACACACGCCCGCACCGCACGCCGGAACCGGAAACGGCGGGGGGCAAGCGGGGCGCCCACGAAACCACACACGTCCCAAAAGCAGGCCGAAACCGAAGCCCAACCACGAACACCACAAACAGCCGACACTAGAGGGACAACACCACAAACCGTGCCCAAACACACCCACCCAACACCCCAGCCAGGACTGGCGGGGTTAACAAAACCCGCACCCAACCGCCAACCGGACCCAAACACAAACGCCACACAACAGTAGGAAACCCAGTGCCCACAGCCCGGGCACTGAGGCAGCCCGTGCCATGCAGGTGACCCGGCCAAACGAGATCTGGAGACCGGGGGTAAGGCTGCATCCTCAGGCCTGCGCTGCTTTTGGACTCGAGGCGGAGCGTGCGACACCCAAGCGCCTCGGAACCCTAGTACCAAGAACGTGCATGCACGCCTTGGGAACGGGGTACGCCAGGAAGTCCGGTGAACCCCTAGGGTTCCGCCCAAAGAAGGGGAACACCCTCCCGGCGAGACAAGCATGTCACGCTGGCGACGATCAGCCCTCCCGGCGTAGCCCGGGGCCGCTTTGTTGGGGGCCAACAGTCAGGTCTAGCGGGAAGTAAGCCGCCTCCCCTCTTCACGCGCGGAGCCTCTTCCTGTTCGTCATAGGGGCGACGCCAGGGGGAACCATGGGGCGCCTCTCCACGACCGAGTGCACCTACCTACCTACCTCATAGAACTGGATTTTCGATGTCCCAAAAGCTTTTTGCTTCCATGTATCCTACAGGACTTTACATCAGGCACTCTGTCCTCGAGCTTGCTGTTGGTTTGCGCGCTGCGCCAGGTGTGGCAGTGGTGGAATGATGTTCTTGTCTCATTCACCCTTACCTAAAAGCATTCCCATGACTATTCATATAATATTTACGCCTGCTCTGCACAAGCCATCAGATGCTCAGCATCGCCAGCGGCTTCACTCTCCTCCTCAGAAGGGAGGTCTCCCCTGAGAAACTTTCCTTTGACACGCTGGGCTCCGTCTCAGTTAGGCACACATCCGATAAGCACCCCCGGCGCTCCCTGCCCGTAAGGGTTTGTGTGTACTACGTGTGCCGATGCCTCATACGTGCCGTGTTCATGCGTGTGCTGCTGCGTTATGGTGCACAGGCGTGAAAGTCTTGCCCTTACCCATACAGTGTGTCACGAAATAAATCCTACCTCGTTTCACGATTCAAATGATTATGCCATGCGGTTTTGAGCCCATAACTTGGCACTAGCCGTGACACCCCAAGGGAGAGAAGGCACCAACAGTCCAGGAATCCCCCACCAAGATGCACGGAATAGGGACTATGAAAACATAATAGGTAAAGCAACCCACGATTCTCCTGATGTCAGGAGAGAAGGTTCTCAAAAATTTGATCGTGTGATATAATTATACTTGGGATGCTGGCCTACACATTGAAAGGCCCTCAGCTCACCAGTGCTGTGGTGAACTGCAGTCCTGGGAGACAATACCAAAATAGCTTACATTCACTGAGAGACTTCAATAGTGTAATACTTAAAACAAAAGCAAAACTCAAACCAAACAGGCAAAGGCCAAGCCCTATCCAAGGTCTCAAAGCCACAGGAAACAGTGGGGCAAACTTCCAAATTTTTGATTCACATCTAGATTTCATGATGCTGAGCAGTGTGGTGCAGCTGGTCCAGTTGGTCATATAATCTTGGCAGCATGTGATGCTGGTTGAGAAGTGCGCGAGTAGTCCTCGCGCCATGCTCTTTGTTGACAAGGGCACTCGCACCTTTCCTTCGCGATTCATTCCCGACTCTCAGGACGTCCACTCGTACCAGTAGAAGCAGACCAGTGGACTGCAGGTCTATCTGCCGTTTTCGCAATTGAGACCCTTCGCGGCGCTTCCAAAAGGGCGCCATCGTTCGCTTCAGCGTAGCCAAGATGCCATAAACAACCGCGGCGCGCTTACGCTGTTTTCGGCACCCAACGTTGCCCTTTGGGTTTCATACGCTACGTTCGGCACGTCACGTTGCTGGACTGCAGCCCTGGCCGAAAGAACGGGCCGTGTGCAGTACAAGAAAGTGTCCTTAACTGATGCAACTTGGCTGCGTGACCACCAACCCGGCCTCATCCACCGAAATCTTCCTGGTGCGGTGTTAGTCGGCAAGGTGGGCAAACACTAAATACGACATTCCAACTCTGTAACAGGATGGTTTACGCCCGCTTTACAGCCTCTGGCAGCGATCTACTACTTTTGGTTTTAGTCCAGCGTAGCTGTCCCATAGCTTTTTGATAGCAAAAGTATCTCTCAAATTGCTGAGTCCCCCACACCCTGGGCAGTGCCCCAAAGGACCCAAGTTGCACTTGATTCACCACGATGCCTTCATCGTTGAGGTCTCCAGATTTCAATCGAAGTCAAAAAAAGTCGTAGCACCCTTGCCGGGTGTGCAGCAATCATATTCGATAGTATGCACGAAGTCGCCCCCCCCGTACCAGCCCCCCTACCTACCCCCCCTATGCCCTCCTACCCCCCCTACCCGCCCCTACACCCTCCCCTATCCCCTAACTACCCCCCTCCTACACCCCTCCCTACGAGCGCCTACCCCCCACCTACCCCGACCCCTACCTCCACCCCCTACCCCCCCCCCTACCTCCCCGCACCTACCTTCGGCTGGCTTCGCTCGACAGACGGCTCGCTTTGCTCGAAGTGCGGACCCGCCCCCGCACTTCCCCTAAATAACATCACTCTTGCGGTGACCACACACCGCCTTTTGAGTGTTCCGCGTTTTGTGTGCACTGCCTTCTCTGTGCACCGCCTTGCCTGTGGCCCGTTCAATAACAAGACTCCTGAGGTGGCTACAGACCGCCTTTCGTGTATTCTGCCTTGTGTGTGCACCGCCTTCTCCGTGCACCGCCTTGCTGGTGGCCCCTTAAATGACAAGACTCCTGCGGTGGCCACAGACCGCCTTTTGTGTGTTCTGCCTTGTGTGTGCACCGCATTCTGCGTGCGCCGCCTTGCCTGTTGCCCCTTAAATAACAGGACTCCTGCGGTCGCCACAGAGTGCGTGCGGCCCATTGAATAACGAGACTCCTGCGGTGGCCACAGGCCGCCCTTTGTGTGTTCCGCCTTGTGTGTGCACCATTTCTGTGTGCACTGTGGCCCCTTAAAAATCATGACTCCTGCGGTAGCCACAAGTCGCCTTCTGTGTGTTCCGCCTTGTGTGTGCACCGCCTTCTGTTTGTACTGCCTTGCCTGTGGCCCCTTGATTAACATGACTCTTGCGGTGGCCACAGACCACCTTGTGTGTGCATACTGCTTTCTGGTTTGAGGTTTGAGGTTTGAGTTTTGATTTTGCGGGTACTAGACGCCTTTCGGCCCCGGGGGGCCACCCGGTCGGGCCAGGTGATATCCTCCCAACCGGGTCCTAGTGGGGGGCCCTTCATGACACACCTCCTGCCCGGTGGTGGAGTCCCCCGGGTTCACCGGGCTCGGAGCCGTGTCCCTCCCCGGCTTCCCCATTTCGCCACTCCCCGGTCAGTGCATCGCTTAGCAGCTGTAGCCGCAGGCGCTTACCCACCGCGTCGCCCCCCTAATGCGTGGTCGCCCGGGGTGCCAGCGCCGCCGGGCCCGTGCTACTGGCTTGTCGCCAGTGGGACCACCGTGGGCTGGCGCGGAGGCCGCCTAGCCGTAGGGCTGGTGCATGGCGTGGTGCGCCACTACTGCCTTGGCCGGTGCAGTGCCCTGGTTGTCTGCGCGCGGTGCTCGTGGCCGGTTCGGGGGGGTCGGGGCCGGTGCCGGGTGTTGTGTTTTCCCCGTTTCCCCCTTCCCGCCCCGCGTTTCCTGGGCTGTGTGTGGCGGGCCGTCCCGTCCGGGTGTCCCTTATCCTCGCTCGCGGGTACGCCATTCCATGCGGTCTGTGCGTTCCGCGGGCTCGGTCCGGTTGCCCTTCTGGTATTCCCCCCGTGTCCTTTGTGTGTGTGTGCGCTCGCGCTCTCGCGGCGTCCGCGCCCCCCCCCCTCCCTGCACAGGAGCGGTCACTCGGGTGGTGTGCCCCCCGGGCCCCCCCGTTTACATGGACAGTCGCACCGCCGCCCGGGCCCCTCGCCCGGGTAGGCCCCTGGGCAGGGAAGCGCTCGGCGCGCCCAGGGGCCCCTCCAACCGCCCGCCCCGTCACCGTGGGAGGCTGGTCCAGCCTAGAGCAGCACCACCCGTGCCAGTGCAATCAGGGAGTGCGGACCGCCCCCAGTCGTGTGTAGGGCTCGGCCACCCCCTGCCAATGGCAGTAGTGGGCAGCCTGCGGCATGTCGGTAGACCTGGAGGTGGCGTGTCCAGGCCGGCGACTCCCCCGGTGGGCTCCCAGTCAGGCTCCCCCAGCCTCCCCACCCGGGCCTGGAGCACCAGGCAACACACTGCCCCCCGCGCGCGCACAGCCCCCCACGCACACCACCACACCCCCAGTGACCAGGGCACGCTGGTATCGTGCCCGGGTTAGTCTCCAGCGTCTCGCAGGAAACTTCCTGCACTAGCGGGTCCCGCTCTGCATCCAGCGGGTCAGTGGACCAGTCTGTCCACCTCTTGGCGCCGCACACCACCTGGGGTTGATGGAGCAGGATCTCTAGAGCACGCGGCAGCCAACCACTAGCCCCTCAGCGACCAGACAAGCTGCGGACGTCGGTCGCATCGCCGCAGCGCACACTTCGAGCCCCAAAGCCGGCGACATAACATATGCCTCCTCCCCCCTGCCCTGCGCCTGCCCGTGTCCTGGCGTCTGCCCCTACACCCCTGGCCCCTCGTGCCCCTCTGCCCGTACCTCAGCCCACGCCCTTGCCCCAGCCTGGCCCCTAAGGCCGCCGGACCGCCCGCCGTGAGTCCGCATACCCACACTTACCACCACAGACGCCCGACGATGCCCATAAGGCCCGAACACACGACCAGCCATATCCCCTGTTGCACACGCTGCCTGCGTGCCCTGTGCCTGGTGCCCTGGCCCTGTAGTGCCCTGCTGCCCCTGCCACTTGCCCCGCCCCCTGTTGCATCCCCCCTGCTTGCGCCTCTCTCAGGCATCTGATCCGCCATGGCCCCCAAACACGCCTTTGCTGCCAAGTCCCCGGCCCAGCGTGCGGCTGACATTCGCCCTGGTGAAGCGTGGCCGGCCACTGCCGTGGGCTGGAACGAAGCTGCCAGCAAGCTGCAGCTCAGCGTGGTCCACCACGAGTCGAACACGCCCGTGTTCACCCGGAGGAGAACATGTTGGGTGCCCTGTGCCTCTTCTGGGCTGTCGCTGTGGAGATGCTCCCGCCCCTGGATATCGGCACGCTGCAGCAACGCGACGTCAACTTTCACTGGGGCACATACCAGGGGGCCATGACCGACCTACTCGCGTACCTGGCTGCGGCCCCCTCCGATGCACTCCACCAGCTCCAGCAAACGGCGGCCGCGCATGTGTCCCCCTTCGGCGACTCCCTTCGTGCCTCATCCCCGGACCAGTTCCTCATGCTCCTAGCAGGCGACGAATCCCCCAAGAGGCCCATCGACCGCGTGCTGCTCGTCCACTGGCTGTTGACCTGGCAGGCAGCCCACCGCAAAAAAGCCCTCCGTTGCCAAATCCTGCCGCAAGCTGAATCCCGCCTGCCCGCCCCGTGTCCACTGACCCTCCAGCAGTGGAACGCTGAAATCTCCCGCCACAAGCCTGTCCTGCAGTACCCAGGCGTCCTCTCCCGCTTGGCCCTTAAGAGGGCTGAACTCTCCGGACCCCCGAGCTCAGAGCCGCTCTGGAAGCGGATGCTCACGCAGCCCAGCGCCCTGGCCTCCACCACCGACTTCACGACTGAAATAGAGCGGTTGGCCTCCACCCCCGATAGTCATGCCGAGCACGTAGCCCAATCCATCCGCATCCTCTGCACTGACAGTGCCATCCCCGACAGTGCCCTTACCACACTCCGCTCAGTGAAAAGCGGCCGCTCGCTGGCCTCGGCCGTCAAGACAGTCTGGTATGGGTCTCCAACGAACCCCCGCCCCACCCTGCAGGCCAATCTCCTTGACCTGATCGCCACCGTTGAGGACATCCATGGGTCCTCGGCCATCGAGTCCCACCGTCTCTCGGCCCTGCAATCCCTAGACCCCCTCGTGGACGCCGCTGCCACCCACCCCAGCCTGGTCTGGTCATCCGCAGGAGCCACCCTCCTTGCCGCCCGCCCCCCGGTGGTACCCCCTCAAGCTACCGACCTGCTACTCGCTGTCCGTGACGCCGTCTCGTTCCGTGTGGCCGTCTCCGTGGCAATTCAGGGCACCACCCGCCCGCAGCAACTCGACCACCTGGTGTCTGAGGTCCGGACCGCCCTGCAGCCCACGTCAGGCCCAGCTGCGGCCTACGCCTGGTTTGAGCGCCGCACCCCTGGGCCATTCCCTCCGTTGCCTCACCCAGGCGCCCCGTCCCCCCTCCCCCCCTCGCCTCTCCCGTCGGGCGCCTTCCCCTGCCCATCCGCCACCCACCCTCCCGCCGCCCCCCCCCCAGCACCCACTGGGCTACTGCCCCCCTCCCTCGTTGACGCGCCTCAGATTATTCGCCTCCGAGGCCTCCGACATGTGCCAGATGCCACGCAGGCTTCCAGCGCCCTCATCCACCACATCGGTGCGCCGGTGGCCATCCCCGCTGAAGCCCTCCGCGACGGCTCCCACTTCGCCTCCATTCCCAACGAACAGTTTCGGATCCTATTCGCCAGCGCCCCCACTCGCACCTACGTTGACCCCAACTCTCACTACACCATCACTATCGACTCCCGCACTGCGGGCGGGGAGCCCTTCTTCCTCCCCGACAGCCCCGTCAAGCCGCCTCCCAAGAAGAAGCTCCGGAACCAGCCCAGCCGACGCAAAATCGCCCTCTCCGACATGGCCCCGCCCCCCAGCCACCCCCCCCCTGGTTTCGCCACCTCTGCCAGTTCGACCTCGGCCCCTGCTGCCTCCCCCCAACCACCTCGGACGTACGGGACCCTCCCCCTCACCCGCGATGCCCCCCACACATCCCACCGCATTACCCCCTATCACGGCTCCCGTGTCAACTGACTTACCCTGCCGCACTGCCTCCCCCCCGGCGCCCTCCCGTCCACCTTCCTCACCCAGCTCGCTCTGGCCTGTGCCATTGCATACCCCCGCCTCCGCGACCTCCGCAGCCTTGCGACCACAGCCCGCTCCCTACTCCACGACCTACCGCCTGACGCCTCGTACCCCTTCGCCATCGACCCACCCCACTCAGGCCCCTGCCCCACTGTGTGCTGGCAGTGTGGCACCATCACCCAGCAAGGGGCTGCAGCCACCGCCTGCCCCCTCTGCGGCAACCAGGACCACGTCCAATTGCCACCGCCCCGTGACTCGCCGCTGCCGTGGCCAGCCGCTACCTTCGTCGCCCGCTTCCTGGCCGCCCTGCCACCCCCTGTCGCCACGCCACGGCCCTGCCTGCCGCCCCTCCTGCACTACCGCGCCCTTCGCGACTTTGCCCTCTGGATCTCCCAGGCCGTTCGAGTGCTCCAGGTCGATGACCCTGACCCGGTCGTGAGCATCCCGATCGTCGTTCACGGGTACATTGTCTGGTTCTTTGACGACTCTCCCTCCCATCTGGCCCCCTGGCCCCACCCCCAGGCCCATTATAACGCGTCACTGCATGGCGTTCCAGGCCACCGCTTATGGCTCACCCCTGCCCCCCCCTTGCCCACTACTATTGTGGCGTGGTTCTGCCCCTCCTGTGGCCGCCCCCAGCTCCCTTCCGCGGCCATCCTCGACCCTACCCCCTCCCTCCGCCTCCCCAACGCTGTGTGCCTGCACCCCAGCCCTGGCAGCTCCCACCTGACCGCTAGCATCGCCCACCGCTCCTACGTCCGCCCCCCCGGCTCGCCACTCCTGCAGGGTGTGCCCTCAGCCCCAGTTCGCCCGGGCAACCCCTGCTTTCACCCCGACCACTCCCTCCTCCTCCCATCTCCGCCCTGGGCCCGCCACCTGCTGTCCCTCGACCTCTCCCCCCTCAACCTGCGCCGACATGCGGGACTCGTCTTCCTCTCCTGGAACATTGGAGGTGTCGCCTCCCAGGTAGACTTCGTTGTACACACCCTCCTCGCCCTGGAGGTTGACGTCTTTGCCTTCCAGGAGGTCTGGACCTTCGAGCCCCTGCTCCAGGCCATGCCCACCCTGTACGCCTGCCACATCAGCTCAGCCGAGGGCTGCGGCACTGGTTTCGTACTCGGGTGGCGTAGATCCCTCCAACACCCAGCCACACCGCCTCGTATCGAACACGATGCCGCCAACTTACTCGTCTCCTCAGTCCGCCACCACACCCTGGGATTCCTCCTGCTCGCCTCCGTGCACGTCCACCCCGATTTGGACTACAAATCACGCCGCGCCATCCTCATCAACCTCACCACCCTCGCCACCTACCTCCGGGCAGCCCTCGAACTCGTGGGGGGTGACTTCAACATGTCGCGGACCTGTACCCGTCATCCCCTGGCGGCAGCGTGCCGCGGCGACGGATGCATGCTCCGTTTCCGCCCAGCCTTCCCAGCCGACACTCCCACTCACTACTCCTGCTCGGGGGGTGTCCCCAAGGCGACCTGCATAGACCACGTGATTATCAAGGGGGCGCGGTCCATCACAGATGCGGATGTACTCCCTTCGCCCACACCCCACAAACCCCTCCTCGTCTCCGTTGAGCCCCTGGAGGGCCTGGCCGACATCTGCAGCTGGCGCATGGTACGCTGGCGCCACTCTCCCCCCGGCACCCTGCCCCGCCTGGCTGCGTTGATTGACCTCCTTTGCAGCTGGCTGGCATCTTATCCCGTAGGCCCCAAAGCCTTCCACCAGTCCCTTTGGGCAGCCGCCCGTCACCTCATCCCCCACCCCAGGCCAGTGGACCACGTGCTGCGCGACCTCCGCCGCCGCTCAGCTCCCCGCACCGACGCCGAGCTTGCCGACCTCAGGGAGTTTGTAGCTGCCACCGCCGCCCGCCACGGAGTAGAACGACCCGATGAAGTTCTGCGATCTACCACCATCACCGGAGCTACCAAAGGTGCCCTGTGCCGCCCCTCCAACCCGCTGCGTGCCTACATCGGGATCCAGCCAGACTTGGGCTGTGAGCTTCCCACAGCGACCGCCCGCCTCCAGGAAGTGCATGACCAGGCATCGGCCACCACCAGGCACCGCGGGCATACCCCGGACCTCGACTTCCTCACCGCCACATATGATCCCTCTAAATGGGATCCGTACTTCGACCCCATCGCGCACCTACCCGCTGGTCTTCTGGGTGACCTCCTTGCCGCGGGCGTAGACCCGCGGGACCGCCCACGCCGAGGCCTCTTCAGCCGACAAGTGGCAGAAGGCCCAGTGCTCCGCCCAGACAGGATATGGCGCTCAGTAACGTCCCCGGGATCGCTGTTTGCTGGCCTGGACCAGTGCCCCCAAGCGCTCCTGCACCACCTGCGCCACGGAGGTGTCCAGGGCGTACAGCGCCACCTGCAGCTAGTCGACGCCGGCGCGGACTCCCTCTCCCTGGACTCCGTCATGATGGGCATCGACAAAAATAAGCCCTTCCCCCACCTCTTCAAAGCCCACCGCCCCGTCACGCTCACGTCTCCACTCACCCGCGCGGAGTCCCGCGCAGCCCGGGACTTGCTGGTCCCGTCCCTGGTGATCTCCGGCAGGCTTCCCCCAGACGCGTTTGCATATCGGTCGGACATACGCCCAGCCTTCCTCGCCCTCGCCCTCCGCGCCACCGTCTTCTCCAGCCTAGAGCGCCACGGCTCCGCCGCCATCACCGACTGGGACTCAGCGGACGCTTTTCTCCGCCAGCAGCGCGAGGACTGCACCCACTTGCACAGCATCCTGCAGCTCCCCTGGGATTTTCGGCCCTGGGCCGTTAAATACTACGGCCGCCTACGCATCCACCCACTGACTGCAGACGGGTTCGCCCCGCCCTACGTCACGGAGGAAGGGTGGAACCAAGGGGACAACCCTTCGGGCGACACCTACCAGGTAGGAGAGCTCGTTGTCAGTGGCAGCCTACCGCACTTCCCAGATGTACATGTGCCCCCCTGCCCAGGCGGTGTCCCAGTCAGCAACCTGTCGTAATCGGACGACCGCCGCCTCCTGAGGCCTACGCTCCCCTCCCTCGTCGCCCTGACGTGGCTCCGTACCCGCGCCACCGTAGCCAAGGGCGGCCTTGTCCACATGGACAAACTCCGCTTCTTCGCCCTCCAGATCACCGATTCAGGCCTCGACCAGGTCACCTCCACAGTGCCGTACTACCTCACCCCGACCTCTCAGGCCACCCCCCAGATCGTCGGCATCCCACTGTCCCACGCCCTCAAACCCCCAAACGCATACGCCGACCTCGCCAAGCAAGTCACGCGCATGCGCCGCCACATAGAGACCCTCCCCACCACCACCATCCTGGCCCTGCGCTCCCTGTGGGCCTTCATTCTCTCGCAGCTGGACTACATTGCCTCCGGCGTGGCAGTTCCCCCAGAGCAGATCGAGGACCTCTCCATCCAGTCGCGAGCGTACTACCGCCACGTCCTGGGGCTCCCGTGCTGGACGTCCCGTGCCCTTCTCGCCCTCCCCCCCAGCGGTGGCGGCCCCGGCTGCCCCCACCTCCCCCTCCGCTCGGCGTGCCATCTGCTCGTAACGTACACCCAGGCCACCTGCTCCAGGTCCCTGCTTGCGCACCGCTCCGCGCGGTATCTGGCAGCGATCGACCTCCCTGGCAGTGACGCACGCCCCCTCCATGCTGCAGCCCAGCAACTATCAGTTGAGGTATCCCTCCTCCCCGACCCAGCCATCAGCGCCATGCCAATCCACACTGATGCGGACCCATCAGTGCTGCATAAGTGTCCCAGCCTGGTGCTCTCCACCGACGCCTCACTCCGCCGCTGCGACGGCGGCGGCGGCATCGTCTTCTATGCCCCCGACCAAGGTGTGATCCTCCGCGCTTCGTACGGCATCCGCATGTGGGTCACCCCCGCGGGCGCGGAGTGGCTGGCCCACCTGGTTGGTCTGTACCTTCTCAACGGGTGGTTGGGCCACTTGACTACCGCCCTGGACAGCACCTCTGCCCTGCTGCGTGCCCACACGCGCTTCCCCCCAAAACTCACTGTCCTTGAACTACTGTGGCGCCGCCTCTCCCCCACCCTCCTCCGTCTCCGCTCCCATACTGAGCTGTGGGTCCCAGCACAGCATGACAGCCACGCCACTCACCTCCTGGCGATCCTCAACCGGGAATCCCATCAGTTGGCAGCCCGCGGGGCCGCTGCCCCCACCCCCTGGGCAGTGCCCCTGCCCCACCTCCTCCCTGACCCCCTCGTTCTGCACTACCGCGGCAGCATGCTCGTGGAGCCGCAATTGGGTCTGGACGCGGCCTACGACGCCACCACCACCTCCGCCTACTTCTCCAGCCGTCGAGCTCATCTCCTTCGCCCCGATGGTACGATTTTCCACGAACTGCTGGAAGCGGACGACATCCCAACCCGTGCCATCAAGCGCGCCCTTGCATACCGGGTGCTCGAATGGCAACCGCCCCCGGAGCCAAACATCCCCATGGAGTGCCACTTCTGCGGCGCCGCCGAGCACCAACTCTGGCGCCACGTCCGCAGCCGGTGCCCCACGGCCTTCCTCCATCTTCGCCGAGCCCAAGCCCTCCTCCTCCACGCCACGACCCCCACTCCAGCCGCCACCGTCACGGGGGACGGACCCCTACCCGACGGTCAAGGGCGGCCGGTACTGAGCTGTACATGGGACTCACACTTCACGTCAGAGGACGCCGGCATGGGTGACGTCCTCACTCTCTCCGGCCTATGGTACGCTTCCCCCGATGGGGCTGGGGCCTTCCTCACCGCAGCCACTCGGCGCCGCATAACGAAGGACGTAGTAAGTGCCCTGGCCCAGCCAGTCCTGACCCCCTCTGACCTCCTAGCCCTCTGGGCCACACTCCCGTATCCTCACCGCACGCCGGACCAGCCCCCGCCGCAACCTCCCGAGGTCTCCGTGCTGGATCACCAGAGCTACCTACCGTGGGACTACTCCCTGGTCACGGCTTACCTGGTGCGGGGTCTGCCGTCCTGGCAAGTGCGCTGTGCAGCACAGCTAAATATTTCCCTGCCTGTAGAGCCCCAGTGGCACCATGGAGCCCGGGTGCTCCTCATCGTCGCGCCGCCGGCGGCTTTATATTGGGCCCTTGCCCTGCTTGCCCAGGCTGGTGTACCTCCCCTGTGGGCTGGCGTAGCCTTGCTCACGGCTGTGCCCCCAGGAGACAGCACCCTGGCGCTGCCCCAGCTCATGACTCCGTATGCCTGTGGCACGCTGTGGGTGTACACCACAGCAGGTGTGTCCCATCGGTGGGCCCTCGCGCCCGCCGCCGCGACTCAGTGACGAGCCGCCGAAACGCCGTGACGTCCCCGTGTTGTGCCAGTGTAGGGCAGGCAGAGGTAAGACAGAGCCCCCCCCCCCCCAAGAGCCCAGAGCAAGGGGTTGAGCCCAGCCCAGGGACCCCCCCCTGCGTGACTGACTGGTCCAGGGCCGGGCCAGGCGCGGCACTGCCGTGTGACCCGACGTGCCTCGCAGCCCAGCCAGTCCACGCCCCACACCCACCGGCAGCGCGCGCGCCCCATACACACAGGTACGGCGGCATCTTCCTCCCGCGTGTGCCACCGCGGGGTACGGGGGCGGTCATCAGTCCGGTAGGCCTTGAGACCGGACAACCGAGCACCCACCGGACCAGTTGTGACGCGCAGGGAAGGGCGACGTCCGTGGTCCCGGAGGTCCGGATGAGGCCTTAACCCAACCGGACCCAACCCAACCCCCCCCTCCCTGTGTTGGTGTGGCGCGCGCACCTCGCGCGGTCCCGGTGCTGGGCGCTGGTTGGGCCGTTCCACGTGGTCCGTGCCCGACCGCGTGTCCTGCCTCGGTCCCGTGCTCCGTGTGGCTTGCTTTGGGGGGGGGGCAGCCCGGTCCCATTTCCCCCCTACCTGACTTCGGGCTGTGTGCTCCCCGTGGGGTTGGTCTGCACGTCTGGGGCTTTCTAACGCCGGGGGGTCGGTGGGGGGGGGGCGGCCTGCCCGCCGCCCTCCCCCGTGGTGCGGCTCGGGGGGCCAGTGGGGCGGGGCGTCCCCTTACCTCGGTCCGTCCCTCTGCCTTCCCTGGGCAGGCAACAAAGCGGGTGTCTTTGGTTTCGCCCCCGCCATGGAGGGCGTGGCCCCCATATCGCTCTGGTTCATGCTCGTTTGCTGTTCCGGGGCGCGGTCAGTGTGGCGTCCGCGTGCGCTGGCGCGGGTTTGCTTGTCCATCACTCTTCCTGCGGGAGCAGTCGGCTCTGGGCGTGGAGGCGGGCCCTGCGGCGCCCCCCCCCCCTGGCGCCGCGGTCCTTCCAGGGGAAGGGGGGGCGTCCCTCTGCCTTCGGGGGGGTGGGGGGCCGGCGCCCCCGTGGCCCGCGGTTCGGTGGGGGGGAGTTGGGAGACAGGGGGGGGGTCGCGCCGTGGTTCTCCTCCTTCCTCTCTCGAGGGGGGTGGCCTGTGGCCCCCTGCCAGGACCCCCCTTCGTCGCCGGCGCATCCTCCCCAGGTGTACGTGTTTGGCCGGGGTCGTGGGGCAGCCCCGGGCGCTGGGCGGGCCCTGCAGCCGGCGAGTCAGCCCGGCGGGGGGGGGCGGCCTCTGTGCCGCGCTCCCCGGAGGAGTGGCCGGGGAGCCTAGCGGGGCGGGGGGTTCCTCTGCCTCGGTCCGTCCCTCTGCCTTCCCTGGGTGGGCAGCAAAGCGGGTTGGCGACGCTCAGGTAATGGAGGGGGTGGCCCCCATACTGCCCCGGTTGGTGTTCGTGTGCCGCCCCCGGGCGTGGTCCGTGCGTCGTCCTTGTGCGCTGGCGCGGGTTTGCCCGCCTGTCGCGGCCCCCGCGGGAGCAGGCGGTGGGGGGCGTGGGGACGCGCGGCGTGCAGGCTCGATTGCGCCCCCCCCTGGGCGCTGCGGCCCTTTTGGGGGGAGGGAGGACGTCCTCTCTGCCTCGGGGGGGGGTTGGAGGGCCGGCGCTTCCGTGGCCCGCAGGCCGGAGGGGGGAGTGGGGGGGAGAGGGTTAGGTTAGGTTAGGTTAGTTGGGCCGTGCGGTATCGGCTGCCCGTGGGCTGCCTCTCGCTTTGCCGGTGGCGGCCTCCGGCGGACGCTAGGGCAGTCACCTCACCCTCAGGTGGCCCAGAGCGTGCTCGGGGTTCATCGCGTGCGCTGGCGCGTGCGCTTCGTGCTCTTCGTGCGCAGTGCTTGGCGCGGGCTCGGCGTCTTTTCTTGTGCCTCCGCTGCGGACGTCTTATGCCCCAGCGCGGAGGTCTTGTGCCTCCACGGCAGAGGTTTAGTGCCTCCACAACGGAGGTCTTGTGTCTCCACCGCGGAGGTGTTGTGCCTCCACCGCGGAGGTCTTGTGCCTCCACCGCGGAGGTCTTGTGCCTCCACAACGGAGGTCTTGTGCCTCCACCGCGGAGTCTGACTGCTACACCATCTCTGCAGCGCTGTTATGCTGCAGCCACTGGCTGCAGTAATGCCCCAGTCCCGTCACCAAGGAGAGGGCTATTGGGGCCTGCAGTCCTTGTGCTGCAGCCTGTGCACCACAGCCCACTGGCAGCACGTGCGCATGCTGCAGTCACTGCTGGTGTGCCCCAGTCCCATTACCAATCAAGGGACTTTTGGAGCCTGCAGCCCTTGTGTTGCGCGGAGGTCTTGTGCCTCCACAGCAGAGGTCTTGTGCCTCCACAACGGAGGTCTTGTGCCTCCACAACGGAGGTCTTGTGTCTCCACCGCGGAGGTGTTGTGCCTCCACCGCGGAGGTCTTGTGCCTCCACCGCGGAGGTCTTGTGCCTCCACAACGGAGGTCTTGAGCCTCCACCGCGGAGTCTGACTGCTACACCATCTCTGCAGCGCTGTTATGCTGCAGCCACTGGCTGCAGTAATGGCCCAGTCCCGGGGGGGAGAGGGGTGGGGGGGGTCGCGCCGTGGTTCCCCACACCCCTACCCTGGGGGGGTGGCCCGTGGCCCCCGGCCCAGTCCCCCTTCTTCTCCGGCGCACCCCCCCGGGGTCTACATGTTCAGCCGGGGTTGCCGGGCAGCCCCAGGCGCCGGGCACGGCCTGGCCGGCCGTCGATGGGCCAGCCTGGCAGGGGAGGGGGTGGGGGGCTGCCAGTGCGCCGTACCCCAGGGGGCTCGTCCAGGGGGCCCCGCGGGGCAGGGGGCGGGGAGGTCTCTTTGCCGCGGTCTGTTCCACCGCCTTCTCGGGGCGGGCACCAAGGCGGGTCGCTTCGTCTGTGCCCCGCTCTCCGTGCCGCATTCCTGGGTGTCGCCGTTCTGCTGCGGCCCAGTCCCCCTTCTTCTCCGGCGCACCCCCCCGGGGTCTACATGTTCAGCCGGGGTTGCCGGGCAGCCCCAGGCGCCGGGCACGGCCTGGCCGGCCGTCGATGGGCCAGCCTGGCGGGGGATTGGGTGGGGGGCTGCCAGTGCGCCGTACCCCAGGGGGCTCGTCCAGGGGGCCCCGCGGGGCAGGGGGCGGGGAGGTCTCTTTGCCGCGGTCTGTTCCACCGCCTTCTCGGGGCGGGCACCAAGGCGGGTCGCTTCGTCTGTGCCCCGCCCTCCGTGCCGCATTCCTGGGTGTCGCCGTTCTGCTGCGGCCCACGGGGCGCCCCTGAGCGCTGGTCCAGAGCTGACAGTCGGCAGCAGGCACCGCGGAAGTGAGTTGGCGGCCAACTGGGGGCACTCGGCGCGCGCCTGCGCTTGCCGCGGCTGTGGCGCCCCCCCCCCTGGGTGCCGCGGCCCTCTCGGGGCGGGTGCGGGGCCGCTGCCTCCCTGGCCGGCCTCTGGCCGCCCGCGGGCCGGGGGGGGGGGGAGGGGAGGGAGGGGGGGGGGGGGTGGGGGTTCCCCGCAGTCCCTCCCCTGGCCCCCTGGCGCCCCCCCTCGGCGGTCGTGGGGGGGCAGCCTGGTGGGTCCGGTCCCGGGGGGCCAGCCGCCGAATCGGGGGGCGCACTCTTCCCCCGCCACCCTCCATCTTTTGTGTGCCAGACCCTCGTGCTGGCTCTCGCTTGGGCCCCCCGCTCGCCTCGCTGCCGCCGCGCGGTGCCGGCGGGCCGGGGTGGGAGGGGGGTGGGGGGGGGCGGCGGTTCGCGTCAGCGGTTAGTGGTTAGCGGGCCACGGGGTAGTGGGCCTCCCCCCGCGCTCGTTGCCCCCGCCCTCTCCCCTACTGGAAGTGGTGCGCGCCCCTCCGCCGCGTCGTCCAGTTTGGGGGGGTGGGGGCCGGCCCTGCTGGGGGGGGCGTTCCCCGGCACTGTCCCCTCTCCACCCCCTCGCGCTCGTCGCCTGGGCAGGCGGGGCGCAGCCGTCACCTGAGTCGTTGGTTGCGTGGGGGCTGGGGCTGCGGCATCAGCGGGTTCGGCCGGCGGTAGCGCCATTGGATGAGGGCGTTGCGCAAAGCCCGGGGGAGCCAGTTGTTGACATCCGCATCCGTGATGCGGAGCACCGCTCCTCCCTCCAGGAAAGCCGGCCACGTCGGCTCCCTGTCCGGCCACACCGCCCGAACCACCGCCCAGAGGACCCTGTCGTGGTCCTCTGGGGCCGCCCACCCCCCGAGGGGCACCTCCTGGTTCCCTCCGTCCCTCCGGAGGAGCACAGCATCGAAGGGCCTGTTCCTCATCCACCTGGTGGTCCCCGAGCAGGCCCAGCTCAGCCACCCGTACACCTCCACCACCAGGGGGAGGGCCTCGCCCACCAGGGGGTCTGGGACCGCGTCCCGGTCCCAGTCTCAAGGCCGGCCCCCCTCTGCCCCCCGCGCCGGCTCCCCCTGCGGCCCCTGTGCCTGCGGCGCCGGCGCCGCGCCCCGCCCCCCCGCCGCCGGGGCAGCGGCCATCCGCGCCGGCTCCGCCCTCGGAGCGGGGGGGGGCTGGCTGGTGCTCGGGTCCTGGGGGTTTGGGGGGGAAGAGGTCTCCCGCGTCGGGGTCGATGTTGTAGAGCTGGGCGTGGTGATGGTGGTGGTGATGGGTGTGGTGCGCCGGCATTTGTTGGATGCCGGGGGGATGCACCGCACCGGCTGTACGTCTGGCTGCGGGGGCATCTCGCCTTCCGTCCCTCTCCCTCCGCCCTGCCCACCCCCCGCGGCTCTCGTACCCCGTCCTGTCTGTCCCCGGGGCCCCACGTCGCCCTTGCCCTTGCCCACTGGTCCCTTCCGGGCCCCCATGCCTTCGTCTCCCTGTCCACGCTGTGGGTCCCGTCCACTGTCACCTGCGCCCTGGCCTGCGGCGCCGGCGCCCGTGTCCTTCCCGTGCCCGTGCCCATGCCCCCGGCTGCGCCCACGTTCGCCGACCGCGCCCGGCTCCACTCCATGTGTCTGTGGCTGCCCGCCTTGGCGCCTTGCTCGCGCCCCTGCGTGCCCTTCCCATGCCCTTGCCCTTTCCCCGATCCGTGTCCCGCGTCGTGCCGTCCGCTGCCGGTGCTCTGTCCCCCTCTGCTGCCGCTGGCCTCGGCCCCCTGCCCACGCTTTTTCCCTCGCTCCTTGCCGCGTGCGCCCGGGCCTGCTGCCTGCGCTTGTCCTTGGGCACTGCCGTCCCCCGCTTCGCGTTTCCGTGGGCGGCACCCTGCCCCGCCTGCGCGCTGTCTCCCCCCTCCCGGATCACGCGCCGGGCGTCCTGTTGCTGCCGCGACTGCGGCAGCATGACGCCTAGCGGTGTACGCTCGGGCGCCGGGGGGCGGACGGGCCGTGGCCGTCCCGTAGGCCTTGGGGGGGTACAGCTTGGGGGGGCTGGTGTGGGCGTGGCTGGGGTTGGTGTGGGCGCGGTACTTCGTGCCCTACCTGCCCTCCGCTGCGGCTGCGGCGGCTCCGAGCGAGGCACCCGGGGCCCGCGTCGGGGCCAGCCCTCGCGCTGGCGGTGTGCCCGGGGCCGCGGTCGGGGCCGCGGCGCGGCTTGCTGGGGCTGCGGTCTCAGCTCCTTGTTCTGGGGCCCCCTCCGGGGGCGGGGCGGCAGGGCTCGCGGCCTGGGCGGCGGGGGCGGTCTCCTTGGCCGGCGCACGTCCCCGGGTCGACGGCTTGGTGTCGGTGGGGGCCGCTTGGGGCCGCCCAGCTGGCGGCGCGACCGGCATCGCCGCCTCTGCCAGCCGCCGCTCCTCGCGCTCCGCGAGGGTTTCCCCGGCGCATCCCGGGGAGACGGGGGATCGGGAGCGGGGGCGGCGGTGGTGGCAGGCGTCCGTCTGGGGGGAGCCATCGGAGTCCGACATCACTGTTATCCTGGTAGGCATGCGTGGTGGCAGGCGTGCCCTCTCCACTACCTCCTGGTGCATCTGTGGTGTGCCGTGGGCAGTGCTGTGCAGTGCTCTGCTGGGGGGAGGGGGGGAGGGGAGGGGGAGCCGGCGGTGGCGTTGACGTCCATCAGCAGTGGGGCGGGAGGTGGGTGAGCCAAGCAGCCCACACGTCGCGCCACAGCTACCAGTCTGAGGGGGGCTCAGGGCCCTGGGCCCCCGGGGGTCGTCGGGTGGTGCCGAGGGGAGCCGCACTAGGTGGACCCCCGTGATGGCGGTGACCTCCTGGAAGGTGTGTACCCCGTCACGCGCCGCGGGCGCCGGGAGGGGGGGGCGGGGCACGAGCGCTGCCCCGTATAGGTGGGTTGGGGTGACCCCCAGGACCCGCTCCGGGTCCCCGCGGGTTGTGACGACGAGGAGGAGCAGGGGGCCGCCCAGGCGCTTTTGCCAGAGGACCTGCCCCCTGTGGTGGGCACCCCTGGTCCTGGAGAGGGGGGGGGACAGGGTCGGGGTGGCCCAGTCTTGGGGTGCGTGCGTTGCCGATAGGAGGGCGGTGCACAAGGTGGGCTCCCTGGGCAACGCCTCGAACATGACGGTGTACCGGGGCGTCGGCCTGGCGCCGTCGTACGCCGGGTTGTTTGGGCGGGGGCGGGTGGGCGCCTCGTCCGCGACTTCCACGAATACCGTGATTTCGCCCACCTCCAGATCCTCATCCGGTGGATGCAGAAGGTGGAGTGCCGCATCCCATTCGGACACTCCTCCCGGGTACGTGGCCCGCGCCTGGTTCAGGTACGGGGCCGTGTCCCCGGTGCAGCGCGTCCCGAGAGCGTGCAGCAGGGCTGGCGGACCCCGCGCCCGTCAGCCGCAGGGTGTCCCCCATGGACAGGGTCCGGCCTGACCCGTTGAACGTGCGCAACTCCATCCAGTGCCGGTAGAGGGCTACCTCCGGGCTAATGAGCCCCGGCTGGACAGCGTTCGCAATCAGGTGCATCGCCAGGAGCAGCGTAGGGGCCGCCGCTCCGTTCAGGGCGCGGATGGCTGGAAGGGCGGCCTCACTGAGGAAAGCCGTTGCGCTGCCCGCCGGGTCCTGCTGGGCGGCAGTGTGTGTCTCGTGCGCTTCCGTTACCGCGTCCGCCACCAGGCCCCGGACGGCCGCCTCCTGCGCTCGGCGGCGGGCTTTTGCATTTTCCAGCCTGTTTCCCCGTCGGCGAGGCATGGTGCTGCGGGCTCTGCAAAGCGCGGCAGCGGGCGGGGGTCAGGGCGGGAACACGTGCGACAGGTGCGCGAAGGACGCGGGGTTCCGCAGGTGCACGTGGATCTACAGGAAGGCGGCGCCCGCGGGGCCCGCGCGTTTGTGTGAGGGGGCGTGTGCGCCCTTGATGCGCCGGTGCCAAGTCTCCTCTTCAGTGCGTCTGTGCGGGCCCGCGGGTGGTGCTGGTCAGGGGCATGCGGCCACCTGGGAGCACTGCACGCACCTGTTGGCGCCCGTCGGCGCTGCAGAGGATACTGTGTCGCATTCCCGGCAGAGGTGACAGGTGTCTGGGAGGTGGTACGGCGGCGCCAAGGGGCCGAGACGGCGGAGCCAGAGGTGGTCCCACCGCTGGCGAAGGGGGTCCCGGAGCTCTAGCAAACGGGCGCGGACGAGGCGCCGGTATAGTCCCTGCCGAGCGTCTTCTGCCGGACCTCCTGCCACGTGTCGTCAGGGAGAATCCCCTGGTCCTGGAAGGCGGCGATGAGGTCATCCCACGCCGGGTGGGGGTGCCCCCGGGGGGGGGTCGCCATATACGTGTGGCGCCCAGCGAGGTGGAGCACCAGAGCGCCCCACTGGCACACGTCCGCGGCGTCCTGGTGGGGGAGGGCCAGTAGGTTGCCGTCCGCGACCGCCTCCCACCCTGGCCGCAGCCCTTCGCAGCTGTCTAGCTCCTGGCGCAGAGCGGCTGCAAGGTTGGTAGGGAGCATGTCGCCCAGCCGGGACAGGGCGTCATCGTACACAGGCCTGCCATTTTTTAAGTGCGCCACGGTAAGCCGGGCGGCTCTGCCCTCCGGGGGGAGCGACCGGATGGTGGCCGCGTCGCGTCCCCATGTGTGTATCTCGTGGCTCGGAGCACGTTGGCGGTGTGGAGGACGATGCGGGGGGGGGAGGGGCGCTCGGATGAGCGAGGACACGTCCCCACTCCACCCCACTTGTGGCTGCGGGGCCCCTTGTAGCCATTTTTCTGCCGCCGCGTCCCACGGGTGGTTCGGACCTGCCCCGCGGATCATGGTGGCCCGTGGCCAGGTGTGCGGCTTCCACCCCTCGAGCAGGATGGCGGCGTATCGTTGGCGGGGGCCTCGGGGGCGCGCGTGGCAGCGCACCACCAGCCCCATTCGCGCGCCCACTCCTCGCCCACTATACGGGCCTCCCATTTGGTCATGGAGCCGCGCCCGATAATCCACGGTGGGAAGAGGCCGTCTTATAGGTGCTTCGAGAAACCCCCAGCAGGTCCCGTTACGGGTGGGGGTCTTCTTGCGGCGGGCAATCCAGGGTGCCATTCACCACACGGAGGGAGGCTACGAAGTCCTTGCCAGGGCGTGGGGGAGAGGGGGGGCACCTTAGCACCCCAGGGGTAACCCAGGGATGCACAGAGCAAAAAAAAAAGGGGGGGGGCAGCTGCCCTCTGCCGCGGTGAGCCATCGGTGCACCCGGGCCGCCGCGCCTAGGGGCTCGCGGAGGAGTTGCTCCAGCCGGTGGTTGCGAAGCTGCAACGCGAAATCCCCAAGCCCGAGCATGTGGTGTAGCGGGCTTTTGCGCAGAGCTGCGCCCCTGCTGCCTACCAGCCCAGAGCAGAAGACTTCTGTCCATGCGGCACCCGCGGAGCGCCACGAGGCCACCCATAGAGCCTGGTCCCCGGCCGGGAGGTGGCGGCCGCCTCTTGCACTGCCTGGCGGTAGTGGGGCCAGAGGACCCTCGAGTGGGCGCATCCCACGTGCATGTGCACCGGGGTCTCCCCCGGGCCGCCGCAGAGTAGGCACAGCTGCGAAGGAGGGCAACGCCGGAGAGCCGCTCCTTTCGGACGCGGAGCCTGCGTTGCACCGGCGTGTGGCTGTCCCTGGCCCGCAGCGCCCGCTGGTTGGTGGCCGTCACGGTGAGGCCCCGGGCGTGGACATAGGCTGTGGCGTGGGCTGCGCCCAGGGGTGTGTGTCCTCGGTGCGTCAGCGCATGGTCCCTCTGTGCCCGCTACGCGACCGCTCCGAGTGTCCGCATCGTGGGGGGCCGTAGGTCTCGGTGTCCGTCATGACTGGCGACTCTGAGCTGGGCGTGGCTGGCGCCCGGGGGCGTGTTCTGTAGGACGGTGTCCTGGGACGCTGCCCAGTCCGCCTTGTGTAGTAGGGCGTTGCTGTGATGGGAGGTGGCTTGGGCGTACCAAAAAGGGTGCTCGGTGTGTTGCCCTCGCGCGCGCAGGCGGTCCTGGGGCCATTGCAGGGGCATCTGGTTGACTACCTTCGTCGCGCCCGCAGGGACCCCCGTGGCCCGCTCGCGATCCGCGTGTCGCAGGAGGTGGAGGATGACTTCAGCGTCCACCGTACGGACAAATGGCTGGTGGGCGCCGTATTGCAGGGGGAGGGAGGCGGCCACCCCCTCCCCGCCGGGCACCGTGCCCGAGATGGCCACTGCCCACGTGCGGCGAGAGCGACGCTTTTGGCGTGCTTGCAGGGCCCGCCCCCCGACGCATCGGAGGAGGTGTGGTCCCAGGCCTCCGGGATCCAGTACTACCCGGTGGGGCTGAGCCATCCCGCATTGAGGTTGGCGGAGTGCCACCGGACGTCGGGGTGGCTGGGGGTCAGTTGGTCCATGCTCAGCGCCCCGGTGTCGCCAGGGCGGGCTGCTGGCCGGTCATGTAGTCTGACCTCTGCCCTAGCGATCGTGCTTGCCCAGGACCAAAGCGCTGTCACATGTTCCCTGAGCCACGCCGGGCCTCCGCGCTGGTGTACCACCAGGTCACCCGTGTCCTCTGGCTGGTCCTCCAGCGCGTGCACTGCCATGTGTGGGTCGTGCGGCACCTCCGTAACTACCAGCAGGGCTGTGCCGAGGGGGAGCCCACTTGGCCTGGGCTGGCCTGCCCCCACCTGCACTATCACCCACTGCTCACCGTCCGCGAGTACGTCGCGGAGGAAGTACAGGAGGGCCGCCGGTGGGTGGTATGCTGCCCCCTGTGTGGGGAGGGATAGGCTGCCCCGACGGCGGTAGCCCCCAACGTGGAAATGCAGGCCGTTAGGGGTCACCCCTGGCCCAGTGTGTGCGGTCGGCCTAGCCCTCGTGGGGTGGATGAGCCTCAGGCGGGGGTCCCGCGTGCCGGTGGTGTGGAAAAGGTGGACCAAAGCGTCGCGCCATCTCGGGTGGTCAGTGGGCCCCTGCTCGCGGCGGCAGCAGTGAAGGTGTTCAGCGGCGCACTGGTTGAGGCATTCCCGCACCGCCGTGGGTCACGGGTCGTCGTTGTCGGGAAAGAGTGGTGCGGCCCGTGTTGCCCATGCCACGGCGTCGTGTGTGGCACCGCCAGGCAGCACGTGTCGCGGTGCCGCAGCTTGGCGGTGCGCAGCGTTACAATGTTGCCCGCGGGGGACTGTAGTTGGACGTGGGCTGCCCTGGGGCACGCAAGGGGGTTGTGGAGGCCCACTCCCAGGGTGGCCAGGGCCCGGGGTATGCGGTGGACCCAGTCGCCCCCTGCCAGGGTTGTGAATTCTTGGACGGGGTAGTGCACCTCGTGGCATATGCCTTGCGCACTGGCGATCTCCCAGAGCATCCTGGTGACCTCAGCGCGCACGGAGGCCAAGCGTTGGTGGACGAGTGTGCCCACGAGGGCCACGGCTGCCTGCTGACACCGTGTTGGCACTCTCGTAAGCCCCAGGGTCCGGTCATCCTGCAGGCTGTCCCGCGAGGCGTCGAAGGCGTAACGCCCCCTGTCTTTCGCGACCTGGACCGTGATGCGGTCCAGGTGGCATGCGGTGTTGGAGTCGTCGGCGATGAAGGGGGCAACATATTGCGTCACTCCCCGCAGAATCGCCAGAATGACGTCCTGTACCACTTTCGGCGGCGCGAGGGTGTTGAGGCACCAGTGGTGCACCGCCGCCAGGCGCAGGCGGTGTGTGCGCTGCAGGGAGAACTCCCCGTCTGGCTGCAGCTGGAGTCCCAGGTAGGGGACGGAGTCCGCCGCCGGCACCCAGTGCCGTGGGTTTTCCAGGTGGGGACAGAGGCGCAGCTGCAGGCCCAGGACACCCTCTGTGGTGGCCATGGCGCACTTGCAAGCATTGAGCTCCATGCTCATCATCCCCAGGTACGCGGCCACTGCCTCCACACCCTCGACGAAGTGCTGCAGCGTGTGGGCCACTACCAGCAGGTCGTCTTTATAGGCCTGGATGAGGCCCCTTTCGGCCTCTCCGGGCGGACGCAGGCGGGCCCCTGGGCCCTGAGCAGGGGCTCCAGGAGGACGGCGTACAGCAGGGGGCTTTCAGGGTTGTTCTGCCGGACGCCGCGCAGCATGTGGACGGGCTGTATCATCCCGTGCGCAATACCGATGCGCAGCCACGAGCACGTGTGGAGGAGGAGCAGGAGGTCGATGACCTCTGGCGGCACGGAGAGGTGGCGTAAGATGAGCTGGAGGGCGCCGTGCGGGGCGGTGTCGACAGCCTTGCGGGCGTCGAAGGAGAATACGTAGTTGGGCCTTCCCCGTTGGAGCTGCTGCTGCGCCATGAACAGGAGAGGGCCGGTGCTGGAGCCGGAGAGGGCCCCCTGTTGCCAGTCGCTGACCACTCCGTGCCGCGTGAGCACCTCTGTGATGCGCTGGCTGAGGGGGCCCGTGAGCAGCTTCATGTCCAGCTGGCCCAGGGCTATGGGCCTGTAGTCGTCCAGTCTGGCAGAGCCTGGAACCTTGGGGCTGAGCCAGATGTGCGCGTCTCTCCAGTGCATCGACGGCGGGGCGCCGCGGAAGATGGCCCGGTAGGAGTGGACTAGGACCCACTGGACGGGTGCCGGGGGGGCCTTGATGAGACGCGCCTCCACGTGGTTGGGACCTGGAACCTTGCCATCGGCCTTGTCCAGGGCGGACTGCAGGACCTGCAAGGAATACTGCTGGACCTGGGCCCGGGCCCCCTCAGGGACCCGGGGCACGTGGCGGCTGGAGACCGCCTGCAAGCCGAGAAGGTCCACCGGGCGTTTGTCATACAGTTCCCGCCAGAAGGGGCGAACCGCGAACATCACGTCGTGGGCCTCTGTGAGGAGCGTTTGGGTGTTGGGAACCCGCACGTTCCAGAGGCCCGACGAGCCCGGGGCCTCTACCTCCATGGCCTTCCGCATGGCTTCTCACCACTGGGCGATGTCCTAGGCGTGACGCTGCCAGATATCTTTGATGGCGCGCTTGTGGTCAGCCGCCAGGAGTGGGCGCAAGTGGCGGATGTCCTCTTCGAGGGCGGCTGCTTGCCTCTCCAGCTCCTCCTGTAGCCGGCCCTGCGTGGCCGGGCGGAATCCGGGCAACGCACCTCGCAGCTGCTCCCTGAGCCGGAGCGCTGCCTCCGATTGGATTCCATGCCGTGCCACGTCCACCTGGTATGCTGCCGGCGCGCTCGCTGCCAGGGTGTTGTAGCTGAGGATAGCCGCCTGGAGCCGTTTCCTGCTCTCAGGGGGGTCCCCTCACGCCGGGTTCGTCCCTGCTGGGGACAGCTGCCGGCGTCCCACCACTTGGGCCAGGGCGTCATGCGCCGCGTGGAGGTGTTCGAACACCTTGTCCACTGCGGCTGCGGGCATGGACCCGTAGGCTTGCTGCTCTGCGGGGCCCAGCCAGGGCGCCAGGGAGGGCTCATCCTGTGCGGCGATGACTGCCGCCCACAGGCAGCGTCGGACATGCGCGGCCTTGTTGTCGTACGGGAGGAGGCGGCCCTCCGTGTGGCTGTAGGGCGTCGGCATCGCCGCGTGCCCTGCCGCGTTGAGGAGGCCTGGCAGGGCCAGGCGGATCGGGAGGCGGTCCGACCCGACGACTTTGGGGTGTGCCATGCCGCAGGCCCAGACGCTCCCCCGCAGGGACCGCGGCAGGAGGGGCTCGCTGACCAGGAAGGTGTCCATCCTGTGTCGGGACACGTGAAGCGTGGGGGTCATGTCCTCCACGCCGCCTGCCGTGAACCTCCGGAAACCGCAGTCCTCCCAGCCCACCTTGAAGTGCTCCGTGGCCGGGATGGTCATGGCATCCATGTAGATGTTGGTGTCGCCAGCGATGAGCACCGGGTGTCACCCACCAAGGCTGCGCGCCGTGGCATACATTTGTATGTTGGCTCAGAACGCCGCCCTTCCCGCCCATGGGGAGCAGCCTGCCTGCGGTCGGTGGACGTTTATGAGGGTGAGGCCTCCCCCGTCCGTGCGGATCTCCAGGGCCGCGGCCTTCCCGGGGACGGTTTTCGTGAAACTGAACACCTCGTGCTCGGCCACGTACTTGCTGCTGACCGCGGTAAGGAGGCCTCCCCCTCTCGAGGTGGAGGTGGCCCCTGTCTCTGCCAGCCGGCTGCTGAAGAAGGGGGTGTACCCCTTTTCCTGGAGCGCCGCGGCCACGGGCATATCCTGCGCCAGGGTGACGATCCCTGTTTCCCTGGAGCATGATGGTAAAGCCCCCTCCCCGGGGTAGCATGCCGGTGATGAGGTGCTCCTTGTCGGTACAGGCCGCCGGCCCCCGGCGCCGCCGGTGCCCGTCCTGGAGGGACCGGTCTGGTGGGACGAGGCCGTTGCGCAGGTCCCATGGGAGGAGCCATAGGGCGTCGTCCGCCGCGTCCTCCTGCAGTGAGCTGTCCCCCATCGGCATTGCCGCTGCGTGCGCTGGACCAGCCAGATCCCTTGGATGTGCTGGGGCCATGGGGTGTGGAGAGCCCGTTCCCAGCGGGGCCCACAGGGGGGCAAGGGGGGCCGGTCCCGCGGGGATGGATTCTTGTTTGGCTGCACCGCAAGCCCCCGGGGCCGCTCTGGGCGCCTCCTCCTCGCCCTCCGCGTAGCCGGGCGCCCGGGGCGGTTGGGTGCGGGGAATACGGGGCATGCCACGGGGACCTCGGTGCCCCCCCCTGGAGGATCTGGGAGGCCGCCTCCTTGTCGTCCACCCGGGCGGCGGCGTGCACCGCGTGCCACGCCAGGTGTTCCAGCATCGCCCCGCTTGTGTAGTACTTTTCTGCACATAGGGGGCATTTCGTTGGCTCCGTGGCCCCCTGTGCCGGGGGGAGCGGCACTGACTTTCGAATGGCGCCCTCCGGCGCTGGGTTGAAGGGCTAGTTGGCCGGCGGAGCGGTGTGTGGCGCCAGCGCGCGGCCCGGGGCCGCAGCATCGAGGGCTCGTGTCGCGGGCGCGGGTCGTGGAAGGCTTGTAGCCAGTGGTACGCTGTGGTCGCCAACGCCAGCTGGAGCTCTAGGTCGGCGGGCTGCGCCACTGTTGGCCACACCCCCGGCTTTGCTGCCTTGGCGTTGTCCTTCAGGTGGACTTGGAGCAGGAGGGCGTGGTGTTCGCCCTCCCGCAGCGCCTTGACGATCATGCGAGCGCAGTCCGCCACGCTGATGACGGCCTCGGGCCCCGGCAGGCGCTCAGGGTCGCAGATGGCGATGTGCGCGTCCACCGGGCTGCACATACAAACTACCCACTGCGGGTTCTGCTGTTTCTGTTGAACCACCGCCAGGGTAGCCGCCGGGTGGGCGTGCGTGATTGGCTCTGCGTGGAGGTCTGGGACGTCCCTGGCCCTGATGGCGTCTCCCTGCCATGCGGCCCGTAGATGCTCCTACGGGTCGGGGCTCCACACCAGTGCGGGGGGATTGGCCCGCCCCGGTTCCTGCCTCTTGCTTGGGGCGCTGACGGTGTGTAGCAGGACTCCTAGCGGCCATGGGTCCGCCGTCATATAGTAGGCCTGGGTGAGCCCCTGATGCCAGTCCACATGGGGCGGGAATGCCCCCTGCCTGGCGGTGCCGTGCCAGACGGTCCAGCGGCCCCCGGCGGGGATGTGGGACCGGTACCCTCCGGCGTGGCCGTGCAGGATGGCGTGGTAGGCCGCCGCCTGCACCACCAGCGCTTCTGCCTGCTGAGGCCCGGGAGGGGCTGCGCCGCCACCAGCGTCCCTGACGCGGGTGCGCTCGCGGAGTGTGGCGTGCCACGGGTGGGGCCCGTCGCGCAGCGGCCTTTGTATGCTCCCTGCGATCTGCGCCGGGCCGTGCCGGTGGACAAAACTCTCCCTGGTGTCTGCCAGTAGCGCCGCCGTGGCGACATACCGTGAGGGGTGCCGTCGGTGTGTACGTTGTGGCTGCCTGGTGGGGCCGCGTGTCTCGGCAGGGGACGTGGGGCAGCAGTTGCGCGGGCCACGGCGCCACGGGTTCCATGGTGACAGCTGCGACCGTGGACACCAGCGCCGTGCGGTCCGTTGGCCTGTATTGCCTAAGCCCCGCGGTGTCCCGGGCGAGGTGCCTGCAGGCTGCTGTCCAGGCCACCGCTCCGCAGTTTCTGGGGTCTGGCTCGGCCCTGTCCGCGTTGCTGCTTCCCCTCTGCTGTACTGTGGTGGCTGTGTCGGGCGGGGGCCCCTGTTGCAGCGTTTCTGAAATCTGCCTCGGCGGGAGGGCGGGCGGGGCCAGCTGCGGGAAGCTCTGCGCGCCCAGGTGCTCCGGATGCGTGTGGTACGGGTTCTGTCGGTGGTGCTCCAGGGCCGTCTGGGGGAGGAAGAGGAGTTGGTGCAGGTACCTATGGCCCTGCCCGGTGGACAGGTTGTGGAGTGTTCGCCCCTGTTCCACCAGGCCTCCCGGGTGGGCGGCCTCGACGCGGCGCTGCAACCCCAGGCAGCCCAGGCGGTTTTTGGGTTTGCAGGTAGAGCACCCGCAGCAGCTCCAGCGCAACGTCCAGCACCTCGTCGGTGAGCTGTTCCGTAAGGGCCGACGCCCTGTGCAGGGCGTGGCAGACCCCGGGTGTGGGGGCCGTGGGCTGCTCGAGCACCGGTCCCCGCAGGTACCGTGCACCCGGGTTCATCATCCACTGCCTGGGGTCGCTGAGCATTGCGCTCCACACTTCCCTTGTGAGGGCGTGGCGGGGGGCCAAGTGGGGGACCGCCCGTAGGAGGTGCTGGCACGCCGGTGGCGATCGCATGGGCTGCGGGCCTGCCACAGTGATCCACCTGCATGTTGTGTCGGGCACAATCGCCCCCTACTCCAGGGTCCCCATGCCCTCGGCGTGGAGTAGCCCCTGGCCCTGCACCAGGGGGAAATACGGGCTCGGGCGCCCGTCCTCCTCCCTTCACCGTATCCAGGCCGCTCCCGCCTGCAGGCTGCGGAGCAGGGGCACGCCGGGGAGTTGTGGCTGTGGGAAGGCCCCCTTGACGGCTTGGGCGGCATTAGCCAGGGTGCCCGTGGGTGAGCACCACAGCGGGAGGATCCAGGGGTCCGGCAGCGGTTGCGCCCCCCCCTGCGTCCCATCGCCACTCGGAGTCTGGCGGGGGGGCTGGGACCGTCCTTGTCTGCAGGAAGTGGCGCGCGCTCTTGTCGGGGTGCCGCCCGAGGCTTGCCGCGAGGCTGAACCCCTCGGCCGCGGGCGCCACTGGGAGGCCGCCCTGGGGCCTGCACCAGGGGAAATCCTGGTCGGCCGGCCAGGCTTGGAGGTCCCGGGCAATTTCCTCCGCGCTGCCTGTGGGGGTGTCATCCGGTGCCAGGTGCCACATGACGGCGAACACCGCCCATTTGGAGAAGGGCCACGCCCTCGGAGGGGTGTACACCTGGATTATCCACTGTGGGCGCGCGCGCTGCACGCGGGATGCGTGGAGCACCCCAAGGACCACATCCGCCGCTAGGACCAGCACCATTCCTGTGGGCTCTACAACGATCCCCTGCGCCGGTCCGCCGTGGCGGCCCCGGGTGTGCAAGGTGACTTCCGTTTGGCCCGTGTGGGCGACCCGGCCGACGGCCTCCTGGATGTTCACGCTGCCGCGCGCGCCCTCATCCAGAATCCAGCCCTGGGCCACTCCGTAGCGCAGGGCGGCGCGTGCGGCCGTGTGCCCCACCGCGGGCAGGGCTCCGTCATTGGGGCTGCGTTGGGGGTGTTGCTTGGGGCACCAGTCTTCTCCGGTGCAGTAGCCCCTCTTCCACGCGGGGCAGAGGGCGGGCACGCTGCCCGCCAGAGGCGTGGGCTGCGCGGGCGTGCTGCCCGCGGGGGGCTCTGGGATTATCTCAAGGTCGGAGTCCGCGCCCGCGTCCTCCCGTGGGGGGTCCCCTTCGCTGTCTCCGAGTCCCAGCGCCCTGATGACCTCGTGTGCCGCGTCCAGCGTCGGAGACCGGGGGCGTGTCTTGCGTGGGGCCGCAGGTTCCGCCATTGTTGTGTCGCTGTGCCTGAGAGCAGGGGACGGGGTGCGGAATTTCCGTGGCTGGTGCACGTGTTGTGGGCGCGGCAGGGCATGGGTGAGGGAGGTCGAACGCTGCCTCCGCGAGCTGGTGTCTCCGTGCTCGTGTGGGCATTAGGCGCTCCCCCTGTCGCCCGTGTGGCATGGGTCGCCCCGTTGCGAAAGGCGTCTGAGGTCAGGCGCTCTCCCTCCCCGGCCGCCCTCTTCTAGGGGGCTGCCGGGGTCCGCCACCCGCGTGCTGTGGGCGCGGGCCCGCAGGCATGGGAGCCCAGCGCTGTCCCCTTGGCTTGCATGCTCTGTGGGGGCCCGCTTGCTGTTGGGGTGGTGGGGGGCTGTCCTGGGAAGGTGGCCCTCCACTGCTGCGAGGGGCGTCTGGTGTCAGGCGCTGTCCCTCCCCCTGTTGCCCGTCCTTTGGGGGGCTCGCGGCCAGGGTTCCGCGACCCGTGGGTCCCGGGTGCGGTTGGTGTGGGCGTGGGGACCCAGTACCGGCCCCACAGCGTGTGCCCTCGTGGGCTGTCGTTGCGCGCTGCAGGGGAGGCGAAAGGGCGAGCCCCGGGGGGTGTTGCGTCCGCCGCTGCGAGCGGCGTCTGAGTTCAGGCGCCCCACCTCCCCCGGCTTTTCGTCCTCTGGGTGGGCCGTCGGGGTCCGCTACCTACGTGCTGTTGGTGCGGGTGTGCGGGTGTCGGGGCCCAGCATGCACTGTCCCCTTGGCTTGCGTGCCCTGTGGGGGGCTGTGTGCGGCGGGGTACCATAGGGGGTCGTCCCCGGGGGGGGGGTGGCCTTCCCCCTTTGGGAGGGGCGTCTGGCGTCATGCGCTGTCCCTCTTCTGGCCGCTCGTCCTCTGGGGCGGGCAGCCGGGGTTCCGCGACCCGTGTGTCCCGGGTGCGGTTGGTGCGGGGGTGCCGGAATGGCGTCCCCAGGGGGGGGGTGCCTTTCACCGTTGTGAGGGGCGTCTGAGTTCAGGCGCTCCCCCTCCCCCGGCTGCCCGCTCTCCGGGCGGGCTGTTGGGGCCTGCTACCAACGTGCTGTGGGCGCGGGTGTGCGGGTGTGGGGGCCCAGCACTGTCCCTTTGGCTTGCATGCCCTGTGGGGGCTGCGTGCCGCGGGGGTGGTCGGGGGCCGTCCCCCGGGGGGTGGCCATCCACTCTTGTGAGGGGCGTCTGGTGTCAGGCGCTGTCCCTCCTCCGGCCTCCCGTCCTCTGGAGCGGGCAGGCGGGGTTCCGCGGCCCGTGTGTCCCGGGTGCGGTTGGTGTGGGCGTGGGGACCCAGCACAGGCCCCACAGCGTGTGCCCTTGCGAGCCGTCGCTGCCTGCTGTGGGGGCGGCGGAAGGGCGTCTGCGGAGGGGGTGCCTTTCGCCGTTATGGGGTGCGTCTGAGTTCAGGCGCTTCCCCTCCCCCGGCTGCCCGCCCTCTGGACGGGCTGTCGGGGTCCGCTACCCACGTGCTGTGGGCGCGGGTATGCGGGTGTGGGGGCCCAGCACTGTTCCCTTGGCTCGCATACCCTGGGGGGGGCTGCGTGCCGCTGGCTTGGTGGGGGACGTCCCTGGGGGGGCTGGCCTGCCATCGTTGCGAGGGGCGTCTGGTGTCAGGCGCTGTCCCTCCCCCGGCCGCCCGTCCTCTGGGGCGGGCAGCCAGGGTTTCGCTACCCGTGTGTCCCAGGTGCGGTTGGTGTGGGCGTGGGGACCCAGCACGGTCCCCACAGCGTGCGCCCTTGCGAGCTGTCGTTGCGCGCTGCGGGTGTGGCGGAAGGGCGTCCCCGGGGGGGGTGCCTTGCGCCGTTTTGAGGGGCGTCTGAGGTCAGGCGCTCCCCCTCACCCGGTTGCCCGGCCCCTGGGCGGGCTGTCGGGGTCCGCTACCCACGTGCTGTGGGCGCGGGTGTGCGGGTGTGGGGGCCCAGCACTTGCCCCGTGGCTCGCATGCCCTAGTGGGGGCTGCGCGCCGCAGGGGTGGTGGGGGGCGTCTGGGTTCAGGCGCCCTCCCTTCCCTGGCTGCCCGCCCTCTGGGCGGGCTGTCGGGGCCCGCTGGCTACGTGCTGTGGGCGCGGGTGTGGGTGCGTGCGGTGTGTGTGGTGTCTGTGCGGTGCGTGCTGTGGTGCGTGGTGCTGCCCATCGTCTGTCCCCCTAGTGCCCCCCTCTCCCGTGCTTTCTTGCGATGTTGTGCTCGTCGTGTGCTTGCCGTGCCCCCTTCTTCGCGCCCGTCCCTCGCTTGGCTGCTGGCTACCTCCTGTTTCTTTCGTGGTTTCGTCGCTCTTTACTCTTTCCCCCACTCTTCGTTTGCCCGCCCTCCTCCCTGGCAGGCATCTTTTCCCTGCCTCCGCCCTGGTGTTTGTCTCGGTCTTTCTCCTTGCCTGCTTCCTTGGTCCTGGTTCCCGGGTCCTCTTCTTTCCCTCCTGCTGGGTCCTGTGAGACAGGGGATGGATGGGGGTGTGGGCCTTCGGGCGGCTGCACAGTACGGCCGGGCGTGTGGGGGTGGGCACGGCTCTACATACCTCGTTGGTTAACTTTGTTCGTTGCCTTCCCTGTTTGTGTGCCGCGGCGTGGCATGTAACATACTTGCACTTGTCCCTCCTTACCCATATCTTATCTTGTTTTGCTTGCTGCGGCGGCGGCACACTTGGTGTTCCCTCGTGCTCCCTATGCAAGCGAGCGTGCGGGGGTTGGCATTTTATCACTACTACTCCCCTTGGCTGGTCACACACCTTTGTTGGTCGTTGGCGTGGTTATCGTTGCGCTCTTCGTTGCGTGGCGTAGCGCGGCATGTAACATACTTGCACTTTTGTTTCTGTGTGGGCGCACTTTCTTCACCCTTCCTGTCCCTCCATACCATGTTGCTTGTCTGTGGCGATGGCGGTCGTGTCGTGCTTGCGGCGACTTGCATGTGCGGGCATGCCCTTCATTCCCTGTGTGTACGGCGTGCGGTGGTGGGTGCTGGTCACTTGTGTGTGTGTGGGCATACCTGTCTCTTCTTTTGCCAGCGTGTGGGGGTGGGCATGGCTCTCGGCTGTTCACTTTCGTGCGTTCTATGTAACATACTTGCGCTCTTAGTGGCGGTGTGTCGCTCCCTCTATGCCTACTACTCGTTTGTGTGCGGCGGCATACCTTTTGTTCCCTATGCAAGGGGGTGGGTGTGGGTATGTATTCCCGGCGTTTCTCGTGTCGCGGCTGGTATGATTTTTGTATTTTTGTAATGGCGTGTTGTTCCTTCTCGTGGTTGTGTGTGGTTTCCCACGCCCGTCCTTCCCGTCATTCTTGGCCTCCTTCGTATTCCTCCATACCATTTTGCTTCTTCGCGGCGGTGGTGGTCTTGTTGCGCTGGCGGCAGCATGCACGGGTGGGCATACCTTGCGCTCCCTTTCGCTCCCTATGTAAGAGGGCTTCCGGGCGGGGGTGGGCACGTGGGCACATCTCGGGACGGGCACGTCTCGATTACACCTCATGGTCACCCTTTTTGCCGTGGTTGCCGTTCTTATCTCGTGTTCGTTGCGTAGTGTAGCGCGGCATGTAACATACTTACACTTGTGTCTCGGCGGCCAGTGCGGTGGGTGCCGCTTGTGCATGTTGTGTATATTTAGTTTTTGTTTTTTTGTTTTTGTGTGTGTTGTGCTTCCCCTCGGTTGTGTGTGGCTTCCTCCGTGCGTTCTTCCCTCATTTGATGGTTTTGTGTTCCCCCGTTTTGCCCCTTCATACCATTTTGCTCTTCCGTGGCGGTGGTGGCCTTGTTTTGCTTGCGGCAGTACGGGCATGCATGTACGGGCATATCTTTTGTTCCCTATGTGTGCGGGGTTGGGCATAGTCATTCATTCGGTGACACCTCTAGTTGGCTTTCCTTGCTGGTGCGGTTATCGTTGTGCATTTCGTGGCGGTGTGATTTAGCGTTGCATGGCATGTGACATATTTGCGTCTTGGCGGCCATTGGTGACGTTGTTGTTTGTGTGTGTTTTGTTTCCGCTCGCTTTCTTTTGTTCTTCTTTATGTGTGTGTTCCCTTTCCTTGTGGTTGGGGCGCGCACAAGTCCCTAGCGCCACGGACACGCACTTTGCTAGGTGTTTTGGGGCAAGCAACGCTCAATCTCGTCGCCGTCGCGACCCTGTTGTTGTTCTTTTTCTGTGAGTGTCCTAAATTTTGCGACCTCGCCAAACAGCGGCGTAAAATATTTAGGGGGGTCCCTGAGGTCGTAAGGAATGATTTTTACCTTTATTTTCTCTCGCTGTGGGTCTTTTTCTTTGTTTTTTCTTCTTCTGCTGCGTCCGCGCGCGACACGTAGCACGGCATTTGGTAATTTGCATTCCGCTTTGTGTATGCCCAGCCTTGTGTGTGCACCGCCTTCTGTGTGTATGATCCTACTCCCTCCCCTCCCCCCCAACACAGCCCATCCCCCCCCTACCTCCCCCTACCTGCAATAGATCTCTAGTTGTATCCAAATCCATGCCGCTTGGATGTTTTAGATTATACTAGAAGCCAGCAGAGCAACAAGGCGGTGCACACCAGATGATGATCGATCCCTCTGTCCAAATCATGTAAGAACAAGGCGCTGTGGAACAGTGCAGCAAGACGGCAAGCGGGGCCAGCTAAATCAGTGTTATTGATTTCTATCTTGTTTTTGCACAGTCGCCGTCGCTGGCAATGCATGCCATCTCTGCGACAGTTTCATTCAGTTACACTCCCCTTCTAAGACAGTAGAGGGACGAAACTGCCTCATGAGGCAGACTGCTCTATGGACCCACACTGGTTTTTTCTTGTTCAAAGCGTCCCGGCACAGAGCAAACACCTGCATACAAACTGACTGTCATTGAGGAGCAGGGATGACAGGAGCAGCGACCTTGAATGCCCTACAGTACACTGTGGGGGTGGCTCACAATGATTTACAGTGGAGCTCCAAACAACATGCATCATGGACTGCATCTCTGGTCGCTGTCCATGCTGTCTGGCTTATCCACACACTGCAAAAAACAAAAAGCCAGCTTCAAACATCTGCACTGACGCACTTGAACTGAGCTGCTGAGGCTACACTGAAACCTGGGCCTGCATCTGCGCTGGCAGTACCCACAAGCATCCAAAAAAAAACTGAAGGGCCTGACTGCCAGCAAAACCAAACAGAAATACAAAAAAAATCCTGAAGCGGTACCTGAAGGTCCGTGTAAATCATGGCCATTCAATCATGTCATCCTGAAAAGATCCCCAAATGTCGGTGATGCCAATTCTTGCAGTACTCCTTCGGTTCAATCGAATTCAATCTCCCCGTTGGCAAACAAAAAAAGACAGTGCACCAGTGAGGCTTCACGTAAATTCGCGCACTGAGATGTGCACTTGTTATTCACCTCACTGTAAATACATGGTCCAAACACATGCAAGTCAAAGGAACAGAGTCAGAGGTAGGTCAGCTTTGTGTCATTGTTGGCCATGCCAAAGGCAATGATCTTAGTTCCCTGGTGATACATGTGCCAGGCATATTGGCAGAACAAACAAAGGGGAGGCACACAAATAGGAGGTGGGAGACGCTGACTGGCTGACTGGCTGACAGGCTGATACACCAGTGCTCCAGACTGGCACTGCACTGCTGCCTGTGATGCTGAGATGCCAGTTATGTACAAATGCCTGCCTGACCTCCCGATTGACCACTGCCCCCCCTGACCCCCGGCACATCAAATTATACCCCCCTCCTACCTCCCCCCTCCTACCTGCCCCCCCCACCCTCCCTACCTCCCCCCCTACTCCCCCTACCCCCCCCTACCCGCCCCTACATCCCCCCCCTACCCCCCCTACACCCCCCCCCTACCGCCCCTACACCCCCCTCCTATACCCCCCTCTACGCCCCCCTACCTCGAAGGTAATGGGGTGTAGAACCCTTGGCCACCCCCAGCACAGGCACAATCAAGATCGTGGATGTTTACGATCAAAAAGCATGCCGGGCAGATAAAAAGCATGCCGAAAGGTAAAAGACAGTCATGTACAAATAGATCTACAATTATTCATCCGCGCGCAATCGCGGCGCACATCCGTGCTACCGGCAGGCACCTGCACTCCTGCAACCCCCCCCCCCCCAAGCCCGCTGCACACCTGCTGGCAATGGCTGAGAAGCAGTGTACGAGTGCCGTGCCCGCCCACACATATCACAAAAAAGATAGTATCACGTTATCATACAAACAGTGGGCACAAGGCCATAAACGGCTACCCAGATAAAAGCACCCATGCCACAGTGCCTACAACAATGCACTGTTCACCCCAACAGCCCTGCACTGTGTGAAAGTTAGCTGTGCGTCGTGCTGGCACCTGCATGCATATGTTTCTTCAAACAAATATATCTTTTTTCAAAATAAAAAACAAATGAAGGCACTTCCACAGTCGCACTCCTGTGGGCAGTGCTGGTCCATGCCAAAACAAAATCGAAATCAAAAGCAAACAGACAAGACACACACAGAGCAGAGAGTATTGTTGTCTTTTTCCACATCACTCAGTGCATGAACCCACTTCATATTGTACACTGGGTCTTCATCTGTGCAACTGCGCTTTACTTTACTTCTCCTTTTGTCGCTCTGTCAGCATGCTTGCCTGTGAGACCAATAAAACATAAGAAAGCACCTACGCCTGACAACGCACACAGTAAGTATTTGGTGGGCCAGAACAAAATGGCGAACACAACAAAAGTACAAATACCATGCACACAGTCACGATGGGGCAAAGACACACCATGGCGCTAGCAAACGTGGGTAAGACAGAGCCTGCCCGTAAACGCAAAGCGATGAAGAAAGCAAACGACGAAAGAAAACGAAAGTACAGGTCCCAAGACAAACACACCGCGTAAACGAAGGGCAGCTTGTGTATCAGTGGGCGAGGGCCACGGCCACGAAGGGGAAGGACCAGGGGTCGTGGCACAGAGGGACAGAGCGCAATGACGGGCACCAGGGCGCACACACAGGAAGGGCACGCCACAACAAGAGGACCAGCACCGCCCTACCCCCAGCCAAAACAGCGCGACCCCCGGAGGCGCACGCCCGCCAAGATGCGCCGCCGAAGCACGGACTTCACGCCGCAAGAACCCCACCGGCTCATGCCCACCGACCACCGGACCCCGCACAGGGGATGGAGGGCACACACCCACACGGGGAGAAGGGACCACACCTACCGAGGGAGCCGCCGAGAACACCGCCGCGCAGCCCACCACCACGCCTTCACCGCCGGGCAACGACCCCGGCTGCAGCAAGGGCCAACACACAGGCAACAGCACAGGCACCAGAAGAGGAAGAGGACACGGCCGCGACACCCAAGACTAGGGGCAAGGACCCCCAGAGGACACAGGACCAAGGCACAGGCCCCCAGGAAGGGCAACCCCGCGGACGCCCGCCTGACCCTCCAACCCGAACGGCACACCCGGACCCCTGCAGCATGGATCCAACCAGCCACATCACCCCGCGCCCTCAGCTACCAGCCAGCCACATAACCTCGGCCCGCGTCCCACACGGCGAAACAGGGCAGTCTAACCAGCGCGGACCCCACCAAACGCCGGAACGGCAGTAGAATGGGCCCAGGACACACCACGACACAGCGATACACGGCGCAACACGAGGCAACCCGGCACACCGGACCAAAGCGCACCGCTGTGCAACGCACCACGACAAGGCACCCCACGACACGACACACCACAACACAACACGGCGCGGCGCGGCACAACAGGGCGCAGCCAGCCGCGCCACAGCACGACACACCACGGCACGACACGGCGCGGCACGGCATGACAGAGCAGCGTGCACCGCAACACAGCACAGACCAGCACGGCGCCGCACGGCAAAGCACGGCACGACACAGCACAGCGCACCAAATCACACCGCAGCACCAAAGCAAGGGACACTAACCATGAGTCTAACCCGAGCAAGCCGCCGCACGCCCCAGAAGGGGCGGAAACGTGCCCACAACCGTGGGACAACGCCACACCAGCCCGCCGCACACCGGCTAGGGGCCACCGCACGCCCGGCAAAGACGGTGACGGCCCGCCCGCACAAGCCGCCACCAGAAAGTTAAAGCGGGCACCACAAAGGCGGGGGGATACAGAAAGCCCCAACCCCCTTAACCCAGGACCACACGAAACCGCCCAGCGCAACCGCCGGGCCGGCAGAGCCAGAACCTAACCTGACAGGAGAGGCCACCAGGCCAAGCGTGTACATAACTCACCTGACCCATGGGGCTGGGGCATGGCCCAGTCAAGCGCAAGCACCCAAAGCAACCCGGTTAGCCACACCAAAGTCTGACCAGTGCGTGCACCAGCCCAGGAAAGGCAGAGGGAGGAACAGGCAGACCCCCCCCCCCAAGAAAAACAGAAACGAACACACACAACAGACGAAAAAAAAAAGGGGGGGCAACAGACAGACTGACAGCCGGGAAGCCTCACACCCACTCCACAAGAGGCGGGCAAACCCCCAAGGCAGGCAACACCGAAGGCGAAACCCACGGGGCCCCCTGAAAGAATACCGGAGGACCGCCCTGCCAAACCAGGCGACACCCAGCCGAGAGCAGCGGCCCACCAGAGGTAAGGACACCCCGGACACGCCGGCACACACCCCACTGGAGAAGTGGCGGGCAGAAAAAAAAACATGGGCGCAGCCCACACGAAAGGGGAAGGGGGGACGGAGATCAAGAGATCCAAGACCGGGACAGACAGCGGCGGACACCACAAAGCCACGACACGACAGGGCCCAAAACCACACCCCCCCCGCAGTCTGAAAAAAAATACAAAAGGGGAAGGGGGGGGAACAATTGCCACCCACGGCAACCCCCGCACACCCCAACGCCAAAGGCAGCCCCACCAGAAGGAGGCAGGAGACGGACGCGGCGCACGCAAGAGGCCACACGGCCAAACACCAAAACCAGAAAAAAGCGAAGTGCGTGCAAAACCAAAACCCACACACACACACCAATAACCTTAGCCACAAAAGGTGGTGCGCGATCAAAACCCGTGTCCAGGCACACACCCTCTAGACCCCAGCCAGGAGTGGCGAGTCTACCGCTGAACCCGACCCCCAACGCACGCACCACGAAACCCAGCCAGAAATGGCGGGGCAAAGCCAAAAGCCGAGCCCAAGCACACGCACCCTAGACCCCGGCCAGGAATGGCGGAGTCACCACGGAACCCAGACCAAAACTCAAGCGCCACACAACAATAGGAAACCCGGTGTCCATAGCCTGGGTACTGAGGCAGCCCGTGCCATGTGCCAGGTGGTAAGACTGCATCCTAAGGCCACCGCTGCCTTGGGACTCAAGGCGGAGCGTGCGACACCCAAGAGCCTCTGAACCCCAATACCAAGAGCATGCATGCATGCCTTGGGAACGGGATACGCCAGAAAGTCCGGTGAACCCCGAGGGTCCCCCCCAAAGGAGGAGATGTGCGCAAGCACGGAGGCACACCCTCCCGGCGAGACAAGTACGTCACGCTGGCGGCGATCAGCCCTCCCGGTTTTGCCCGGGGCCGCTTTGTTGGGGGCCACTAGTCAGGTCTAGCAGGATGTAAGTCGCCTCCCCTCTTCAAGCGCGGAGCGTCTTCCTGTTCGTCACAGCAGCAACGCCAGCGGGAACCATGGGGCGCTTCTCCACTACCGAGTGCACCTACCTACCTACCTCGTGTATCAGTATCACATAAAAAGCCCCAGTAACGACCTTTATCTCCCAATCAGAGCGCAGAGCAGAACTCGAATTTTCGCATTCCAGTTATTTGCATCATCAACAACAATTAAGGTTCGACGCATTCGGCTGTGGAACTAACACGTGTTCAAAGGAAAGCCCTACAGCGCGAAGCAGACACACCCATTACAAGTGCTTTATCACTGTTGAAAAACAACTCATTCATGGTAAGCTATTGTAGGCTTCAAGTAACCCAAATACAAGTAACTTCTGTAATTTGCGCCTCAGCGGCCTAAACAAGTAGTTGCAAAGCAAATAAACTTCTGCCGCCACACACCAGGCAAAGGAGCAGACAAAACAACCAGCGACGCGAACACCCCAATACTTTTGTTGTACACTCCCTCACGTCACCTTTTCTCCAATAACAGGTGTGGCCTACAAGTAAGGCAACCTAGGGAGCAGTAACTCACACCCGCCTACAGGCACAACTGCTAGACAACACAGCACACATACCAAACGACCCGGCATGCGTGCGGTTTCTAGTTTCCTCTCATCACAGTCCTTGCACCTGGAATGGCAGGGCGCCAACCCGCCAACCCAATGAACAACATGTGTTTCTATGGCCTCTGTACGCCTCTGTGGATTATGGTACAGCAGCGAGGAGCCACAACATGCCTGATTTGCGTTTTGCTTTGTTCGTAGAACAAAACAAAATTACACGAAGCGGTGCAAATTTTCAACCAAGGCACGCAGACATACCTCTCGAAAAATTCTACAGCCCCGGGCCAAGGGGAGGTTCCTGGCCAGCTGAAAGTTGGAGGGGTCGTTTGGGGGTTGGAGCGGGTGATTGTTGTGTGTTGCAGCAACCAGAATTGCTGTATCCATACAATATAGCACAATGTAGTACAATACACAGTACAGTAGAAGTACAAGTGCTGTACAAGTACAGTACAGTAAAGTAAAGTACAGTACAGTACAGTACAGTACAATACAGTACAGTACAGTACACTACACTACAGTAAATGACATGACAGTTCTGTACACTAAAGTACAAGACAGTATAGTACAAGGCAATACAGTACAATACACGGAGTACCCGTCACATGACGTGTCACATAACCTGCATGGAGCACATGTCCGACTTGGACCGGGATGTGCCCCAGAATTGGAACTAAGTGCTATGTGTCCAACACACCTTTGGAGCGTCGACCAAACCCCCCTGGATTTAGGAATGGCAGGGTCACCAAGTGAACCCATGATTTGGGACTGACCCAAATCGCCCACATGGTGGCTTTGGTCTGCCAAGCTCAGAGGGATTTATTGGCTAGGTCCGGGATATGTTGGGCACCAAAGTATGTACTCCCACAACATACCTCAGTTATGATGTGAATTGAGCGCAATATTGAGTTACAAGGTGGCCACTTGACATGATGACGGCCGAAGAATGGTAAAATTGAGGGCCTGGACTTCCGTTTCGGTCATGTTCATGTTCATGCCCAGTTTCTCGCCGGCGGTGGTGAAGAAATCAATAAGGGCCTGGATGGGGGATCAGTCTGAGCTGCAATACCATTTGTCATCAATGAAAGCATGTCCAGTATTGGTGAGATCAGTCCAAGGGGGGGAGGAAGGAGGCGTTGAAGAAGAAGGCATTGAAATACAGAAGAAAAAGTAGGGGGGACAGGGACCAGCCTTGATGGACACCCTTGAGTTGGGCGTAACGATAAAGGGTCCCCCCTCCGACGAGGGGGGCGTCCTTGGTGTCACGGTAAAGCAGCGGAAGGCAACGGATGAGCTCTGTTGGCAGGTTGTAGTATTCAATTAGGCACCACAGCATGTGAGACCACACTGGCAAATGTTTTTCTCGAAATCCATGTGAAGGTGGTATGAGTTTGGGTGTACCTGGAGGGCTTGGATGACCGCAAAAATGTGGTCTGTAGTGCGGCGGCATTTGAGTCCTCCCTTTTTTGCCAGGCGTTTACTACTTTGTATTAGGTCGTGAGCCCATCTAGCACGGCAAGCAGCCAGTTGGCAATCAGTTTGTCGCAGGAGTTTAGGAGGGAAATAGGGCGGTAGTTTACGGCTGAATGGAGGTTGCCCTTTTTATAAAGCACGGCCAGCTTGGTGTGTGCCCAGTGTGTTGGCAACACCTGCAGCATGAGTTTATTGGTAAGGGAGACCAGGACCTCGTTGCAAGAACGAGGAAGGAAGTGGAATTTCTTTGTGCATTTTTGCGCATTTTTGGCCATTTTTCTGCCATTTCCTGTATTTTCGGCTCAAACGTGCACGCAGTCCACATGGACCAATAGATTTGGGCCCCCCCGCTCCCCCGTCGCCATCCTGTCGCCTCCCTGTCACCTCCCTGTCGCTTTTTCGGCACTTTTGGCCCCCTGTCGCTCCCCTGTCGCTTGCCTGTCGCTTCCCTGTCGGTCCCCTGTCGCTCCCCTGTCGCTCCCCTGTTGCTTCCCTGTCACTTTTCATGCCGCACTCCTGTCGCTATTCTGTCGCTTCCTGTTGTTTCCTGTCGCCATCCTACTTTTTGCCTGCCGCCTTCCTGTCGCTCTCCTGTCGCCCTCTTGTCGCTCCTTCCTGTCGCTCTCCTATCGCTGCTTCCTGTTGCCTCCCTATCGCCCTCCTGTCGCTTGCTTGTCGTCTTCCTGTGGCCTCCCTGTCGCCTCCCTGTTGCCTCCCAGTCGCCACCTTGTCGCCCAACGTGGCAACCTGTCGCTCTCCTGTGGCTTGCCTGTCGCTTGCCTGTCTCTTGCCTGTCGCCTTCCTCTCGCCTCCCTTTCGCCTCCCTTTCGCCTCCCTGTCGCCTCCCTGTCCCCTCCCTGTCGCCGAAAGTGGTAACCTGTCGCTCTCCTGTCGCTTGCCTGTCGCTTGCCTGTTGCTTGCCTGTCACCTTCCTGTCGCCTCCCTGTCGCCTCCCTGTCGCCTCCCTGTTGCCTCCCTCTCACCCAATGGGTTACCCCATCGCTCCCCTGCTTCATTGTTGTGGCTTGCCTGTCGCCTTCCTCTCGGCTGCCTGTCGCCTACCTGTCGCTTCCCTTTCGCTTTCCTGTTGCCTGGCTGTCGCATTTTTGGCGTTTTTCGGGGCGAGGGAAAAAGAAAGGTTGTCGTTGTTGAGATCTTTCCCTTTTGCCTTGTGTTTCACCATCTTGTGGCTGGCAAGCATATCCATTCTTGTTGTCTCACTCTTTGATCCCCCATTTATTTGTGCAAATGGCATGATTTGGTTGTGAAAAACAATTCGACGCGGAAAGCCACAAACACCTCAAATGGGGAGTTCCATTGTAACAAAAATGTTCTTTGTTCAGGCCAGATTGTCACATTGCGCCTTAGCCAACCTCCCCAAGGGTGTGCAAAGCAATAATGCAAATCGCAGTTCAATGCTCCAATCGTTTGCCGTGTATGACAATCCTAAATTCCCAACACCCTTGTTGATCTACTATGCACATTTGCATGGCCGCTCAGCTGTAGGCTAGCAACCATTTTGTAAAATCTAACTGAATCTCACAATTATGTAGTACACACGCCGCCAAGAGGAAGTAGGTCAGCTCGTTATATTCGTACGATGCACCTCGACTCTTAACTCGATGAAAAAGGCCAAACTTCTTGATGTTGGAGAATGTGTTCTCAATAGCAATGCGCTCCTGAGGTGCAATGATGAAAGAGCAATCTACTATACAAATCAAACAGACATCTATTTGGCTATTTAGCATCCTCACAACATCCTCACGCACGTAAGCCTACCAACCATGTTGCTTTTCTCAGCCTGTGCTTTTGCTGATGCAAAATGGGCTTCAATTTCTATTCCATACGCTGCCATTTGATCCTTTTTTTTGGTGGCCCGGATTTTGCCAATGCAAAAACAGCTTGAACATACAATCTACCTCTGCTCCTGCCCAGCCAAAAAATGTCCCATCATACGATTCATACCCATTCCGCTTTCGAAGGCTTTCAAACATGTTGTTTTTGCAGCTCATGCTTCTGCCCGTGCAAAATAGGTTTCAACTTACGTTCCATGCCTAGTCTATTGATTTTTGTATTTGCCAATGCCTTCCTGTCGCCTTCCTGCCGCCTTCCTGTCGCCTTCTTGTCGCAAAAAAACACCCTGCCGCTCTCCTGTCGCTCTCCTGTTGCTCTCCTGTCACTTTCTCCTGTCGCTTCCCTGTCGCTTCCCTGTCGCCGCTAGCCCTGATGCCTCCCTGTCGTCTTCCTTTCGCTTTCCTGTCGCTTATCCTGTCGCTATGTCTTGTTTCCTGTAGCTTCCCTGTCGTCTCTCTGTCGCCACCCTGTCGCCGCCCTGTCGCCCTCCTGTCGCCCTCCTGTCGCAGCCCTCCTGTCGGCTTGCTGTCGCCTGCCTGTCGCTACCAGTTGCTTTCCCGCCGCTTTCCTGCCGCTTTCCTGTCGCCACCCTGTTGCCACCCTTTCGTCCTCCTGTCGCCACCCTGTCGCCTTCCTGTCGCTCTCTGCCGCATTCCACCGTTGGCTGCCTCGCGTGGCCCGAATCTAATGGACTACATATGGTATGTAGCTTGTGCACATTGGTCCCCATGACTCACACACCACGTGGGCGAACCGAATCGCCCACTCACAAGGAGCTATGCCAAGGTCAGTGTGGACACTTTCGTCATTTTGACACTTGTGGGTACCAATTCGGCCATCACCATGCCATGGCAGATGGAGATCTTTGGGACTCACGTACGTTTGGGTCAACATTTGACTCGAATTGGCTCCCACACCGAACGTTGAGTCCCGTCTCCAAGCCATCATGGAGGAATACCCTTGAGTATACTTTCCAATTTTGGCTCATTTTTCGGTTTGCCAAAACACTTCTTTTTGGGACCCCAATTTCAGCCCCCCATCTGGTCAATTGGCGCCCCCATATCTTTAGGCCCATGAAGATCCCGGACCTATTTCCAAGTCTTGCAGTTACATATGATCTTAGGTCCTGCCTTCTATGCCATGAGCCATGGGTCCCGCCCTGGCTGCCCAGGGCAGCCATGGGAATTACCTCCATTTTGCCTATCTTTGCCAGTTGTGAGGTCTTGAGTGCACCGTTTTAGACGCCCCCGTGGATGCACTATTGGTGGAAGTTTGAGGCCTAAGTCCTGAGTGCCCATTGCTCCCTTGCTTTCGCTGTGGGACCTTGTGTACAGTCCATTAGGACATAAAATCGAATTGCTGAATTCTTGTGTTTTGAGGGCACTCCCCGACTCTGTATCCCCATACCCAATGGAGAGCGGAAACTGCCCATTTGTATGTAGGTCGGGTATGAGGTCTTGTGTTCATATTTGTCCATTGTCCGTCCCTTCGTCTCGGGGGACGTCCATTTCTGGGCCATCCTTCCCTTACGAAGAAGGAGTCAAGGGGTAAAAGGCGCGCAGGGGGACGAGGGGACGGAGAGTCGCCCCCCGGTGTAGCCATTCCGGCAGCCGGGTATCCTGCCGGAGGCGCAGAGGGAGGTGCAGGAGGAGGCCTAGAAGAGAATCAGGGGCGAGGCAGCGAACTTGACGCGAGGAAGAGGGAGGTGGCGGAGCAGGAACACAAAATGATGGAGGGAGGAGGCTGTGACAGCCCGCAGGCGGCACAGGGTCATCCCAGACTTTGAGGGGGACACCTCCCCCCACGTATAGGGAGGGATGGTCACCGTCTGCGAAGAGGGCAGGAGGGGAAGGTAACAACCGTGGGCACGCACGGGGAAAGTGGCGCCAGATGGAGGAGCGGGGAGAGGGGGGCGCAGCGGGAGCGCTGCGGCCCATCAGCCACAGCCCAGAGCCGTCAGAGACGGACTCAAGTTCTGCGCGGCATTCTGCGCGGCTTGTCGCGAGGAGGGAGGAGGGGATGGTCCGGGGTCGGAGGGCGGAGGAGGTGGTGGAGTTGGTCCCCTACGTGACGTGGACAGGGAGGAAGAGAGGGGAACAAGAGCGGCGGGGTATCTGTGCGTTCCAGAACCTGGTCCAGGGCGCGCGCAGGCCAGAGGACAGGGGGCTGGAGATCGCAAAGAACAGGTGGGGTAGGATGCTGCGGGAGGCGCTCCCGGGGATGGACCTGGACAGTCCAAGGGAAAAGGGGGTAAGGCTCAGGATGCAGATGCAGCGGATACTGCCGCAGAGAGAGGGCTGGTACTGAAGGAGGCAGAGGACAAGGAAATGTAGAGGCGTGGAGCAGAGGGGAGAGTATCTGTAAAGGGCAACGTGATGATGAGCACGGACCACAAGGGGAGAGGGAGGAGGGCAGGCACGGGAGGACGTTCAGGGGGGCTGCTGCAAGGCTGGTTCGCACAATGGAGATGTGTGGGCGCATCATATCGGCACCGGAGGCACGTGATCTCGGGGCTGCGACACACGGAGGAGGTGACGGAGGCGCGGGACGTGCCGAGGGACGCGACAGACCCGGAGGTCCAGGGGATGATGCCCTTCGTGGACGTTGCGCTGGATCACATGAGGAGCGGGAAATCAATGAGGCAGACGCTGAGCGCACGTGCCCCCGGCGCCGGACCGTGTACCACATCTACATCCGCAACGGCTGCGGCGGCGGGGTGCTGGACGGCCGGCTGATGCGCCTGCTGCACGACTGGGCCCACGAGAGCGGTCGGTACGGGCTGTTCTGCCCATTTTGCCTCTGGGGGCTGCGCGTGGCGTACGGCAAGGCGGTGGAGGGCGTCGAGATCCACATCGAGGGCCAGGTTCTGGACGCCGGGAATGTAATGACTGCGCGTGTCTGTGTGCCCACGACTAGCTGCAGATGCCAGACCTGATCGAGCGGCGGAACAGGCCCTTCAGAGTGACCCCCATCGTCCTCACTGAGAGCCTGCTCAAGGCAAGGGCCCAGCTTCAGCGGCACCTGACGGCTGTGGGGCAGCCTTGTGGGCTCCTCGTGCAGCACGACGCCCAGCGAACCGGGAGGCACATTTCGAATCTGCCGCCACAGACACGCAGAGCTTTGGTCGAGATCAGTGGTGGCATGAGACCACAGGGGACGGTGGGGTTCGGGAGAAAATGTTGCCTGAGGTTAAGTAGGACTCTAAATAACCACAGGCTCAGACAAGGGGTCAGTCCAAGGGGGTGACCCAGAGGTTACAGACGAGGGGTGAGACTAGGGGACGGGAGTGAGAGAAAGAAGCAGAGGGGCAGAGAGAGAGGTCGGGGCAGCAGGGCAGGGCTGCAGCGGCGGGGGGCCGGTTACAGACGCAGGGTGCGCGAGAACGGTGGCAAACGCGGCACGCGAGGCGTGACGGGCAGGGGGCAGACGAAGGACCACAGCCCGCGACAGACCGCACAAAGCGTAGCGCAATGGCGGCAAAACAGGACAGGCAAGGGCACCACATCGTCCGTCGGACAACAACATGGCAAAGTGCCGCATTGAGCCATACCAGCCGCCCCGCCCCACCATCGGGGAGCTGATGAAGCGGAGGGCAGCGGGGACGAACGACGGGGGATTCTGCCCGGCGGGGTACCCGAGGAGGCCGCCCAAGCCAGCCTATCAGGAGGTGGATCGCCTGCCGGCAGAGCGGCGCGTGTGGGTGAGAAAGATACAACAGTGACGAGGAGGGGAGCAGCGCGGCACACACGAGGCCGGCGAGGAGCAGTAAGGCGGGGGAAGAGCGAGAGGCGCGCGATGGAGGGCAGGGCGGGGCGAGGGCGCAGAAAGGGCGTCACAAGGGAGGGGCGCCCACTTGGCTTGGCCGGGGAACGCCAAGGGGAAAGCTCCACGGGGGCGAGAGGACCAGAACAGAGACAGGAGAGGAGCCAAAGCAACAGAAGTCCAGTGATGCTGTGTCGTGCGTGCCTGAAGGGAGGAGCGTACAAAAAAACCAAAACACAAAACCAACAAAGCAAGGACGCAGGATGACCCCTCCAAAAAAAAGCGAAAGACCCGATACAGAAACAGACACACAGAGGGGGCGGGGGGAGAGGGCAAGGGTCCGCACAAGGGGAAGAAAGATCCGGACAGGGAGGGGGCAGTATTGGAAGGAACCCAGCGGGGGTACGGCACACGGAAAAGGAGCGTGAAAGAAGGGGTACGAGTAGGGGCAACAAGTGCATGGGGCGCAAAACGGTCCTTTGGGCCCGTGCCACTGGGTTGCTGGCGGCCCGGTGGGGTATAAACACGCAGAGAGGGTCAACGGGATGCGAGGCGCGGGTGGGCCAGAAGCCCCAGTCGTTCAAGTCCGGGGTCCGGCAGGAGAAGGCAGCCAGAGCACGGAAAGAGGGGAGGAGATAGAAGCGACCCGTGCAAGCAGCACGTAACTGTCCCGGGATCGATGAGGATCCAGTGGGCCCGTGCAAAAGGGTTGTTGGCGGCCCGCTGGGATATAAAGACGGGATGAGGGACAGGATGAAGTGACGGGGCCAGGGAAGGGGTGTGGCAAGAGCCGAAAAACGGCCCCGAGGAGTGGAAAACCGGACGCGGGGACTGGGCCACAGACAAGATTGGGCGAACGAGCACGGGTAGTCGCAGGGTGGCGATCGGAACTGAGCAGGGTAAATCGGGCGACAGAAGGCGCCACGCAACATCCCCGTGGGACTGGGAAACCGGTCGCCATGGAGTGGTGAACTATGGCTGAACCATGGAGAACCTGACCACGGGACGTCGGGAAAATGCCCTGAACTCCGTGACAGCCGTGAGGTGTCCGCAGGGATGAGGGTCGACCCTGAGGCCCCTGGGTCAATGGCGTGAGTACACGTAAGTTCACGCCTGAGCAGGGCGTGCGCGAGACCAAGGGTGTAATAGGACTGTGCTGTGTATGGGTGCGCGCGTGCGTAGAGGAGATCTAAATCAGATTTGTCATAGACAGAGATTACACATTTGATTATTAAATTCAATGTTATTATGTCTTACTCTTTAGAGTCCATGGATGAAATTGTGTGTTGGATGATTCGGGGTTCAAGTGCTGCGCAAGGGGGTGAGTGACAAGGTAGATCTGGAAGTCAAGAAAAGATAGGCACCAAGGGAATCAAGGAATCACAACAAGTACATCACAATCCACGGACTCGATTCCTTGACGGAGTACAGATTGCGGTCACGAAGCTCCAGAACATGCAGCAGGAGCTAGAGTTAGACAGTGCCGACCTCCTTCATCTGTTGCGCGCAACGCGTAAAGCCCAGGACAGAGCCTTGCAAGCGCGCTGCAGCGCGCTACTGTGTGTTGGAGGAGGCATCAGAGGAACATGCACAATGAGCAAAGTTGGAGATTGCCAAGTTGACAGCTGAAGTTCGCCTTCTAATAGAACGAGCGGAAGAGTTGGTGGAGGCGAAAGAGAGGCTGCAGAAAGGAGTGCGTGCATTGCAGCGTGAGATTCTGGTGTTTGGTTCAAAAAAGCAACGAGGCGGCGCCAGAATTCAAAGGGCGCGCCGTGCAGCCGCCAAATGGCAGCACTCGGAGACTTCAATGAACGACAGCGCTGACAAGGGCAAGACTCATGAGCCCAGCCAGGCTGTGACTGTGGCGAAGACGAAGATGGATCAACAGGTTAATGGTTTTTTTTTTCTGGTATTTCTGTGTTCCAGTGTTTTGGTATGTCTGTGCTTTTGCTTGATCGCTTCGCTTCGTTCGTTTCGCTGCTTGCTTCGTGTGTTTTTCTTTCGTTGTCCTTTGCTTTGCTTCGTTTTGTTTCCTCCTGGCCTTGTTGGCAGGTGAGAAAGAATTGTATGTGGTGTTGTTTGTGTCCTTGCATTTCGTTTGTCTCGCTTTGTTTCACTTTGTTCTGCTACGTTTCGCTTCGTTTGCTTCCCTTTTGTTGTTGTTTGTTTCAGTTCTCTCTTTCGTGTCAGTGTTTTATTTGTTTTTCAGGCGATGGTCCTCATTGCTATGGGTACGACGCCAGAGCCGGACAGCCAGTTATGGTATGTCCGTGCCTGTGCCTTGGTGTCGTCGTTCGCTTCGTTTTCTTTCACTTGCTTTTTGTTTGTGTTTTTCGTGCTTGTTTGATTCTAGATTTACAATTTTACATTTTCGCTTATGAAGTTGTTTTGGATGGGCTCGAACAGGTCTGCGCGTGTGTACGTGTGTGTGTGTGCGCGCAGTGTGATGGCCCTGACAGCCTTGCTCATTTTTTTTTTGGCCCTGTTGCCCCAAAGCAGATAAAGGGGCTAGATCATTATTGCTCAAGATCTGATGATCCTGAATGTGAATTTTGACTTTGGTGTTATAGTTCTTTAGGTCAGTTTTAACCTTCTAGGTGTGTTTGTTTTTGTTTATGTGTATGTAGGCTTGTCTTCGGTTTTCGTGTTTGGTTGATTTTATAGTAGTTTCGAGTGGCAGTTACTTCCACCCCTCTGTTTGGCTCTTTGGTTGGGCAGGGCGTTCATTTTGAGTGCCGACAAGTTTGGTTGGCTAGGCAGTTGCCCCTGGGTGGCGGTTGCATAGAACAGCCTTTCGCTTTTTAGTGAGGTAGGACGTGACCTTCGTCCTCTTTGTTTCTTAGGCCCTGACCCAGCTGGGCCTCCATTAGGGGAAGAGTTAAACTTGGTTCCCTGTTTGTTCCTCTGATCTTTGGGCGCGAAGCCTGTACCCCTCCCCCTGTTGGTAAGGGTGTTGCGACGCCCCAGGGAGGAGTCCCTCACTAGGTGGGACAGCGCAGTGAAGCGCTACACCCTGGCCAGTTTTTGGCCTGATTTTTTTCTATGCGAACGGCGCCTTCGCCGTGGGGTCGTGTGGACCCCAGTTAGTCAGTTTGGCTCTTTCTGAGCCTCAACAAACTTGTTTTGTTTGGCATGAGCCGCTTTTGTTTGGCAGCTCCGCAACTGCCTACATGTTTGCTTTCTTCCTGCTATATATCCACGTGCCCGTGTGTGTGTGCATGTGTCTGTTGTGTCCTGCGTTTCATTGTCTTCGGTTTGAGTATTTGGATTATTTTGAAATGTTATTCTGGTTGATTGGCGAAGCCGCACTACCACACACGTTCGGGTGTGCAGTGCTGCTTGCATTGCTCTTCGTTCTCGTTTTCGCTTGGTTTTTTTCTCTGACTGTGCAGCCAGCGACCAGTGCTGGTATCTCCTTGCTGTTGTTGGTGTGCTACTGTTTCGTACATGCTCTGGTTTCAGTTCGTTTTTCTTTGGTTGTGCGCATCGATTGTCTTCTGTGTTTCTTTTCAGGTGGAGTTGCTGAAGCTGCTGGAGTCCCAACAGGAGTTAACTGAATGAATGAAGTAATTTATATAGTGCGCATTATTGCAGTGTACATCATTTAAGTTGGCTTCAGCACGCTGGCACTTCAACAACAAGATTCATTTATTTGTTTTGTGTTTGGTTTTGTACATGGTTTGCTTGTATGTATGGCTGTATGTTTTCTAACCCGCGTCCATCTTTTTTCAGAAACCTGTTAACGGTTCTCTGTTTTGCTGTTTCATTCCCACCCCCTTTCCCACCCAAACCAGCTTTTAGCATCTCTTTTGCCCCCTGAGGTGCAACACAGTCAAATTAAGTTTTTTTTCCTTTTGCTGGATGGTGCAGCAGCACAAATCAGCACCGCCAGCCCCCGCCAGACAATGTCTCTATTTTTGCTGTTATTGTTTTTTGGGACATTTTTCTCGGTGAGAACCCCCTGTGTTTACAGTTGGGTAGCACTGTGTGGTCAGAGGGAAGCAGAGTGGTACGAAGGGACCCCAGGGACACCCTGTCATGGTAGGTACCCCCCCCTATGCCGGATCCACTAAAAAAAAACCGGGTAGGGTCCATAGGGCAGTGGGTAGCAGCAGTCCGGGACAGCAGCCCCCCTGTTAGGGCCTGCAGAAGTCCCACACCAGGTGGGTGGGCAGTAGGTAGCTAACCCAGCCCAGCCCCGCGATCCCTCGCAGCACAGTGACTGGGCACTGCTCAGCCCCCCCCCGGCCCCCGAAACAGTCCTATCACTTTCCTAGTGTCTATTTTTTTCCCTTATCAGACCATGAATGGTCTTGGCAGGGGAGTGGAATAGGACTGTGCTTTGTATGGGTCCGCGCGTGCATAAAGGAGATCTAAATCAGATTTGTCATAGACAGAGATTACTGATTTGATTATTAAGGTCAATGTTATTATGTGTTACTCTTTGGAGTCCGTGGATGAAATTATGTTTTGGATGATTCGGTGTTCAAGTGCTGCGCAAGGGAGTGAGTGACAAGGTAGATCTGGAAGTCAAGAAAAGATAGGCACCAAGGGAATCAAGGAATCACAACAAGTACATCACAGGGGGAATGCGGAAACAGTGTCCCCCTGGCCTCCAGCCTCGGATGCACAACAACCAAGTGCATCCGGGAGCCAAGTGGGTACTCCAGCCCGTGAGGGATGGGGAGCGGTGTAATGCGGTTGAGAGCGGTGCTGCGCTGTCGGCGACGGCTATCCTCAGGAAACCCGCCTGCAGGCGCCTTAAAGACTGTGCTTGGGGGGGCAGACCAGAGGATCCTCCGACGGGGGACCGGAAGGAAGAACCGTAAGGGCAGTGACTGAAGAAATCCTACCACTGGTCAAGCCCCAAGGGAACCTGATTCAAGTTCTCGGGCGTGGGGTAAGACGCCAGGGGAACTGATGGGGGAGAGCCAAACAAGGGGATCTCAGATGAGGCTTCGGGCGCGGCCGCCCTTACTTACTTACCTCTGCACAAGGTGTACCCTCATGTCGAGATGGATCTGAGCGTGATTGGTGACATTCAAAAGGTACAGCACCTGCCATATGATCCAAAGCCAGAAGCGGTTGCCAAATCTATTCACAATCTCGGTCAGAACTTGAAAAAGCTTAGTCCTGGGGCTCTCAGTGACCAGCAGAGGTTTTTGCATATGGCATCCAAGATCAATGACAACCACTTTGCTGAGTGGACCAAGGACCAAAATGTCTGCAGGCGGATGCATGCATACCAGGAGTTGGCTGATCTCAGGGTGGGGCCTGCGGAGTTATGAGTGGCTTTCAAGCACCTCGCTATGAACGGAGGCGTTGTTATGGGCAAAACGAGCACAAGCAGGTACCATGCCAAGAACAAGTCATCCACAGAGAGCGCCTCAACCTCGTCCCAGCACTCAGGCTCCCAGGGCTCGAAGCCCAGTGAGAAAGGGGACCTAGAGTCATCTCTGATGACGCTCCAGAATATTGTCGCAGACCTCTGAGTATCTCAAACAGGGGAAAAGGGTAAAGGAAGGGGCAAAGGCGGCAAAGGGCGTGGCAAAGGCCCAGGTGCTGGCCGTGGCACTGGAAAGTCTCTATTCGCAGATGCGGAAGCGTTGATTGCTGAGTTCAAAGGGAGGATTCAATGCACGTATTGGGGGAAATTGAGTCACCATTCTGACCAGTGCTTCAAGTATCAGAAGCAGCAGCGGTTTGAGACACTCAAGGCGTTCCTAAAGCAGCAAGGGTTCTCAGACGAAGATGCAATGAAGGTAACTTGTGAGATGAAGAAGCGTCCTGAGTTTGCCGAGGACAAACCTGGCACACCCGCAGCGAAGCCCAACCCAGCAGCCAAGCCAGCTTCAGTCCGCTCAGAGAAAAGTGAGGACCCTGCAGCAAAGAAGAGGAAGTGAGAGCTGCAGTTGGCAGATGTGGACAGGATAGTGGAACTGCTTAGGCCGACAGCAAAGGAGGGGCTCACACTATGGCTAACAGTTAATGTTGAGGGGACCAATTACCCCCGGGTCCTTGATACTGCAGGAACTGGCTCAATCGCTGCTTCAAGGATCGTGAGTGATCTGAGAAGGAAAAATCTTTGTGCTGTTCGGATTGGCCATGGGAATTGTACTTACAGCGAAGGGGGGGAAAGAAGTCGATGTCGTTCTGAAACGCTTTGGGTCGAAGCGCACCTGCATTGTCATGGACACGACTGCCTTTGATGTATGCATTTGGATGAAGTTTATTCAAGAGAACTCTGAAGTTATTGTGGGAATTCGGTTAACACCGTCTCAATTGATTGTGAGGAACCCCGAGACGTAGCAAGTGGACCTGGTACCGCTTGAAGAGATTCAGGGGAAAGCCTCCCCTGATCACGAGGAGCATGGATTGTCCACAGGGAGGCAGCACTCATTTTGTCATGGGAAGTAGTAGTCGTTCCGTTTGCCACCAGAATTCAACGCACCAGTACTTGCAGAGATGGGAGACCGGGTATGTACCGTGGATCTGTATGCGAAATCGAGAAACAACACCGAAGCTTTGTATTGCACAATACTCAATTCCTGTTACGGGTATGATTCGTCAGGTCTGAGACTCTGCTGGGTGAATCCACCATGGTCTCGTAGCCTGAAGATGCTCACCACAGCCGCTCTAGATCGTGCTAAGGTGGTTGTTATGGCACCGGACTGGGGGCAGACTGGAGAAGGAGCGAAGTGGCAACCTCTATTTGACAAACTGACCAAAGTCAATGTACCTCCACCGGACGTGCCTTTGTATGTGCCCAAAGGGGCCAAGACCCCCTTACCAGCTCCAGGTTGGGGCTCTACTGCGTCTTACAAAGATGCTTCTGATGGATCAATACCATTGACATAGATGCTTCTGATGGATAAATACCATTGAGTGCTTTGGACTCACACATTTGCAAGTGGCTACGCATAGTGAATCGAGGAACTAGGAAAAGAGCCCTGGACTGGATGCACCACATATGGCTGTCTCACCAACTCCTGCCAATGATCACGAAGACGAACTCTTACCACTGGAGGAATTCTCAGAAGCTTCAGAACCAGATGAAGAAGTTGGGGGACCGAAAACCTGTGAATTGGAACGTCAAGACGTCTGGGACGATGGAAGACAAGTTGATGGCGGTGAACGAGACACTGAAGTGGCAGTGGGAGCTCAAGTTGCTGAAAGCGCAACAGACCTCGAAGCAGGATAGCAAGCAGACATCGGCCGCCGTTCCTTAGCACCCCGGGGATGGAGGGGATACACAGAGCATCAAATGCCATAAAGAGGAGGCACGTCAACCTTTCCCTGGAGCCACAACCCTGTGTGAGGTATGACAAAGAGTTTGAACTGGAGATATTGAACGAATGCTTGCACGACGTCCAGAGTTGTATCTTTGAGGCTGTACCACCTAATGCCGAGTGCTACGCGCTCCAGGCAATTGCAAAATACCAATTGGACGTCTCTGTGGATGCAGGAGGGAAGAGAAAAGCAACTCCTTGCGGGTGGCCATGCTGAACATCAGCACTTGAAGAAGTACGAGCCTTGGTCCAGCAACGTATACACGACGTCACTGAGCAAGAGGTAGGTAGGTAGGTAGGTGCACTTGGTCGTGGGGAGGCGCCCCATGGTTCCCCCTGGCATCGCTCCTGTGACGAACAGGAAGAGGTTCGGCACGTGAAGAGGGGAGGCGGCTTACATCCCGCTAGACCTGACTGGTGGCCCCCAACAAAGCGGCCCCGGGCAACACCGGGAGGGCTGATCGCTGCCAGCGTGGCGTGCTTGTCTCGCCGGGAGGGTGTGCCCCCTTGCTTGCGCACGTCCCCTCCTTTGGGCGGAACCCTAGAGGTTCACCGGACTTCCTGGTGTATCCTGTTCCCAAGGCATGCATGCATGTTCTTGGAACTGGGGTTCTGAGGCGCTTGGGTGTCGCACGCTCGGCCTCGAGTCCCAAAGCTGCGCAGGCCTTAGGATGCAGCCTTACCCCGGGGCTCCGGATCTCGTTTGGCCGGGTCACCTGCATGGCACGGGCTGCCTCAGTGCCCGGGCTATGGACACTGGGTTTCCTACTCGTGTGTGGTGTTTGTGTGTGGGTCCGCGTTGTGTTTGGGCTCGGGTTTCGGCTGCGCCCGGCGACTCCTGGCTGGGGTGATGGGGTGTGTGCGTGTTTGTGTCCCCGCTCTGCTTGTACCCCGCCACTCCCGGCTGGGGTGTGTGGTGTGGGTGTGTGTGCTTGGGCTCGGCTTTCGGCTGCGCCCCGCCACTCCTGGTTTGGGTGTTGGGGTGTGTATGTGTTCGTGCGCGCGCTCCGCTTGTACCCCTGCCTTTTCTAGCTGGGGTGTGTGGTGTGTGTGTGTGTGTTTCGGCTCGGGTTTCGGCTGCGCCCCGCCACTCCTGGCTGGGGTGTTTGGGTGTGTGTGTGCTTGTGTGCGCGTCCCGCTTATACCCCGCCACTCCTGGCTGTGGTGTGCGGCGTGGGTGTGTGTGCTCGGGGCCGGGTTTCGGCTGTGCCCCGCCACTCCTGGCTGGGGTGTTGGGGTGTTTGTGTGTTTGTGTGCCCGCTTCCTTTGTACCCCGCCACTCCTGGCTGGGGTGTGTGGTGTGGGCGTGTGTGCTTGGGCTCAGGTTTCGGCTGCGCCCCGCCACTCCTGGCTGGGGTGTTGGGGTGTGTGTGTGTTCGTGTGCCCGCTCCGCTTGTATCCCGCCACTCCTGGCTGGGGTGTGTGGTGTGGGTGTGTGTGCTTGGGCTCGGGTCTCGGCTGCGCCCCGCAACTTCTTGCTGGGGTTTTGGGCTGTGTTTGTGTTCGTGTGCGCGCTCCGCTTGTACCCCGCCACTCCTGGCTGGGGTGTGCGGCGTGGGTGTGCGTGCTTGGGATCAGGTTCCGGCTGCGCCCCGCCTTTCCTGGGTGGGGTGTTGGGGTGTGTGTGTGTTCTTGTGCGCCCTCCGCGTGTACCCCGCCACTCCTGGCTGGGGTGTGCGGCGTGGGAGTTTGTGCTTGGGCTTGGGTCTCAGCTGCGCCCCACCACTCCTGGCTGGGGTGTGTGGTGTGGGTGTGTGTGCTTGGGTTCGGGTTTCAGCTGCGCCCCGCCACTCCTGGCTCGGGTGTTGGGGTGTGTGTGTGTTCGTGTGCCCGCTCCGCTTGTACCCCGCCACTCCTGGCTGGGGTGTGTCATGTGGGTGTGTGTGCTTCGGCTCCGGTTTCGGCTGCGCCCCGCCACTCCTGGCTGGGGTGTTGGGGTGTGTGCGTGTTCGTATGCGCGCTCCGCTTGTACCCTGCCACTCCTGGCTGGGGTGTAAGGCGTGGGTGTGTGTGCTTGGGCTTGGGTTTTGGCTGCGCCCCGCCTTTCCTGGGTGGGGTGTTGGGTGTGTGTGTTTGCCCGTGTGCCCGCTCCGCTTGTACCCCACCACTCCTGGCTGGGGTGTGTGGTGTGGGTGTGTTTGTTTGGGCTCGGGTTTCGGCTGCGCCCCGCCACTCCTGGCTTAGGTGTTGGGGTGTGTGTGTGTGTTCTTGTGCGTTCTCCGCTTGTACCCCGCCAATCCTGGCTGGGGTGTGCGACGTGGGTGTTTGTGCTCGGGCTTGGGTCTCGGCTCCGCCCCGCCACTCCTCGCTGGGGTGTTGGGGTGTGTGTTTGTTCGTTAGCCCGCTCCACTTGTTTCCCGCCACTGCTGGCTGGGGTGTGTGGTGTGTGCGAGTGTGTTTGGGCTCGGGTTTTGGCTGCCCCCCGCCCCTCTTGCGGGGGTGTTGGGGTGTGTGTGTGTTCGTGTGCCCGCTCCGCTTCTACCCTGCCACTTCTGGCTGGGATGTGCGCCGTGGGTGTGTGTGCTTTGGCTCGGGTTTCAGCTGCGCCCCGCCACTCCTGGCTGGGGTGTTGGGGTGTGTGTGTGCTCCTGTGCCCCCTCTGCTTGTACCCCGCCACTGCTGGCTGGGGTGCGTGGTGTGGGTGTGTGTGCTTTGGCTCGGGTTTCGGTTGCGCCCTGCCACTCCTGGCTCGGGTGTTCGGGTGTGTGTGTGTTCATGTGCCCGCTCTGCTTGTACCCCGCCACTCCTGGCTGGGGTGTTCGGCGTGGGTGTGTGTGCTTGGGCTCGGGTTTTGGCTGCCCCCCGCCACTCTTGCGGGGATGTTGGGGTGTGTGTGTGTTCGTGTGCCCGCTCCGCGTGTACCCTGCCACTTCTGGCTGGGATGTGCGCCGTGGGTGTGTGTGCTTTGGCTTGGGTTTCAGCTGCGCCCCGCCACTCCTGGCTGGGGTGTTGGGGTGTGTGTGTGCTCCTGTGCCCCCTCTGCTTGTACCCCGTTACTGCTGGCTGGGGTGTGTGGTGTGGGTGTGTGCGTTCGGGCTCTGGTTTTGGCTGCGCCCCGCCACTCCTGGCTGGGGTGTTGGGGTGTGTGTGTGTTCGTGTGCCCACTCCGCTTGTACCCCGCCACTCCTGGCTGGGGTGTGCGGTGTGTTTGTGTGTGCTTGGGCTCGGGTTTCGGCTGCGCCCTGCCACTCTTGGCTGGGGTGTTGGTGTGTGTGTGCGTCTGTGTGCCCGCTCCGCTTGTACCCCGCCGCTCCTGGCTGGGGTGTGCGGCCTGGGTGTGTGTGCTTGGGCTCGGGTCTCGGCTGCGCCCCGCCGCTCCTGGCTGAGGTGTTGGGGTGTGTGTGTGTTTGTTTGCGCGATCCGCTGGTACCCCACCAATCCTGGCTGGGGTCTGCGGCGTGAGTGTTTGTGCTTGGGCTTGGGTCTGGGCTGCGCCCCGCCACTCCTGGCTGGGATGTTGGGGTGTGTGTGTGTTCGTGTGCCCGCTCCGCTTGTTTCCCGCCACTCCCGGCTGGGGTGTGTGGTGTGTGCGTGTGTGTTTGGGGTCGGGTTTCGGCTGCGCCCCGCCACTCCTGGCTGGGTTGTTGGTGTGTGTGTGTGTTTGTGTGCCCGCTCCGCTTGTACCCCGCCACTCCTGGCTGGGGTGTGCGCCGTGGATGTGTGTGCTTTGGCTTCGGTTTTGGCTGCGCCCCGCCCCTCTTGGCTGGGGTGTTGGGGTCTGCGTGTGCTCGTGTGCCCGCTCCGCTTTTAGCCCGCCACTGCTGGCTGGGGTGTGTGGTGTGGGTGTGTGTGCTTGGGCCCTGGTTTCGGCTGCGCCCCGCCTTTCCTGGCTGGGGTGTTGGGGTGTGTGTGTTTTCGTGTGCGCGCTCCGCTTGTACCCCGCCACTCCTGGCTTGCTTGTGCGGCGTGGGTGTGTGTTTGGGCTCGGGTTTTGGTTGCGCCCCGCCACTCTCAGCTGGGGTGTTAGGGTGTGTGTTTCTTTTTTGTCCCCGCTCCGCTTTTACCCTGCCACTCCTGGCTGGGGTGTTCAGTGTGGCTGTGTGTGCTTGGGCTTGGGTTTCGACTGCGCCCCGCCTCTCCTGGCTCAGGTGTTGGGGTGTGTGTGTGTTCGTGTGCCCGCTCCGCTTGTTCCCCGCCACTCCTGGCTGGGGTGTGTGGTGTGTGTGTGTGTGTTCGGGCTCGGGTTTCGGCTGCGCCCCGCCACTCCTGGCTGGGGTGTTGGGGTCTGTGTGTGTTCGTGTGCCCACTCCGCTTGTACCCCGCTACTCCTGGCTGGGGTGTGCGGTGTGGCTGTGTGTGCTTGGGCTCGGGTTTCGGCTGCGCCCCGCCACTCTTGGCTGAGGTGTTGGCGTGCCTGTGTGTCTGTGTGCCCGCTCCGCTTGTACCCCACCACTTCTGGCTTGGGTGTGCGGCGTGGGTGTGTGTGTTTGGGCTCTGTTTTCGGCTGCGCCCCGCCACTCCTGGCTGGGGGGTTGGGGTGTGTGTGTGTCTGTGTGTGCCCGCTCAGCTTGTACCCTGCCACTCCTGGCTGGGCTGGGCGGTGCGGGTGTGTGTGCCTGGGCTCGAGTTTCGGCTGCGCCCCGCCACTCCTGGCTGGGGTGTTGGGGTGTGTGTGTGTTTGTTTGCGCGCTCCACCTGTACCCCGCCACCTCTGGCTGGGGTGTGTGGTGTGGGTGTGTGTGCTTGGGCTCGGGCTTTGGCTGCGCCCCGCCACTCCTGGCTCTGGTGTTGGAATGTGTGTGTGTTTGTGTGCCCGCTCCGCTTGTACCCCGCCACTCCTGGCTGGGGTGTGCGGCGTGGGTGAGTGGGTTGGGCGTTGCCTGGCACCCGTTCCTGTGCCGTGGTTCGTTGCGTGTTGTGCGCGCTGCCCGGGTGTGCGGCACCTGGTGGCCGTTGTCGCTTGGCACCTGTTCCTGTGCCGTGGTTTTGGCCGGCGGCATGCCTCTCTGGCGTGCTTTGTGGCCCCGCTTTGGTGCGCCGCGCCTCGCCCAGTCCGGTCGCTTCCGGTGCACCGGTCGGCTTTGCTGACGCCGTGGTGCCTTTCCCCATCCCGGAGGCTTACCCCCCTTGGGTCTTACTGGGCGGCTGCGCAGGGCACGTGGAGGCTGGCCGAGAACCGGGCTCTCTGTGCCTGCCGCTGGCCCCTGCCGGGGCAGGGGCTCTGGGCTCGCTCTGCGTCGTACCCGTCCAGGGCCCCGCGATGGGGTTGTCCCTGGCGGGTCCCTCCGGCGTCGGTCTTGGGCTGCGTACGCTGCGGTGGTTGGCGTGTGTGGACCCGGTCACTGACACTTCCGGTTTCCCGTACCGCCCGTCTTTCGACAGGGGAGTAGGCCGGTGCACCGGGCCTGTTTCCTGTGGACGCCGACACCTCCCCTTGCCGGTCGGAGGACGCCACGCCGGGGTCCCGCGCGTGTGTGACTGCGCGTGCTTTGCTTGGCCGTGTCGGGCGGGCCGGCCTCGCGGGCGCGTTCTGGTGCACCTCACCTTTTCCTGTGGCTGCTTTGTCCTTGTTCTTTGTTTGGCCTCCTCTGGGCTTGGGTCGCCCTGCTTGCTGTGTGTGTTTTTGGTTTTTTTTTCTCCTTCCTTTTGTGCGGCCTCTCCTGGCTGGGGTGTTGGGGTGTGTGTGTGTTTGTGTGCCCGCTCCGCTTGTTCCCTGCCACTCCCGGCTGGGGTGTGTGGTGTGTGTGTGTGTGTTCGGGCTCTGGTCTTGGCTGCGCCCTGCCACCCCTGGCTGGGGTGTCCGGGTGTGTGTGTGTTCGTGTGCCCACTCCGCTTGTACCCCGCCACTCCTGGCTGGGGTGTGCGGTGTGGTTGTGTGTGCTTGGGCTCGGGTTTCGGCTGCGCCCTGCCACTCTTGGCCAGGGTGTTGGCGTGTGTGCGCGTCTGTGTGCCCGCTCCGCTTGTACCCCGCCGCTCCTGGCTGGAGTGTGCGGCGTGGGTGTGTGTGTCTTGGCTCTGGTTTCGGCCGCGTCCCGCCACTCCTGGCTGGGGTGTTGGGGTGTGTGTGTGTGTGTGTGCCCGCCCCGCTTCTACCCCGCCACTCCTGGCTGGCCTGGGCGGTGCGGGTGTGTGTGCTTGGGCTCGGGTCTCGGCTGCGCCCCGCCACTCCTGGCTGAGGTGTTGGGGTGTGTGTGTGTTTGTCTGCGCGCTCCGCTGGTACCCCACCAATCCTGGCTGGGGTGTGCGGCGTGAGTGTTTGTGCTTGGGCTTGGGTCTGGGCTGCGCCGCGCCACTCCTGGCTGGGGTGTTGGGGTGTGTGTGTGTTCCTGTGCCCGCTCCGCTTGTTCCTTCCCACTCCTGGCTGGGGTGTGTGGTGTGTGGGTGTGTGTTTGGGCTCCGGTTTTGGCTGCGCCGCGCGACTGCTGGCTGGGGTGTTGGTGTGTGTGTGTGTTCGTGTGCCCGCTCCGCTTGTACCCCGCCACTCCTGGCTGGGGTGTGCGCCGTGGGTGTGTGTTTTGGCTTGGGTTTCAGCTGCGCCCCGCCACTCTTGGCTGGGGTGTTGGGGTGTGTGTGTGCTCGTGTTCCCGCTCCGCTTTTACCACGCCACTGCTGGCTGGGGTGTGTGGTGTGGGTGTGTGTGCTTGGGCTCGGTTTTCGGCTACGCACAGCCTTTCCTGGCCGGGGAGCCCGGGTGTGTGTGTTTTCGTGTGCGCGCTCCGCCTGTACCCCGCCACTCCTGGCTGGGGTGTGCGGTGTGAGTGTGTGTTTGGGCTCGGGTTTTGGTTGCGCCTGGCAACTCCTGGCTGGGGTGTTGTTGTGTGTGTGTCTTCGTGTGCCCGCTCCGCTTGTACCCCGTCACTCCTGGCTGGGGTGTTCAGTGTGGCTGTGTGTGCCCCGGCTTGGGTTTTGACTGCGCCCTGCCTCTCCTGGCTCGGGTGTTGGGGTGTGTGTGTGTTCGTGTGCCCGCTCTGCTTGTTCCCCGCCACTCCTGGCTGGGGTGTGTGGTGTGTGTGTGTGTGTTTGGGCTCGGGTTTCGGCTGCGCCCCGCCACTCCTGGCTGGGGTGTTGGGGTCTGTGTGTGTTCGTGTGCCCACTTTGCTTGTACCCCGCTACTCCTGGCTGGGGTGTGCGGTGTGGCTGTGTGTGCTTGGGCTCGGGTTTCGGTTGCGCCCCGCCACTCTTGGCTGGGGTGTTGGCGTGCGTGTGCGTCTGTGTGCCCGCTCCGCTTGTACCCCACCACTTCTGGCTGGCATGTGCGGCGTGGGTGTGTGTGTTTGGGCTCTATTTTCGGCTGCACCCCGCCACTCCTGGCTGGGGGGTTGGGGTGTGTGTGTGTCTGTGTGTGCCCGCTGAGCTTGTACCCCGCCACTCCTGGCTGGGCTGGGCGGTGCGGGTGTGTGTGCTTGGGCTCGGGTCTCGGCTGCGCCCCGCCACTCCTGGCTGGGGTGTTGGGGTGTGTGTGTGTTTGTTTGCGCGCTCCATCTGTACCCCGCCACTCCTGGCTGGGGTGTGTGGTGTGGGTGTGTGTGCTTGGGCTCGGGTTTTGGCTGCGCCCCGCCACTCCTGGCTCTTGTGTTGGGGTGTGTGTGTGTTTGTGTGCGCGCTCCGATTGTACCCAGCCACTCCTGGCTGGGGTGTGCGGCGTGGGTGAGTGGGTTGGGGGTTGCCTGGCACCCGTTCCTGTGCCGTGGTTCGTTGCGTGTTGTGCGCGCTGCCCGGGTTTGCGGCACCCGGTGGCCGTTGTCGCTTGGCACCTGTTCCTGTGCCGTGGTTTTGGCCGGCGGCATGCCTCTCTGGCGTGCTTTGTGGCTCAGCTTTGATGTGCCGCGCCTCGCCCAGTCTGATCGCTTCCGGTGCTCCCGTCGGCTTTCCTGACGACGTGGTGCCTTTCCCCATCCCGGGGGCTTACGCCCCGGGTTTTACTGTGCGGCTGCGCAGGGCACGTGGAGGCCGGCCGAGAACTGGGCTCGTTGTGCCTGCCGCTGGCCCCTGCCGGGGCAGGGGCTCTGGGCTCGCTCTGCGTCGTACCCGTGTGGGGCCCCGCGATGGGGTTGTCCCTGGCGGGTCCCTCCAGCGTCGGTCTTGCGCTGCGTACGCTGCGGTGGTTGGCGTGTGTTGACCCGGTCACTGACACGTCCGGTTTCCTGTACCGCCCGTCTTTCGTCGGGGGAGTAGGCCGGTGCACCGGGGCTGTTTCCTGTGGACGCCGACACCTCCCCTTGCGGGTCGGAGGACGCCACGCCTGGGTCCTGCGCATGTCTGCCTGCGCGTGCTTTGCTGGGCTGTGTCAGGCGGGCCGGCCTCCCGGGCGCGTTCTGGTGCACCTCACCTTTTCCTGTGACCGCTTTGTCCTTGTTCTTTGTTTGACCTCCTCTGGGCTTGGGTCGCCCTGCTTGCTGTGTGTGTATTCGTTTTTTTTTCTCCTTCCCATTGTGCGCCCTCGTTGTCTCCGTCATTCCGTGTTTTCCGGCCTGGGGTGCCTTGGGCGTTGGCGTCTTGTTCGTCCCCCCCCTTTTTTGCTGCTTTTTTTTTCGGCCCCCGCCTGTTTTTTTTTTTGCTCCTAGCTTTTTTGTTCCCTGCCTTTTTTTGTTTTCTGCTCTGTTTGTTGTTTTGTCTTCTTTGTCGGTTGTGCGGTGCGGTGTTGTTTTGTTTGTTTGTGGCTGTGGCTTGTGCTGGTGTGTGGTGCTGTTGGCGCTGCGGTCTGTGGTGCGTTGTGTGTTTTGCCTGGTGCTGTGTGGCGTGCTTGTGCTTGGCTGGGCTTTCGTGCCTTGCTGTCCGGCGCGGTGTTGCGCTTGGTCCTGTTGGGCTGTTTTTGTTGTGTTCTGCTGTCGCGTGCTGCTGTGTGCTCTGCTTGTTTTTTTTTTTCGTTGGTCCGTGCCTTTCTGTGGTGGTCCCCACTGTTTTGGTCTGTGTGGTGCTCGGCCGTGGTGTGTCTTGCTGTTCTGCGTGGCCCTGTCGCGTTGCGTTCTTGTGCTGGCTTCTGTTGCGCTGTGCCGTTCGGTGCTCTGCCGTGCTGTGCTTTGTTGTTTGTATTGTTGCGGTGCTTGGGTCGCGTCTTGCCTCGTCCGCTGCTGTGGTGTGTTGTTGTGCTCTGTCTGTCCTTGGGCGCGGTGCTGTGTTGTCCAGCCGTGCTGCCTGTGGTCCGTGTGCTGTCGTTCCTTGTGCCGTGTTTCTGGGTGCCTCCCTTTTTGCGGCGCCTCTTGTGTGGTTCTGTGTTGGTGTGCCTGTGTCATTGCTCTCTGTGCGGTGCTCTCTCGCCCCTCTGGCGCTGGCTGGTGTTGTGTGTTGTTGCCTGTTGTGTTCAGGTGCGTGCTGTTTGGCTTGGCTGTCCTCTGTTGTCTCCCGGTGGCTCCCGGTGTCGTGTTTCGGTGGTGCTGTCCCTGTCTGGCCGTGTGGCTCGCCGCCCTGTGGTTTGGTGTGGTGTGTCTGGGTGCCACGCTCCGCTGTGTTGTGTTCTGTGGTGCTCGGGTGGTGCGTGGTGTTGTGCTGTCGTGCCCTGCTGTCTGTTTGCGTCGTTGCCTGTGCCTGTTGTTTGTTTCCTGGCGCTGCGCTTTCTGCTGTATGTGTCCTGGTGTGCTTCCCTGTGGTTGATCGGCTTGTTGTGGCGCCCTGCTCCCCTGTGTTGTGTCCTGTGGTGCTGTGCCATCGTGTGGTGCTGCGGTGTCGTATTCTGGTGTCTTTTTGTGGTGCTGTGTGTGCTTGCCGTCGCTTTTGGTGTTGTATTTCGGTGGTGCTGTCCCTGTCTGGCTGTGTGGCTCACCGCCCTGTGGTTTGGTGTTGTGTTTTTGGCTGCTCAATTCCTGTTACGGGTATGATTCGTCATTGGTCAGGTCTCGGACTCTGCTGGGTGAATCCACCAGGGTCTCGTATCCTGAAGATGCTCACCAAAGCCGCTCCAGATCGTGCTAAGGTGGTTGTTATGGCACCGGACTGGGGGCAGACTGGTGAAGGAGCGAAGTGGCAACCTCTATTTGACAAACTGACCAAAGTCAATGTACCTCCACCGGACGTGCCTTTGTATGGGCCCGATGGGGCCAAGACCCCCTTACCAGCTCGGAGTTGGGGCTCTACTGCGTCTTACATAGATGCTTCTGATGGATAAATACCATTGAGTCATTTCGACTCACACATTTGCAAGTGGCTACGCATAGTGAACCGAGGAACTGGGAAAAGAGACCTGGACTGGATGCACCACATATGGCTGTCTCACCAACTCCTGCCAATAATCACGAAGACGAACTCCTAACACTGGAGGAAGTCCCAGAAGCTTCAGAACGAGATGATAAAGTTGGCGAACTTAAAACCTGTGAATTGGAACGTCAAGACGTCTGGGACGATGGAAGACAAGTTGATGGCGGTGAACGAGACACTGAAGTGGCAGTGGGGGCTCAAGTTGCTGAAAGCGCACCAGACCTCGAAGCAGGATATCAAGCAGACATCAACCGCCGTTCGGTAGCACCCCGGGGATGGAGGGGATGCACAGAGCATCAACTGCCAAAGAGAAGAGGCACGTCAACCTTTCCCTGGAGCCACAACCCTGTGTGAGGTATGACAATCAGTTTGAACTGGAGATATTGAATGAATGCTTGCACGACGTCCGGAGTTGTATTTTTGAGGCTGCACCACCTAATGCCGAGTGCTTTGCGCTCCAGGCAATTGCAAAATACCAACTGGACGTCTCTGCGGATGCAGGAGGGAAGGGAAAAGCAACTCCTTGCGGGTGACCATGCTCAACATCAGCACTTGAAGAAGTACGAGCCTTGGTCCACCAACGTATACACGACGTCACTGAGCAAGAGATCAGAAGGATTGCAAAGGGTCGTTGGAGAAACAACTGCAATCACAGCCCTTCTCAAGGAACTCTGGCATGGGACGACACTGTGAACGACACAGTCCGGGACCTGTTGGAGGACGAGAGTTATTTCGTGGAGGGCGAAGACGTTTACGTGGATGTCACCGCTTCTATTTTTTCTTATAAGTCGGCACAGAGAGATGAGTACCGGAAGTCGAACCGTGGGGCTGAGGAGCATTTCAAAAAGTCACTGGAACTGTACAAGGAGAGGGTCAGAGAAGTGCCGAGACGTTGGAATGAGGTCTTTGAACGGTTGCTGCCGACCACCACTGTGGAGAGGTTAAGGTCGATGGACCTGGAGCTTCTCGATGACCAGCAGAATGCCTCGGTGAGATGACGTCCGTGTTCTGCCAATGCAGAAGATACGAAGGAGAGAATGAGGCAGATTTCTGAGTGCGTTCCATCAGGGGTTACAGAGGGGTATACCAAGACGGACTATCGAAAGCACTGCTAACCTTGTTTCCTTTTCAATAAACCCGGAAAGTCTTCAAAGCGGTTAGTGGTTCACTATGGTAAGTTCAACAAGCTGACCAAGAGGCACTCGGGAACTTTTCCCAGCCTTGAAAGGGCACTGGAGAGAGCTTCAGCGTGTCCGTGCAAGGTCAAACTGGACAAGGAAACGGGTTCGGGCAAGTCGAGCTGACAAACAGGGCCCAGGACATGTCGGCGTTTGTCGCTCCGAACAGCCAAGTTTCCAAATGGAGGATTATGCCCTTTGGCCTGGCAAACACCCCTGCCACGTTCCAGGAGCTCATGAAGAGGGATCTGCAACGCATGAAGTGAAAGGCAACCCTGCAAGACGCACTGAAGCGTGGAGCGGTCATCGAAGCTTACATTGACGATGTTCTTCTCCGTGCAGACACGGTTGAGGATCACTTGAAGCTCGTGGAGGAATTCCTGCGCACCTGCCATGGGTGTCATCCGAAGGTCAAACTCAGCAAGTGTGCGTTCATGAAGGAGTCTCTGGAGTATTTGGGCTTTGAAGTCAGTTGGCGATGGTTGAGACCCGTGAAGGACAAGGTTGCGCAGATACTATAAGCCACAATGCAGGATGACAAGGCAGGAGGAGTTAAAGACATCCGCTCTTCTCTTGGTGCATGCAACTTTTACTGGAGGCAGGTACCTAATTTCACATATTCCAGCCACTTGCTCACGGACCTGACGAAAGAGGACAAGAAGTGGCACTGGGGAGAAGAGGAGGCGAAGCACTTCCGGTAGTTGAAGGAGAAGTTGGGTAATATTCCCATGCTTGAGATCCCAAACGCCGAAGGTGAGCTCTTGGTTATCATCGACGCTTCATTGGTGAGTGGTGGTGGTACTCTTTTTCAATGGCAGAAACTTCCTGAGTTTTTCTAACACAAAGCAAAATTTACAGCCCGACCAAGGCCCCATAGTTGCATCCAGATGGTCCGGGGGGATTCAGTTCAACGCTGGGGTTGAGGTTTGAGGTTTGAGGTTTGAGGTTTGATTTTGCGGGTACTAGATGCCTTTCGGGTGCGGGGGCCACCTGGTCCGGCCAGGTGATATCCTCTTCACTGGGTCCTAGTAGGGGGCCCTTCATGACGCACCTCCTGCCTGGTGGCGGAGTCCCCCGGGTTCACAGGGCTCGGAGCCCCGTCCCTCCCCCATTTCCCCATTTCGCCACTCCCCGGTAAGTGCATCACTTAGCAGCCGTGGCTGCGGGGACTTACCCACCGTGTCGCCCCCCTAATGCGTGGTGGCCAGGGGGGCCGGTGCCGCCGGGCTTGTGCTACTGGCTTGTCGCCGGTGGGACCCCCGTGGGCAGGCGCGGAGGCTGCCTAGCCGTGGGGCTGGTGCGTGGCGCAGTGCACCACTACTGCCTTGGCGGGTGCAGTGCCCTGGTCGAGTGTGCGCGGCGCTCGCGGCGGGTTCCGGGGGGGGTTCGGGCCGGTGCCGGCTGTTTTGTCTTTCCCTCTTTCCCCCTTCCCACCCCGCGTGTCCTGCGCTGTGTGTGGCGGGCCGTCCCGTCCGGGTGTCCCTTATCCTCACTCGCTGGTACGCGACTCCATGCGGTCTGTCTGTTCAGCGGGCTCGGTGCGGTTGCCCTTCTGGTATTCCCCGCGTGTCCTTTGTGTGTGTGTGCGCTCACGCTCTAGCGGCGTCCGCCCCCCCCTCCCCCTCCCCAGGTCGGTGTGGGGCGCGCACCTCACGCGGACCTGGTGCTGGGCGCTGGTAGGGCCGTTCCACGCGGTCCGTGCCTCTCCGCGTGTCCTGCCCTGGTCCCGTGCTCCGTTTGGCTTGCTTCGGGGGGGGTCAGCCCGGTCCCGCTTCCCCCCTACCTGGCTTGGGGCTGCGCGCTCCCCGTGGGTCGGGTGCGGGCGTGGGGACCGGTCACCAACTCCCCCTTGCGCGCTCTTGCAAGCTGGATTTGCGCGCTGTGGGGGCGGCATGAGGGTGTCCGGGGGCGGCGCCTCCGGCCTGGGTGTGGGGCGTCCGGGGTCGGGCGTTCTCCCACCCCCGACCACTCGTCCTTTCGGGCGTGCTGCTGGGGCCCACTACTCACTGGCTGTCAGTGCGGGGGGTGCGGGCATGGGCACCCGTCACCAACCCCACAGGGCGCGCTGTTGCGAGCTGGCTTTGCGCGCCGTGGGAGCGGCACGAGGGCGCACAAGGGGAGTGCCTCTTGCCTTGGTGTGGGGCGTCCGGGTTCGGGCGCTCTCCCATCCGCGACCACTCGTCCTTTCAGGCTTGCCGCCAGGGCCCACTACCCACTGGCTGTGGGTGCGGAGGGTGCGGGTGTGGGGACTCGTCACCAACCCCACCGGGCGCGCGCCTTTGCGAGCGGGCTTTGTGCGCTGTGGGGGCGGCATGAGGCTGCCCAGGGGGGGGCACCTCTTGCCTGGGCGTCCAGGATTGAGCGCTCTCCCACCCCCCACTGCCCGTCCTTTGGAGCCTGTGGCCGGGGTCAACCACCCAGTGACTGTGGGTGCGGGGGGGGCGGGCGTGGGGACCCGTCACCAACCCCACAGCGCGCGCTCCTGCGTGCTGGCTTGGCGCGCTGTGGGGGCGGCATGAGGGCGCCCGGGGGGGGCGCCTCTTGCCTGGGTGTGGGGCGTCCGGGGTCAGGCGCTCTCCCACCCCCGACCACTCAGCCTTTCGGGCGTGCAGCCGGGGCCCACTACCCACTGGCTGTGGGTGCGGGGGGTGCGGGCGTGGCGACCCGTCACCAACCCCACAGCGCGCGCTCTTGCGAGCTGGCTTTGCGCGCTGTGGGAGCGGCACGAGAACGCACAGGGGGAGTGCCTCTTGCCTGGGTGTGGGGCGTCCGGGTTCGGGCGCTCTCCCATCCGCGACCACTCGTCCTTTCGGGCGTGCGGCCAGGGCCCACTACCGACTGGCTGTGGGTGCGGAGGGTGCGGGTGTGGGGACCCGTCACCGACTTCACCGCGCGCGCGCTTTTGTGAGCGGGCTTTGTGCGCTGTGGGGGCGGCATGAGGCCGCGCAGGGGGGGGGGCCTCTTTTTTTTTTTTTTTTGTAATACAAGTCCAAAGCCACAGCTGCAGTGTTCTCAGGAGGCCAGCCCAATATACATTGAGTCACCCACATCCCCAAGTCAAGGGTCAGCAGGTCGGCAGGCTGGGGTCACGGCGGCGGCGGGACGATGCAAGGTAGTAAATTATGCTACAAAGTGGACATCACAGAAGTGGTCGCCCCATACTCCACGCCCGGGGGCAGTGGCAGATAATCTGGGGGTACTGTCTGGGCGGGTTCCTGTCCTGAGCGGTTATCCCATCATACGTGGAAAACACTGGTACATAGGGCGGGAGACAAGGGGGTCCAGTGGGGGGGGGGGGGTTGGCAGTGGGCGACCAGGGCGCGGTGGGTCGCCCACAGGGGAAAGAAGAAAATGGCATTCCACTCGCATGGTGTAAGGGTGGGGGTCGGTGTACCATGGGAGGGCCAACCTGCCAACGGTTGGCGAAAAAATAGAGACACAGATGGGGATTGGGGGTGTACACAGGCATGTTCACGGGAGGGGGGGCAGTAATAAACACAACTGGCCGTCGTGTTGTGCAGGACGCGAAGGAGGGACAAGGTTGAAGAGACGGCGGGGCGTGGGCACCCCCGGAAAGGCCGATGAGGCCAAACTGGCGAAACAGCATACTATCTCACCCTAACTCTTGACCGTCCCAACAGAATTCCGTGGCTCATCGACTTAGCAACCTCATCCAAGACAATCCTGTTGTACCCAGGTCACTGTGTCGGGGCAGCAAAACCAGCAGCATCCATCTGACAATTCACCCAACGCGCCCTTGATTGGCAGATCGCAACGGTAAGAAAATCAGCAACACGATTGAACCACGCCAGATGGCGACGGGGAGGCCAGGAAGCCACAACGTGCCTGTGCCAGCTAGCGAATGCAGGACACGAACCATGAGCAGACAGCCTGGTATATGCAAACTGAGCGCGACATAATCGTTGGACGGGGGAGCGACTCGGTGGCGCACGTTGGTAGATCAGAGTAACCACGGCTGTCGAGGGAGGGCGCTGAAGGGGTATGCGGCACCGCTCTGAGGCACTAGCAACTGCAGTTCTGCCATCCATCAGCGTGTAGCTCTACAGACAGTGATTGTCCATCTGTGCGGTCAAGGCAGGTGAGCATGGTAATCAGTGAGGGCTTACATAACGGACCAATTGGTGGCAGCGCCAGTGAAAAGCCCTTAGAGGGATCGCCAGTATGTCAGGATGTCCTGAGGAGAGACAGGGGGCGTAGCTGAGTTAGTGGCATTCGCGTCGGCTATTAGAACAGCCCAGGGCAAAGCCCGCCACAGGTCGCAGCGTGACAGCCAGAAATTATATGCCAGCCATGATGGCACGCATATGACAAACATGGGGGCAGTTATAACAAGGGGGTGGGCGAATCCCAATCGGCCGATACAAACACATTGGGGCGCTTAGACTTGGGTGGGATCGCTGAGGCCAGAGCAGCAGTGACAGAGTCCAGCACCCTGTCCTGGTATGAACCTATCTCTTTGCGGGCCGCGCGGAAGCCCCCCAGCGTCCGAACCAAGTGGCGATACAAGCTGCGCGGGATAGCCAAACGACCAGCGATGCGCAGATCGCTGCGATGGGCTAAACGGCGCCAAGAGGCGGCGCCCGCGCGGGGGCTCCACGCCGACAGCCACGCCTGGACCACGGGGTGGCTCTCCGCACAGTGTGCCAGGTGTCCGTGCACGCTCAAGTTGTGAGAGCAGCGACAGTGCGAGCACGTGTGTGGCGGGGGCTTATCGGACCAGTAGGTCGCATAGTGTGCGTACCCTGAGCGACTCTGCAGACCAAAAAGCCATTTGTGCCACGCTAAGCGGCGGAATTTTAGTGGCCTCCATGACAGTGGGTGGAAGTCTTGGTGGGTATGGCTTGGGGCCAAGTCGTGTGTCCAGACTTTGTGGGGGGGAACCATGGACTCGCCATGCCGAACAACGTCCCAGGGAGAAGAGGGCCGTGCAGGGGGGGGGGGGGGGAGGGCAGTGCCAAGACGTGCATACCGATCAGAGGCCTCGTTGAACTCATGGCCCACGTGTCCTTCAACCCACTCTGGCTGTTGCCCTTTTGCGGAGAGGGAGTGGCGGACCTTCTGTACCCAACCCGCTTGCCTGATCGGGCGCTTTTGGCCGAGCGCTGAAGCGATAGCACCCTGGCAATCCAGGCGAATTTTCTCTCCCTCCCCAGAAAAGTGAGACCCAAGTAGCATCCCCACCAACTCAGCTTTGTACGAGTTGGGTGCCCCTGGGACCCTGCAGACAGCAATGCGACCACCCGGCATAATGGCAGCTGCCCCAGATGCGGGGGGAACTCCTAGCTTGCTGCCGTCAGTATATGTGCACTCGGGGCGCAACTTGGAGGGCACTACGAACACGACAAGCCCAGCCACTGACATGACCGCTGTAGCCTCGCGCTGCAGTTTGCTGGCCTCCCAGCTGATAAACACAGGGGGGACCGTAGAGGTGGACGGGGGCCCCATTACGGTAAGTGCGGAGCAGAACATGGAGTAGGGGGTCATGGAGCAGCGGGGGCGCAGAGAGAAGGCATGCAGAAACTGGTTCCGGTGCAGGAGATCCAGGACACGCGTCGGATGGAGGACCGGGAAGTATCCCATGCCTAAACCTCGGGAGCGGTGGGTGTATAGTGTCTTCTTCGCCACAACCATGGGTAACCCGACGACACCGAAGACGAAACGCTCAAGTACGACACCAAATTGCGTGGTCTGCTCAGCCGTCAGGGGGAGGCACTCCGTCCTGTACAGCAGGCGGGGAAGGACCATGCTGTTGACCAGTAAGACCCGATCTAGCACCTGTATGGGATGGGAGTGCAATTCGTTCAGTTGAGCTTTGAGCTCGCTGGTGATGACAGTAACGGCGTGAGGGATATGTAGACGGGCTGGCAGTGGGTGTCCCAAATGCATCAGGCATGCTGTGCGGGTGAAGGGTCGGGGGACCTCGTCAGCCCACGGCGGCACATCGGCAGAGATAGGCAGCCAAATAGTATCGGGGTGCACCTGGAGGGCGTCAGGAGGGTGTAGGTATTTGGGCAGCACAGCCAGGGGCGGCGGGGAACTAGACATTGACAGTGACTCGCTTTTGGTAACGTTAAGTTGGCATCCTATCAAACTCAGCGCTAGCTGGACAAGAGAGGCATGCGTTTGACTGGCGGTGCGGGGGGCCGGGGAGGAGATGTCGTCAACGTAAGCGGAGAAGACAACGCCATGGTGGGAGAGGTAACGAAGGGGGATGTCGAAGACCAATACAAACAGAAAACATGACATGGGACAGCCCTGTTTAATCCCATGGGAGGTACGAAACACTTCACCTTCAGCACCCCTGATAAATGTGGCACCCATCTCAAGCACCAGGGAAAGAATACGCAGTAGCTTGAGTGGGGTGCCCATTCGGTCGAGGACCTGGTGGATTAGGTATTTCGGGGGGCTGTCAAATGCGTGATAAACATCAAATGCCAATATGGCCTCAACCGAGTCAAGTCTGTCCATGTCGTCCAGGAACGTGTGTGTGGCGTGCGCAGTGGATGTGCCCTGACGACCACCGAACTGCCGGCAGTGTAGCTGAGGGGAGAGTAGAGGGTAGACCGCCTTGTGGACCCAGCGCATGAGCAACCGGTAGATGGAGTTACTCATGGCTATCGGTCTCCATCGATCAGGATCCTGCCACTGACCTTTGCCTTTGAATAGGCAGAAGGTCTCCGAGATAAGCCAGTGTTCAGGCACTGACCCTTCGTCATAGCACCGGCAGATACACTGGTGCACGATAGAGAACACGGGGTCAGGCAGGGAGGCGATGAGGTATGGTGGGACACCATCTGGTCCTGGGGATTTACGGCGGGATGCCTTGGCCAGAGACCGTAGCTCTGTGACTGTCGGAGGGGGCAGGTCATCCAAACGGGGCTGGGCATTGACCCAGTCTAGTGCCCGGGCAGACCATGGGTTGTTCCTCTGTAGGATGCGCTGTATTTTGCGGGTGGGTGTTGGCAGTGTAGACGGCGTGGGAGGTGTCAGTAGCGTGTGTTTTACCCGCCGGTAGAACACCTTGGATCTGCGCTTTGCCTGCTTGGCAAGCTGACGCACTACATCGGACCAGTCAGTGACATCAATCTTGTTTTTTGGCACTTCCTTTTTTTCTTCGTTCACTTCGCGCATGGCTGACAACATTGATGTCACAAGGGTATCATAGACGGTTCCAGCCTGTCGGGCGTCCTGGGGGGCACAGAGTGACGCCGCTGACTCGCTTATTTTTTTTTGGAATCGGGTCACGTCCCTGCGGTTCCACATGGCACACCGCGGTTCAGGTACGTGGGGCGTGGCCCAAGGGATTGTATGTACGATGATAGGGTCGTGATCCTGGACACCGTACACCCGCGAAAAGTCAAGTACACCGGCGGCTTCAGACTGGTACAGGGCTACAAACATCCTAGATCCGTAGGCCCTATCGATATAACTCTTCGTCCCTCCATACCTCCTCACCCTCGTGTACGGCTGGGCATCACAGTGGGGGCGGACTAGGTCAATCATGGCCCCGGACCTCTCCCTAGCAATCAACCAGGGCCACAGGTTGGGGTGGAGAGTGGTGGCGTCGGACGACCGTGTCACTCCATTGTAGTCCCCTAGTATGATGGAACACTTCTGCAGCAAGGGGGCAAGGACTTTCTCGCACTGTAACCGCTCGCGGGCTGTATGTGGCCCGTAGAAGGAACACACTGTGACGGGAGGCATCAATGGATCCGTGTGCAGCGCAACCTGGGTCGATATCAGCCGTCCAGGGAGGTGTACTGTGGGTGTGGGTTTACCAGGGGAGATTGACGTGTGGATCAGTAGAGCAACACCCTCTTTAGAGGACGGCGAGCTCAGTAACATGTGGTAGCCCCAATAGAGGGCAACCCTCACGTGATCTCTGGTGGTAGAGAGGGAGCTAGGCCTGTATTCCTGCAGGGAGAGAACATGGGGGAGAGTACCGTAACCACCCAGCAAGTGGCATAGTCTGTTTGGTGTTATCTCCACGCCGCCAACATTCAAGGAACTGTATGTAAGTGTGTCGTGTGTAGGCACGCGTGCTCCAGCTGTGGGGTCGGGGGGCAGGGGGCGACCTGTGGCTGGACCAGGCACATCGTAGGCGGCCGTACGGCGCGTCCTTAGCGAAGCGAAGACCATCGGAAACCAAGCCAAGAAGAAAAGTATGTTGCAGGCCGTGAGCACGAGGTTATGTATAGTGTGGATGGCACTGAGACGCAAGATATTGAGCATGGTGTGTGTAGTATCCATGGGTTGCGGTGCGTTAAGCAGTAATGTGTGCGCGGGTGGGGGCACTGATCGCAGCGAGAAAAGCCGGCATGCGGAGTGCAGGGCCACAGCACAGTGTACAGATGAAACCACATAGAGGCGTTTATAAAGGGCCAGGAAAGACAGCAAACAGGCGAATTCAAATGCATTTGAACCGTAGGTCAGGCTGTCGAGGCAGGGCGCTTGTGCAGACATATGGGGGCAGGATGGCATGGCTTGGGGGTCGGCGAAACCCGTTCCGGTAACACGTAAGCTATGGGGCCGATTCGATAACTCACTGAGATCAACAGCATGTCCAGCGGGTACTAGACGACAATGCCGCGCAGACAAGTGCGTAACGCTGTGAAGGAGGGCGAAAACTCTGAGTATCGTGGCTGTGACAGCACGCACCCTAACGTAGACATGCCTGAAAAGAATGCACAGCGCAAAAAGGTGGGGGTAGGACCATCCACCAAGTCGCAGCTGGAGCAGCATACTTCGGAGCTCGTGGTAGGAAAAAACTCGGAGGCGCGCGTTCTCCAGCAGGGAGTGTAAGGGCACTGGCAATTGGGCATTCCCATGTGGGCATGGCGCATCGTTGATGACATCTGTGGATATAGGGACAGGGGAGCATTGGAGAAAGGGTGTGTTAGGGTGTAAGGGCGGGTTGGGGAAATGAGCATTCACTGTGCCTGGCGTCTGAAGTAGGGCTGACGGGGGCTGATGCCTCTGGAATTGCCGACGGCACTGGTGACGCGGAGCCTCGAGTGCGGATATCAGGTACGTTGAAGGGTGGCACAGTGCTACCCGCCACAGCGGCTAGGTTATGCTCGTTGAGTACGGGCAGGGGCAGACCAGACAGAGATATGGCACTCAGACGCTGAGTAAGGCCCTCAGTGGTATCATTCTCTGGATTTCCGGACGTGAAATACACGGGCCCAGGGAGGGTGGCCCCGTAGGACGCACGCGCCGAAACGTCCGACTGATATCGGATCAACAATATACCAGATTGCTGGAAGATCTGGTGCCCCTGGACAGGGCCAAAGGTGGCCGCAGATCGCATGATCTCGGGGATGGCATACGTGGGTGGGAATCTGACCAACGTGTAGGGCGGGGTCACAGTCCTGGACACCTCTTTGGCCATCAGTCTCTGCTGTGTCGTGGCACAAATGACTATCATGTCGCCCAGATTTTCAATTTCCTGCACGGCGGGCTGGATCAGCATGCGCTCGTGCACCATGGCAAAAATGTCGTATTTATTGAGCAAGACAATAAAAGCGAATTTTTTTCCTAAGAGATGAGTTCATCTCAATCGCATCCCGAATTTCCGGAGATGGCATTTTCTTCTTTTTCGGGCCGCCCTTTTGGAAACGTGGCTGGTGAGTAATCACCAGTGCGTTATCTTTGACCGACTCGTGCAATAGTCCCATGGAGACTCGCATTTCACCCAGGGCGTCTTGCTCCTCGTAAAAACGGGACAAGACATCTAGGGGCACGTGGAAGTCAAAGATTTTGTGGGTGTCTGGGGAGGAGTTGACAGGTATGGGCCAATGGTCTTTGGTGATCCTCGGGATCACTATGTCTCTAAGGACGGTGGAAGTGTCGTCCGGCCCGAGGCCATTGAGCATGAGCATGAGGGGGAGGGTGCCGGTAATGTCCCAAACCACCTCGGTGCCTTCAACATCTAGAACAACTTTGTTGGGCACGTCGATTCTCAATTGGAAGAGTGATGGGTGGGGTTCATACACCTTGTCTGCTGTTTCGGTTGGCGTGAGGCGCGGGAAAAATTCCACCGTTTTGGCATGGTGCTTTTTGGGCAGTTGGATGGATGTAAGGTGCATCAAAATCAACGGTTGGTCCAAAGGGCTGACATTCTCAACTATGGTGTTCGTGGTGGAGTCCCTAGACGCAAGGTGTATGATGGGACAAACGACCGTCAGGTAGAGAAAAGACAAGGCGGGAATCAAGTCGATGCGGCGGTCCAGAAGGGTTGCAAAGCTGCTATCTGCTACATTTGAGCGGGTGACGTAGGCCAACCAAACATTGGTTGTTTTGTTTTGTTTTTTGGCCTGTCGGAGCAAGGACACAACTTGTCTAACAATGGTTTTGTGCGAAAAAAATGGGGGCTCATCTTCGAAAGGGGCGAATGATGGCAACATGACAAAAATCGTCAGGCCTATGAATTTGGTCCACTCCATGGAGGCCAAATCCGCAATGGAGAAGGATCTCAAGAACCCTTTATAAGGTAGACCGTCTCCGTATAGAAGTATTTGGGGAACGGGGCTCAAGGACGCCAAAAGGCAGGGAGGCGGCAAAGGCGTGGTATCATGGTATGCAAGAGGGGCGGGGGTCAGGACATCAACCCTCGAAAACCTAGACTGTCCGCGCACTGGAATTTTCCCTGCCTGCACATCCTTGCTAAGGTCACGGGCCTCGGGGAAACCCGTAGGCAGCGTCCCGTGAGGCCTAAAAACGGGATTAGAAATTACATGAACGGGTGAGGTGGGCAACCTTGGTGCGGGTGCGCGGAAACAAGACTCAGGCTCCGACTCTAGCTCGGCCGGACGGGCGGCGAGTGGGGCGGGCGGCTTGGAAGGCGTGACGAACGCATCTCTAAGGATCTTCTTTGGTGTCTCGATAGCGCCACTAGCATTACCATCTCCAAGCTCAACGACATCATGATCTAAAGCCATGGTGCGAGGGTGCGCGGAGCTATGTGTGCTAGCCGTACTACCAACCTCGATATCTACGGCTAAGCCAATTTCATCCATTGTGGAGTCGTCTTTTTTTTCGTTGTCACTTTTTTTCGTGTCAAGCAACTCACACTCGGTCGCATCATTTTTTTCCTTTGCTTTTTTTTCCTTCTCAAGAGCGCTTGGACCGGCGGTCGTGCGCCGCCCAACGGTGGGGTCAAGATTTTTTTTCTCTCTCGGCACATCGCCTACCAAAGGTCGTTCCCTGAGTCCCAACTCCGTGTCAAGGTTGACGCTTGAGCTTGAGGCAAAGGGATCACCACGTTGGGAAAGGGATGGCGGCTCAGAGTTGGAGACACTAGGATTCGAAGAGTTCCCAAGATGCATCTTTACGTGTGCAAGCATGGACTCGTTGCCTTTGGCCTTAGAGTTATGCTTCAAGGAGTTGGGCGTGGCCCTTGTTGCTTTCTTTTTTTTGTCGGCATCTTTTTTTTGTGGGTGCGACGGCAAAGAGCGAGCTCCAGAGTCGGAGGCAGTAGGGATAGGAAGACGGGGCATGGGAGGAGAGGCACTTTTGGCAGTCTCGGACATTGCGGAATGCAGAGAAATGAAAGTGAACCACAGACGCTAATATGTATGTCAAAAGACGCAGATTGGCGTAAAACGGGAGAAAATGGCAGTCAGGTAATCTGAAGACGACAAAAAAAAGACAGAAAGGAGTGCCAGAAGGAAATTCTGTTCTCCGCACGTCAAAAGTCGCACGCGCGCACGTCGGATGAGGGGGGGGGGGCCTCTTGCCTGAGCGTCCAGGATTGGGCGCTCTCCCACCCCCCACTGCCCGTCCTTTGGAGCCTGTGGCCGGGGTCAACCACCCAGTGACTGTGGGTGCGGGGGGTGCGGGCGTGGGGACCCGTCACCAACCCCACAGCGCGTGCTCTTGCGTGCTGGCTTGGCGCGCTGTGGGGGCGGCATGAGGGCGCCCGGGGGGCACGCCTCTTGCCTGGGGCGTTCGGGGTCGGGCGCTCTCTCACTCCGACCACTCGTCTTTTGGGGCGTGCGGCCGCGGCCCACTACCCACTGGCTGTGAATGCGGGGGATGCGGGCGTGGGGACCCGTCACCAACCCAACCGCGCCCGCTTTTGCGAGCTGGCTTTGCGCGCTGTGGGGGCAGCATGAGGGTGCCCGGGGGGGCGCCTCCTGCCTGGGTGTGGGGCGTCCGGGGTCGGGCGCTCCCCCACCCCCGACCACTCGTCCCTTCGGGCGTGCGGCCGGGGCCCAATACCCACTGGCTGTGGGTGCGGGGGATCCGGGCATGGGGACCCGTCACCAACCCCACCGCGCGCGCTCTTCCGAGCTGGCTTTGCGCGCTGTGGGGGCGGCATGAGGGTGCCCGGGGGGGGGGGGCCTCTTGCCTGGCTGTGGGGCGTGCGGGGTCGGGCGTTCACCCGGCCTCGACCACTCGTGCGGCCGGGGCCCACTAGCCACTGGCTGTTGGTGCGGGGGGTGCGGGCGTAGGGACCCGTCACCAACCCCATAGCGCGCGCTCTTGCGAGCTGGCTTTGTGGAATGTGGGGGCGGCACGAGGACGCCCGGGGGGGGGCGCCTCTTGCCTGGGTGTGGGGCTTCCGAGGACAGGCGCTCTCCCAGCCCCGACCTCTCGTCCTTTCGGGCGTGCAGCCGGGGCCCGCTTTCCACTGGCCGTGGGTGCGGTGTGTGGGCGTGAGGGCCCGGCTGTCCCTGGCACCTTCACCCGTGCCACGGTTCGTCGTGTGTTGTGCGTGCAGCCCGGGTTTGCGGCCCCCGGTGGCCGTTGTGGCTTGGCACCTGTCCTCGTCACGTGGTTGTGGCCGGCGGCGTGCCTCTCTGGCGTGCCTCTTGGCCCCGCGTTGGTGCACCGCGCCTCGTCCTTTCCGGTCGCTCTCGGTGCTCTGGTCGGCTCTCCCGTCGCCATGGTGCCTTCCCCCACCCCTGGGGCTGTCGCCCCCGGCTCTACTGGGTGGCTGCGCGGGGCACGTGGAGGACGGCCAAGAACTGGGCTCTTTGTGCCTGCTGCTGGCCCCTGCCGAGGCAAGGGCGCTGGGCGCGCTCCGCGTCGTACCCGCTCGGGGCCCCGCGATGGGGAAGTCCCTGGCGGGTCTCTCCAGCTTCGGTATTGGGCTGCGTGCGCTGCGGTGGTTTGGCGTGTGTTGACCCGGTCACTCATCCTTGAGGTTTCCCGTACCGTCCGTCTTTCGAGGGGGCACTCGGCTGGTGCACTGGGGCTGTTTCATTTGGACTCCGTCACCTCCCTTTTCGGGTCGGAGGACGCCACGCCCGGGTCCCGCGTGTGTGTGTGTGCCTGCTCCTCCTGACCGGGTCGGACGGGCCGGCCTCCCGGACACGTTGTGGTGTGCCTCACCTTCTTCTGCGGCCGTCTTGTCCTTCTTCTTTGTTCAGACCCCACGGGCTGGGGTTGCCCGCGCTTCGGGTGTTTTTTTTTCTTCTTTTTTTTCTTTTTTCTCTCCCCTTTGTTCCCTCCCCCCTTTCGCGCCCCCGCTGTCTCTGGGTTTTGTGCTTCCCGGCCCCGGGTGCCCTGGGCCTTGGCGCTCTTTGTTTCTGCTCCGCTCTCCCCCCCCCCTCGTCCTGTTTTTTTGTTTTTGTTTTTTTCGCTTTTTCCTTTTTTTATTTTTTTTTCTGACTGTGTTCCCCCTCCTACACCCTCCCCTCGGTCCTTTGTGTTGTTGCTTTTGGTGCCTTTGGCCTTGGCGCTTTTTTGTGCGCCCCCCCCCTTTTCCGCCCCCCCCCCTTTTTTTCCTGTTTTTTCCCCGTTGTGTTAACCCTTATTTGTGCCCCCTCTTTGTGCCTCCCTTGTGTCGGCGCTTCCGTTGTTTCCGGCCCTGGCTGCCGTGGGCCTTGGCGCTCTGTCACCCGTCTCTCGCTGTTGTTTCTTTTCTTTTTGTTTTTTTCCGTTTTCCCGTGGTTGGTTTGCCCTCCCGCTTTTCCCTGGTTCCGGGCGCTCTTGGTGCTCTTGGCCTCTGGTGCGCCTGGCAGGGTTCCTACTTCCTTCTCCATGTGCGGCCGTGCGTGTAGTGCGTGTGCTGTGTGCTGAGGCTGCCGTCCGCGTTCTTCCTTGCTGGTGCTGCCCTGTTGCTTCGTTCGCGCTGGCCGGTGCCGTGCGTTGTTGCCTGTGGTTGCGGGGTGGTCGCTGCTGGGTCTGGTTGCCCGCTGTTGTTTTCCGCTGGCGTGCTTTGGTGTGGGTGGTCCTGCCTGACCGCGTGGCTCGCCGCCCTGCTGTGTGCTTGGGGTTGTTGTGGCGTCCTGCTCCCCTGTGCTGTGTCCTGTGTTCTGTGGCTCTGTGTTGCCGTGTGGCGGCGTGCTGTGGTGCCCTGCTGTCAGTTTTGCTTTGTTCTGTGGTCGGTGTGGCGCTGTGTTGCTCCTTGGCGCCGTCTGTGGTGCGTTGTGCCTGTCTCTGGGTGGTGTTCTGTGTCCCCGTCGTGTGCCCCTGGCTGTTCTTTGCTAGGCCTGGTTGCCTGCTTGCCGTGTTGTTTCGTCGCGCTGGTTGGTGCTGTGTGTTGTTGCCTGTGGTTGCCGGCTGTTCGTTGCTGGGTCTGGTTGTCTGCTGATGTTTTCGTCTGGTGTGTGTCGTCTTGGCTGCTCCTGCCAGGCTGCGTGGCTTGCTGCCCTGCTGTGTGCTGTGGTTCGCTTTGGTGACGTGTTCCTCTGCGCCGTGTCCCGTGTTCTGTGGTGCTGTGTTGCCGTGCAGTGCCGTGCTGTGGCGCGCCGCTGTCCGGCTTCGTTTGCTGGTGGTGTTTGTTTGTGTCCTTCCCCGGTGTGTGTGGTGCCGTGTTGCGCTGCGTGTCGTGTTGTTCGGTGCTGTTTTGGTCTGCGCTGTCGTTGGTGCCTCGCGCTGTGGTGCGTCGCTGTGTGTTGTGGTGCCTCCCTTGGCGTTCTGTGGTGTGGTGGTGCTGCTCTGGTGTGTCGTGGCGTCCTGCTGTGCCGTGCTGCGTTCTGTGGTGCTGTGTCGCCTTGTGGTGCCGTGCTGCTGGGCTGTGTAGTGCGTTTTGCTTTGCTGCGGGTGCTGCGGGGTCCTCTAAAAACCATTTTGCGGTTTTTGAAGAAGAAAAAAAAATTATACTCTACCCAACTCACGCATGCAGGCAGGCAGCAATACAGAGGTAATTTTGCTGACTTACGTGTGGCCGCGCGATGTCGAGGAGGGTGTTCTTGTTTGCAAGGGGTTGAGCGCGTTTCCCCCAGGGCCGGTTACCTAAGCTGACAGAAAGGGGTGAGGGGGGGCACAAGGGAGGGGAGGTATGTGCATGGAGAAGGAAAGAAAGTGAAAAGAAGGAGAGCGAAGGGACACGGCGGCTTAGAAAGGATTTTCGAGTTTTACGCGCTGCTCGCGACGCATTTTCCTTTGCGCCTATGGCTAGTTAGACGACGAGAGAGACGCCGTTAGGGTCCTACGAGCGTTACGGTGCTTACGGTGCTAACTATTCACCTATTCCCCGTCGAAACATTTTTCGTCGTGTTTTTACGCGTTTCGCAGTGCGCTTTTTGGCCTAAGCGTTTTTTATGCTAATTAACTTTATTTTCAGCTATTCAGAAGATTTTTTTGTTGTGTTTTACCTATCTTTCTATCTATCTATCTTTCGTTCTGGGACAGGACCCGAGCGCGCGCGACCGCAAACACACGCCAGGGCATGCCAGGGCAAATGGGAGACCGGGTATGTACTGTGGATCTGTATGCGAAATTGAGAAACAACACCGAAGCTTTGTATTGCACACCACTCAATTCCTGTTACGGGTATCATAGGTCAGGTCTCGGACTCTGCTGGGTGAGACCACCATGGCCTGGTATCCTGAAGATGCTCACCAAAGCCGCTCTAGACCGTGCTAAGATGGTTGTTATGGCACCGGACCTGGGGCAGACTGGCGAAGGAGCAAAGTGGCAACCTCTATTTGACAAACTGACCAAAGTCAATGTACCTCCACCAGACGTGCCTTTGTATGTGGCCGATGGGGCCAAGACCCCTTACCAGCTCCAGTTTGGGGCTCTACTCCGTCTTACATAGATGCTTCTGATGAATCAATACCATTGACATAGATGCTTCTGATGGATAAATACCATTGATTGATTTGGACTCACACATTTGCAAGTGGCTACGCATAGTGAATCGAGGAACTAGGAACAGAGACGCGGGCTGGATGCACCCTAAATGGCTGTCTCACCAACTCCTGCCAATGATCACGAAGAGGACCTCATTACACTGGAGGAAGTCTCAGAAGCTTCAGAACCAGATGAAGAAGTTGGCGAACCGAAAACCTGTGAATTGGAACGTCAGGACGTCTGGGACGATGGAAGACAAGTTGATGGCGGTGAACGAGACACTGAAGTGGCAGTGGGAGCTCAAGTTGCTGAAAGCGCACCAGACCACAAAGCAGGATATCAAGCAGACATCAACCGCCGTTCCTTAGCATCCCGGGGATGGAGGGGATGCACAGAGCATCAACTGCCATAAAGAGGAGGCACGTCAACCTTTCCTCGAGCCACAACCCTGTGTTAGGTATGACAAAGAGTTTGAACTGAAGATATTGAAAGAAGGCTTGCACGACGTCCAGAGTTGTATTTTTGAGGCTGCACCACCTAATGCTGATTGCTTCGCGCTGCAGGCAATTGCAAAATACCAATTGGACGTCTCTGCGGATGCAGGAGGGAAGAGAAAAGCAACTCCTTGCGGGTGGCCATGCTCAACATCAGCACTTGAAGAAGTACGGGCCTTGGTCCATCAACGTATACACGACGTCACTGAGCAAGAGAGAAGAAGGATTGCAAAGGGTCGTTGGAGAAACCACTGCACTCACAGCCCTTCTCAAGGAACTTTGGCATGGAACGACACTGTGAACGACCCAGCCTGGGCCCTGTTGGAGGACGAGAGTTATTTCGTGGAGGGCGAAGATGTCACCGCTTCTATCTATTCTTGTAAGTCTGCACAGAGAGATGAGTACGGGAAGTCAAACCTTGGGGCTGAGGAGCATTTCAGAAGGTCACTGGAACTGTACAAGGAGAGGGTCAGAGAAGTGCTGAGACGTTGGAAGGATGTCTTTGGACGGTTGCTCCCGACCACCTCTGTGGAGAGGTTAGGGTCGATGGACGCGGAGCTTCTCGATGACCAGCAGAATGCCTCGGTGAGATGACGTCCGTTTCCTGCCAATGCAGAAGATACGAAGGAGAACATGAGGCAGATTTCTGAGGGCGTTTCATCGGGGCTGCAGAGGGGTATACCAAGACGGACTATCGAAAGCACTGCTAACCTTGTTTCCTTTTCAATAAACCCAGAAGGTCTGCGAAGCGGTTAGTGGTTCACTATGGTAAGTTCAACAAGCTGACCAAGAGGCACTCAGGAACCTTTCTCAGCCTTGAAAGGGCACTGGAGAGAGCTTCACCATGTTGGTGCAAGAGCAAACTGGAAAAGAGAAACGGGTTCGGGCAAGTCGAGCTGACGAACAGGGCCCAGGACGTGTCGGCGGTTGTCCCTCCGAACGGCCAAGATTTCAGATGGAAGATTATGCCCTCTGGCCTGGCAAACACCCCTGTTCCAGGAGCTCATGAACAAGGATCTGCAACGCATGAAGCGAAAGGCAACCCTGCTAGACGCACTGAAGCGTGGAGCGGTCATCAAAGCTTACATTGACGATGTTCTTCTAGGTGCAGACACGGTTGAGGATCACTTGAAGCTCGTGGAGGAATTCCTGCGCACCTGCCATGGGTGTCACCCGAAGGTCAAACTCAGCAAGTGTGCGTTCATGAAGGAGTCCCTGGAGTATTTGGGCTTTGAAGTCAGTTGGCGACCATGGAGACCCGTGAAGGACAAGGTTGCACAGATACTATAAGCCACAATGCGGGATGACAAGACAGGAGGAGTTAAAGACATCTACTCTTCTCTTGGTGCATGCAACTTTTACTGGAGGCAGGTACCTGAATTCACATACTCCAGCCACTTGCTCACAGACCTGACGAAACAGGACAAGAAGTGGCACTGGGGAGAAGAGGAGGCGATGCAGTTCCAGGAGTTGAAGGAGAAGTTGGGTAATATTGGCATGCTTGGGATCCCTAACTCCGAAGGAGAGCTGGTGGTTATCACCGACACTTCACTGGTGAGTGGTGGTGGTACTCTTTTTCAATGGCAGAAACTCCCTGAGTTTTTTTAACACAAAGCAACATTTACAGCCTGGCCAAGGCCCCATACTGGCATCCAGATGGTCCGGCAGGATTCAGTTCAACGCTGGGTTTCAGTACATAAAGCGAGATCGGAAATGAATCTGCGACCGGGTTTGATTAGGGTCAGGTAATGCACTTTAGGTTATTGGGTGGGGAGGGTCAGGTGAGCAGGGGGGTCTTCACTGCTGTGGGGCAAGACCGCAATACTATTGGGACGTGGAAGATAGTAAAGAGAAACTTGACGGGTGTTGGTGGACGGTGACCTCTTGCTCGTGAGCTTTTCTGAATGACTGCGTGATGGTGTTGGCTGTGGGTTTTGGAGGTGCCCGTACTTCCATTTTTTACCCTTGCTTTGTTTTTAGTCTTCCTAAGCAACACTAGAATAAAATTGGTAATTGAAAAAACTTGCGGAATACTTGCAAGGTGATAGAATGACAACATCAAGACAAACACAACAATGCACAAGAGAACGCAAAAAAATGTGGAACCCTGAACGAAATTGACGAGGTCATCGGATGACGACTCGAGTATGACGTACTTGAAGCGGCTTATCTTAAGCGGCCTTAGAAATTGAAGTTGAACGGTCCTTGAATGTTCTTTTTTTGAATTATAGACACATAATGGAACGCCCCTGAAAGAGGAGTGAGAGACATACACATGAGTGCGGTACATAGAGGAAGGAGATGTCAACATGTGAATACATACATTCATGCACCACGATCCAATCTAAATGTAGGCAAGGCAAAGACTCAAAAACTATCCTTCGAGTCCAGTATAACTCCAATGCCACATGGAGGCACATGGGAACCTGTAAATAATGACCTCCATGGGAATTGGACGGATTCCAAAACATGAGCCAATGACATTATTACTTCGATGGCTCTCAATGTATGAGATTCACGAAAACATTATAATTATTCATCCTAACCATGGAAGGACATTGCATGTATGTACAATGCAAGCTGAACTACACCGAAGGTTGTTCCACTCCAGATCAACGGAATGCAAATATTTATCGTGACAGACACAAACACAATTGACAATAATTGCATGGGGTTGAAGGTTGAATTATTCCAAAACACAAAATGATGATCTCCGGAAGGCAATTGTCGTTCCTGTCGTCAATTGTCAATTATGGAACGCCGCCCTTAAATTCTCTGCCATCCTGACATCCTTACGATTCGCGAATAACATATCATCTATCTACGGAACTGTCAGACTCAGGTATCCCGGATGCTTGATCTTGATCGGCAGCAATGATCAGGCATCTGGCATTACATCTGGCATCTGGCATTACAGCAAAGGTCCAATGATGTCTCTGACATCGCTGGAAAAATGAAATAATCTGAACATGAATCCTGCAGGCGGCGCCCGATACGACAGGTGGGACGCACTCTTTTACGCTCCCTCCCTAAGCTATGAACCAAGGGTAAATGGCTGAAAGTGGAAATGAATCGTCAATACCATAGACGAGGTCCAATGCGGCTGGCTTGATGGCCCCAACGCAGCAGCTACTGTAATGACAGAATGTGGCAACACACTGCAGGCGGGGGGGGGGGGCTGTCATCGCACATCGTACCAGGACAGATGTGCAGATGATCAGACAACCAGCAGACAATCCAACTGCAAACCAGAGCACCCTAGACCTACAATTAGCTCAGAGCTGAAGATGCTTCAGAAATTCTGTCTGGATTGACCATTGCACCTGTTGACAGAAGCAAAAACAAAATCAGGAGAGTGCCAGGAAGAGCAGGAGGAGGTACAGAAACAGGAAGAACAATCAAATGGAACAGACTACACAATGGAAGGCGGTCAACTTGACGGTACGCTGCTGACAGCTGGCGGGATAATTGGTGGTTGCCATGCTGTAGGGCACGATCACAGGACGATGAGAATCCCCATCAAACCGAGCAACTCAACTTCACCCAAAAGGGATGGTAACGGAGATATGCCGTGGCGTGGATGCGGGCTAGGCCTAATTGTAACATACAGGCGGGGTAACGATAGCCAATGCAAAAGTTCTACGGCCCAGTTCAAATTTGGGTGTCCAGTCCCCAGGCCATTTCAGGTAGAGCTCATAGCATTCAAAGAACAGATATAGTGCCCTAACCGTAGAAGCGAGGGCATGATCAGGGGCGTAGGGCGTTTCCCATGGCAGGCACCTGGGTAACACTGACAGTAGTGAAACCTGCGTGGTTACTGAAATGCTCAGAGATGGACCCTTCCATTGACCGCACTGTTATTAGGCGGGGGGGGGGGTGGGCTATGGTCTGGACATCTTTTCCAGACGCTCCAGCTCTCTCCACTGCCTCCTGTGGTCCCTACACAAGGACTCGTAGTCTGCCTGCACCCTGCAGAGGCAAGAATCCTGTTTCAGGCGATTCCGAAGATCTTTGATATTTACTTCAACATTATGTTTGTTATTGTATTTCAGCCATATTTCTGTCACATTATTCATTAAGCATGAGGCAGGGTGCCATTCATACTCCGGATACCCACGGTATTTGAGCTCCCACTCCAGATGTTGATTTTTCCCTCGTCCTGTCTTACGATGATCACGTATGTGTTCTACGATATATGTATCTGTTTCGACCAGAAACTCTTCATCTGTATAATAGTGTAATGCTGCCTTCTCGGTCAGGGAAGAGGGCATATACGGCAGTATTTGCATTGTATCAAGAATCATCGCCTCTTTGTCTGTGGCCACCAAGTATTGGTTTGTACCAACTCGACCAAAGATCTCACGTGGTCCCTTCCACGGACGATGCAACCTATTTTTGTTGCTATTTTTCTTGTGGTTTTCATACCACACACGCTCAGCATCCTGGTACACATGAGAGGGGTGCTGCCGCAAAAACCTTTGGGACTCCCTGTCGTGTATGCCCTGCAGTTTCTCTTGAAGAAATCGACGGTCATCCACCAGACGCTTCCAAAATGAAGTTGCGTCCTCGGAGCCATGTTCGGGGATCACAGGGGGGGCAGACATCGACACCAATCGGCTGGTGCGCGAAGATCAAAAAAATGGGAGGAATATCCTGACACTGGCCCTGGCACGTGATTGATCGTCCACAGGGCCAGTGGCAGTAACCTTGGCCAATCCTTCTCCCTTGTTTTGGCCAAAAAGGTTCCTAAGATGTCGAGGATGACCCGGATGGCCCTCTCTGCCCTCCAATTCGACCGGGGATGATATACGGGTGACAGCTTCTGCTGTACCCCACTCAGATCACAGAGGGTGGTAGAAACATCTGCTGTGATGAGGTGGTATTTCGCTGGGCAACCCAATGAGCCCAATTACCCGCTCTAAGTACAGCTCTGCCAACTGGGGGGCGATTGTGCTCTTTGAGCATGTAATTGCCATGGTATATCCAGTGAATCGACATACGACAACAAGGAGATTGTCGTATGTGACACCCCCAATTTCAATGGCATTCTCTTGTCCTGTAGCACAGAAATGCATGGCAACGCTGGAGAAGGGATAATCTGATATGGGGAAAGAATCGCACCTCTCAGGTTGCAGCCCCCGGCGTGGTTTACATGTCTTGCACACCACACAGGACCCTAACACTGCAGAAATGTTTTCGTGAAGGTCAGCATCCGTATGTCCTGAAATGTACCATCGCTTGAACATCTCAAGCGTCTTTTGCACACCAGGGTGAGCATAACTATGCTGTGCCCGTATAACACGATGTGCCCATCAACTCTGACTCTCCCAGGATACAAAGCATACTCCTTGCCCTTTACAGGAATAACCTTATCGTTGAACAGTGTCTCTCAGTGGGGCGCCAAGAGAGAAAAATCAGCATAGTGGGACCCCCAGTCTTCAGTTAATATGCTGATGTCTGGTGGCACCCTAATGGATTGGATGTGCTGAAACAAGCGTTTAGCCCCTGGCATGTGCCAGGACAACTTAGACAGACTCTAAACCAACTCAGGATCCACACTAGATCTCAGTGAAAATACTTTGCGGCACACATCCTCCTGTGATATACAGGTGAACCCATCAGGAAAGACACAAAGTTTCTGACTTCACTGAATGGATTGAATCCTGGCACCCTGGAGAAGAGATACCATGGCCTCTTCCTCCTGAAACTGAAATGATCGCTGTGATTGCAACTCCGTCCGCAGCCTCTCCCATTCAGCCCTTTCCTCTTGACACCATCCCTCAAAATCGGCATCGCTCTCGTGAAATTTTGTATCTTGGGCTGCTGCAGCTGGATAAGCCCATCGGCTGAGGGCATCAGCCCCGTCATTGTCCTTCCCGGGCCGATATTCAATCGTGAGATGGAATCGGCTTAAAAACTCGTGACACCTCACCCGGCGGCCGAGTCAACCTGAAATGGTACAAAGATCCTCCTTGTACCATTTCACAATGGAGCTGTGGTCCGTTTGCACCAGGACCTCTTGGCTTCCCACCCAGGCCCCGAACTTCAGCAAACACGCCACAACTGAATAGGTCTCTTTCTCTCCAGGGGTCCAGGCGTACTGCCTCGTATCCCGCTTACTATCCCCCATGCCTGCACACTGCCCTTGGAGGTTGCGACTGAAAAAAGCAACAGGATGCCACTCACCATCCCCAAAGGTCCACCGACAGCATAATGTGACACATCACAGCGGATGCGCAACGGCTGACCCGGCGTCGGGAGGTACAGACCTGTAGCCACCAGCAGGGCTGTCTTGAGTGCATAGAAATGTTTTGTCATGGTCTCTGACAAGTCAATTTGTGCCATTTTGCAGTCAGTTTGATGCGTTTGCATTTTTAGGCACCTTCGTATCAGTTTTTTCATCTAGCGGATCATGTCAGGCGCAGTGATACTTCCCTTTTACTGCCTCCATTAGGGGGGCAGCCAGCTCAGCAAATTTGGGGAGGTACACTTGGGACCATCCCCCTAATCCGAAGACACCCTTCAACTGCCTTGCTGTGGTGATCGCACGGTGATCCCACATAGCCACTGCGTCCGTCTTTCCGAGGGAGGGATATCTTTGGCCATTCTGGAAATATGCCCGACATATTGAACCCTCTTTTAAAAAAGATGACAATTTTCGGGCTTGACAGTAAGCTCGGCTGCGGCCAACACATCAAACAAAGCACAAAGCTTTTTAGTGGGTGCATCAAAATATTTACGAAGCGTTTGTCGCTCCGGTCCTTCAGCCAGGGTGGTTTTCTTGGGGTCTAAAATTTTGTTTTCATTGGGAAACATAATATCGTCAATGTATGGCTTGGAAGATGGACAATTATGGGTTACGTGTTGCACCATGTCCTGGTACGCAGCTGGCGCCATTTTTACCCCCATGGGCAGGATGTTCGACTCAATTACCCCGAATGGAGAGCAAAACGCCGAGAAGTGTTTGCTGTCCTCCTCCAGGTGCATTTGGTGGAATCCATCCTCCAAATCAATGAGCGAAAATAAACGATTTCCCTGTTCATAGGCCAGCTGGCCTTTAATGACGGGGAGGGGAAAACTTTCCCTTCCAGACATGAATTCAAATGACAATAGTAAATGACTAATCGCCATTTTCCACCCGGCTTAGGCAACAAAAACGCCCTGGCGACCCATTGTGGGTCTCCCTCTGCCTTTCAGAGCATGCCCTTATTTTTGAATCGAATTTCCTTTTCATAAAGGGCTGACTCCTTAGGTCCCATGCTCTGATTGTCTCATCAGTCTGCGGGCCCGCATGACACTCTTTCAAGCTCAGTCTGACCTTTGCATGCGGTCCTCCAGCCGCCTGTGCTTCTGGTGTGACGTCCTCTGTGTTGAATGATTCAAAGTTTCGGTTGATAACGACTCATTATCATGTCTTTGAGATCCTCACACCCAGTGCAGTCCTCATCCGCAGATATGACAGACTGTATTCTCCGTTCTGGCTGAAAATCCCATCCTGAATGTAACTGGATACGCCCTCTGGGGTTCATCTGATGACTAAACATCACACAAGCATACTCATTTGGCTTGATTAGCATCTCTCTAAGTGAATTGCCATGTACTTTACATGATAAAGAACCCTGAGTAGAGTCAAATGCAGAAACAGATTGCATACCAGAAGATGGAGCTTGGGCTTCACGTGTCTCGCGGTTGGCCTCATCTTGTTTCTTCTTACGCTTCATTGCTCGGCATTCCTTAGAAAGAGATGAATTCGAAGTATCAGATGCTGTGTCAGGTACTCCATTGCCATCCCACTCGGCCTCCGACTCAGACCGCAGTAATTCATCTGATGTGGGATGGATGGCACTGTAGGTTGCACGTTCATAACCTGAAGGTATCTGTGAATGAAGGCTGGTCCGCCTCTGTGGCGCGGTATCCCAATCCTCTTTCTTGTTTGTACGATATGCTGGAACACTATAGGAGCGATCCATGATGTCATCAATGATCACCCCAGCCCTCACCCTCAGCATGGCTGCAGAAAGCATCAAATAGGGCAATCCTATATGGCGTCCTTGTCGTATGTGCATTATCCTGCGCATCCTCAAATAAGGGGGAATCCCTGGGGGATGTCGATCCAATCCAGGCCGATTTCTTCAAAGTCCCACCACCAGTCAGCGTCCCTCTGGACTGGCTGGATCGCAACCCCTCACGCTTCATCGAACTTCAATTTAGGAACACACTTATGCCACAAAGCATTCGGGGGATGCATCCACACATTCGTTTGAAAAATCAGTTTTCATCAATTTCAGTTCTTTCTACAGCATTCTCCATGGTGAAATCCTCAAGTATATTAAAATCAATTTAAATACTCAGCAAGTTTGCGCTGCTGCGCCATGCGCGTGCTCTGCTGTTAAGATTTCTCAATCGAAAAATTTGCGTCGATGGAAATTTTCTGCTTGCATCGATAATTTTTTTTCGAACAAAATAGCGCAAAAGACAGCATCACACAATGCTAGCAAGCAATATCCAACTGTAACACATTTTCCCGTCACCAGCATGTTCCACGCTGTCCACTACAGCTCCAGGCTCGCCTGCTCTGCCTGCTCAGCGTGCTGTGCTTGCTCTGGCTACTCTTTGCCCTGGTCCTTACACATGTCTGGTGCAGTGTGGTCCTCCAACTCAGCCACGGTGTCAGGCTTCTTCTGCTTCTTGGAAGCCTTGCCCTTCAGCGCCTTCCCTCTCATGCCGGCGCCTGAAGCACGCTTCTTCTGCTTTGGCTTCTGCTGTGGCTGCTCTTGAACAGGCACACCAGCAAGTCCCCGTACCTTCGGCTCCGCCACATGGGCATCCGCCTCCTGTCTCGTACTGGACACCTCAAGTGCACCGATGTACTCCCCAGTCGAGTGCCAGTCCTCAGATTTGCGGACTTCTGGCATCTAATACGTGCTCCAGCCTGGCTGCTGATCTTGTCTCCTTACAGGGACTGAAACCATCCATTTTGGGCTCGTGAACTCAGTTGCAGCATCTGCTGGGAATGAGCGCCACCCTACATTCTTCAGGTTGATGGGGATCCACAAACAGTTCAACGACTGAGGAAACAGCAGGTCTGGCAGATCCCTGGTGTGCTCCAATGCACTGCTCTTGTCGCTTTTGTCGCTCCTGTGGCTCTTGTCGCTCTTGTCGCTCTTCTCTGGATTGCTGTCAATGTCACTGTCACTGTCGCTGTTGGAGGTACTTGACTCAAAATGTTTTTTGGGTGGGAGCACAAGTTGCTTCTTTGGTTGCCAGGTTTGACTGCTTGTTTAGGGATCTTCACAGTATAGGCAGGGCGGTCACGCTGTGTCTCTGGACTCTCAGGCACTGAATTCCGCAGTTGCACCCAGATTGGTTGGCCTCCCTTACGTGCCCGCCTCTCTTGCTCCTCCAGAGCACTCAGAAAGCGAATGGCAGAGTCCGGACGGAACGTGAGCATGTCCAACAGGGCACCAGCCGTAATTTTCCCCTCATTGTCTGCAAAACGCCCGTGTCCACATGTTGACCAACGGATTTGGGCGTTACGGGTACGCACAGTGGTGGGCTGTCGCACGGAGAGTGCACCTATGCAGTCTGGAATGTCAGGTTCTATCCAATTCACCAATCGAAGGTTTTTCTTTCTAATTAGAACAATCGGTTTTGATCGAAGCTGGCTTTTTTGATCGATGCAATACACACCTCAATGTTGCCATGTCTGTTGTCAGTTATGCCCCCGGTCAATGCATTAGCCAGCGGGTCACGCCATGATGGGACAGCGGCTGCTCAGGTCTCTGGGTTTGCCGGTGTGGTGCTGGTCTCAGGATGCGCTGCGTGCTGTGCGATAGAGCCACTCTGCCGAACTGCAGATCAGCCCACCAACTTGGCTTCGTGATTGTACCACTCCACTGGTAGTTCATCTGTTCCACCAGTCTCAATACCCGAGTCCTGGCGAAAATTTGGCCGTTGGGGTATTTCCAAAGTACACAGCCGGTGCCGTGCCCACACGCTTGCCAGAAGCTTGTATACTGACACTGGGCCCTGTCACGCCACTGTCGACACACACCTGCTCCTCTGCAAAGCAAGGCAACCACTTCACAAAGCCACCGCGACGAGCCTCGGCACCCAGGCACTGCTGCTCTGGAAAGCCTTTCGCAGCCTTCCCCCCTACGTCCAACTCCACATCGTGAAACAAGAGTCCCACAGACACCAACACGGAAATGGTAAGGTCCACAACCAGGCAGTACACCAGCGCACAACACACCTACCAGCCCTCCAGATCCCTAACCTCGGCCGCAACCACACACACCTCCAACACGTGCCCCCTGTACCCGAGCCTCATCAGACCCCGGACTGGGTACCAGAGGACGCCCCCTATTCCTCCCACGACAGAGCATACCACTACCCCAACCCCATCCAACATTCCGCCCGCGTGCTCGGCGACGCCGACAGGTGGGCGCACATCCAGGAGCTCCAGGACAGACTGCAAATCCCCCTCTACCACTCAGCGCTGCGCCCAGCAAACGTCCCAGCCCACCTCCAAAAACGACGCATCCAGCTCCTCAGGGAGCAACTACCATTCCTCACCAGGGTCGCCAGATGGCTCGCCCGCAAACACATCCACGTCCCTGAAAAACACATCTGTTGCCCGTGCGACCACACCACCCTGGAGGACTGGGAACACTTCAAGAAATGCCCCCTCCATACAGGCAGGGACACGCTAGTGGGCTGGTCCCCGGCAGAAATCCTGCGACAACACGAAGGATGGCCAACCCACAGCCACGCACACCAGGCCAACGAACACCTCTTCCGGGATCCCCTGGTCAAAGAAGCCACCATGAGAGGGGCGGTGACACAGGCCCTGCACCGACACCTCACCAAACACACGGAAAGCCCCATGGAGGCAGCAGCAGACCTCCAGCTAGAGGCAGTCGGCAGAGCAGCGGCCCAAAAAGTACACCGCAAACACCTCCTGTTAACACACGCGGAGCAACTCTCCGACCCCACCGCCAGGGAACACATGCAGCGTCTCATCCAATACCATGCTGTGCATGCCCCAGAGGTCCACTAACCCACTCCGCGCCCCGCACGCGCCCCCCATCTCCATCCGCAGGCCTCCAAGACACCACCACAGCGCCCCGAGGCCCATCTCTCACCCAAGAAGCCACCTGGCACCGCCCAGTCCGGCCGAGCCCAACCAGGGCCAACCATGCATCGACGTAGACGCGCAAGACCCCGGCAGCCCATCCAGCCCACCCCCCCCGGACCCGGGGCACCCCCCCCTCACACCGGCCACCATCCGCGACCCCAACCTCCTCCGAGCAACCCTCCAAGACAGGGCCCCGACCACCCCCCTGGGCTGGTACCGCCTACAAGACGACTGGACCAAGCTCACCGTCAAAGCCCTCCGGGACCTGACCACCCCAGGCAGCGGCCTCCACGAGGCCATTGTAGACCTCGTACTCTGGCGAGCCCGCAAACACACCCAGGGCCAGCACGTCTGGATCCCCCCCATCGAGTGGAGCCAGGCCCTGACGCACGACACCGGCATCAACGTCACACTTCAAGGGACCGTACGCCTACGACGGGCCCCAGCGGAGACGGACCACCCAGCGGACCCGAACCGCCCGGAGCAGTGGGAACAGGCCACCGCACCAACCCGCAACACCGCCCTCCGCGCCGCCGACCTCCGCACCTGAGACGACGACCCCCCCCCCCCACCCTACAGACAGTGACCACCCCCCGCCGGAGGTCTGGCTTACAGTCCTCGAGCGCGGCCACTACTACGTGATAGCCGCTACGGCTACGTCCCCAGGCCCGCAATGGCTCATCCAAGGGACAGACACCATGTTCGCCCCAGGGACCGCCCCACCAGGGGCAGTAGGGGACCCCACCACCCAGCACAGGGTCCTCAGGGGCGTCCTCCAGCAAGGGGACAAGCCCCCAGCCCGCGCCCTGGCCCAAATCACCTCATGGAAGGCGGGCTACCACCTGGGATTGGGGATGCTCCGCCTAACCCACTGGATACAGCGCCGCTGGCCACCCACGGGGACCGTGCCCTGGGTTTGGGCCATCCCCACCGCCCACACATAAGTTGAGCCGGGCCCGGACGCACGACCAAACCCCCCCCCCAGACCGCAGCAATCCCTCACCTGCGGGTACCATGCCATCCACAGGGTCCTCAACCGCGCGGGTCTTAGCCAAAAGCTAGCATACCCCCTTCCCACCACTGACCAAGAGGTCCACCAGATATGCAAGCCCGTCTGCGAAATCCTTGCCGCGGCAGTAGAAGACGGCAAGTTTCTCCTCCAAACCGCCCGGCCTACAACTGGCCAGGCAAGCGCGCTGCGGGGAGCGGACACATACATCGACACAGCACACCCCACCGCACAATCCCCGCCCATGCCCCTCCCCTCTCGCTGCTCAACCGGAGACCCACACACGCCCACCATCGCGCGCAGCCCCGGGCCCTGCGACACGGGCCTCCCCCACCCGCCGGAACACCAGCACACGCCCGCCACACACCCACCTGCCGGACACCCCTCACCAGCCGCCACACTCGACAACCCACACACACCTGCCGAGAGGAGCCCCGCGCCCCGCGGCACGCCCAGCCCACCCAGTGGCCCGCCCACGCCCCCCGCACACACCCCAGAAGACCCAGGCCGACCCCCCCGGCCCCTGAGTGCAGCCCACGCGAACTGTTCCCCCCCGCGGACGTCAACCCACACAATCTCGCACATTGCAGGACCCGGGCCCAACCAAGCCCAAAAAGAGAAGGCCGCAGCCCCGCGCCTCCCTCCCCCGCCGCTGCCGACCAGATCGGCCCGCCGGGCCGCCAGGTCACGACCGGGCCCCCCTAGCCGCCCGCCCCCAACCTACAGCCCGAGGACATGCCCTCCATCGTTCCCGTCGTCGCCGCAGCAGAAGCCGCCGCCCGCGAGCCCGCTCGCATCACAGCCCAACCCGTGTCCACCACCTCCTCCTCATCCTCAGCCTCGTCCACCTCCTCCCCGCCGCCCTCATCCTCAAGGCCACGGCAAAAGCCAAAGCCGCGGCCGCACCCACCGACCCCCCAACCCCCACACAGGCGACTCGGGCACCCCGGCAACGCACCGGGACGACCCCCGACCCGACATCGGCGCCCTCACACCTCCAGACAGAGGTACTCCTCAACCTGGAACCGGACCCCAACCCCAAACCCGACCCCAAACCCAAGCTGGCGCCCACGCGAGCACACACAACACCCCAAACGCGACGACACAAGCCCAACTGACACCACCCCCACCCGGACCCTCACCCAAGCCAGGACCCCCCACCCACCGCAACCCACGCCCCCCTCCCACCGGCACCCACCACCACCGCAGAGGCGGCCACCCAGCACAACCCCGTCCAAGCCCTCGTCTGCATCCCCGTCACCAAGCGCCCCGTCATCGATCCCCCACAAACCACCACCACCGCCGGCCAAACAAACCCAGGGACGTGAGACCCCTCGACCACCGTCACATAGTGCAGCCCCGGGGACTGCCCACGATGCCAAACCCCCCACCCCCACAAGGGGGACCGGAAAACCAACAAGGGGTCCATGGGCCATACCCACAACACCAACCCCACCACTACCCACACCACCACCACCAGCGGCCCCACCACCACCACTACCAACACCACCCCCACCACTACCACTGCCCACCGCCCTACCCCACCGAGCCACAACCCCCTGTGCACGAACAGCACCAGCGAATGGGATGGCAGCCACCGAGCGCTCCACCCGCATACCCCACCTACCGCCAGGGGCCAGCCCCCCCGTACCAGCCACCCCCCCAGGTACCAGGAACCGTATCCGTATCTCCCCGGCCACCACGTCCACGCCGAAGGGGCCCCCCGGGCCCAACCCCGCCAAGGACAGTCACTCGACCCATACCACCAGCCGCTGCCGCCACCACACCCTACGTGGCAGATCCATGGACGACGAGGGACCTCCTCCCCCCCCCTCAGTACCAGACGGCACCACGCGAAGCCCCCCAGGACCCGCCGACGCCTCCTGACTGGCCCGACCCGAGCGACGAGGCCCGGTCCCGCTAACGGCGGCGCTCCCGCTCCCCCCCAGCACGGCACACTCGCCCACGGCGCCCACACTCCCCACATCGCCACCGCGCCACCCACTCGCGCCGCTCCCGCTCCCCCAGGTGCCACCAGGACCCCCCGAGACCCCGCTCCCGTCACTCCCGCTCCCCCGAGCACCACCAGGAGCGCGTCCGCCGCCCCATGTCCTCCTCCCCCTCCCCCCACCGGCCATACAAGACCCCCACCCCCAGCCCCCGCCACCACCGCTCCCGCTCCCCCCGACGCCGCCAGGCACGCCACCCCCTCCCGACGTCCACCTCCCCCCCCCCCCACACGCCCCGCCGCGCTCCCTGTTCCCCCCGCCGCCCATACCCATCCACCACCCCCAGCCCCCGCCACCACCACTCCCGCTCCCCCGGACGCCACCAAGCCAGCCACCGCCGCCCCATGTCCACCTCCCCCTCCCGTTCCCCCCTCCGCCCGTACCCGTCCCCCACCCCCAGCCCCCGCCACAGACGCTCCCGCTCCCCCAGGCACCACAACCCCCGCCACCACCGCAGGTCCACGTCCTCCCCCCGCCGCTCCAGGACCCCGGGCAGGGACCCCTCCCCCCCCCAGGCCCCCGCCCACCTCGCCTGGTGGTCTGCCCCCGCTTTGCAGGAGCTCCGCCGCTGGGTGAAGTGGGCCGGAGGAGCGGGAAGGCACGAAGGGGTGCACATGGTGCATACCTTCGAAAAGGTGCGCACCCGCACCCCCGCCAGCCCCAACGAGGCCGCCCTGGTGGCCATCATGCCGCAAGCGGCATGGGAGGCCCTCCTCCGCGATGCGGTCCAGGGCCTCCGCCCCCCCTACACCCCCCAAGCCCTCCGCCAGTGGCTCCAGGCCACCAACCCCCCGGCCTGGGCGTCCGGCGCCCCCTCCCCACCCCGCCCCTCCCGCCACCACCACACCAGGAAGGGGGAGGACAAGGGCAAGGGAAGGGCAAGGGACACCAAGGAGCACTCAGGCAAGAGGGCACGGAGGGGCCCCAAGTGGGGGCAGTCACTCACAGGGACGAGACGCCGGAAGAGACACCACATGGGGGCAGGAAACCACCCAAGGACCAGGAAGCGGCGGGAGCGGGGACCAAGGCACGGAGGAAAAGGGCATCAGGGCAGGCGCTACGACCCACACCCTGGAAGGGCATACCACGACGGGGGGACCAGCGCCGCCCCACCCCCACCAAACACCCCACGACACCCGGGGGCGCACTCCCCAACACACACCACCGAAGCAAGCATCGGACGCCGTGCGGATCACACCAGCGCACACCCACCAGCCACCAGAAACCACACGGAGAATGGAGGGCACACCTACACGGGGAGAACGTGCCACACCTACAGAGGAAGCCGCAGGGAACGCCGCCGCACGGCGCACCACCACGCCCTCAACGCCGGGCAACGACCCCGGCCGCCACAAGGGCCACCTCACAGGCACCGGAAGAGGACAAAGGCACGGCGACAGCGACCAGGACTAGGGACCGAAACCCGCAGAGGACACGGGACCAAGGCACAGGCCCCCAAGGAGGGCAACCCCAAGGACCGTCACGCGAACGACGTACCCGACACACCAGCCCGAGCAGCACGCCCAAACTCCCACAGCACGGACCCAGCGAGACACCCACACCTAACCGCACCCCCCTGCCACCAGCCAGCCACACTCCGGCCCGCACTCCGCACCACGACACAGGCCAGGCTGACCTCCACTGACCCAACGCGGCACCACGCGAGGCCACGGCACACCGCACCACAGCGCGCCACAGTGCAACGCGCGACAGCACGACGCGACGCGACGCGGCACAGAGCGGCACAACACGACACCACTGACCCTAACCTGAAGGACTAACCGAAGCGGGCCACCGCACACCCTGGAAGGCGCCGCACCAGCACGCCACACACCAGCACCGCAGGCCACACACGGGGCCACAGCGCGCCTGGCAACAACAGTGGCGGACCACCCAGAGGGTTAAAACCACCACCGCAGAGGGGAAAGGACACGAACAACCCCAGCCCCCTAAGCCAGAACCACAAGCAGCCGCCTGGCGCAGCCGCCCAGCCGGCAGAGCCAGGACCTAACCCGGCAAGAAGGGGCGCCGAGCCCACCGTGTACATAGCCCACCCGACCCATGGGGCCAGAACGCGGCCAAACAGAACGCAACTGACAACAGCAGCCCGGAAGACAACACTGAAAGCAGGCCAGTGCGTGCACCAGCCCAGGGAAGGCAGAGGGAGGAACAGGCAAGCCCCCCCCCGAAAAAAAAGAAAAACGGAGGGGGGAGGGGGGAAAGGCGCGAAAACAGCCCACAGCCGCCAAACCGCCCGCCAACACCACCAGAGGCGGCCAAACCCCCCACCCCAGAAGGCACCGAAGACAGGACCCCAAAAGAGGCACAGGGGGACCACCCAGCCAAAACCGGCAACACCAAGCCAGGAACAGCGGCCCACCGGGAAGAGGGAGACCGAAACAAGCAGAAAAAGAAAAAAAAAGAGAGCCAGCAGCCCAGCTCGAAAGAAAGGGGATGGGGGGACAGCGACCACAAGGCCTGGGACGTTGTCACCTAAGAGAAGAAAAGAAAAAAACCCCAAAAAACACACCCCCACCAACCCAGCCAAGAAGAACTGGACACAGCCAACACCCGGGTCCAGCACACACGCACACACCGCGCGCCAGAACCGGAAACGGCGGGGGGCAAGCAGGGCGCCCACGCAACCACACACGTCCCATAAGCAGGCCAAAACCGAACCCCAACCACGAACACCACAAACAGCCGACACTAGAGGGACAACACCACAAACCGTGCCCAAACACACCCACCCAACACCCCAGCCAGGACTGGCGGGGTTAACAAAACCCACACCCAACCGCCAACCGGACCCAAACACAAACGCCGCACAACAGTAGGAAGCCCAGTGCCCACAGCCCGGGCACTGAGGCAGCCCGTGCCATGCAGGTGACCCGGCCAAACGAGATCCGAAGACCGGGGGTAAGGCTGCATCCTAAGGCCTGCGCTGCTTTGGGACTCGAGGCGGAGCGTGCGACACCCAAGCGCCTCGGAACCCTAGTACCAAGAACGTGCATGCATGCCTTGGGAACGGGATACGCCAGGAAGTGCGGTGATCCTCTACGGTTCCGCCCAAAGGAGGGGACGTGCGCAAGCACGGGGGCACACCCTCCCGGCGAGACAAGCACGTCACGCTGGCGGCGATCAGCCCTCCCGGTGATGCCCGGGGCCGCTCTGTTGGGGGCCAACAGTCAGGTCTAGCGGGATGTAAGCCGCCTCCCCTCTTCACACGCGGAGCCTCTTCCTGTTCGTCACAGGGGCGACGCCAGGGGGAACCATGGGGCGCTTCTCCACGACCGAGTGCACCTACCTACCTACCTGACACTGGGCCCTGCTTCTTTTTGACAGGGGTAAGCACGGGCTTCTCATTGGTTAGAGCGCAGAGAGGTATGGTGACAGGAAATTTGAATGCTTTCCACGATGCAAACTCCAACTTTGGTATGATTCGCTGCCAGGCCCAGCCTGCTGTTGCGTAGAGCAATGATAGTGTCAGAAACATTGCATCGTCAGCGCTGGGCCATGCTTCTTCCGCCACAAATCTTTGATATGCAGAGAACAGCTGAAACGTACTGAAAACAGATGCCAGAACGTGGTCGGACAGATATTTCTCGAACGGAGGCAAGTCAACCAGGTTTGAATCCACACGTGGTGCCAGTGGTGTTTGTGCCAGTTGTGTTGCCTGCTGCGTTGGCAGCGGTGCGGAGTTTGGCTAAGAGGGTGCCAGTACCTGACACATAGAGCGTCGATGGAAACAAAGCGTTCGGTCGAAACAAATCGTTAGATTGAATTTTTTCGATCGAAAACAATGCGTCAGTCAAAATGTCCATTGATGAACGAACGTAACTATGGACGTGCAGTCAGAGCCTCCCTCCTTCGTTCCACAGAATGTCCGCTGTGTGCTGCAGGTGGCGCCAGCTGTCCTCCTGATGTTACGGCCCGCAATGGTGGCTCTGCCTGCTGCGGCTCCTGCCGCTGCTGCTTTTGCATAAGAGGCAACAACGGCTGCAAAGCTCCGATTTGATCTGGTTTGTCTGCCTGTGACCGATTTGCACCGTTTGTTTGTGTTGTTGCGTTGCCTGTTGACATCATGACGACTTCATGATGACGTTAGCGCTCATAACATCATCGATGATGTCACTAGTAAGATCTGACTCCTCATACAGTCGTGCATTTGTACAGCCACCTCTCCGGGCAAAATCATTTGCAACAATGCGCGAATTACTATAGATGAATGCACATTCCAGCACATGAGTCAGTGCACGACCCTGTCTCTGAATTGTGAGACCACGCCCGCCACCTCTGTTGGTGTGATGGTTGTAAAACTGTTTCAACAGACAATTCCCACATCCGCAGATATCTTGGCAAAACATACCCCACCCCCAAGGGTAGATACGTTTCAGGATCAGCATAAAACCCTGCTGCAGCATGAACAGATATCTAGATTTACTACGAGGTGCCACATGTTCGGCGTACCAAATAGCCACTGTCTCACAGTCACCAGCCAAAGTCTCACCCTCAAGCTACCACAAACGATACATTTGCCTGATGAGATTGCTCATTGGTACCAGAGCCCTGTCCGCCATTGAACCTTCAATTCCTGGAGTGCTAGCAATGTGTGGCCAAACCTCTCGCAGGCACTTTGTCTCTTGCCCATGTGGCGACCCTGCTGCTGCCATATTCCACTCCACGTTTGCTATGCGCAGCACCTCCTTGATTTCTTGGTTCTTTTCAGGAGAAGTTCTCAATGTAACAAGATCAGGCGTATCAGTAGAACTCTACCCTTTGGAACCTCTGGCAGTGGTGGTCAGGTCCTCAACAACCAGGACTTCCACACAACCAGGACTGTAACACAAATCCACTGTCACCTGGGCTATCTTGTCCCCAGATTGAATCCTATGCTGAGATGAACCTTCATTCTTTAGTACCACTCCTACGTTTCCCTTGAAATTGTGATCAATAAGACCCGCTCCTACCCGCTTGATTGTGTTTCCTGAACGGCCTGAATGTTCCCATATGTATGGGGGGGTAATTGTACAGCCAAATCAGTCAGCCTGACTTGCTGATTTTGAGCGGGGATGCAAACAGCTCAGGGCGCATACAAATCGAACACCGCAGCCCTATCAGTCCCTCTGGTGGGCAGTATTGCTTGATCTGACAGCAACCTCACCTTAAGTGGATATGCAACTGCATGTTCCTGGACCATGTCCCCCAGCATCACAGCTGAAGTGGTCGCCTGTACTACAGAGGGGGGGGGTATCATCTTCATACACCGCAGGGGAGGGGTACACATGGAGTCCGGCAGCCAACTTCATTGGCTGTGATCTGGTTCCTGGTATTCCCTCCGGCTTGGGCGGATCTGGGATGGGAGACATGGCTGTCTCATCATCCAATGTGGCTGGCAGAACAATAGACAGCACATTACGGCGTACTCCCTCCCTACGCTCGTGAAGTACTCCAACTGGCTTATAAACAGGGCCACACTGCTCACAACTGGCCAACTGTTGTACATCATAAATACAATGAACCCCACTGCAAGGGTCCTCACTTTCAATACACCACTGGTGAGAGACCTCAGTTGCGAACTGTACTCCGTTCCTTTGAGGCACCAAAAGGACACCTGAATTTTGCACACCGGAACTCTGATCCACTGCATGGGCTGTGTCGGTTCTTGGGCTTCCTCTCTTCTTTGAATCGCGATGCGTAGCTTCTACAATCTGCACAGCAGACGTGGTTTGCTGTACAGATTGTGGTTTACCATGCTGGTATTGTCGTACCGGAAACCTTTTAGAACACCCTCGAACCTGAACCAACGCCTCCTGTCCGGGGACCACAGCCAACCCAAACGCCAACAAAAAGGGGTAGCCCGGAATGAGCCACGAAACCACGGCGGATGCATGCACGAAAAGATTAAGACATTTAAAAACTTTATATCCTTCAGAGGCTATGACTGGCAGCGTCAACGTGACGGTAACTCCCTGTGTCCCCCCTGCAAGACTCCCTTGCCCGCAGTAAGAAAAATCAATGGAATTTTGGCATCGTGGAGTGCTGTCACATGCTCCTTTGAGCAACTCCATGCCAATGACACTCGCCACTTCGGACGCAGTGTCAGCCAGAGCGGTGATAATGAGGTCTGGCAATTCCGGACCATCAGCAAATTCAAGCTGTGTTTGGGTTGTCAACACCCTGACCTCACTGGCTGTTTTTGCCCGCAGCTTGCGTGGCGAGTTCAGGACATCCTCTGTGATTTCACTCAGCTGAATGGGGCAAATGTCAACCGCAAAGAGTTGCTGATGGCGAAGAATCTTGGTTGCATCGAGCTGCAAGCTTCTAGCCGCCCCACGGCGGTTGGCCTTAGGATGGCTCAGCCTCTGGGCGGCTCGGATTTCAAAACAGTTCTTCAAAAACAGCATCCGTCTGTCCGTTCGAGGCCCGCCATGTCCCTAGATCTTAGTGGTATTGGGGCAAGCATCTTGCCAATGACTGTCTTCACCGCACTTGTGGCAAGTACCCTTGCCGGGCGATTTCCTTCCATCGAACCCTGTTGCCCCGTATGCGGCGATGAAGACTGGAGTGATCCACCTGGTGTCAGCGGCGTCTTTGGTCGTGGGGATTCTGGTCTGAAGGAGTCCAGGCCCGATCTCTGAAATCTTTCTGGAGTCCTCAGTCAGAAATTATTCCCACTGGCCGATCCTTTGAACCCTTGCGGCGTAAACTGACGCCCTGGGTCTTCATGTGGTGCTTCACTTGACCCGCATTGTCAAAATTGTCCAATAAGCCCCTTGCGCCCAGATCGATAACACTCCCTCAGGGGAAAATCTCTGGCCAAGTGTCCTGGTTGCCCAGAAGTATGGCAAGTATCAGCGGAGTGCAATAGCCGGCGCTTGTCTTCTGCCCTCTGGTGCAACGAGGACTGGGATCCTGACCTGGGTCGGCCCGACGAGCTGGTCTCACTTGGTTACTGTGATGGTGGTCCTTTACGACTGTGGCCTCGGCGATCCCTGGATCCAAGGCACTGGTGGTCAGATCGGCTGTGTGGAGATCCATTACGCCCTGAGTTTGATCCTGTCCGCCCTGGATTGAGCCTTGAAGGCGCAGAGTAAGTAAGTAACTAGGTGAGTAAGGACGGCCGCGTCCGCAGCCTCATCTGACATCCCCTTGTTTATTTTACATGGTGGCCGCCTCTGGCGGGAAGCGGAGCTCTCCACCATCAGTTCCCCTGGCGGCCCAGACCTTGTACCAGGTTCCCTCGGAGCTTGACCAGTGGTAGGTTTTCTTTAAGCCGCTGCCCTCACGGGTGCGCCTTCCGGTCCCCCAATGAAGAGTCCTCTGGCCTTCCCCCCCCCAGCGCAGCCTTTCGGGCGCCTGCGATTGGTTCGCGACCCCGCGATGTCCCGTTCTCCTTTGCCACTTCCCGTCAACGGCCCACTCGCTGCGTCCCGTGGTGCCCCGTCCCAAAGGGGCTGTTGTGCGGCCCTTGCCCCACCCCTTTCCTGGCCCCGTCCCCCCCTCCCATCCCTCATCACCTGTTTATACCCCACCGGGCCGCCAGCAACCCAGTGGCGCGAGCCCACTGGATCCTTATCCATCCGGGGACCTTTTCGTGCTCCTTGCACGGGTCGCTCCTATCCTGTCCCCCTTGTTGTGCGCACTTGTTGCGTTCTCCTGACCGGTTCTGGCTGATCAGATCCAGGGGGGTCTGCCACCTTTCCCATGTGAAGGCCTCATTGGCCTACCTGTGATATGGCACGTGAACACAGCGCCTCTAGGCGGCTGTGGCCCACCAGGGACGCCACCACAAGTACCCCTGCTAGGACCTGGAGGGGAGGTGTGTTCTGTATGCGTGCACCGCATGCCGTACAGCCGTCCTTGATGTCGTCGTTCAGACCTTGCCAACCCTGGTATAGCCCTTCTGATGTTTGTCCCTCGCCATTCTTGGCCGAGGCTCCTCATCGCCTGCAAAACGCCCATGTCCACGTGTTGACCAACGGATTCCAGCCTTACGGGTATGCAGAGCGGTGGGCTGTGACACAGAGAGTGCACCTATGCAGTCTGGAATGTCAGGTTCTATCCAATTCATCAATCGAAGGTTTTTCTTTCTAAGTAGAACAATTAGTTTTGAGCGAAGCTTATTTTTTCGATCGATGCAATACGCACCTCCATGTTGCCATGTCCGTTGTCAGGTATGCCTGCCGTCAATGCATTAGCCAGCGGGTCACGCCATGATGGGACAGCGGCTGCTCGGGTCTCTGGGTTCGCAGGTGTGGTGCTGGTCTCAGGCTGCGCTGTGTGCTGTGCGATAGAGCCACTCTGCCGAACTGCAGATCGGCCCATCAACTTGGCTTCGGGATTGTACCACTCCACTGGTAGTTGATCTGTTCCACCACTCTCAATGCCCGAGTCCTGGCAAAAATTTTGCCGTTGGCGTATTTCCAATATACACAGCCGGTGCTGTGCCCACACGCCTGCCAGAAGCTTGTATACTGACACTGGGCCCTGCTTCTTTTTGACAGGGGTAGGCAAGGGCGTCTCATGATGATGATAGATGCTCACAACTACTCCATGGGCTGCTTCCCCATTTTCCTCTTATTTACATATGGCGGTCCGGATAGAACTGTATCATGGGAGGTTAGGGCTATGTTTCACATATGATTTTACGATGTCGCCAGATCCCAATATTCAGTTGCCGGACTACCGCTGAACCCGCCGCGGTCGTTATTTTTTCGCCGCAGCAAGCCTTTTTGGCTCATTTTGCGAGATTTGTGCCAATTCTGTGTGCAGTTAAGCAGATTTAAGAAGCGCAATCTGCCAATCGCAATCATATCCTGCTCCTGTGATCAAATGACGGTCATCCCATCAACCTTTAGGGAGATATTTCCAAAATACCGCCTTTTCGGGCCTTTTTTGGCACTTTTTCACGAAGAAAGTGGCCTAAGTGGCTTTCGGGGAGGTCTCATGAGATTTCAAATGGGCCAAGGTTCTCCCTAAGGTTAGTCTGCCCTCAGCAAACCACAATATTTGACCCTAAATGGTGGTGCATCAAGATAATTGAGTGGCGGGTGCCAACATTGCCCCAAAACAGCCATATTTGCCCTTTTTAACTTGTAAATCTCGCATAAGTAGATTTAGGGGAGGTATCATGAGATTTCAAATTGCTCACCCTTGTTGCTAAGGTTAGTTTGGCCTCGGCAAAACACCATATGTGACCCTACATGCTCTTGAATCAAGATGTATCAACGGCGGGTGCCAAAATTGCCTCAAAACAGCCATATTTGCCTTGTTTGACGTCCAATTCTATACAATACTATATTTTCCTATGTGTGTGTGTGTACAATTAGTTGCGGTAACTGGTGTGGAGTGTGAGTGTGTGATCTGTAAGTAGTATGTGCCGTGTGTGTGGATCGAAATCATGTGGCCCATGACACTATGTGTGTGTGTGACAGAGACGCCATGGTTCTGAGGGAGGTGGAAAAATGAGGTGGATGCTCTGAGGCAGAAAATTCGGGGGCACTGAAAAACAGTGCCTGGAATTGGTGGACTTATGATGGAAATGACAAGTGCTTCTGTTTTGCCGTGAAAATCCACTGCTGTTTTGCGAGACCCTTGCGTTACACCCCTAGGGCTAAACAACTGGGCAGCACAGCGGGGTCAGGCAACGCACTGAGATGGCGGAGAGAAACTGTGTATGTGAAGTTTCACGCGAACACTTGTAGTGGTAGCAATATATAGGTGTTGGCGAAAAAGAAAGGGTGGTGCGAGGCCCTGCAGGGTGCTGATAGAGTTCTTGCGGCTGCCGCTGTTTGAAGGATGGAGAAGAGGTGTGAAACAGACGGCGGGGATGACCCAGGCATACGAAAATTAGGAAGGGTGGCGCTTACTGCGTTGCTCCAGGGTTATGCAGTGGACTCCGGGAGGTTTCCTGATGTATTTGATTGTAGTAGTAGAAGCGTCCGTGGGTCGGATCATAAACCTTCCAGATTCTTCAGGCTACCTCATGTGGAGAAGTGTGGGAATAGGGGAGGCTTACAGTGACTGACTGATGGTCGTAGCAGACCTTGGTGGAGTGATACGGGTCGGCTTCGAGGTTCACTGGGACGCGGTCACTTTCAATCCAGTCCAGATCGTCGTTCACCGTGGTACAAAAAGGATGGAGGGTGTGCTTGAGGGGGCGTGGACTTTCGCTCTCGCTGGAGGACGCGCTGGTGTTCTAGAACCTACCTGGTAGGCGATCATTTCGACTTGTAAAGGATCTCGGGGTTGCAGGTTCGCCTGCGGAGTCAGTAGATGCAGGAACGAGGCACAGGTCGTTCATGCTGAAGGAACAAGAGCTCGAAACGAATGTTGGCGGCAGAATGGTGCCGTACTGACAAACTTCATGCGTGCACGCGGGTCGTGAGCGGCAGAATTGGGATCCCTTCTTGCGGCCATACATCCGGGGATGTTTGCGATTTCCGAGACGTCGGCGACGGCGGCAGACAGCAGGGACAGAAGGAACAGAATGCTGCGGCACACATGACGGGCGTCTGCGGTGAGGGCGGTGTACAATCGTTGTGAAGCCCGCGGGAATCTTGTTCTCTTGGGGTGTTGACGCGTTCACGTGCTCACATGTATTTCTAGTTGAAGGGCGACGGGGCGTGTCAAGGACTCGGAGCGTCTCAAACACATTGGCTGTTGTGTAGGGGGGATCATAAGGGAATTCTGTATGGGACTCGGTCTCGTATTCTTCTGACGTACTCTGCAACGGCGGCGGTTCCTCGCCGTGAGTGGGTGTTGAGCTTGCAGGGGCTGATTGGCGGCGTACATGGCCGATTGGTGTACTGAAAGACGCAGTTGTGGGTTCATTGTGAACACAGGACCCTGGTGGAGGTGTCCAACGAGAGACTGCACGTGGTGGTTCTGTAAGTACTGGAAGGAAGGGCAAGGTAGCGGTTTCATCGTGGACGCTGGACTCTGGCGGGGGTGTGCAATGCAAAATTACACACGGAGGTTCTTTAGGCACAGGGATCCACGCCGGGGGGGTATTTGTGGCCAACGGAAACATGTTCAGAGCACAAGGGGTCATATCTTCGGTGGGAAGTGGAGCGGCGGTGGCCTCCTCTGCAACGTGTTGTCCTGCATTACTGTCCCAGATAGTTGGTGGCTCAGAGTCATCTGCTTCATAAGCTGCTAGGTGAGGTAATGGTGTTACCTGTTGTGCTGCTGCGCCGACCGTCGGCGAGTGGTGTACAGGAGGTTGCGGCCAAGAGCTAACATGTTCACACGGCAGAGCGTGGTATTGCGGGTAGGCGGGCTGCAGATCCGTATTCTTGTACTCTGTGTACTCAGCGACGTGGTTCCAATAAGGAGTGGCATACCGAAGACCTTCGGCCCGTGTCGGCACCCATGGATGCTCAGGCCAGGAGGTTGGACCCGGCGGCGGATTGTGATAAGTGTAGTAGGATGTCAGATCCTGTGGAAGATGTGGGAACAGGTGAGCTTGGGAATTGAATTTGGCGAGGTATTGTTGTTCGAATTGCAGTAACAGCAGAGTGGTCACTTGCGCAGCGTTTACCAAAAGCGCCTCTAGGGTTGTGCAGGCGACGTCGCAGCGGGCCTGTGGCATGTCTGCATGTCCAATTCAGGTTGTCAATGTACTGGTTGAAGGCAGTTCAGCTGGGGTAAAAGTCGGGGGAAAACCCCCAGCAGAGAGACGATTGTCCAGGCTCCTGAGTGACTGGTTAGTATCTGACCGCGACTTTTTTGTGCAAGGGCTTCTCATTGGTTAAAGCGCAGAGAGGTATGGCGACACGCAATTGCAATGCCTTCCACGATGCAGACTCAAACTTTGGTAAGATTCGCTGCCAGGCCCAGCATGCTGTTGCGTAAAGCAACGATGGTGTCAGAAACATTGCATCGTCAGCGCTGGGCCATGCTTCTTCCGCCACAAATCTTTGATATGCAGAAGACAGCTGAAACTCGCTGAAAACAGATGCCAGAACGTGGTCGGACAGATATTTGTTGAACGGAGGCAAGTCAACCAGGTTGGAATCCACACGTTGTGCCAGTGGTGGTTGTGCCAGTTGCGTTGCCTGCTGCATTGGCAGCGGTGCGGATTTTGGCTGAGAGGATGCCAGTACCTGACACATAGAGCGTCGATGGAAACAAATTGTTGAATCGCAACAAATCGTTCGATTGATTTTTTTCGATCGAGAACAATGCGTCGGTCGAAATGTCGATCGATGAACGAACGTAACTATGGACGTGCAGTCAGAGCCTCCCTCCTTCGTCCCACAGAATGTCCGCTGTGTGCTGCAGGTTGCGCCAGCTGTCCTCCTGATGTTACGGCCCGCAATGGTGGCCCTGCCTGCTGCGGCTCCTGCCGCTGCTGCTCTTGCACAAGAGGCAACAACGGCTGCAAAGGTCTGATTTGATCTGGTGTCAGATCCATGGTTCTGTGTGACAAGAAAGATCCAAATTTGTTTGCCTGTGACTGATTTGCACCGTTTGTTTGTGTTGTTGCGTTGCATGTTGACATCATGACGTTGTCATGGTGACGTTAGCGCTCATAACATCATCAATGCTGTCACTAGTAAGATCCCACTCCTCATACAGTCCTGCATTTGTACAGCCACCTCTCCGGGCAAAACCATTAGATGAATGCACATTCCAGCACACGAGTCAGTGCACGACCCTCCCTCTGAATTGTGAGACCACGACCGCCACTTCTGTTGGTGTGATGGTTGTAAAACTGTTTCAACAGACAATTCCAACTCTCGCAGATATCTTGGCAAAACATACCCAGCCCCCAAGGGTAGATACGTTTCAGGATCAGCATAAAACCGTGCTGCAGCATTAACAGGTATGTGGATTTAATACGAGGTGCGACATGTTCGGCGAACCAAATGGCCACTGTCTCACAGTCACCAGCCGAGACCTCACCTTCAAACGGCCACAATCAATACAGCCCCCTGATGAGATTGGTCATTGGTAACAGAGCCCTGTCGGCCATTGAACCTTCAATTTCTGGTGTTCAAGCAATATGTGGCCAACCCTCCAGCAGGCAATTTGTCCCTTGCCCATGTGGCGACCCTGCTGCTGCCATACTCCACTCAACGTTTGTTATGCGCAGCACCTCCTTAATTTCTTTGTGTTTCCCAGGAGAAGTTCTCAACATAACAAGATCAGGTGTATCAGTCGAACCCCACCCTTTGGAACCTCTGGCAGTGGTCGTCAGGTCCTGAACAACCAGGACTTCCGGCTGTAAACACAAATCCACTGTCACCTGGGCTATCTTGTCCCCAGATTAAATCCTATGCTGAGATGAACCTTCATTCTTTAGTACCACTCCTACGTTTCCCTTGCAATTGTGATCAATAAGACCCGCTCCTACCCTGAATCGGTGCTTGATCGTGTTTCCCGAACGGCCTGAATGTTCCCATATGTATGGGGGGGTAATTGTACAGCCAAATCAGTCAGGATGACTTGCTGGTTTTGAGCAGGGGTTGCAAACAGCTCAGGGCGCATACAAATCAAACCCTGCAGCCCCATCATTCCCTCAGGTGGGCAGTATTGCTTGATCTGACAGCAACCTCACCTTAAGTGGATATGCAACTGCCTGTTCCTCGACCATGTCCCCCAGCATCACAGCTGAAGTGGTCACCTGTACTACGGAGGGGGGGGGTATGATCTTAATACACCGCAGGGGTGGGGTACACATGGAGTCCGGCAGCCAACTTCATTGGCTGTGATCTGGTACCTGGTATTCCCTTGGGCTTCGGCGGATCCGGGATCGGAAACATGGCTATCTCATCATGCAATGTGGCTGGCAGAGCAATAGACAGCACATTACGGCGTCCTCACATTCAATAACCACTGGCGAGAGACCTCAGTTGCGAACTGTACTCCGGTCCCTTGAGGCACCAAAAGCACACCTGAATTTTGCACACCGGAACCTTTCGAACCCGTTTTGCCCATGTAGATGGCGGCACTGGTGTGCAACCCCTGTGATGAAGTGTGACATAGACCACTTGCACACCCCTTGCACACCCAACCCAAACTTTCATTTCACCCTCTTTTTTGGTGGTTTTTGGGTGCCACTGAATATCCCATGGCATATTCCATTAGTGTACTATGACCCAAACCTCTCACATGCCCCAAAAGTGTGTCCCATATCCATGTAACACCCCCCCCCAAAAATTCCCAAATGCACGGATTGTGCAACCGCCCCCTTGCACAACCAACGCCTTGGACATGCCATCCCAACCAAAGGGACCGTGCTTCCACGGTTTGCTTGTAATGAATAGGGTGTAGAGAGAGGTGAACCATGTTTTCTACCATCACACACCACAATATTTCACATTAAAACCGCTTCTTGTCTACCCCCATTGGTGTGTGCAACCCCCCAATTTCACCGGTTGCACTTGTGCTACCGTGTGCCACCGTGTGCAACCACCATGCTACGCGCGGTGCGCGCCGTAGTACAAAAAAAGAAGAATCCATTCAATGCGAGCACATGTGGTCAATGCACTACAAATCACACATAATACAAGCAAAGACGCATCCTCGATCATTGGAATCACATGTCATCACCACAATGGAACCCGATTTCAAGGAGTCTTTGTCACACCATGGGCGTCAAGCGTGCCCACGATGCACTCGTGTAGCATACAATAGCATAGTGTTCCCCACGCTAACGCGTAGGTCCATGCAAATGATATGCATTAAAGAGGACGCCTACCCTTGCATCGACCAAGCATCCCCATACGAGTCGCTCCCCCCAATGTGCCCATGCACGGGCCTTGACTTCCCCCCCACCCAAAGAAAGGTCCTACGAAGGTAAGATGTGCAACCGGTGTGCAACTGTGTGCAACCGCGCGACAGTGAGTGCTTGCACAATATGCACAAGGGTTGCACACTAGGTGCACAAGCTACCTAACATGGAATGCGAGTGAACACACCTCCGCGGCGGATGTCGCCTTTTCGGGTGCCGCTGGCTCAGTTGCATGCGGTGTGCCATGGTCACTTGCTTCATTTGGGCTCTCCTCTCCTTTTGGATCTTGGTTCGGGCCCTCTTGCGGTCGTGGTACGCTCGCCTTTGCGCTTTTCTTCTTCTTTGGCGCGTTCGGTTGTACGCTCTTGCCTCCATCTCCCCTCCTTCTCTTCGTGGCGGGCTTCTCCTCGTATGCATCACTTCTGGCCGTCGTATCACTATCCAATTCCACTGCAAGTCTCTTCCGTTTGCTCAAGTTTGCCCCACGCCCGTCTTTCTTCTTCTTCGTCTTCTTCGTGTCGTTGGCCATACGCTCCTTCAATGCGTGTTGGGCCTTGAGCAACATCATCTTCGGTGAGACGTGTGACACTTTTTGGCTTCCTCCTTGCGGAAAGGGCGGTGGCAGGGGGGATGCGGGCTTCTCTTGCTTCTACATCTTCATTGGCTTGTGTTCCGTAGGGGGTGCCCAATCACTCTCATCCACAATGGGGTTGCCCAACTCACTATCGTTCTCAAACTTTTCCTCGAGCTTCATTGCCAAAACCAATGGAAACTCCGTTGCGGAAGGGAGGTGAGGCGCGGCCTTGTCCAACCGGACTGGTTGTTGCGGCGTTGCAAAATCCAATAGAAACTCACTTGGGGAAGGGAGGTGAGGCGCGGCCTTCTGGGACCGGATCCGTGGTTGCGATTTCGTCCCTTGATCCGGGCTTCCCACGCTCCCGTCCAACTCCCGGAGAGCGGCCTCCATATCTTTTTTCCACTTCTTCCAAAATTTCCTCCACCTTTCTTGGATCCATGGTGAGCTGCCATTCGTCAATGGGGATCGCCGGCCACACTCCACTCACCATCACACTGGGGCCACGCTTGTGGCAAATGAACATGGCGGTCGGCACGTCCGTGGCGGTGAGCTGTGAAGGGCGGTTGCACAGGTGCAATGTGTGCAAGGGTGTTGTTGCACAACACTTCCGCTTTGACAAACACCATGGCCAAAATGAATGGATTCATGTGTGGGACCGTAAATGTCCAATAAAGGAATCAATGCTAAACATCACCCTAGTTGCACCATGGACCACTTACCCACCCATCCTACAATCATTGACACATTGAGTGTGTGCACGACAGCACTTGCACACCCTTGCACAGCGGTTGCACACCTTCTCAATGGGGGTGTACGTTGGCGGCATCACATTCGGAGGACTTGATGTTGTTGACGGTGCATTGGAGTGTGCCACGGCGTCGACGGCTTTTGTGGTGCGCCGATAGCCTCCCGAAATTGTTGCCCCCGCCTCCAATAATGATCGGGGTGACGCACCATATGCCCCATCGTTGTGAACGTCATATACTTCTTCCGAAATGCCTCCTACATCGTGGAAAAAAAACTGAGGGCCATGCCCATGTCTGTGGCCGCCCACGCAGGCTTCTGGGGTGCCGCCGCTGACCCACTTGGCTGCAATGGCCTCTCCCAACCCTGCCCTTTGCCACACCATGAATAAGGGATACAAGGCGGCCTCACTGAGCACCATGCATGCTTCCGCGTAGCCTTGGAGGCCAATCCTCAAGATTTTCCAATCACTCCACCGCGTGGCGGTGAGGGCAGAGCCTTGCCACGGATAGATGATAATTCCCGAGGGGTCGACTTGCCGGCACTTCTTGAGCCAATGACACAATGCGCGCCTATACAAATATTTTGGCGTTACATCGCGAAGCCAACGCCATTCCAAACTGTCATCGGCAAGCGGGGCGTCCATTTGACAACTATGCTGCACCAACAACTCGCTTTTACATGGGAAGTGGGATTGCAATGGAGGCAGGGTGGTTAGCTCGGTTGGTGAGCTGCTCGCTTGTTCATCAATTTGCGGCCTCTTCGGCGTTGTCAAACGGCTACTAGTCGAAGCTTGACTCCTGCTCCCTTGACTCCCGCTCCCACTTGCTTGTACGGGTCTACTTGGCGCTCCACTTGACGCTCCACTACCACTCCCGCTCCATCCTGCTTGTAGGAGTTGTAATAATTGTTGGAGTTGTTGGAGTTGTGGATCCATGGTCGCCCATGCGCAACCGCTACGGAAAGAAATATGGGAATAGAGTGTGCAACGTGCGGTTGCACAATGCAACAACCCACTTGCACACGTTGCACACCACTTGCACAAGGGTTGCACACGCTCTGCGTCCGGCGTACGACACACATGCACATGTCCAAACACATTGCGGTCCAATCGGTTACCAGATGACATGCAACATGAAGAGACACACCTCATCAGCATTTGCACGTTTCCATCGAGGCATCTCCTTGGCGAGGAAGAGACGTTCTAGCGCTTGCGTGACGAGGCGCGTGTCGCGTTCTGTTGGAGTGCCTTCCCCTCCTCCCCTAGCCGAAGAGCACAAAAAATGGTCCTTGAAGAGGTAGGTTAGCGACTTGACAATGTTGCCGCTGAACATACCGCAACCCCACAGATGCAAATTTTCCAGAACCTCGGTAGCATCAAATTGTAGCCATAACAAATATGGCGATTGAATGGTAGGACAAATTGTTCGTTTGAACTTCTTCGCGATGGATTTACAATTGAGGGCGTTCGAATTGAACTCCCAACTTTGTAGTGCAATAAGTAAAGAAGCCATTTATACAACAACATCAATGACATGGTTTGGAAGCTTCATGGCCTTGCCAATATGAGGCCAGTTTGCCAACAAGAGCCATGTCTCTTCCCCATCCGGAGAGACATGGCCCTTGAGACTAATTTTGGTCTTGGCACAATTGAGGCAATCTTGAACACGATCCCTAGTGGCCGGCGGAAGGTGCTTGCACTTCTTCCTAATGAATTTGGTCAGGTAGTCACCAACCCAAATAACAAGGTGCAATATGCACATAACCAATAATTTGAAACGTTCCTCTATATGCCACAAGGGTTCACTCAAACATCCTTTGGCGTTGGTACAATCCAACCCCTTCTTATGAAGTTTATATATTTTTTTGTCACTCTTTGGTGATAAAGAAGGTCCCTACCAGGACCGGCCCCTGCCGTACCCCTTCCACCATATCCCGTCACTCCTAGGGTCTTGCTTCTCACCAGGGTCCGCATGATTTTGCCCTATCCTGCACAATTTCCCACAAAAAATAGAAAGCTAGGGTCCTTCACACAAAACCCTTGCAATACCCAACTCCCAAGTACAATCCAAATCCAGTCAATCCACACCGAGGGCTTCCTTTCAATACGCCGGTCGTCTCACGGTGCACTCGGAGACACGGGCGGTGGGCATGTACAAGAATTGCACCAAAGAGGAAGCCCTGAAATTTCGCATATGAACACAAATAAAGCAAAGTTGGGGAGAGATGGAAACGTACACAATCACAGCCATAGACCCCTCATTCCCTGGACTCGGGACCTTCCCTTGACTCGCCAACATGATGCCCTGAACCCAGTCAAAAAAGATGGCTAAATGCCATGTGTCAAAAGTCACTAGATAAACCCCAAAAATGTGTTCCCTCCCAAGCCTCTAAATCCTAGCCCAATTGGGGAGGTGGCGTGTCATGGCCTAGAGTGGCACTCAGGACCATGCCCTACCCTGACATAACCTTGGTTGGACTTGGAGTCGATTGGGCTTGGAGATGACCTCACAACATGGCAAAATCAGGCAAATCACACCATTATGCCCAAAAATCAATTATATACTCAAAAATGCATACGGCAAATATTCAAATGCTCCATGCATGTGTCAAACCGGAGAGTAGTATACAAGGGTGATATAGACCAAGTCCCCATGCCCAAGAAGATCCCATCATTGGCTCCGAAGACTGTCCAGTTATGTACGGGACATGCTTCACAAGTCAACTCATGAATTTGAGACCTAATTTTGTGAGGCCTTGTGTGCCACGCCAAAGTGACCACGTGATCCGGCATAGAGTGAGGTGCAACACCGAAGCATATGCCAACATATAGGCAACATACCATACTTCACGAATCTCTAGGCACCTTACTGTTAGCCGACCAGTTGAGCACATAAAAAACAAAAATGAGCATAAAATGAGGTCAAAAACATGCAAATACTGCCAAATCCAAGATAATTACAATAGTATATAACTTCGCTCACCCATGGTATCAACATATGATTCAAAACACAATAGCTTGGGACCCTTCGCAAACAGTCCCCCAACTTGGATCCCCACATGGACGCATAGGGACACCTTCGAACCTCCTCCCAACACGCACCATGAAAATGGGAAAATTGATAGTGGCGCTTGTGGGTCGCATCCTAAGCCCTCCCAGATGCACTATATGAGGGTTAGACTCAGTCTAGCGCTATCGAGCTCACATTTGGGCCATGGGCGAGGCCCTTGCCACGTATGAGTCCATATATCTTCCTACAGACGGAGATATATAACATGGGTGTGAGCATATCGAAGCACATACCATGCATATAACACATACCCTCAAAACGTGGCTCCCACCATGGTATGCCATGCCCCTGCATGGATATAAATACACGTTAAAAATGCGAAGGAACCGAAAGAAAGTTTCTATGCAACACCAAAACTCATACGGTACACTCGAAAGTCGCATTAGAGTATTCGGTTGCACGGTCCAAGAGTTATGTATCACTTTCTACCCTTTTGACCATTATCCCTTGCTATACCGGGCATGTGTACACATCAAAAGCGTTTGACGCTTTCCCAATTAAGTTGAGACCAAGGCAGTTCCCACCCAAGTCTCAACATTGGGACTACTCGCAATGAGCCGGAGATATGACCTTTCAAGGTGGCCCCAGGAATCAATTTTGTTTCGCCTATATCTCCCAGAAAAATGAGGGAGACAACAAAAGGAAGGTTGGCTCTTGATCTGGGAAAAATGTATGACCACTCGAAATTCATCATATCAAGTGCGGCGATCTTGAAGTCGAAAATTCGATTCTGAATGTCTGAAAAAATCGAATTAATTTTGCGAGTGTATAACATGAAAATTGCGAAAGCAACGAACCCGTTACTGATGAAATCTGACCCTTCATCAGGGTTTCCGCCACAATATCTGTAAATAACAGTTAACCAATCGGTTACCGCAAAATCGCGAGCCGACTGACAGTCGCCGATACATTGACAATCAGAACGGAAGGCGGAAAAATTACGGAAACATTATGATAAAAAAACCCTGTTGATTCCTGATATTCTGATATATAAATCTCAGCCGGCGGCGCCCCGGTATTGGATATGGCCGCTCATAGCTGAAATGGCCAAACCTATCACACTATCACATCAGGCTAGGTCCGGTGGATGGGAGAGTATGATATCAGCCAATGGCGTCTTGCCGGCACATAGATACACACCCCAAGTGACCCAAAGATGGCCAAGGGGGTCCGAACCGGCTTCACCCCTCTTCTCAGAGCGTTGTATCCGCTCGGAAGTCATGGAAGAGAGGATGGGAGGACCCCAATGGGCTCCACGGCCCCCCCCATGTCCAAAGGACACATGGAGGCCCCAAACACGTCGTAGGCGTCCCCCATGCCCCAAGAGAGGTGTGAGGACACTCATAATCGGTGCCCTACGCCATATCCGGTCTCCTCTTGATCTACAACATGGACGAAGGGGATCAAAGATAGAGAAACGTCGTCGGTCGACCTAAATAATCATACCACAATGAAATATATATGTGGAGATCGAGTGAAGGGGGTATATGGCCAATCAAGGCCCAAAAGTCCCCGGATGAACGCCCTCACCCGTCTCCCAATCACAGAAACAAACAAAAATGCCAATGGGGATTCATTACGGCGCTACAGCAGGCACCAAATGGACCCAGATCAAAGGACATGTTCTTCCTCCTGAGATACTCAATCCAGACCGTGGTATACCTCGGCACAAAACTGCTCGGAGGCTCCGACGAATCCCTGTATGCAGCAAATCCCTTCCAACGGACATTGTATAGCCTCCACCCAGGCGTTACCGGGTCTGGCTAGTCCGTCAGGATCCTCTCAGCGGTGAAGTTGTCGTCCTCACCCTCGTCATCCGAGTCCAGGTCTCCGGCTCTGAACTCGAAGGTGACGGGACGTCCGCTGGGGTCTGGTGCTCGGGGATTATCCCCCACACGAACCGCATACACATCCTGCCCGACCTTCCGCACGATTACCCCCGGCACATACCAAGACGCCTGCCGATGCCTGGACAGGACATTCTTGTGGTGCCGCTCCACCCATACGGTGTCTTGGAGGGCATATTTCTGGACTTTCACTGCTTGAAGTACTTCGCCCTCTTCTCATGCTCGTCCTGAAGTGCTTTGCACACCTTGGCCGCCGTGTCGTCCGCCTCAGCCATCATAATGCCCGAATCCGGGGCCACTTTGCCATGGGTCAACCACGGGAGAGTGCGTGACACTCGATCCCGTAGGAACAGGATGCGATGGGGTGACAGTCCAGTGGGCCCCGGAAGGTCGTGGTACGCCTGGAGTACTTTCCACAGCCAATTATACCAATTCCCGCCTGGTTCGTCAATGTGCAGCTGGCAGAACCTTTCGAACATCTGCCTCCCGGCCACCTCAGCCGGGCTGTTCGACCGGCTGCGGTACGCCACGGTCTTGGCGTGCCCAATCCCCATGTGACTGCCCCGATCGCTGCAGATGACAGCTGGGTCATCATAAATTCGTCAGCCAGTGCCTGACCATGACGGTCTTGGCCTGCAGACCCACTCCATGCTCGTCCTTCTTGTCCTTCTTCTTGGACTTCTTGCCAGGGACCGCCACGATATACCCGCTGTGCCTATCTACCGCCAGGATGACACAGTCGTAGGTCTCTCCTTCCACGGTGACCTCAGGCATGGCGAATACATACATGGCCACGGACCGCATAGGGGCCTCCGGTATAGCCGTATACACCGGGTTGCCAGCCGTGGAGTGGTTGGGGCACTTCGTGGCCCGACACACGGCACAGTCGCTGCAGTACTTGTCCAGGATGGCGTAGTACCCCGGTTGGAACTTGAAGCGCCACTCCAGGTCCTGCCGCATCTTGTCCTGACCAAGATGCATGAGCTGGGCGTTATGCCAGTGGTCAATGAGCTCATCCATTCTATTCTCAGGGACCAATAGCCTGTCCTTGAGGAACAGCTTATCCCCATCCTCGGTCAAGCCCTCAGCCCATTCGTCGTCCGACGGGGCGCTCACGGCATTCCAGTACTTGCTCCAGTGGTCGGATGCCGCATAGTCATCCGACCAGTTCTCTGTGAGCACCGACCTGACTAGCTCTACAGGGGCCACCATCCATTGCTTGAGGGTTTCCTCTCGAATGGCTAGGCCCGTACGGTTAGCCATCACCACAAAACACTTGACCCCCTCTTGCTCCATGGCCTTCTCCATCTCGATGATGCGTTTGGCCTCCTCAGTCTCCTCGGCGTCCCCATGGCCCGATATGTCCATCCAGGCCTTGCCCGCGGGGTAGGCCCATCGACTGAGGCAATCCGCCACAGTGTTGTCCTTCCCTGGGAGGTACACGACGCTGGGGTCGAACTTGGCGAACGTCTCATGCCATCGGGCCCTCCTACCTGCTGGTCCCGAGGGGCTGTCGACGTGCTCCTTGTGCCATCTCTGCAAGGACTTATGGTCCGTGCAAACCACCACCGGTTGCAATCTGATGCCGCCAGACCACTTCCTGAGCGCACAAACAATGGCGTACGTCTCCTTCTCCCTCGCGGTCCAGGTTCGACGTTGGCCCTCGGCCAGGTTCCGGCTCCAAAACGCCACGGGTACGTGCGACCCGTCGTCCCGGACCTGCTCGAGGACTGCACCTACAGCATAGTCCGAGGCGTCCGTCCCTGGCACGAATCCCTTGTCTGGGTCCACCAGGAATAGCCCCAGTTGCCCCAGGAGTCGCTCCTTCAGGCGGCTGAAGGCATCTTCGGCCTCAGGGGTCCAGGCAAGCTTCTTCTTGCTCCCCTTCCGGCCATCGAACTTGCCCACCTACAACATCTTGTGCAGCGGCCCCGACAGTTCTGCATACATCCGGACATAGCTCGAATAGTAATTGCAGAATCCCAAGAAGGATCGGAGTTCGCTGATGGTCTGCGGCTTTTCCCAGTGGTGCAGGGACACCAGCTTCCCAGGCATGGGACGGCGTTGCCCGTGACCAACCACGTGACCCGCGAACTCCAGTTCCTTCACGAAGAGTGAGGCTTTGGTGGGCTCGCACACCATGTTGTGCTTGTCCAGTTCGCTGAGCACTCGGCGCAGATCCCTCTCATGCGCATCGATGAGCTCCTCCTCAGTCATGCCCTCCGTGCCGGACCCGATGATGATGTCATCCACAAAGGGGTCGGCACAGTCCCGGACAGGACCGAGTAGGTCCTCCATCATGCGCTGGAAAGCGGCGTTGCCATTCGTGGCGCCCATAGGCACCACTTTCCACTGCATGGGCCCCAGCGGCGTCGACATCGCTGTGCAGGGCCTGGAGTCCGGGTGTAGCGGCATCTGGTATTGCTGTGTTTCAGGTCTAACACTGTAAAGATCCGCTTTTTCTGTTTCTTTTGGAGGATGGTGTCGATCAGAGGAAGCGAGTACGAATCGTGCTCGGTTTGCTCGCTCAAACCCCTGTAATCCACCACCAACCTCCACTCGCCCTTCTCCTTCTTGGGCACGATAAAGGCTGGGCTGGCCCACTCACTGTCGGAGGGTTCGATCCAGCCCCGCTCAATAAACTCGGCCAACAACTTCTTCATTACCTCGGCCCGATCGCCCTGAAGTTGGTACTCCCGATGACGATAGATCTTGGGATTCGGCTTCAGCTTGATCTTCGCTGTGCCAAACCTCCCATGATCTGGAGGGTTCTTGTTGGCGACGCCACTGAATAGCCGCGGATAGGCATTGATCAGCCTCTCCTTCAGCTCGGCGACCTCCGGGTTCTCTTGGGCCTCTTCAGCTGCTTGCTTCGGTATCGATACAACCAACCGCACTGCGGTATAGGCCTCTTCTGCGTCCGAGTCTGACTTCTCCTCGTCCGATATGCCGTCTTCATTGTCGTGGGGAACTCTTCCCACCGATAATCTTCGGAAATTTGCGGCATTGGCCTGGTTCTTTTCGCTACTGACCCCTATTCTTGGAAAATTTCATGTCGGCGGGTCCGACCCAACCGGACCATCATATTGGTCCGCGATGTGATCCATGACCCTCGCGACGAACTCATCCTTCTCGTACTTGCCGGTGACCAGCATCTTGTCATCCCACCAATGCGGAGATGTGACCATGGCCCGCCTCTTCTTGGCTGCCACACGGACGTGCATCCCCAATCGCATGTAGTTGACGACGTGGTCGATCTCGGCGTGAGACAGGACGTCAATGCCATCCATTGGCTGATTCGTCCCCTTCTTGGGCTCAAACATCACCCCCATGGGCACTGCCTCAACCCTACAGATGAATGCTTCATCACCCGTGGCCTGGACTTGCGCCCCATGCACCAGGAAAGCCTTGGTACCCCACGCTTGACCCAGGGAGGGCATTGATACACCCTTGGCGTCGATGAACAACTCCTCCTCTGGCCCGAATGACATCTCGTTCAGGGTGATGGAGTCCAGCGTCCACTTGAGACCTTCCAGCGGACATGGGGTGGATCCTATGCCGGTTATGACCAGCATCCCCTTCGCCCCATCGCGTCATCAACATGTCTTCAGCAACCTCCTCAATTGACCTCACGCGTCAGTCTGGACCAGGTCCTCCACCATAGCCTTTTCCTCCGCCTTTCTCTTGGCCCTTTCCTTGGCCTTTTCCACCGTCTCCGCCCTTTGCCTTCCAATCGGCAATTCGTTGCTCCTTGGGCTTCTTGTCGGGATGGGCGGCGAAGTAGGTCTTCTTGTCCTCCTCATATACCTTGCAATGCCGGTGGTCATGTGCATGGTTGTTCCCCTTGCCGTAGCAGACCCAGCAACCGGTGTGCTGCGATCTGTACTCGCGGAACAAGAGCGGCGGGTTCCCGATCCTCCGCGGTTCTCCGTCCTTCTTGGTCCTGGGGTCCAGGCTGTTCCACCTCTACCTGTCCTGCCCATTCTCCTTCATGTTGTGCGCTACGAACGCGAAGAAGTGGGCTTCTTCATGATCTTCTGGGGTGGTCGCGGTCCAGAGATCCTGGCCGCTTCCACTCCCTTCCTCCGCGGTGCCGACCGTGTCCCCCTTGACCTCTCGCTGGTGGTGATCCTCTCAATGACCTCGATGTCCTTGGCCTTGTCGATCCTGCACGTGGGCCTCGTTCTTGGCGTTGAGCTTCAGCTCCACCGTGATGTACTTCACGATCTCGTCCAGGCTCATGCGGGCGAAGATGACCTGCATCCTCAGCGGCTCTCCGCGCCTCCCCTTCGCGTTGTTGAGGCGCATCAGCCTCTGCCCCATGGTGTCGCCGAATACCTCCACGTAGACGGCGTTCTTCAACCCCAACATTCGGCTGGGCCCGCCGAGGTTTCGCCGGAAAAACTCCATTATTCCGGCGTGGGTGTCCTCCGATGCCATGATCCGTACGGCCACGCGCTTCTTTGCTCTCTTCTTCTCCTCATCCTCCACTCTTCTCCTCCAGTGCCCGGGGAGGACGTCCCTCAGCAGGTGTTGGATCTCGCTGGCCTCATTCCAGTCCTCCATCAGCTTGAGGCTTCTTGGGTACTTTCGGATGTACTGATTCCATTCCTGGACCCTCAGCTCCCTGCGCTCGAGCGGCAGCGGAATGGACAACAAATCCTCCAACTTCTGGTTCGGGGCGTCAAGTCGCTCCTCGTCCTCCAGCCACTTAAGGCAGGCCTGCTCCGTCTGGACCACTCCCTCGCGGATCTGATCCCTGAGCTCCTCTTTCAGGGCCTGCGCCAGCCTGTGTGGGAATGTCCGACATACCCACTTGACCCTTGGCACTCCCTTCATCTCGCCGACGACCTCCTCGGCGAAGTCCTCCCAATCCAGGATGAAGTCATCCAGGTTAGAGGGGTTGCCATCGTAGTAGGGGATTTTGATCCCCCTGAGGTTGTCAATCCTGATGGCGTCTCCGACGTCCGCAGCCACCACTCCACCGAGACGGATACCACCTGTGGCCGGGGGGTGTGAGTACACTCCCCGTACATCCCTCTCCTCCATGGAGTACGGTCCAGTTGGGCCTGAACCCATGGGGTTTTGGAATGCGGGAAGGACTTGCCCCACCGGCTGTCCATATCCCCGTGGGGTCCAGTGAGTGGGGTCCTTCACCCACGGGTCTCCCCCTGGATGGCCTCCACCATGTCCGTCGGCGCTTCCCATTGTTCGCCCCTGCATGGTCTGGCTCTGGATCTCCTCTTCCGCATAAACTGCATGGGCAGTCGTAGTGGTCGGTGGGTCCTGGGCGGCATGGGACATCTGTACAGTCAGGCTCCTCAGGTCCGTGGTTGCGTGCCCTTCCCGCATGGACCCAGCCGGTGCCGTATGTTCCCCGAGCATTATGGATTCGCTGAACATGGGAACAAACGGCAGTGCACCCGGGTCAACACGCGGAGGCGTGTAAGGTGCCTCTGCAGCGCCGCCCATGGGTCTCTCCATGGCGCTCCTGAGGGTCTTAACCCGCTCCACCAGCTCTGCCGCTGCCGGCTCTGCCGGGAGCTCCGGACCCGAGGCGAGGGGTTGTAACTCCTCTATCTTTTTCAGGCGTCCCGACATGTCCTCCACCAGGTGGAGGAGGCTGTGCACCACTTGCTGCTGCTTCTGCAGGGCCAGCTCCAGATGTTCCGCTCGCAGCTCAGCCATGTCTCTCTCCGCTGCCGACTGGTCATTCAGGATCCCCGCGACGTCCTTCTCTAGACCGTCCTTCGCTTTGTCCAGGCGGTCAAAGTGCTGCAGGATGGCGTCCATCCCCATTTTTGGGTACTTGCCGATGAGGAAGGATCCGTGCTCGCAGTGGCACTCGACCTGCTTTCCACCTGATCCGGCGCAACCCACGGTTCCCGGCGCCTCGGACTCCTCCGCCATGGGTGTGTCGCCCATCCTATCCCGCGTTGGCTCCGTGTGCCAGGCCACAGGCGCCGTTCTGGCGCTGGCAGGCCTCTCCAACGCCTCGGCGTCATGCTCCAGGCTGGGTTCGGGGGCGGTGTTCGCCCTTGTGGGCGGTCTGGCCATCTCTTCCGACTCCGAAGGGTAAGCTGTCCGATAGCCCTCGGAGTGCCCCTCGGAATCTGCAGCTGACCACAGCCTGACCGGGCTGGGATCCGTCTCCATCGCCCTGGCTTCCGCCGCGGGCCTTGGGGACCCGCGCTTCCGGTAGCGCCCGGCCCTGCCGTTGCTGCCAGTCTCCTCCAACTCCTCCGCAGCGGAGCGGAGATAGCAAGCCTTGCGGCATTGCCTTTCACACTTCGAGGCCAGGTCCTCCATGTCGAGCCCATGTCCTGCAAGGGCTCTCCGTTCTGAGCATCTTCGCTCTTCTCGGGCTTCCCAGTCCGGCGTCGACTCGACGGACTCCACGATCTGCACCTGGGGCGTCCTTGGGCAGGGCTCATGAGGGCCCAAGTCCCTGGTGCGGCGGTAGGGGGCAGGTACTCCTCTGCTACCATAAAGAAGGTCCCTACCAGGAAGGGCCCCTGCCGTACCCCACCATATCCCGTCACTCCTAGGGTCTTGCTTCTCACCAGGGTCTGCTTGATTTTGCCCTATCCTGCACAATTTCCCACAAAAAAAAGAAAGAAAGGCTCCTTCACACAAAAGCCTTGCAATACCCAACTCCCAAGTACAATCCAAATCCAGTCAATCCACACTGAGGGCTTCCTTTCAATACGCCGGTTGTCTCACGGTGCACTCGGAGACACGGGCGGTGGGCATGTACAAGAATTGCACCAAAGAGGAAGCCCTGAAATTTCGCATATGAACACAAATAAAGCAAAGTTGGGGAGAGATGGAAACGTACACAATCACAGCCATAGACCCCTCAACCCCTGGACTCAAAACCTTCCCTTGACTTGCCAACATGATGCTCCGAACCCAGTCAAATAAGATGGCTAAATGCAATGTGTCAAAAGTCACTACATAAACCCCAAAAATGTGTTCTCTCCCAAGCCTCTAAATCCTAGCCTAATAGGGGAGGTGGCGTGTCATGGCCTAGAGTGGCACTCAGGACTGTGCCCTACCCTGCCATTCCCTTGGTTGGACTTGGAGTTGATTGGGCTTGGAGAGGTGCCCCATGAGGATGACCTCACAACATGGCAAAATCAGGCAAATCACACCATTATGCCCAAAAGTCAATTATATACTCAAAAATGCATACGGCAAATATTGAAATGCTCCATGCATGTGTCAAACCAGAGAGTAGTATACAAGGGTGATATAGACCAATCATCCATCCCCAAGAATATTCCATCATTGGTCCCGAAGACCGTCCGGTTATCTACATGACATGCTTCAAAAGTCGACTCATGAATTTGAGACTTAATTTTGTGAGGCCTCGTGTGCCACGCCAAAGTGACCACGTGATCCGGCATATGGTGAGGTGCAACACCAAAGCATATGCCAACATATAAGCAACATACCATAGTTCACAGATCTCTAGGCACTTTACTGTTAGCCGACCAGTTGAGCACATAAAATACAAAAAAGAGGATAAAATGAGGTCAAAAACATGCAAATAATGCCAAATTCAAGATAATTACAATAGTATATAACTTCGCTCACCCATGGTATCAACATATGATTCAAAACACAATTGCTTGGGACCCTTTGCAAACAGTCCCCCCACTTGAATCCCCACATAGACGCATGGGGACACCCCCGAACCTCCTCCCAACACGCACCATGAAAACCGGAAAATTGATAGTGGCGCTTGTGGGTCGCATCGTAAGCCCTCCCACATGCACTATGGGAGCGGTATACTTAGTCTAGCGCTATGGAGCTCACCATTCAGCCATGGGCAATTTCCGCGCCACGTATGACTCCATATATCTTCCTACAGACGGAGATATATAACATGGGCGTCAGCATGTCGAAGCACATACCATGCATATAACACATACCCTCAAAGAGTGGCTGCCACCATGGTATGCCATGCCCCTCCATGGACATAACTACACGTTAAAAATACGTAGGAACCCAATGAAAGTTTCTATGCAACACCAACACTCATGCTGTACACTCGAAAGTCGCATTAAAATATTCTGTTGCACGGTCCAGGAGTTATATATCACTTTCTACCCTCTTGACCATTATCCCTTGCTATACCCGGCATGTGTACACATCAAAGGTGTCCGACGCTTTTCGAATTTAGTTGAGACCAAGGCGATACCAACCCAAGTCTCAAAATTGTGACTACTCGCAATGAGCTGGAGATATGACCTTTCAAAGTGGCCTCACGAATCAATTTTGTTTCGCCTATATCTCCAAGAAAAATGAGGGAGACAACAAAAGGAACGTTGATTCGTGATCGGGGAAGAATGTATGACCACTCGAAATTCATCATATCAAGTGCGGCGATCTCGAAGTCGAAAATCTGATTCTGAATGTCTGAAAAAATCAGATGAGTTTTGCGAGTGTATAATATGAAAATTGCGGAAGCAACGAACCCGTCACTGATGAAATCTGACCCTTCATCAGGGTTTCCGCCAAAATATCTGTAAATAACAGGTAACCAATCGGTTATCGCAAAATCGCGAGCCAACTGACAGTCACCGATACATTGACAATCAGAACGGAAGGCGGAAAAATTACGGAGACATTATGATAAAAAAACCCTGTTGATTCCTGATATTCTGATATATAAATCGCAGCCGGCGGCGCCTCGGTATTGAATATGGCCGCTCATAGCTGGAATGGCCAAACCTATCACACTATCACATCAGGTTAGGTCACGTGCATGGGAGAGTATGATATCAGCTAATGGCGGCTTGTCGGCACATAGATACACACCCCAAGTGACCCAAACATGGCCACGGGGGTCCGAACCGGCTCCAGTGAGCGCCGCCACTTTCGGTCCTCCGACTTTCCCTTGACCTTGCACCACGTCGCGTAAGTATAAATACTCCCAATGCGAAAATAGCTTGAAATTCCTAGCAATTTACGGAGCAATGGGGAGTCACCACCCAACATGACTCGGGCACGACACCATTTTTCACGAATGAGGATCCATCTGGTATTGATAATACTTTGGAAACCCTCCAAAGTCTTTGAAAAAACTGCACGTAGAGCATCGATGTCTGCTCACTTGTGAGGGCGACATCGATGGTCCAATTCTAAGCTAGGGTGCGCGCCTTCTGACCATGGTTGGCAATCCCAATGGCCAATTGCACCCAGTGGCGAGATTCAAAAGGGAGTCCGTCACTCCGAACGATCAAAACATATGGTCGTTCCCCATCCAAGAGCGAGAATGACATTGTATGAAGTATATCGTCTGGAGTTGGGATATACTTAAAAAACTAATCAAGATCCCAACGGACACCTACCTTCCCATTGTAATCGCTTCAGACTAGGATTTGCTTGCTCCCAAGCTCCCGCCAAGCAATCTTGAAATCGTCAAACGATGGAGAGGGGTGCTCCCAATTAGCGGGGAGGCGCCCCTTCCCATCATTGCGAAGCTTGGATACCCAACGGCTAAGGTTCTTGTACCTAGAAACGGAGAGGTATATATTGGTAGTTGCACAAGTGCAACCGTGTGCAAAACGGTGCGATAAACTACTTGCACACATGTTTGCACAAAGCGTAACATTGCCATCATCGCACCGTCTTTATGAATGTGGTGTTATACGATGTCCTAGTGTGCAAGTTAGAGTATGTAGGTATCCCGAATGGAGTGAATGACCACATTAGACGATGTATGAGAATGATATGGCTTCGAAAGTGTGGAAGTGGTCACTTGCACACCACAAGGAGCCGTTGCACAATGCATCAAAAACGCAAAAAAGCGACATAGCAAGAAACATCACCTTTTTTTTGGCATTTCAAGCTCTAAAACGAGGTCGACAGCCTCGGTAAGTGTGTAAACCTGCCGAATGGCGTCCTCTGCGCGTTTTTTGTATCGTTTTTGCTTATTGATGCGTGCATTGAGGCGATACAATAGGGCGGTACCCGGTGCCGTTGAGGTAAATAGTCACACAAGGTCATCCATCAAGTTCTCGCTGCTAAAACTACCGTAGGTAGTTCTAATAAACTGGGAAATAGCATTTCCTTGCAAAACCATTGCAAATCTGCCAAATGGCTAGTAAATTTCTCGTGAAATTTAAGATGCGGCAGCGACGGCGGCAGTCGCGACAGCGGCGCCACCGCGGTTGCACAGAGATTGCACTGTGCAACTGCAGTGCAATTCTGTGCAACTGACAGAAATTTAGTGCAACTGCGTGCAAACATCAATTTTTCTGTGCAACTCTACCTGGGCGAAACAGGTTTATAGGGAACTCTCATCCACTGGTTGGGCTGTGTCGGTTCTTGGGCTTCCTCTTTCTTTGAATCGCGATGCGTAGCTTCTACACTCTGCACAGCAGACGTGGCTTGCTGTACGGATTGAGGTTTGCCATACTGGTATCGTGGCACCAGAAATCTTTTAGAGCACCCTCCAACCTGAACCAATGCCTCCTGTCCAGGGACCACAGCCAACCCGAACGCCAACAGAAAGGGGTAGCCTGGAATGAGCCGCGGATTCACAGCAGCTACATGCAGGAAAGCATTAAGACATTTGAAAACTTTCTATCCTTCAGAGGCTATGACTGGAAGCCTCAACGTGACGGTAACTCCCTGTGTCCCTCCTGCAAGACTCCTTTGCCCACAGTAAGCAAAATCAATAAAATTTTGACATTGTGGAGTGCTGTCACATGCTCCTTTCAGCAACTCCAGGCAAATGAGCCAGTGTCTGCCAGAGCCGTGATAATGAGGTCTGGCAAGTCCAGATCATCAGCAAATTGAAGCCGTGTTTGGGTTGTCAACTCCCTGACCTCACCGGCTGTTTTTGCCCGCAGCTTGCATGGCCACTTCAGGACTTCCTCTGTGATGTCCTTCAGCTGAATGGGGCAAATGCCAACTGCAAAGACTTGCTCATGGCGAAGAATCTTTGTTGCATCGAGCTGCAAGCTTCTAACCGCCCCACGGCGCTTCGCCTTAGAATGGCTCAGCCTCTGGCCGGCTCGCATTTCACGACTGTTCTTCAAAAACAGCATCCGTCTGTCCGTTCGAGGCCCGCCATGTACCTAGATCTTAGTGGTATTGGGGCAAGCATCTTGCCAATGCCCTTCTCTACCGCACTTGTGCTGAGTACCCTTGCCGCGCGATTTCCTTCCATCGAACCATGTTGCCCCGATTGCGGCGATGAAGACTGGCATGAACCACCTGGTGTCCGCGGCGTCTCACCTAGGATTTTATGGGGTCCAAAAATCCCAAAACCGGCTAAAGTCAGAAATACTACTTTTTTTGTCAAATTATACCATAAAGAGCATATTTTCCGGAGTTAGCCCCCCCCCCCCCACCCTCCAAATTGAAAATTTTCCAGCCCCTAGATCGACAATGCAGGGTTGATTCCATCGAAAATCGGCCGTATCGAGAAATATGACATTCACCACCTAGTTGCGAATAGCAGCTTTTGTATAGCTCAAACCGTACATGTTTGTTTTTGGCAAGAAATACGGTTATGGTGATGGCGGCTCCAAACACTCGATAAGTTGCTCCAAAACCCTGCAAAACACGTTTTTCTGAGTCCACCACACTCAAAATAGGGTATGGGGCCCTACAATTGACCACTCATGCCCCAAAAATGCTGTTTTAGGCCAAAAAAAGGCATTTTTTGGGCAAAAAAAGCGGTTTTTTGGTGATGGTGGCTCCGGAACCCTTGATCATTTGCTCCAAAACACTACAAAACGCGTTGTTTTCAGTCCAGCACCCTCAAAATAGGGTATGGGGCCCTACCTGTGACCACCCAGGCCCCAAAAACACTTTTTTAGGCCAAAAAAGGCTTTTTTTGGCCATTTTTGGCCAAAAAATGCGTGTTTTGGTGATTGCGGCCCTGAAACCCTTGATCATCTGCTCCAGAACCTTGCAAAACACTTTTCCTTGAGCACAGCACCCTGAAAATAGGGTATGGGGTCCTACAACTGACCACGCCGGCCCCAAAAACGCTGTTCTAGGCTACAAAATGGCATTTTTTGGCCATTTTTGGGCAGAAATGCGATTTTTTTTGGTGATGGCGGCTCCGAAACACTCAATAACTTGCTCCAAAAGCCTTGCATTACACGTTTCTCTGAGTCCACCACACTCAAAATAGGGTATGGGGCCCTACAACTGACCACTCATGCCCCAAAAATGCTGTTTTAGGCCAAAGAAATGGCATTTTTTGGGCAAAAAAAGCAGTTTTTTGGTGATGGTGGCTCCGGAACCCTTGATCATTTGCTCCCAAACACTGCACAACGCGCTTTTTTGAGTCCAACATCCTCAAGACTGGGTATGGGGCCCTACCTGTGACCACTCAGGTCCCAAAAACACTGTTTTAGGCCAAAAAATGGCTTTTTTTGGCCATTTTTGGCCAAAAAATGCGTTTTTTTGGTGATGGTGGCCCTGAAACCCTTGATTATCTGCCCGAAAACATTGCAAAACACTTATCTTTGAGCCCAGCACCCTGAGAATAGGGTATGGGGCCCTACAACTGACCACCCAGGCCCCAAAAACGCTGTTTTAGGCTACAAAATGGCATTTTTTGGCCATTTTTGGGCAAAAAAATGCGGTTTTTTTTCCCGATGGCGGCTCCGAAAAACTCAATAACTTGCTCCAAAACCTTGCAAAACACGTTCTTGTGACTCCAGCACCCTCAAAATAGGGTGGGGGGCCCTACAACTGCCCACTCAGGCCCCAAAAACACTGTTTTGGGCAAAAAAATGGCATTTTTTGGCCATTTTGGGGCAAAAAATGCGGTTTTTTGGTGATGGCGGCTCCAAAACAATCGATAACTTGCTCCCAAACCTTGCAAAACACATTTCTTTGAGTCCAGCACCCTCAGAATAGGATGGGGGGCCCTACAACTGACCACTCACGACCCAAAAACACTGTTTTAGGCCAAAAAATGTCTTTTTTTGGCCATTTTTGGGCAAAAAATGCGGTTGTTTGGTGATGGCGGCTCCAAAACACTCGATAACCTGCTCGAAAAACTTGCAAAGCACATTTCTTTGAGTCCAGCACCCTCAAAATATGGTGGGGAGCCCTACAACTGACCACTCAGGCCCCAGAAACGCTGTTTCAGGCCAAAAAATGGCTTTTTTTGGCCATTTTGGGGCAAAAAAAGCGGTTTTTTTGGTGATGGTGGCCCTGAAACCCTTGATTATCTGCTCCAAAACCTTGCAAAACACTTTTCTTTGAGCCCAGTACCCTGAAAATAGGGTATGGGGCCCTACAACTGACCACTCAGGCCCCAAAAACGCTGTTTTAGGCTACAAAATGGCATAGATCTTTGGTTACAAGACCAAGATGCCAAGCATCCGGGCTAGTGCCCGCGGGAATGATACAAGAATTCAGAGCGATATGCAAGAAGCACACCAAAGAGTCGCCGTATGTGCCACCACTAGAGCGTGGGCCAGGCAGCCATCCAAATCGATGGAAGCCGCGATGTTTTGTCATTCGGGATTTGTTGAGAAACCCCGTGTTTTGGCAAGAGGTCTATGAACTACTGCCAAAACAGGCTGATGGGCTGAAGGTTACCTCCGTCACTCCGCAACGTAGGTCCGTTCAGCAGAAGCCACTACAGTTCTACCTACGTGAACTGAGGAGACTTGCCCTACAGTTAATGGCCAACTGCACACTGCCCCCTTGCAAGGTGGCAGTGGACCAAATAGGGCCACGGCACCAAAACGTGTCAAGGCACGAGACCGTGATTACCGGCGATGGGACGAGCTACTCTCGGTATTGCATCTTCCGGAAGAGCGGTTGACGGTGCAATGCCATTATTTCTTGGCTCATTATCAAGCACGCTTGTTGAAGCACGGCAATCTACAGGTTGTTAGCATAATTGTAGACCCCGTCCTCCCTTTGCGGCAATACGCAACCTATTATACATTATACCTCTTATACCTTCTCTACGCTCCCTAGGTGCTGTCAAGCGAAGGTGGTGAACACACTCACCAGGACGTCAAGGGCGTGGTTAGCATGCGGCGGAGTAAACCCCGAGTAAGAAAAATTGCCTTTCCTGAGGGATGCCTTCTGTTCTGTTGAATGTACATAACACTGCATCGCTGCAGTGTCTGGTGTTGCCGCTGTGCGTGTTAATTCCGCAACCTGAGTCGCGGCGACATTTCCTGTCGACGATGATATTTTCTCTTCATGAAGAACTGATCAGAAATCGACTGTAGACTTCATAGAAATTTACTATGTGTGATTCGAGAATTTTCTGTGGATTTGAAAATAGTGTTAGAGAACAAACACTGTTAATTCGCTCCGCAATCTGTACTGATGTCCATTCCCGATTGCATCGCTCATTGAGTTGTTATGTTCACTATGCATTGCATGCCATTATTGAATCTCTGAGACTTGTCATACATACGCCGTGCTTATTCTTTAGCCATGGTGTGACATGTATGGATAAGTGCATGGGGATATCTTGGGATGTACAAGTGGAACGATACTCGTGGAGTATCTTGCAAGACGATGTTGGATTTGTACGAAGAGTGTGCATACCAATGGTTGGAAAACAAGGAGTTGACGGACGTTGCGGTCCTATGGTGATCATGGCCATCTTATCTTGTTGTCTTTGTCTTGCTTCGCTTTGTTGTTGTTGTTGTTGATTTAATGTAGGAACATACTCTTTGGGAAAACATGTTCATCAATTCTTTTCACCTTTTTTAGTTAATATCCAAGCATTCTTTATGATATGGAGTTATCAAATATTTTGTTAACAATTCTTTTGGGAAATGCATCCTCAAATAGATAGCCTTTCATTTTTGTGGCAATCGAATCTTTTATCAAGGAGCCGTGAGGGTGCTTTTTCTTTGTGGTAGCAGAGGCTTAGGTGAGTGGAGACCCACACCCATCACCTCATATGGTTTCGAATTTTGTGAGTTTTCCTCACCTCATGATCGTGTAGAGGCTCCATCAAGGGGTAGCGCCAAGGACCAAAAATGTGCCTTTTTTGGGCACCCAAAGATGTTCCTACGATATAAATTTTCCCTTGTTGATTACCTTGTTCCTTGAATTGTTCCGATATCTTGTGGTTGATTGCCATCTCCGTTGGGATATTCTACGAAGATTTGATTTACGAACAAGGATTACGGTACAAAGTCCCCATGCACTGAATCCAATGGGTGCCCCCTTTTCTCCTCAACTCAATATGGGATCAAACTATCTAAAGTCCTTCAAGACCGATACGACAATGATGAGGCGGCGCCACGGACAAATGCGTAGACACACCTATCATTGGTCCTTTGAGCGTTTTCGGGAACGCATAACATTAAGGAAGCCTTGGGGTCGCTGCACTTTTGATTTCCGAGTTGTTCATTTGGTGCTCGATACCATGTCCTCTTTCCTCGTTTCTCTCAAGGGATTTGGCTTCATCAAATTGGGAGAAGAATAATTTGCGGGGCTCCGTGGAGGACCATGGTTGTTCGACACTACATGGGAATGGACTTCGGTGGTCACATGCACGATGATACCAATAACAAGTTTGTGCTCGAGCATCCTTGCGAAAATGGAGATTGTGAATTTCGAAGACATGTACGAAGGATGATAAAATGAGTGGTATTTATCACGAATCTTGGATCCCCGATGAGTTCTAAGACTTTGCAACAAGAGGTGCTCGTCGGTCGGCGGTGGGGTGTCAGCCAAAACGGTGTTGATTCGTTGGTCAAAGTGTTTGAATTGGTCCCAACCACCGATGAGAGTAGGAACACTGGTAACCGATGGTGGCACTCGCGAACGTGGACACTACCTATGACGGCCCTTTGTTGCTTTGTATGGACGATCATCGTTTGAAGCACGTGACGGCTTCTTGCTTTCATTTTGTTGGGATATCCCGAAGCGCGTGTGAAGCGCGGACTTCGAAGTACTGCATATTTCGGGGAAAGTGAGTTCGTTACATTCATACGACGAATTATTTTGCAATTGACGAAATTGACGAATCAAGATTGTGGATTTGTTATGTCGTTATTTGTGCTCGTCCCTACCTTCGAGGCATGGCATTACCGTACCTACTTATGACAGGGTGGTTGTGTAGGCAAGGATTCGTGTGCCGTCGCTTGGTTTCATCTCTTGGCACGAGCATCGCCTTTGCATGGGCTTGGGGCCGTGACAATCCTCTTTCCCAATATATCCACACTCGAAGTGATGGATCCGGTTGCAATCACGAAGCAAGGACCGTGGTTACCCTAGAGATTTTTGCCTTGCCTACCATCGGTGTCGTACGGACGGAGTGCGTTGCATTTGTCACGTTGAATTGAAACGCTGTCCCGTTGTCCACGTACCGCATACCATTGATTACAACGCTGGCAGGAATGACGGCGCTTCTGGTGTGGTGCATTGAGATGGTATTCATTCTAGGAGTGACCGACAGACCCTACATGTGCCTCCAATGCCAAAGCGGCACTCGGTATGGCGGGCAGTGCCTAGCACCTTTTGGATGCTGTACTGGTCCCTGGGTATTACCTGGCAGCGTCTTTTAACTCACTGTTCCCACTGCGCAGTGCAGAGCAGACTAATGACTATTTGGACCCAGGGGCAGAGCCCGAGCGATCACCTTCTACACCATGCAATGGTGGTTTCGAGATGTGGCTATTTTCTGTTGCCCTGCCGACTCCATTTGCCTAAGCTTTCGTTCATCTGTGCGCGGGCGTTCGTCACTTACAGGCGGTACAATTTATGCCTTCGGGCGGAGTGCTACGCAGGATGGGTACTGCTGGAAAGGATCCATGAATAGCAAACTTCCGTTCCTCTCGAGTGATCAGTGGTCCAGTGAGCTCTGCAAACTGACTGCATGCTCTTTCCGTTGACAGGAATTTCTGTCCCTACCTCAATGCCACAAGAGGTCGCAATGGAGAAGGGTTGGCTACATTTGCTATGTCGATGGCGCCGCATTCATTGGCGCTGTGGACCAACTTCGATTCTGAGGTGTCCCGTATCATGAAGGAGACTCAAAGGAAGGCTTTCACGAGGTATCTGTGCGAGGTCATATTTCATGCTGACACTCCAACTGCGACCTGCCGCAATTGTGCCATAGGGCCTGTCTGGAGATTTTCGCTCCGTGGTGTCAAAACAAAAACCTCTTAGCAAGTTCTGGGTCTGAGATTTCAGCAATGTTTGTCAAGAATCCTCTCTAACCGAGCCGTCCAAAATGGAGTACTTGTACAGTGAGTGATCAATAACGCTTGCATTATGCGTTGGACACGGTGGTATCCAGTTGGGTATGAGACAACGTTCATTGATTTTCACAAAGTCCTGAGATGGAACTGGGTACACGTATGAGGTCAACTGTGACTGTTTATCTTTCTTTTGGTCACGACTACATGCTGCACTTCGCCACCATCAGCGAGACCACCTCGGAGTTCTTGCAGAATTTGTGCCGCTGGCGTCTGCAGAGCCCCTTCTCTGGTTTGATTGCCAGTAGCCAGTTAAGCCCACGACTTGGCTGGAGGATGGGAGAATTTTGTGTGGTGGTGTCATTCAGACTATCAGGCCTGGTGTATTCAAAATTTCAAAGTTACAAGTGGACCAGTTCAACTTGCAGAAGGCAAATACCGGTACCCACGTGGTCTGTTTTAATTCGGTGTGATTAATCTGTACATCCGACCCATTGGTGCGTGGATGTCTGACCAGGCGCCAGCCCGACACTACCTACTTGGACGCTTGCGAGTATGCATGAATGGTGAGACCCGTGGCCGTGGCCAGGTGATACACTGCAACTGCTTTTCAGTGCTGTGGTTGTCCAACGCTTCTCAATATATTCTCCTGCTACGTGGAGACCTTTGAGGATGGTACTTATGGCCTTGTTCCCTTTTGCTGACTCAATACACCGGTATCATATCTGGCTCGGTCACCATTGGATCGCCAAGACTTCCGTACTCCCGGAGAACTCAGAGTACATGTTCTATTACGTTTGGCAAGCTCATGGCGTATTATAATGACCACCTTCCCACCTGTCGGGTCAGCGACTTGGCTGGTTTTGGACTTGCCACCTCGACTGAAATTCCAGCTCGACTATTGCGCCTACTACCTGTTTACTGTCTGGAACAGACTCCTGCGAGGGGACAGGACTGGGTGTGCTCGTACTCACGTTTGCGCTTCCAGTGATGTACTATCCCTTGAGCAAGCTGCTGCAAATGTGAGGTCCCACGCTTTCCTCGGCTGTATATCCGTCAGGATGATTTTGAAGGAGATTTGCCTGTGTCCAGCTATCATTTGCAGACGTCCTGGAACTGAGCAACTATTCAGTGGGCCAGTTTCAGAACCCTGTACCACAGTACCAGTGTACAGTCAATGGCTTATCCCCTGACTGAACCACAGTGGGGAGCATGTCTGAGCAATTGTTGGAAATGCTGACGCCACACCACGGGCTGGATAATGCGTGTGTGTGACAACTGGACCAGCATCCGAAAACCCGATTCCTTACGTCCCTGTGGAGGAAACGCTCCGAGCGGCCCAAAGGGTCCGTATCCACTGAATGCACACCCCGTCAGTGACTTCAGACAGGGAAGCCCTAGGGCGGAGGAGGGCCGGCAGCAAATGCCCTGGCCCCTGCCCCATGCGGTACAGTGCTGTGGAGATCACAGTGACACGGACAGTGAAGCCCTAGGGCGGAGGAAGGCCGGCAGCAAGTGCCCTGGCCCCTGCCCCACGCGGTACACTGCTCGGGAGATCACCGTGACGGGTCAGTACGAATCGACCCTAAGGAGGGGAAGCAATTTGAGAGGTCATCATTTCACTGGTCAGCGCAACGTCGTTAGCAGGAGTTATGTCTGCAGCACTATTCTTCTGGTGCACTTTGAAGGAGAAGAGATGCTTGAGAAGGAGCGCTGCAGTTGTGAGGCTATTGGTATATTTGTGCGTTATGGCAGCCTTAGGCTCTCCTTCATGGCGCTTCTTTGTAAGGTGGACTCCAAGACACGGCCAGTGAGTCATACTGAATTCCATGACAAAACACCAGAGATGGTCGTAAACCTCACCCGGAGTGATACGCAGGAGGAGGCTTTGAAGGATGGTTTCTGAGATCAGTGGACCCCGAAAAGTTACACAAGTTCAGGGGTTTTCTACATGAGAGCCTAGTTTATGTTCAACTGGTTTCAAGCTGTACTGTTGTGTCTCCGGCCTTTCCCAAGGTTTATCATGATGCATCCCATGCAATGGACAACCTGGCTGCTTGCTATGTAGTGTGGAATGTCAATGCCATGCCTAAGGAAAAGACTGAAGCCTTTATTTGAAGTCTGACGATTGGAGGCTATGCGGGCTGTATTTGACCAAGACAAGGATGTCATATGATTAAGTCCAGAGACGAGAATAATGATTGACTGTGCTACGCCCTTGCAGAGCGTTGGACACGGGACTGAATCTTCAGTACCCTTGGGAGGCAGACATGGTTGTCTGCTCAACATTCACCTGGCTTCGACCTAATGTTGTCCGGGCGCGACAAGTATTCCAGCAGGTGTGCCGCATGCAGGCTATCTTCTGGGTGTCTATGTCACCTTAATGGAAATGCAGCTGGACCCGTTGGACTGGCGTTTCGGCGCCTAGGAACCTGAGGTTGAACTTCACCGCGAAGCTGGGACCTCCTCCTTGACACTGCCCAGCGAACCAGTGCGTCGACATGAACTCGGAGCGGGAAACTAGTCTACTGTGGGTGCCTTTGGAGAGAGCGCCTTCAACAGCGACTCCATGGTCAGTACGCCACCAACAGAGACCAAGCCAGTGCCTGCAACGGGACTATGAGGTTCTGGAGATCGTACAGACGCTCATAATTGTTCTGGGAGCTGGAACTGGACTTCGTCGACAATGCCAGCCAAATTGGGTGCGGATTCTTCCTCCCCAGGATGCAATCCCTTGCTTGCTCAGGAGTTTGCTTGTTTGCTTGTTGGTTTCCTTGCAAAAAAACCTGTTGGTGCTACAACAATTTTTCGTGTAGTCTCCACTGACCTGAACCAGTCTGAACTTTCGTTTCATTGAAGCCTACTGTTTATGTGTAGGTGTGTGTATGTGTCAGTGTCACCCAGTGTCCCACAGGAATACTGAGATTGTCTCTCAGGCCTTCGTGGCTGGTGATGGGGCAGGACGGGTATGGGCACTGACACGGCACCAACAAAAGACAGCCTACTTAGTGGGAGGATGTGCGCGTCCTCTGATCCCCTTCACCCAGTGTGTGTGTGTGTGTGCGAAGTTTGAATGCTTACTTCCCCTATAAAACAGGGTGCCAGTCCCCTATGTTTGCTGCTGCCGAGGTCTGCCAAGGCCAGGTTCAGGTGTTTAACTGGACAGCCGTTGGCGGTTGATGATCTCAGGTCTGGTGTACAAAGGGCATACGAGGTATTCTTGTCTGGACCCTTTTTCAGATGTGTGCACTTGCGAATATTCCTTACGCTTCATGTGTCTAGAGCACACGGGGACGCTGTTACCCCCAACATTTGTTGTTATCACAGTCTAAGGTTTGATGCAGCGTGAAGTACCAGGATACAATACAGGGTTCCCACCTTTTTTTGCTGAGATTTTAGAAAGGCAGGTAACTCAGGAGAAAGCACGCGGCTTGGGGAACGATGCAAAGTGCGCAAGCCGAGACTACCCTGGGTGACCCCCCTCTCACAACAAGGGGGGGGCGTCCACATGAAGACACAGTCTCTACTCCGTTCTGGGCCCCTCATGCTGTGCTTTCCGCTGTCTGTCTTTGACCCTGCGGTGTTGCGACACTGGGAAGCTTACGGGGATGGCCGTTTCGCAATCTGGTATTTGACTCAGCTAATCCGCACCACGTGTCAGACCGGCCACCACAGTCATTTTTGGGATCATGGTAGAACTGGACAGCTCTTCACTTGGATCTGGACAGTCGTACACGACCTTCAGTTGGCACCTGTTGCTGTAAGGTATGATGGTCCCCGCTTCCTGTGTACACAAGGGTGTCCAGCATGCATGACACGCCCGAGGCCAGTGAACAGCAACATGTGTTTACACCATGTGCAGGCCAGCGTCAAACTGTTCCGCTTCTGTGGAGATAGCCAAGAAGGAACCTGCAGTTAATGTTGTGTTTAGATACTGAGTTTAGCCTGACATTTTGCTCCCCACCTCCTTTCTTCCTTTGTTTGGCCGAAAATGACACCCAGGGCCGTGACCGTCCGGCCCTTGCTGCTGAGGGTAGGAGCAACGACAAGCACTCTCCCGGTTGTAGGTACTACTGATCGGACCCCTTGTCTCTTCTCAAGCGCTAGCTGGAGCGCTATCCAACAAATCTAGTGTGTCCTGACTTGACCCCCTGTTCCTACTCTGGCGCTAGCTGGGGCGCTATGCAGAAAAACCAGCGTGCAATTCACTGCTATGGAAACCTGTACCTGGGATGCGCTGAGATTACACCCAGTGGTAAAGCAATGCTGCTACATGGGACGGAAAGAGTGCAGTCGATCAGTACGACAAACCTACTGTAGGTGAAGGGCCGCATGATTACGATGCTCCTCTCGAGCTGTGCTATCCCTTTGTCAGTTTCAGTCTCCTTTGTTCGCTGGCTCTTGAGTGGATGTAAGTTTACCAGCACGCCTGAAGGTGGATTGGGGTTTGTCTATTCTCACCTGCAGGTAATGGTATGATACCCCCCTATTTTATAACTGGTGGAGGTCGCCTGGGGCGTATTGCTTTATTTTGCAGGAACGCCTGGTGGGGTATTCTTCGTTGTGCGTGCGGTTTTCAACCAGCTCTCCAGGCTACAACCAGTGCTAGGCAGAAAAGCCAGAAGAGTACTCAGGCTTCGATTTTATACAGGCGAGTGCAGACGTTTCCTACGATGCAGGTCTGCATGGCATGCAGCTTAAATCATAAACGAGAGTTGATTCTGACCAGACATACTATGCACCACCCAGAGGAGTCCTGTCCAATGGTAGGATGCGCAGCCCGTTTTCGTGTGCGATGTACCTTTGCTGTGTGTGGTGTGGAAAAGTTTGCGGGTGATCCTGAAAGTGAAAGATGTCACACGGACTGACGCAGATTTGATTTGAAAGTCTACTCGCAACCAATCATCTCACGCTCGTGGTCCCTGGAGGACCATTGAAAGCGCACCCGAAGGCCGTGAGCCGGTGCGTTGTAAAGAGTACGGTGTACAGTACTTGCTCTCTACCGCGGTTATTCGTGCATGACAATGTCATGAAAGCCATCAATGACTGAGATGGTGCGTGACTCGCTCTGCCAATGTATTATAGGGTTCCATGTTACAGCCATGGCGTGCACCACTGAGTTCCCCTACGTCATCTGTATTCCTTCAGTTTGCCTATAAGTACCCTCACCGAAGGCGAAGCCGGGCTCGCTGTTCAGGATAAACAATGATACCCCTTATCTGTTCGGGTTAAACAGTTACCTAGTCACAGGCCTTCAACACTGTAAGATACCTCAGACACTGTTGGCTTGTAGACTCATACCTTCATCCTGCAGGCAAGGGTACACCGAGCACACCCCAAGTTCAAGCTTACACCTCTGGGGTGGTACCCGGAATCTATGGCAGGATGTGGTATGGAGTGATGTGGGAGATAAATGCTGTGTGACACAGAAGCACCCCTTGCAGGGAGTAACCTCTGGAGGCTGGTTCAGGTATCAAACCCTTTCTGCCGGTAACAGTTTTGCCCTGGCACCAGACCGGGGAGTCCCTGGGACTGTTCGAAATGGCCCGCAGGGTTTCCGGGACGAGACATGTGTTCTTGCGTCGATCAAACTGTCAAAAGGTTGTGAACGCCTGAGCCTCAGCCGCAAGTTTGCCTCACACAGTACCCCCAATATCACACTCCACCTGAAGGATATGCGGGCCGTGTATGCCCGTAATATTGATCTCAGAAGTTACCTTTTTTTCAGGTGTACCTGAGACGCACTGAGGGAACATTCTCCCTTAGGAATCCACAGTGGATTCCCCACAGCGTGAAGAAAAGCAAGGAGGAATTAGGATAATGTAAGCGAATGAAGCAAGCCCACTGATATCCACTAGGAGAAAAATATTCCTTTACCCGCAATGTGAAGAGCTCCACAAGGGGGAATAAGCCTGTGCTTGTATCCATACGGTGGTGGGGTGGGCAGCACATTTCTCCTGGTTAACTTGTTTTGATGATTGACAGTTTGATTTGCCTGCAGCCAGTCCAGTTGAATTCTGTGCTTCTTCTGTTGTGCTTTTTCACTGTACAGAACACCGTGCAGTGGACATGATCCTCATTTCATTACGGTGACACTACTTTCAGTATGAAAAACGTGGTCGCGCTTTTCTGACAATTTATTGCGGAAACCTGGGATTGGTTAGACCAAACTGTCAGTGGTCTGGACATTCAGTGGTCTGGACAGTCAGTGGTCTGGACATTCAGTGGTCTGGACAGTCAGTGGTCTGGACATTCAGTGGTCTGGACAGTCAGTGGTCTGGACAGTCAGTGGTCTGGGCAGTCAGTGGTGTAAATATGTCAGTGTCAGTGTCAGAAACACAGCTCTCCGTTGTTACACCCAATCTCTGTTTTTGTACGGAACATACCCTGCTGACCTCAGTGTACCTTTGAAGGAAGGGTTATCACAGGTTCCGCAGGATACAACTTCAGTTCTGTCTCTTTAACAATTAAAATTGCCCTGAATGGGGGGGGGGGTCCCCTAACGTGAACCACCCCTGAGGCGATAAATGACACTTTGTTTTTTTTTGTGGTCCTGGCGAAGCTACCCCTGAAATAAGATTATTTCTTTTTTTTGAGCCCATTTAGCTGTCACTGTGCTGAGAGATCACCAGATTTCTCTGGCTTATCAAATTTTGCAAATGTTAGGTTTAGCTTCTGTTTTGTTGTGCTTATCCAGGGTTTAAAAGACACAGTCTTCTGGTAAGTATTTGAATGTTTTGTTGTGTTGTGGCAAAATGAATCACCTTCTTCTGATGTACCAACCCAAATGTGTATGTGGGATGGTAGTACACGTGCATTGCGTTTGGACTGAGCCTTGGTGTTCGGATTGAGAAGTGGTAGGTGTGATGATTACAGAAGTCACCCCCTGAAGACATGCCAGGTGAGTCATGTCTGGGGGGGAGTAAGAAAAATTGCCTTTCCTGAGGGATGCCTTCTGTTCTGTTGAATGTACATAACACTGCATCGCTGCAGTGTCTGGTGTTGCCGCTGTGCGTGTTAATTCCGCAACCTGAGTCGCGGCGACATTTCCTGTCGACGATGATATTTTCTCTTCATGAAGAACTGATCAGAAATCGACTGTAGACTTCATAGAAATTTACTATGTGTGATTCGAGAATTTTCTGTGGATTTGAAAATAGTGTTAGAGAACAAACACTGTTAATTCGCTCCGCAATCTGTACTGATGTCCATTCCCGATTGCATCGCTCATTGAGTTGTTATGTTCACTATGCATTGCATGCCATTATTGAATCTCTGAGACTTGTCATACATACGCCGTGCTTATTCTTTAGCCATGGTGTGACATGTATGGATAAGTGCATGGGGATATCTTGGGATGTACAAGTGGAACGATACTCGTGGAGTATCTTGCAAGACGATGTTGGATTTGTACGAAGAGTGTGCATACCAATGGTTGGAAAACAAGGAGTTGACGGACGTTGCGGTCCTATGGTGATCATGGCCATCTTATCTTGTTGTCTTTGTCTTGCTTCGCTTTGTTGTTGTTGTTGTTGATTTAATGTAGGAACATACTCTTTGGGAAAACATGTTCATCAATTCTTTTCACCTTTTTTAGTTAATATCCAAGCATTCTTTATGATATGGAGTTATCAAATATTTTGTTAACAATTCTTTTGGGAAATGCATCCTCAAATAGATAGCCTTTCATTTTTGTGGCAATCGAATCTTTTATCAAGGAGCCGTGAGGGTGCTTTTTCTTTGTCCCCGTTGGAAATGTCCTATCGCATTGCAAGTGCTTCTCGAGGTTTAAGCCTTGAAGCTAGCATTTTGGGCGGAGGCACGGTTGGTGCCCATGAACTGCTAACTCTACCTAGGTACGTATGCACATGCCACAATATCTTGATCTTTGAACTCATTTGTGCTTGCTTCTGTTTGGTGCACTGTGTCAATGCATGGGAAGGGTAACAATTTTCAGTGGTTCCTTTGCACGCCGACGGCATGTCTCCTTAGTGAAGATAATACAATCATGCCTATTGCAAAACTCAGAACTCATTTGTGGCTTGCTTCTGTTTGGTGCAGTGTGTCAATGCATGGGAAGGGTAACAATTTTCAGTGGTTCCTTTGCATACCGACAGCATGTCTTCTTAGTGAAGATGATACCATCATGCCTATTGCAGACGCGTGCTTCCTATCAGAGGCAGCACAGTGTAAGAAATACACACTAAGAGACCTCGTAGATCATGTGGACCCGAAACACACAGCGGCCCAGCAAGTTGTTACTATTAGGGCGTTTTGTTACCCCTTGGTGGGTCATTTAAGGGAGAAGGACACACCTTACAACCCATATAAACGCAGCTTGTATGTGCTCACGTACAAGGGGGATTCCTTTTTGTTTATTCTGACAGGCAGTGCCAGTGGCTCTGACCATTACAGCATTTGCAAATCTAATGATGGCGTGTGTGCAAATACAGTTGTTTTGAGCCTTTCTTTGCACCCTCCGGTTCATATTCTTGAGTAAAGAGCATGCACAGGCACAAATTGTTCATTGTCTAGCCTCACCTAGCACTAGTGACCAACTTGAACAACTTGAAATCACACACACGGGCAGCGATCGCACTTTAATCAACATTTGTGTGTTCAAAAGTGCAAATGTAGATGTTTCGGGCCTTTTTTGGCACCCTCCAGGCCCTAACCTTGAGTAAAGAGCATGCACGGTCACAAATTGTTGCTTGCCAAGCCTCACCTAGCCCTCGGGAGCACTGGGGACACATTTCATCAACTTGAAATCACACGAAAGTGCGATCGTATCACTTTAATCAACATTTGTGTGTTCAAAAGTCCAAATATAGCTGTTTTGGGCGTTTTTTGGCACCATCCGGACCGCAACCCTGAGTAAAGGGCATGCACGGGCACAAATCATTGCTTGCCAAGCCTCACCTAGCACTAGGCACACATTTCATCAATTTGAAATCACACGAAAGCGCAACCGTATCACTTTAATCAACATTATTGTGTTCAAAAGTGCAAATATAGCTGTTTGGGGCCTTTTTTGGCACCCTCCGGGCCATAACCTTGAGTAGAGGGCATGCACGGTCACAAATTGTTGCTTGCCAAGCCTCACGTAGCACAGCCGACAAACGTGATCAATTTGAAATCACACGAAAGCACGGCCGTATCACTTTAATCAACATTTATGTGTTCAAAAGTGCAAATATAGCTGTTTTGGGCGTTTTTTGGCACCCTCCGGATTATTATCTTGGGTAAAGGGCATGCACGGGCACAAATCATTGCTTGCCAAGCCTCACGTAGCACAGCCGACAAACGTGATCAATTTGAAATCACATGAAAGCACGGCCGTATCACTTTAATCAACATTTCTATGTTCAAAAGTGCAAATAGAGCTGTTTTGGGCGTTTTTTGGCACCCTCCGGATTATTATCTTGGGTAAAGGGCAGGCACGGGCACAAATCATTGCTTGCCTAGCCTCACAGACACTAGGGACAAACTTGATCAATCTGAAATCTCGTGACACCACAATGACATCATCGAAATGACCGTTAATCGCCCGAAAGTGGCAAAGATGGGCAAAAATGGTCGTATTTTGGGTTTATCTGGACATCCGGTAATGCAATCGACGTGATTTCAATACAGCAACTAAATAACGTCGTGTTTTACAGATTGCGCTATCTAAATTGGGGCAGATGCGCACAGATTTGGCACAAATCACCAAAACCTCGGCAAAATTGGGTTGCGGCGGGCCGTAAATCGCGAGCGCGGCAGTTTTTGGACGGTTCAGTTACGGGATTCCGGTACCTCATAAAATCCTAGGTGTGTGGTCGTGGGGATTCAGGTCTGAAGGAATCCAGGCCTGATCTCTGAAATCTTTCTGGAGTCCTCGGTTGGAAATTATTCCCGCTGGCCAATCTTTTGAACCCTTGCGGCGTAAACTGACGCCCTGGGTCTTCACGTGGTCCTTCACTGGACCCGTGTTGCCAAAATTGTCCAATATGCCCCTTGCGCCCACATCGATAACACTCGCTCAGGGGAAAGTCTCTGGCCAAGTGTCCTGGTTGCCCACAAGGATGGCAAGTACCGGCAGAGCGTAATAGCCGGCACTTGTCTTCTGCCCTCTGGTGCAACGAGGACTGAGATCCTGACCACGGTCGGCCCGACGCGCTGGTCCTACTTGGTGACTCTAATGGTGGTCCTTCACGACTGTGGCCTCGGCGATCTCTAGATCCAGGGCACTGGTGGTCAGATCGGCTGTGTGCAGATCCATGGCGCCCGAAGTTTGATCCTGACCGCCCTGGATTGAGCCTTGAAGGCCCAGAGTAAGAAAGTAAGTACGTAAGTAAAGGCGGCCGCGTCCGCAGCCTCATGTGACATCCCTTTGTCTGTTTTACATGATGGCCGCCTCAGGCCAGAAGCGGAGCTCTCCACCACCATTTCCCCTGGCGTCTCACCTCACATCCGGGAACTTGTACCAGGCTCCCTTGGGGCTTGACGAGTGATAGGTTCCACATACCGCAGCTCATCCGCGCCGGGATGGCCTGCAGACGGATGGTCTGGCCGCCCAACTCACACTCGTCAAGGCGCCACATCGCGGTCTTCTCGCGATCGCCCGAGACGGTGACGAGGAGAGCGTTCCGCAGGGAGTGCCGTTTGACATCCCGGGCCACGTTCTTCTTCGCCCAAGCCACCACGTTCGTATGATATTCTTTGGGGAGCATCATCTTGACCGTGTGGTTGGACTTGGCCCTCTTGGATTCCTCCTTGGTGACCCTTCTGATCCATGCTTCCGGCAGCATGGAGAGCAGGCGAGCCTGCTCGTCACCCTCGTTCCAATCCTCCACGTTGCGGCGGTAGAGGGTGTATTTCCCTCGGAAGTCCCGCCATTCCCGCAGGCGGATCTCCCGTCCATCATGCTCAAGCTTGATGGACTTCCACGGCTTGGCAGCCACCTGCGGAGCGTCCACCCGCTCCTGCTCGTTGAGCTACTTCTTGCCTTCCTTGAGGGTCTTGATCTTCCCCTCCTTGGTCGCAATGAAGTATAGCTCTCCGAGCACTTCCGGCAGGCGGTACCTGAACCGTCTGAAAACATATCTCTCCGCATCCGCGTGAGGCATGTCTTCAGTGACGGTCAGCCCCCAATCGTCCAGCTTCTCCAAGAAGCGGTCGAGCTCGAGGGGGTTGCCGTCGTACATGGGGGGCTTGATGTCCTTCAAGTCTTCCCACACGGCGGCGTCCGCGGCCTTAGAGACCATGAACGCCGGCCGCGAGGTCGACCGAGGTTCCCATCGGCCTCGCCCACGGACTCCCATGGCCGCCACGTCCATCTCCTCCATGGAATCCCTGTGGCTACGCCGCGGTTCCTCCATGTACGCTGAACCGAAGTGTTCACGCCGTACTGCTTCCATGTACGCATCCTCATCACGGCGCTGGCAGCTGCATTCAGTGGCCTCCCGTCGTACACCACGCGGCGGGCTGATGTCGAATTCCTCCAGGTCCAGGTCCAGATCCTCACCTTCGCCGACATCCCACTCCACGTCTCCTCTGGGGACCTCATCCCTGAGTCCACCATAACGTCCTCCAGCTATTGGGATTGGCACCGAGGCTGGTGCCGGGCGTCGGGGGCGTACAGGCGTCCGCGGTGGAGCACGGCGGTTGTGGTAGTCCGAGCTGAGCCACTCATCACGCCAATCCTCACTGCCACTGCCGGGCGGCACGCGCTCGTTGCGGCGGCCCGCGCTGTGGTGAGAGGGGGTGGTGAGAGAGGGGGCACTGGCGCTGGGACGACTCCTGGGGGCTCCGCCGGGGGCGTGGGGTCTGCCTGGACCTGGTCCGGGTCCCCAGCTGTCATCCGACGAGCCAGACTCCAGGGGTGGGTGGTCGCTGCCGACGCTCCCACGGGCTTCCAGCGCGTCCAGCCCCTGCTGCAGGCCGCTGATGACCGTGTCCAGCTGCGTGGTCTCAGCCCTGGCGATGTCCAGGTCTTTCTGCGCGCGCGGCGACCTTGGAGATGCGAGCCATCTCGCCCTTGCCCGTGTCTACCTCCAGCTCGAGCAACTGGACTCTCCTGCGGAGGTATACAATCCACCGCCAGGTGGTATCCGGGTCGCCGTTCCCTGGTGGGTCGTCGGGGTCCCCGGGGGGTCCTCCAGGAGGGCCTCCGCCGTGTCCGCCCGGTCCAGGGGGTCCTCCCCCGCCCGGTGGTCCGCCTCCAGGGGGTCCACTTGGTGGGCGTCCTCCAGGGGGTCCTGATGGTCCTCCGCCACAGGGTCCCGGTGGGTCTCCGCCGGGTCGCCTCGGTGGGTCGGAGGATGGGCGCTTCTTCGTGATGCCGAAGTCCATGTCGTCATCCTCGTCCATGTCGCCCCACCTGGGCGTCTCGGTCTCGGAAGACTCCGAGCTCCGGTAGGGAGGAGGGAGATCCTCATCCTCACCTTCCGGCCCCATGGGCACGTCTCCGCCTCCTCCGCTCGTCCAAGCCACCACTTTGCGATGTCGGCGGCCTCGTTCATCCCCGTCACTGGCGGTGGAGAAGGGGTCACTGTCGTGGGGGCCTCCGCGGCCTCTAGGGGGTCTTCCCGTTGCCCTTCCTCCGTCGATGGGCGGTGGGGCCACTGCTCCCACTGCTGCCCGTGTCCGCCTCATCCAGCTTCATCCTGGAGGAGGCGTCCCCTTCGAAAAGCTTTCGAAGGGTCTCCACTCGTGATCCTCCCGGGGGAGTCTCGCGGCGGAGTTTGGCCTCTGCCTCCTCCATTGCGGCGGCGGTGGCTGCGGCAGCTTGCACTTCGGCTTCCTCCCGAGCACGACCCGCCTCGGCTTCCCGGGCCTGCTGCAGCCGCGCCTTCTGCGCTTCCAACGCTGCCAGCTCCGCCTCTGTCTTGGCCTTCTCCTCAGCGACCTTCCGTCGCGCGGCTTCGATGGCGTCCTTCTTGGCGGCGTCCGCCTGGGCCTTAGCCGTCGCTTCGGCGTGGGCCCTTTCCTCCGCCTCCTTCTTTGCCCTCCCTTGGGCGAGTGCCTCTTCCAGCGCCTTCACCTCGGCCTCCTTGCAGGCAATGGCCTCCTGCGTCCGGCGGGCTTCCTCATCGGCTGCCGCCAACTCACCGTTGACCTGGGCAGTCGCTGCCCCATGGGCGGCTACGGCCGTGAGTCCGGCAGCAATGGCCGCCACGGTCCGGGCGTGGATGGCCATGCCATGAGCCCACTCCGCAGCCTCCTCCTGGGCGATGCCGACGGCGCCCCCCACGGCAGAGCTGTGCTGCCTGGACCGTTGCCGGGCAACCCGAAGGTTGCAGGGCACCCCACAGACGCGCTCACAGGCGCGCGCCACGTCCCTGTCGGGAGCGACGCTGCTGCTGGAGCTGGCCTGGTCGGCCGGCATCTTCCCGCGGTGGGCCGACTCCACGTCGCTGCTGGGGCCTGCTGGGGCCTGCTGGGGCCTCAGGAGCAGCTGACAGGGCTTGGCCTTGGTCTGCCTGGCGACTTGGATGAAGTCGCCGAGGGTGGCGTGGCCGGGGTGATGACCACCATTGGCCCGTTGGGGACTGGGGGCTGGGGTTCCGCCCTTGGCGCCTTGGGCGGCTTCGGCGGCCAGGGACTCCTGGTACTCCCGCCACCTCCGGTCCTGCTTCCTGTCCCCGGCGGACCGCTTCTCCTTCCCCGGAGACGCGCTGCTGCTGCCCTGCAGCCTGCGCTCGCTCCCCGGTTCCGGGAAGTTCCTCTCGATCATGTCCCACATGGAGACATTGATCGAGGCGCCCGACGGGTACACGTTGGGCTCCTCGTCCTCCTCAATCCCGTCGGGGCGCAGCCCTTCGCCGGGCCTGTCCGGCCGGGTCCAGGTCCTCCAGCGCTTGCGGCAGAAGCGGTACTTGTACCCTTCCGCCCGCAGCCACTCCTCCACTGCCCGCAGGCGGTCCTCCCCCGTGTCCTCGCGGAGCTCGAAGCTCCCGGGCATGCCCCCTTCGCACTTGGGGTGGCTGTGGCGGTAGTGCTGGTCCCAAACCAACCCACGCAGCAGGCGTGCCGCATGGGGGTGGGGCCGCGGCCACATCCTACCCGCTTCCTGCCAGTTTACCATGGCAGCGGGGGCGTAGTTGGTCTTGAGGTTCTTGGTATGCCCTCGTTCAACTCAACGAACTGGTGGTGGTTGTTGAGGCGGGTGCTGCAGCACTGGACTGGGCGTGCGGCTGGTGCTGGTCAGCTGGTGGTTGTGGAAGTGGTTGACGCGGCCTTGCTGGTCAGCCAATGGGTCTGGTCTGTCCACTTCCTTCTGCTGGCTCCGTGACGAACTCGGCGCTGTCGCTGGGTGGCGCTGCGAGCCGCTGCGCTGCGCTGCGAGCCGCTGCGCTGCGCTGCGAGCTGCGAGCTGCGCCGCGCTGCTCGGGGTTGGTGGCCCCGAGTGGCACGCGAGTGTTGGGTAACCCCGCGGCGGTGAAACGCCTTTGATGCGTTCCCGTGGGGGGCCGGCCACGGGACGCTGCGGTGACACGCACAAGTGAGCAGGCAGGCAAGGCACTACGCTCACAAGGGCATCAATACGCTCGTGTCATGTGACAAAGCGTTTCAGGATCCTTGCCACTCTGCAACAAGGGAACGAAAGTATGTACAGCATCACATCAGGATATGTACACATGGAGTGAAGAATGGACTGGGGTAAGGGCATCACAGGACAACAGACACTCAGTCCCAACTCATATCCCAATCCCAGGTCCGACCCTCCCAGTGGCTGGTGGGGGCGGGGGCTCAAACACAACCCATGCCCTGCTCAGTCCGGACCCTGAAACCCTGCCAAAGCGGGAGGTGTCCCGCCCAGCCACAGGCGAGTTCCCAGTAACCAAGTGGCTCCAAGGCCCACCGACAGTTGTCCCTCATGCTCCATCAATGGTAGGTCCCAACTTCACTCTGAGCGAGAGATATGGCCCCGCCATTATCACCCAGGAGTTGGTAGCTGAAAATGGGCTGTTTCAGCCCAAACTGAAATTAACTCGAAAATCCCCAAAATTGACCCCTCGTCCGGACCCGCCAGAGGTAGGGACGAGGCAACTGACCCTATGCCTCTCGAGTAGGGATTCCTTGGGGCCCTCACCCAACCCGGTTCCCTCTGAAGTCCCGGCATCAGGGCACCACGTGTTCGTCAAGTGGGGTCATGATGCCAAAATCACCAAAATTGGCGTCATTCCCACGCGCGGCTTGCCCGGCCAGGGCAAGGCTCACAGGATAGGAGGCAGGACCTAGGACTTTAATCTGAGTGTACGACTTGGAGTTAGGTTCAGGCTCTCTGTGGGCCCAGCGAAATGGGGCCGCCAACTGACCACACGGAAGGGGAAGATTGGGGTCCCAAAATGGGGTCATTTTGGCTGCTCGAAATGAGCCAAAATTCGGGGTGCTCCCAATAGTATATCTCCACGCCGGCTTGGAGATGGGATTCGCCTCCCCGTATGCGATCCACCGGGAGTCCAACGGAGAGTCCCATGCCCTTGGCTCTCGAAGATCTTCATGCCACTCGGCGTTGTGACGATCCCAATTGGGTCCACAAATGCCAAAATGGCAAAATTGCCCACACTCACTTTGGGCTAGCGCCCTAACGAAGGTTGCTCCGCTTCGCCCGCGTGGTGTGTGAACCATGGGGACCAATATCCATATCACCCATGTCATATATGGTCCATTGGTCCATGCGTCCGGCGTGCACGAGGGTTAGAACATAGTGCACGGCGGGCAGCAAAAGTGGATGATTGCTCAAAATGGCCAAAAATGCGCACACTCATGGTTGGGGCAAATGAGGTACATGCCCGACTCGGACCGGAGTGTGCCATAGGATTGGTATCAAGTCATGTGTGTCCAACATATCTTTTGGGCGTCGCCCAACTCCTCCGGTTTTGGGAATGGCGAGGTAGCCAAGTGAGCCCATGATTTGGGATGGTCCCAAATCGCCAACATGGCGGCCACGGTGTACCCAGCCAAAGACGAGTTATCCGCTGGGTCCAAGATATGTTCGGCACTGAAGTATGTACCCTCATGACATTCTTGGGTCATGATGTCAATTGAGCGCAACGTTGAGAAACACGGTCGCCACTTGACATCATGACGGGCGGAAAACGGCAAAATTGGCACAGAGACACACAAAAGTGCATTGAAAGGCGCACAATTATATTATAATATCTTCGGCTTGGATCGTGCAATCAACTAATCCTTCTAAACACAATGACTTGACACCAATGACCTACGATTCCACGTATGTGCTCCACTCGGGGCGCTTTGAAAGGTTACGAGCGCTACTTCCCAAGTTGGCACATGAAAATATGGAAAATTGCAAAACACACACCCTGCTCCCAACGCATCGCTTCGGGATCGCCACACAAGCTTCCCTTCACCAAGGTTAGGCTTGCAATTAATCGTAGGGAGTATGGAGAAGGGGCTTGCACAATATGAGGTCCATTGGCGGGTTTGTCTTGGAGCGATAGACCCGCCAAATGGGCACGCAACACCACACATGGCACATACCACATATTGCCCAAAAAGGTAGCTCCCCCCACGATATGTCATGCCCCTCCAAGGGCATAACTTGGTGTCAATCGCTCATAGGAACTCAAAGAGATTTCCTATGCAACACCAACACTCGCGCGCTACACTCGAAGGTTATCTCCACGCACGCAATATCATGGCCATAGAGTTACAACGCAGACTCTACCCTCTAGACCATGATCCATTACACTAGCGCGCACGTGTGGGGACGCAAGGCATATAATGCTTCTTAAATTACGTCGGGAGTATTGTGAATACATCCGACCTTTTCATTATCGTAAATCCTCGCAAGCAACACGAGATATGACCTTCACAAGTGGCGTCACGAATCAACTTTGTTTTGTTCATATCTTTAGGACAAATGGAGGGCAGGATAAAAGGAAAGTTGATTCGTGCCTAGGGAAGCACGTAGGTCCACTCGAAAGAGGTCAGATCAAGTGCGGGGATGTCGAAGTCGAAAATCCGATTTCGACATCCTGAAAAATTCGGATTAAGGTTGCGAGTGTAGAATGTGAAAATTGCGGAAGCATCCATGCAGTTCCTGAAGGCTTTGGAGCCTTCGTGACGGATAGCGTTAAAATTTCCATTATAAACAGTTAAACTGGCGGTTACGGTAAAGTCGCGATCCAACCGCCAGCTGTCAAAACAGTGAGTATCAGAACGGAAGCGTAAAAATTGACGGAAACAATATGAAAAAAAAACTCTGTTGATTCCTGATATTCTGATACACAAATCTCCGCTGGCGGTGCATCGGTTGCCGATGCGGGGTTTAAGGCACGGAACACGCTCCCGCCGGGCTCGCACCGGGCGTCAACGGGCGCCTTCCGTACATGGGGTTAGTGGACCGGAGACCAGTCTTCCCTTCCATGCATGGGGTTAGTGGACCGGAGGCCGGTTGTATGCCCTAACCTAGCCATGGGGTTCTGGGTACCGCTTCACCCTTCAGCCGCTGCCCCCACAGGTGCGCCTTCCGGTCCCCTGTTGAAGAATGCTCGGGCCCTCCCCCCCCCAGCTCAGCCTTTCGGGCGCCTGCGGGCGGTTTTCCCGTGGATAGCCGTCGCCAACAGCGCAGCATTGCTCTCAACCACATTCAACCACTCCCCATCCCTCACGGGCTGGAGTACCCACTCGGCTCCCGGATGCACTTGGTTGTGGTCGATCCGCAGTTGAAGGCCAGGGGGCGACTGTTTCCACGTTCCCCCAGGTCCCGCTGACGTGTGAACCCACGTGTACTCCGGCCATTAACCCGGGGGCCTCAGGGTCAACCCTAGCCCCTGCAGACACCTCACGACGGTCTCGGAGTTCAGGGCATTTTCCCGACTTCCCCCGGTCAGGCTCCCCATGGTTGGCCCATGGTTCACCACCCCATGCCGACTGGTTTCCCAATCCCACGGGGCTGTTGTGTGGTGCTTTCTGTCACCCACCTTACCCTGCTGCGATTGGTTCGCGACCCCGCGATGTCCCGCTCTCCTTTGCCACTTCCCGTCACCAGCCCACTCGCCGCGTCCCATGGTGTCCCGCTCCCAAGGGGCTGTTGTGCGGCCCTTGCCACACCCCTTTCCCGGCCCCATCCCCCCGTCCCATCCCTCATCCCGTGTTTATACCCGACCGGGCCGCCAGCAACCCAGTGGCGCGGGCCCACTGGATCCTCATCCATCCGGGGACCGTTTCGTGCTCCTTGTACGGGTCGCTCCTATCCCATTCCCTTTGTTCTGCGCACTTGTTGGGTTCTCCTGACCGCTTCCAGATGATCCAGTCCGAACCGTCGGTCACCTCCACCCCCACCTCACAGAGGAGGACATGCCCGGCATCCAGCGATGCTTCTTCCGCACCCTCGACTACCTCCAGCAAACACACCCGCACGTCCTGGAGCAGATATGGCCACCCCCCGGGTAACCCACGTGCCCGCACAGCCGAGACAACGCCGCCACACCAGCACCAGCACGCACGGATAACCAGGGAAAGCGCGCGCACACGCCGGGTGCCCGAACCCGCACCCTCGATCTCGCTACTTGCAGGACCCAGCATCATACGCCCGCCCCCGAAGCCCAGGACCCTCCGCCGTCTCCCACAGCCCTTCCCTCTGTTTCCGACTCCACAACCTCCACCACCACGACCACCTCATCAACCGCCACCACCACGTCCTCATCCAGCACTCCACCCCCCAGGCCGCGGGGGACACCTCCCAAGCGGGCCCCCAAACCCGCCCCCACCGCGAGCAACCCTGCCGCCGCCAAGGCCCACGCCCCAACGAGGCCCACACCCGCGACCCGACCGAAACCCAAGACCGCCGCCAAACAGCCACCCAAACCCGTCAGCGCGCCACGACCGCAACCCGCAGCCAAGCCCAAACCCAAGTCCAAACCCGGCGCCACGACGGCAGCGCGAACCCGGCCCCCCAAGGACGTCCTCTATGACATTCGGCCCCAGCCGTCCCAGGCCCGAAGGCAGCAGCGCCCAGCGCAGCGCCCCCCCACCGTCACCGACGCCACCACCACCACCTTCATAGCGGAGCGCGCAGCGGCCGAAGCACGACGCACCTCGTCCCGCCACCTCTCAAAGCCCGCACCCCAGGCCCAAAAAACGCCCCCGACCAGGCCAGAACGACGCCAGGGTCCGCCAGCAGCGTCCCCGCCCCCCTACCAACCCCCGATGACAGCCCACATACAGCACATGCCCCACTACCGCCGCCGCCGCGAGTCCCCGCCCAACCCCGAGGCGGAGACCGTGCGCGCACACCCGCGGGTCCACATCCGCGCGCGCCCCCACTCCCCGCGCAACCCCACGGAACAGGACTACGAGGAATCCCCCAGGCCCGCCACCGCCACCGTTCCCCACGACCCCGTCACACCCACCCACGCCCACTCCTCCGCCCAAGACCGCAGGCCCGCCCAGGAACTGTGGTGGCAGCGCTGGACCCACACGCAGCTCTGAAAGCTGCGAAAGTGGGCCCGGGGAGAGCCCTCCCTCGAGGGCCTGGTCCATCGGCCCCGCAAGGGGTCGGTGGAGAACTGCCGCCTCCGGCCGGCGGGGGGGTGGATGCCGCAGGCCGCATGGGAAGCCATGCTGGCCGATGCGCTCCACCCCCTGGGAGTCCACCCCCGCAACCTTCCCGCGCCCCAGGACCACCCGTATGTCCTCAGGCGCCTGCGGGAGACCCTCCAGGAGACACAGCGAGACGGCATCCGCCTGTGGGACATCACCCAAAGCCCAGCCCCGCACAAACACACCCCCTCACCACCCCACAAGCGTCGGCGCACCGACACCGGCGGCACCCACAGCACCCCAGAAGCCCTGCGCACCACACAACACGACGCGCCTGACCCCCCGGCCAGCTGCGCCGCCACCTAACTGCGTTACGCAGCAAACCACCACCACGGGGCGCCACGCCAGGCCCCGCCCAGAAGTCACCAAACGAACCGGACGCCGAAGGACGCCAACGCACACGACAGCGGGCACCACTACGCCCAAAAGCACCGAACCCAGGCCCGCTACCGTCACAACCGCCTAACCGAGCCAAAACCCAAGCACAAATCAAACCCGAGCCACACCCCAAAACCGCTAACCCTTGACTCCTAACCAGGCCCGCCGAGGGAACAACGTAACCACAGCCCACACCCACAGCCCACACAGCCGCCTAACCAGCCAGCTCCAGAAGCAAAGAGACACCGCACCAAACCCACCCTGACCCAAGCCCGTGTACATCAGGACGCGCGAGCCGCCCCCCTGGGGCGCGACAGCCGCCACAGCACCGACGTCACACGCCAGAGGACACAACGCCATTGCACCGCCGCACCAGCTGCCCGTGCCTCTGCCTGCAGTGTACGCGCGCCCCTGTTTTTCTTTTTCTTTCCCAAAAAAAAAAAAAGAAAAATTAGGGGGGGAGGAAGAGGGACACAACCACCCAAGGCACACGCGCACGGCACACAGCGCCCACACTGGTGAACGGGAGCCAAGTGGCCCAGGACACCGCACATGCAACACAGCACACCGAGCGAGCACAGCGGTGAACAGGAGCCAAGTGGCCCAGGACACCGCAGACGCAACACAGCAAACTGCGCGGGCACACCGGTGAACAGGAGCCAAGTGGCCCAGGACACTGCACACACGTAGGGCGGCCGAGGGACAGGAAAGAACCAATACCCCATGGGTCGGACGCACTGGGGCGACCCAGCCGACCCACCGGGCCAGTGGCAGGAGCGGTACTCCAAGGCCACTGGTCCGAGCCCGGCCAGGCTGCATCGGGGACTATGGCAAACGTCACCGGGAGCCATGGAAGCAACCGGTGACAGGCGAGCCGGTACACAGTCCAGGAGGGGGTCACCTGCCAAGCAGAGCCGCCCCGCAACTCAAGCCACAAGGGTGAGGCGGTCGTACCGTAGACAAGCGGGAGCAATACCCCTTGTGCCGAGAGATACTCCACACGGCTGGGCAGCCCCGTGAGCTTCCGCCCAAAGGAGGGGGCATGTGGCCCTACCCATGGACTCATGTGGGGACACCCTCCCACCTGGGACACATGGACCGGGTGGCCGCGACAATGCCTTCCCAAGCACATGCGGGAGCGGCTCAAGAGGCACCTGACATAGGGCAGTGGGAGGGACAGGACGTCCTCTTGGTAAAACCTACTTCCTGCAATGTCAAAGGAGGCATCCCGAGCTCCCGAAGATACCTACCTACCTACCTTGTACTGGGCTCCCTTGGGGCTTGACGAGTGATAGGTTACCTTCAGCCGCTGCCCCCACAGGCGCGCCTTCCGGTCCCCCGTTGAAGAATGCTCTGGCCCTCCCCCCCCGTGCTCAGCCTTTCGGGCGCCTGCGGGCGGGTTTCCCGTGGACAGCTGTCGCCAACAGCGCAGCATTGCTCTCAACCACATTCAACCACTCCCAGTCCCTCACGGGCTGGAGTACCCACTTGGCTCCCGGATGCACTTGGTTGTGGTTGATTCGCAGTTGGAGGCCAGGGGGCGACTGTTTCCACGTTCCCCCAGGGTCGCGCTGACGTGTGAACCCATGTGTACTCCGGCCATTACCCTGGGGGCTTCAGGGTCAACCCTAACCCCTGCAGACACCTCACGATGGTCTCGGAGTTCAGGGCATTTTCCCGACCTCCCCTGGTCAGGCTCCCCATGGTTGACCCATGGTTCACCACCCCATGCCGACTGGTTTCCCAATCCCACGGGGCTGTTGTGTGGTGCTTTCTGTCACCCACCTTACCCTGCTGCGATTGGTTCGCGACCCCGCGATGTACCGCTCTCCTTTGCCACTTCGCGTCACCGGCACACTCGCTGCGTCCCATGGTGTCCCGCTCCCAAGGGGCTGTTGTGCGTCCTTGCCGCACCCCTTTCCCGGCCCCGTCTCCCCCGTCCCATCACTCATCCCGTGTTTATACCCGACCGGGCCGCCAGCAACCCACTGGCGCGGGCCCACTGGATCCTCATCCATCCGGGGACCGTTTCGTGCTCCTTGTACGGGTCGCTCCTATCCCTTTCTCTTTGTTCTGCGCACTTGTTGCGTTCTCCTGACCGGTTCCAGATGATCCAGTCCGGGCCGTCGGCCACCTCTCCCATGTCAAGGCCTCATTGGCCTACCTGTGTTATGGCACGTGATCACAGCGCCTCTAAGGGGATGTGGCCCAGGAGGGACACCACTACACGTACCCCTGCTAGGTCTTGGAGGGGAGGTGTGTTCTGTATGCGTGCACCACAAGCCGTCCAGCCGTCCTTGATGTCGTCGTTCAGACCTCGCCATCCCTGGTATGGCCCCTCTGATGTTTGTCCCTCGCCATTCTTGGCCGAGGGTCCTTCATTCATCTGTCCCCGCGATAGATGGTTCGGGCGTGTTGCGATCTGGCTGTGTGATCTGCGCCCTTGCTTATGCAAGGTGGGCAGCCCATGTGATCCACCTGTTTTTGTGCACGAGAACACAGCGTTTTTTTTGTTCTTTTTTTCGGCTGTGCACTAGCAGTGACGCCACTACCCGTACCCCTGCTAGAGCTTGGAGGGATGGAGTGCTCTGTTGTCGTGCCCCGCTTGTGTACATGGTGACCAAGTTCTTGCCGTCTTACCCCTCTGTCTCCAGGGGGAAGACAATTCAGTTGTTGCTCCTTCCCCATTCCTGGTCTTGGTGTGCCACTCTTTTGTTCCCGCCATTTGTGGCTAGGGCATCTTGCTGCGTGTGTGACTTCGCCCTTGGTTTAGCTGGGTGGGCAGCCCTGGGTGCACCACATCACCCTACGTGCCCCACCTGCGGAAGGAGTGACTCATGTATGGTGGGGGTGCGGAGAGGCGTAACTACCAGCACTGACGTCTGTCCTGCTACACCCAGGGCCCTGCTCTTGCGCGGACAGGCGTTCAGCCCCGGATGATCCAATTCCGGGGGGCGGCGGTTCCTGCTGCTTGATCCGCCCCCAAGGATCCAGTCCGATGCGTCAGGTCTTATTTCACTGGGTGATATACTCGTCGTGCTTTGGCAGCTCCTTCTTCTTTTGCACCGGATGATCTAGTCGAGGGCATCTCATGGCCTCGTAGCCGCTTCGTTGCATCACCACGGCCCTGTACGGGTCACCGCATCACTGCTACACCACGGGCTCCTTCTGTCCGCTACTTCACTGCTTCTCCCCGGCCTCCTGCTCTCAGCTGCTGCTCCGCATCACCACGGCCTCGTCCACTGGTTTACATCACTGCATCACCACTTCCTTGTTCTTATCTTGTTTGCTCTGCCTCTCCTCGGCCTCGTTCTCATGTCCGCTTCTCTACAGCACCACGGACTTGATCTCATGGGCGCTTCTCTGCATCACCGGGGCCTCATTCTTAGGTCTGTTTCTCCGCTTCACCACGGTCCTGTCCTCTTCATTGCTGCACTGTGCCTCCTCGGCCTCGTCCTCATCTCTGTTTCTCTGCCTCTCCATGGCGTTGTCCTTTGCATTGCTTCCGGACATGACTCCATCCCTGCTCCACCTTGGCCCTGGCCTCTTCTTTCCTTCGCCTCCGGCTGCCACTTTCCCCTGGACGCTCGAGCCCGGGGGGTGGGGACTCGCCCTGCTTGTTCTGCCCCGGGCAATCTTGCCCGGGGCGGCACGCCACTTTTCCCCGCATGATCCTGCCCATGGGGTGGCTGCCGCTCCTTCCTGCTCTGCCCCGGATGATCCAATCCGGGCCGTCTTCCGCCACTTGCCCCTGGATGTCCCAGTCCGGGGGGCGGAGGCTCCTGCTGCTTGATATGCCCCGGATGTTCCAGTCCGGGGCGTCCGCCGCCGCTTGTCGCCGGATGATCAAGTCGGGGGGGCAGCGACTCCTGCTACTTGATCCGCCCTGGGTGTTCCTGTCCGGGGCGCCAGCCCTCTTTGCTCCGCCCTTTGCTGTCGTGGGGCTTTGCCTGGTCCTTCTTGTTTTGGCTGCTTCTTCTTCTTGTTCTGCCCCGGATGCTCCAGTCCGGGGCGTCAGCCGCCACTTGTCCCTGGATGATCCGGTCCGGGGGGTGGCGGCTCCTGCTGCTTGTTCTGCCCCGGATGATCCAGTCTGAGGCGTCTGATTTCCCAGGCGGCCTCGTCCGGGTCTCTGCTGCTCTGCGGGACCATGGGCTCCTCCTCTTTGCTGCTTCACTGCTTCCCCACGGCTTTGTCTCCTTGGCCGCTGCTCATCATCTCCTCGGCCTCGTTGACTTGTGTGCTTCTCCACGGCCTTATGGTCTACATTGTTTCCCTGCATCTCCTCGGCGTCGGCCTCTTCTCCGCTTCTCTGCTTCTCCTCTGCCTTGTCCTCCTGGCTGCATCTCTGCATCACTGCGGCCTCATTCACTGAACCACTGCTCTGCTTCACCACAGCCCCGTCCTCATCGCTGCTGCACTGCATCTCCTCGCCCTCCTCCTCATCTCTGCTTCTGTGCATCTCCATGGCTTTGTCCTTTGCCTTGCATCCGGTCCTGTCTGCATTGCTGCAACACCTCGGCCTCGGCCTCCCGTTTCCTTCGCTTCTGGCTGCCACTTTCCCCCAGACGCTCCAGTCCGGGGGGTGGGGGCTCCTCCTGTGTGTCCCGCCCCAGATGATACAGTCTGGGGCGCCCCGCCGCCTCTTGTCCTTGGACTTTCCAGATCGGGCATTGCGGCTCCTCCTGCATGGTCCGCCCCGGATGATCCAATCCGGGGGTCCTTCTGCCGCTTGTCTCTGGGTGTTCCTGTCTGGGGGGCGGCGGCTCCTGCTCCTTGTTCCGCCTTAGATGTCCAGTCGGGGCTGCCTGTACTCTTCGCTCCGCCCTTTGCTGTCGTGGGACTTTGGCTGCTTTTTCTTGTGTCGGCTCCTTCGTATTCTTCTTCTGCCCCGGATGTTGCAGTCCAGGGCGTCTGCCGCCACTTGTTCCTGGAAGATCCAGTCTGGGGGGCGGCGGCTCCTGCTGCTTGTTCCGCCCCGGACAATCCCCTCGGGGGCTCCTGGTTTCCTGGGCGGCCTCGTCCGGGTGTGTGCTGCTCTGCGTCACCTCGGGCTCCTCCTCTTTGCTGCTTTACCGCTTCACCACGGCTTCGTCTCTGTTGCCGCTGCTCCTCATCTCCTCGGCCTCGTCAACTTGTGTTTCTCCACGGCCTTGTCCTCTTCATTGTTTCCCTGCATCTCCTTAGCCCCAGCCTCTTCTTCGCTTTCCTGCCTCTCTCTGGCCTCGTCCTCTTGGCTGCATCTCTGCCTCAGCGAGTCCTCATGCACTGGACCACTTCTCAGCTTCACCACCGCCCCGTCCACATCTCTGCTGCACTGCATCTCCTAGGCGTTGTCCTCATTCCTGTTTCTCTGCATCTCCTGGGTCTTGTCCTTTGTGCTGCATCCGGTCCTGTCCGCATCACCGCGTCCTCATGCACTGGACCACTTCTCATTTCACCACGGCTCCGTCCACATCTCTGCTGCACTGCATTGACCCGGCCTCGTCCTCATCTCTGTTTCTCGGCATCTCCTGGGCCTTGTCCTTTGTGCTGCATCCGGTCCTGTCTGCATCGCTGCGATTCCTCGGCCTTGGCCTCCTGCCTCCATCGCCTCTGCCTGCCCCTTTCTCCGGGACGCTCCAGTCTGGGGGGTCGGGGCTCCTCCTGTGTGTTCCGCCTCGGATGAGCCTGTCCGGTACGCCCGGCCGCCTCTTGTCCCCGGACGTTCCAGTCCTGGGGCGGCGGCTCCTCCTGCTTGGTCTGCCCCAGATGCTCCAGTCCTGAGGCTCTGGTCTCCCGGGTGCTCCTTGGCCTCTCATCCGCTTCGCTGCTTCTTCCCGGCCTTGCCCGCGTCCCCGCCTCTATGTTTCTCCTCGGGCCCCTGGTGTCCACAGGCGGCCAGGGTGCGTCTTGGTGGCCGCCCCATGCCTGGTTGGGTGTTGCTTGGCACCGCCTTCCGTGCCATGGTTGTGTGCGTGTGGTGCGCGCTGTCTGAGTTTGCGGCACCTGGCGGCCCTTGTTGCTTGGCACCTGGTCAAAAGCCGTGGTTGTCGCCGGCAGCGTGCCTCTCTGGCGTGCCTCGTGGCCCCGCTTTGGTGCGCCGCGCCTCGTCCGGTCCGGTCGCTCTGGGTGCTCCGGTTGGCTTTCCCGTTGCCCTGGTGCCTTCCCCCACCCGGGGATTTACTGGGCGGCTGCGGGGGGCAAGTGGAGGCCGGCCAAGAACCAGGCTCCTTGTGGGTGCCGTTGGCCACTGCCAAGGTAGGGGCGCTGCGTTTGCGGGCCCGCGTTGGGGTTGTCCCTGGCTGGTCCCTCCGGCTTCGGTCTTGGGCTGCGTGCGCTGCGGTGGTTTGGGGTGTGTGGACCCGGTCACTGACGCGTCCGCTCTCGTGTACCGTCCGTTGGTCGACAGGGAACTCGGCCGGTGCACCGGGGCCTCTTCGTGTGGACGCCGACACCTCCCCTCTCGGGTCGGAGGATGCCACTCCCAGGTCCGGTGCGTGTCTGCTTGTGTGTGCTCCCTTTGCCCCCCTGTCTTTTGCCTGCACCTTGTTGGGGTCCCTTTTTGGGGGGGGGGGGGCTGCTGCCCCGTGCCTGAGTGGTGCCCTGCCCGCTCCCCCTGCGCTGTTGCGTGCCTTGCTGTTCTCGTTGGTCGTGTGTGTTCCCTCCTTGTTACGCGTCTTCTTTTGGTGGCCGAGAATTTGACTCTGACGGTCCTGGATTGGAGCCGGAGCGTCCAGAATGTGATCCCAACCGTCCTGAATTGGAATCAGAGCCACCAAAATGTCATCCCGACCGTTCTCAATTTGCACCAGAGCATCCAGACTGTGGACCTGCTTGTGATTGCATGGCCCTGATCTCCTTATGAATACCTTGGGCTTCCATCAGGAAATTCTCAGTGCCTTGGCATACCTCTCTTGCAACAGCATCCTCAGGACCATTAATTAAATTTCCAAATAATGGTATTCAATGCCATATTCAGATTGTTGCTGCCATATTTTTCATGTAGGCACACGCAGGAGTGTGGTCCTCAGGGCATTCTTGACAGTGAACCTGCAACAGCGCTACCAAAGCATCAGTGGCTTGTCCGTTGGTCATTCCGTCTCTGACTTCTGCTCCCTCTTCGCTCCCATCTGCCATGAAGTCTGCCCAGACTACAGCAACCAATGGCTTTGGGGGAATGTGCCGCCTCTTGAACCGTGCGCCTGGTTCATGCACATTTTCCACTTTGCGCCCTGTAATACCCTGATATGATTCGACAAAATTGAAGCGTTGCCGATGTCTGTTTTTTACGCGCTGCTCGCGTGTATCCTGATCAACGATGGCACTCAGCAGCAGGTCCATCTGCTCTCTCTCGTCAAAGCGTCATCCATAACCTTCACGCCAGCAATCATATTTCTCTTCCCATTTGTCCAGGGTGGATGGCTCGTCATCTCAACATGGCACTGCAGCCATTACCTGGATCACTCGTTCTGCTGTGGGATCTACCCACTGATGTATACCCCGCCCATACCAGGGGTATTGGTCTCATAGGGAACAGGACCCTTGATGTCAGGCTTGACCCTTGGTCGCACCTCCTTGAAAGTAAGTCCTTCAGGTTTCCCCTCTGGTATAACCCTGGGCATACATCGCCCTCCTTTCCACTCGGCGAAACTTGTTCTGGCAAGGTTGGGGATAAAGAACCCTTCGCGACAGTACAGTTGGATCTGGGCCCACCGCAGATGAAACTCACAATACTCAGGTGCAAAATCCTGTGACCATCGCGGAGGCGTGGGGATCAGTCAACCTGGCCCCTGTGGCAACAACTTCCTTGTCCTGGTGGCTTCATCGTCCCTATCGGGCTGTTCCCCGTACGGCTGGTTGGTATACTCAGCTTGCGGCCCACCTCATGGGATGAGGATAGGTCCCTGTTTTTTTTTCGGGCATGGCGGTTTCCCGCCGAAAGTGTAGCAACAAACTGAGTTCAGTGCTGGGTGGGTGGCAGTGACATAGGGGTCTCCCATGCAAATCCGCCATTTCCCTAATTTACAGAGTAAATGAACACTGAAGTGCAGGATGAAGAGACTGAGTATCTGAAATCCTGCCCTGAAAAGTCGAAGGTGCAATGCACTGCCCTAATGGCACCAGAGGCTCGCAAAAATTCTAGGAGGCCACATGGTGGCTGGCTGCAGGGACCTGAAATCTCAGTCAGAAACAAACCTGCTGCTCAGGAGTGAAAATGATTCTGTCCATGTAAGTTGTGTCAAGAATGTGGGTTTATGGTCACTGAAGTTGTTTCAGTGCTAATTGAGGTGATTGCTGTGTATTCGAGTGATGCAGACTGCTTGATTGATTGGGATTGGATGCTCATGGCTGTCTAAAAATAAAAAAAAAAAAAAGGAAAAATGGCGTACAAAAATTCTGACCTCTAAACCCTGCAGCAAGCGAAGCACTGAACCAAAAACTGTGAAGTTGGTGAGTCCTTACTTTGGCAAAGTGAACTTGAATCTTCGAAGTAGTAGGTCTGCATGTCTGGCTGAATACGGGATGGTTTCTTTCATCTGATCATTGGTATATTCGAAAGCACTTAAGAGAGTAGCTTTATGGGGGCTGCTCAATGTAGTTTGAAGTTTTTGACGGAGGCGAGGGTCTTTGAAGTGCCAATCGTGAATTGAAGGCGTGTCGCACTCGGTGGTGTCGCTGGAGTCCTCTTGCAATGAAGGAGGGGCAGAAGAATTGCTCGTTGTTTCATCTTCGACCTGTGACTCGTGCTCATCAAATGACGCCGACCTTGAGGTTTTGGCGGTAGACCTGGATGAGGAGGTTTCCCCTTTTTCTAGGTCATCAGCTTCCGTTTTAGGTGTATTGCTGCCAAAAGAGCCTGAGCGTTGTGATTGGAGGTCGTCTTCCATATCTGGCGCATCCGTGGTGCTTGTTTCTGTGCGGTGCGAGGTAGATGTCTCTTGGTCACGGTTGTGAGGACAAACGGCCGACTTGGTGATGTTTGAGATTGCGTGGTGGGCGAGGGCAGTAGGGCCTGTGGCCCATTTTTTCCCTGTCGGCGTGATGGACTGATAGAGAATGATTTTTGCCGGTGTTGATTTTTTGTCCTTTTGAGCGGCTGCCTGTTTGCGTTTGAGTCTGCAGTCCTCGCAGCGAAGTGGTACGTGAAGGTCACGGGTAAGATACCAGTTCTTTGTTGCCTCCGTCAGTGCGAAACTCTTGCAGCAGTCTTTGCAAGTAGAGTTCGGTTCTCCGTGGACGCTTGGACGGCGGGCTCGAAGCGAAAGGCGATGGCGTTGATTGTTAACTGAAGTCCAGCCTCCAGATTAGCCAAACGAACCGCTTGTTTCACTTGACGTGCTGTTTTCTTGCGAAGCGAATATTCCGGAGGCCGGTTTTTGAGTAGGTGAAGTGCAGATGACCTGGTCGTCGTCATTTGCTTCAGTGATCAGATTGGATTGTGATCCTGAGCTGTTCTCTGGCGAGCTTGCGCGGCTTGGTTTCTTGACTTGGGGCGCTGCGGAGGGTGGTGGTGTTGAATAGTGGGAACGATATATACTTGGTCCAGGTGCTGTGCTCGCTGGAGGGAAGAGAGTACCTGTCTGGGATAAATCGCGCGCTGTGTTTTTGGTGTCGCTGTTGCCTTGAAGCCTGAATTCGCCGTTGCGCTGAACATTGTTCCTTAGAGAAAAACGAGGTGACGGCGTATATGGGTTGTGAGTGTTTGGTGCTTGGTGTTTGTACCAGCAGTGTCTTTGAAAGCGGCAGTTGTTCTGGTAAGGACAGAGTCTGGTATGTGCGGTGTATTTCGCTATGAGCTTGTTGATAAATAAAAGAACGTCAATTCTCCATTCCTGTGGGACGAGATTAGGGGCTGCGGAAATGGTCGCGATTACTGGGGCAGTTGCCTCGGAAATTAATGTACCCATTGGAATGATTAGAGAAATGCTTACATCCGCTCATCTTGTAATTGCTGCGAAGTGTCGCAAATTGTTGTGACCATTGTGATAGAGCGCGCGACCTCCTTGTTGTATCCTCCGTGAGGATAGGTCCCTGTTCATGGTCCCGCAGTTGCAGCGTCAAGGGCGGTTGCTGTTGGGGCCGTGGCGGCAAGCCCTGTCCTTGCCCCATGTTTTGATTCAACTGCGGCCGTGTTGGCGGCAGCATCGGCGTCAATGGCACAGTGTGGATTGCTGGTCCCATGACGGTCTCAAACCTCTGGTTTTTCCCCAATTTTCCCCCGAGACGCCCCTGGAGCTCTTCGATGTCCTTGTTGTTGCGTCGGTCCAGCTCCGCGCAACGGATCTCATTGTCATCCAAGCTCTCAATCTGTCTTGGGCTGCCAATCTGACATCGAGCGATTGGCACTGAGTGTCACACTGCGCCTTGGAGGAGACACCATCAGCGCTCGGACATTCCTTCCCCTGCCCGTTTTCCAATCTCTCCATTCTATTCTCCCTTGTAGCCCACCTCCTGGCATTCGTTACCTGTTCATCAGTCATATCTGTCTGGACTCTTTCCACTCGCAAACAGACATATACATACTTTGTTCAGCTGTGTCGTGGTCCGCATTGTCGTTCCGCTGCAACTTGTGCCTGCTGCACAGCGGTCACTTCGTTTCTGAACCCCTGCACAGCCATATCCATGGCGTCTCTGGTCACCCTGTTGAGGACATGCTGAACTGTTTTCTGCAGCTTGTCCTCAGTGACTGTCTGGGCGCCTCGTATGGCAGTGGCATCCGACTTCATCTCCTGTGCTTGCTCATCATGTCGTTAGTGGCTGCCCTTGTCCTTCTCGGCATCGTCCTGCAACAACCACACATCATGCGTCACATTTCTATTGACTCTCTCCAAGGTCTCAACCCAAGTGAGAATGTCACAGATTTGTTTGTCAATGTTGGCTTTTATTTCTGGTATGTTGCCTTGCATGCCACACACAATCACGCCCGTTTCTATCAATATTGTGTCGTGGTTTCTGAGCATGTGCTCATGTTCCTCATGAAAAGCACGGACGGGACGCCACAAATGAACTGTCGGCTCAAATCGCAGCTCTGCCTTGAGGGTGATAACCTTGCGTGTGATGGCCTCGACGTCCTCCTTGGTCGTCTCTTCCCGAAGCAACTGTTGTCGAATACGGTCCTCGGCGGCTTCCAGTCCGGTGGTAGTGTCTTCTGCCGTCCCCCTGGCTTCTTACACCACACCCTTGGTGTCTCTCTGTGCACTCCTCGCATTGGTCTCGCTGACGCCAGCCTGCTCTACATATTGGTTCATCTGTTTCTCTCAGCACGTGTCGTGGCCCTGATCGCTCATCTGTGGTCCTTCATCGTCGATCTCTGCTTGCGGTCTTAGTTCAATCTGGCGTTCGATCCGCATGATACCATTCTCCATGCTGGTGTTCTCCCCGCGATTTGCTCCTTGATGCTATCCCTGACCTTATCCAAGTCCTTCAGCCAATCGTCTTGTCGCTGTAGTCGGTATTCAACGTCTTGTGCTTTCGTTGCACCTTGTATGTTACGGTCCACCCCGTCCAACTTGTGATGTAACATACTCAACGCCACCTTATTTTTGTTGGACATTCCCACGCGCTCTCGACCTTGCTCTATCCCATCAGCCTGCACTGGTTCTTTCACTCGATACAGTTCATTCCCGATCCCACTTCGTACTTTCTCTTGATCATCACCTCGTTGTTCCATGGCATCTTCCTGCTCTTTCTCTACTCGCTCGAACTCTCTCTTGATCTCATGATCCATTGCCTCCACTTGTCCTTTCATCAATTCAATGTGATCCGAGAGCTGGCCTATTTGTCCACCACTTGGTGGACCTTTGGCTTCCTTGTTAATTGTTTCCACTTCTTGTACCACGGTGCTTATTGTTTGTTGGATTTGCTCCTTCCGTTTTGTACTATCTTCTACCCGTTGTTGTTGCTCTTGATTATGACGATGACCTTCCGTGACTTGCGCTTGCAATTTGCAAATGGTCTCCCAAATATCTTGCAACCGCGTGTCAATGTCGTCATACCTCGGCAAGCGTCCTTGTTTCTCTCGGATTTTTTGTAATTCTTCTTTGTCTTGATCAAAGCCATGGGCTCCACTTGTGACCCTCGCGTTGGACGTGTGGCGGCAGGTTTGGATTTGCGCATCATCATCTTCCTCATTGTCTTAGCAATGATCTTCTCCATCTGCGCTGATGCAAAAATCATCTCTGGTATGCCTTCTTCTCGGCGCCAACGCTTGTTGGGGTGCTTAGCGTGAGTCTCAGCGACCACCGGACCACCAAAGCTTACCCGTTGCCCGACGTGTTCATTATTCTCTTCAACCAGTTCCGGAACGGACTGACAAACGGACGACTTACTGGGGGTTGGGGTCATACACTCTACAAATTGGTCAAAATCATCATCATCGCCCGAAGGGGCTTGCTTACCTTGACAATGTGACTGGAGTAGAGTAATTACAGAGGGGCCAGGATCAACTGCAGTGGTACCATGAAATAGACTTGCCCGTACATCCATTTTTTACCCTTGCTATGTTTTTAGTCTTCCTAAGCAAAACTAAAATAAAAAATTTCACTTGGAAAAACTTTGGCAATACTTGCAAGGTGATAGAATGACAACATCCAGACAAACACAACAATGCACAAGAGAACACAAATAAATGTGGAACGTTGAAAGAAATTGAGGGGGTCCTTGGATGACGACTTGAGTATGAAGTCCTTGAAGCGTCTTGTATTCAGGGGCCTTGCAAATTGAATTTGAATGGTCCTTGAATGTTCTTTCATTGAATTATAGATACATAATGGAAAGTCATGAAAGTGGAGCGAGAGACATACACATGAGTGGGGAATATTGCGAAAACAGATGTCAACCAGTGAACACATACCATGCTGCACCGTGACCCATTCTAAATACCTAGGCGGCTCACATTGCATGGTCAAAAACAACGGAAAAGGTGGGAAAGGACAGGTTTCCGGAGACATCAAATAAGAATCATTTTGATGGATACGTGTAGCACGTCGTAAACCATTGTCACAAAAAAAATATTGTCGTTGAAGTGAGACACCCCATGGGTCCTCGACCGCAAATTATTGTTTTGTGTCCAGTCTCTGCCAGAGGCCTCGCAGAAAGGCGAACAGTTGTGTCAGATTAATGAACTACAGCGCAATGCATTAGGCAGGTTGTGGGAAAAGAGAAACTTGATGTCTGTATACACCTAACCTTGTATCATTATCGGGATGGAGTGATAGAAATGGATATATTAATACATAAAGTTTCATTTTACTACACTTGGTGATCTTTAAATGTATAGATTATACCGAAGAAACTGCAGTTTCATGCGCGGGGCCTCGCGCATGGAATTGCGCACGGGGAACAATAAATCTGGAGTGATCTTTGCGTGAGGCCCCGCGCAATAGAGGTCATGAACACGCAAAGAAACAGAAAATGACCAGATCCACTAACGACACAGCATGCAAACTCCCTTTGATGCGGCGCTGCTGCATGGTCGGCCCTACAGGGCGCGCCGGCATCTCTAGTTTTCATGCTGTGGTTACTGCTGACTTCACTGCCCAACAGCGATGGTAGCGCGCCGCAACTGGCTACCACAGGTAACATTAACGAGTGAAGTGGGGCTACCAGACAGTTACAGCTTTTGGAAACGTGTCATTTTCCTACCTTTTCCTTTGTTTTTGACCATGCAACTTGAGCCGCCTAAGTACAGTACACCGAAAATCGTGCATGCGACGGGCGAATCATTGAAAAATTGGTCGCGCGAAAACTGTGTGACAGGTTGTTGGTCCAAGCAAGAAGCTTTTTCGAACACTGATATGTAGGAAGATACACTTACACAATTCTTGTTCACAGTGACAATGCCCCTGCGCAAAGTGTCGGACCTGGAGAAAACAGTGGCAGCTGCATTTGGAGTATTGCGCGATGTCTGCTCAGAGGAACTGCCGTATCCCACGGCAGGAGAATTGTGGGAAGGGCTAAAACATGCGGGCGAGGGCGCGCGATTGCTGTTTGTTTTTTTTTCTGTGCTTGCACCAAAATGAAAGAACGCCTTGCAGCGTTGAAGGGACAATTGCGGCATAGGGAAAGAGATGGGTTTGTGTTCTGATAGAGGAGGTCTGGCGCCTTTAATTGTTGATGCGCCACCCCGCAGTTCCGTATCAGGGAAAGCCAAAGTCTGTTGTCGCGATAGAGGGGAGCACGGCGCAACGGCGCATTTTAGCAAGGTCAGGTCTAGCGCGCTACACCGCACCCTCAGTGAAGGAGAGGGCAGTAGTCAAGTAACAAACTACATAGGACAAAATACACAAGCAGTGGGTTGTGTTGTGGATCGACAACTGATACAACAAAACATTCACCACAAACCCTGACAAAAACGACAAGAGCCTTAACGCAACAGCTTTGGCCGTCTTGCTCCTACGAGACGCACTACGCTACTGGCATGGTCATCCTAGTCTCAAAGAGCTAGAACGGCGTTGTCCTACTCTTGCGCACATGATGGGGAACACTAAGAGAACCTTTGCTGTATCCTGCGTGACCTCCGATTTGCAAGCACGCGGCCTGTTGTGCGAAACATCAGGGCAGCGCTTGATATTATTGGTGAGGTGCCTGCCAATTGAGAGACCACTTTGGCGGCCTCTTTGCCTAAACAAAGAAAAGGTAAGCAGCAACGCTTCACTGCTTAACCTACTGCAGTTCAGCAGGGACTTGGCCCAACACAGCCAGCCAGTTGTGCATGTTTTTTGTGATGAGAACATCCATTACCGCGTTTGTAAAATGATGTATGCTGAAAAAACAACGGGCTGGAATGTCTGCCTATTTTTGCAGTACGAGCCTATATTATACGGCTTCTGGCACGCTTACAAATTTAGTGTTACACAAACTTTCGCTCATTTTGGCCAATTGTGACTTTTTTCTGTAAAGCTTTGTTACGCAGCGGTCATTGGGTCAACATGATGCAGACTCAGCTGAACCACGTCTTGACACAAGACGTGGTTCTGGATGGTCTGGTGATTGGGATCAGCAAGCCAACTGGACAAACAGTGGAATTCCCCTTTGAGTTCGGGATGAGAAGTACGGTTCGGATGCGTGCGAACTGAGGGAGGATAAGATCGTTCAGAAGAGTCAAGCTGCAGCCGCACAGGCCCCTGCAGCAAGGCGGAAGTTAACTGGTGAGGAACCTGCCCCAAAGAAGAAGAAGACTGCTTCCAAGGCCTAGGCAGCCAAATCGGTCACCGGTGAAGATACCAATCAGAGCGATGGAGATGAGGAGGAGCAGAGCGAAGAAGAAGAGGAGAAGGACCCGCAAGTCTCCGAAGGCAAGACAGCAAAGAAAGCGGCAGCGAGACCAGGGTCTGAGGACAGCTGGGTCACGGCTCCGTTCAAGCAGCCAGCGCGTTAGTCCGCACCAAGAGAACAACCCGCAAAGCCACCTCCAAAGGGGAAGACGTCCCTGGCTAAATCTTTAGATGCAAATTCTTCCGAAGAAAAAGGAATTTCTTCGGTTTTTGTGATAACTTATGCGCGAGGCCTCGCGCTAGTCATTGTTCTTCAACGACATTTTTGCTGTCACCCTCTGCGGCACGTTTCACCCCATGATGCATTTTCCTGCATTGTTGTGTTGCTTTGTGCGCAAGGCCTCGCACAAAGATGGATGTCAAGGAATTGTCTCTTGTAGTGCTGCGTGCACTGCAAGAAAACAATTAACCATAATCTTTGAAAACAATTAAGAGTTGATGGGCATTTCCATACCAAGCACAAGTTTAGGAAGAAAGTAAAAGTTGTTGTTTTCTGGAAAAAGCAGTGGATTTTTAGCGAGATAAACTTTTTGTTGGTGGATTCGGTGTCGTCAAAAACAAACCAAAACCGTCCAAGTAATCAGTTCTTGTTCAGATTCTCAGACTACTTGTCTTCGGGTCACCGAAAGAACTAACTTTCCCGGGTTCCGGTGTCAGGCATCTTTGGGCACGTTTTGACGATGCAGGTTGAGCCGCCGAAGAAATATAGACCAGGCAAAGACTCAAAAACTATCCTTCGACCGGGGTATAACTCCAATGCCAGGTGGAGGCACAAGGAAACCTTTAAATAATGAAGTCCATGGGCATTGGACGGATTGCAAAACATGAGCCAATAACATTATTACTTCGATGGCTCCAAACGTATGAGATCCAGAAAAACTCCATAATTATTCATCCTAACTATGGAAGGACATTGTATGTATGTACAATGCAACATGAACTACACCGAAGTTCATTCCACTCCGGATCAACGCAGTGCAAATATGTACCGTGACAAACACAAACACAATTGACAGTAATTGCATTTGGTTAAAGGATGAATTATCCTAACACACAACGTCATGATCTGCCAAAGGCAATTGTCATCCCTGTCATCAACTATCAATTATGGAAAACCACCCTTCAATTATCTGCCATCCTGACATCCTGATGATTTGTGAATAACATATCATCTATCCACGGAACTGTCAGACTCATCCTAGAAGCCATCTATTCAATTGACTCAGGCATCCTGGATGCTGGATCTTGATTGGCACCAATGATCAGGCATCTGGCATTACATCTGGCATCTGGCATTACAGCAAAAGTTCAATGATGTCTCTGGGGTCGCTGGAAAAATGAAATAGTCTGTAGATGAAACCTGCATAAAGCGCCCAATGCGAAAGGTTACACCGAGTCTATTACATGCCGTTTGCCGGTGGGCGGGAGAGGGGGATCAGAAGGTAGATGGGCTTTCGACTTGCTTCTCTTTCACTTCCTGGACACGGCTGCAGGGAGGGGGTGGGGCAGGTACTGATGGATGACTGTCGGTCGGTGGTGCCTAGTGGTGCTATAGGTGGCGTGAGGGGTGCCCCAGGGAGTGCAGAGGGAGACCGGGGGTGGGCGAGATAGAGGATGCAGTTGCTCGTGGAGGTGGTTCAGATGATCGAGGAGGATGCTGCCGAGGGCTGCACGTTGCCTAACCAGGTTGTGACGTAAGACCTCCTCATGTTCAGTCAAGCACTTCCCAACTGGGGGGGCTAGCAAGCATGTCAGCAAGGGAATGGGGTACTAGGGTACGAATGAAGTGCCGGCGATTGGTTACATCTTCGGCTTCCCACCACAAGGTGGTAATCAAGTCAAAACGGGGGGGCCATGCGTTGAACATACGCTGACGGAGCAAATCCATGGAAGGACATTCGGCAGTGAAGGTGATGGGATCCATAGGGTGTTTCTGAGAGCACACAGGGCAGAGGTAGTGAGCCAAATTCCATTGTGGTTCATAGGTCGACATGCAGAAGCTCCCTGACGTCCATTTGAAGGTGAAGCCAGAGAAAAAACTGGTGTGCTTGTAGAAGTTGGAGCTGAGAGGGAGGTGGGGGTCAGGGAATTCATGTTTGGGACGACAAACTTAGATTTCGGCTGCAGAAGGGATTTTAAGGATAGGGCGTTTGTTTACTGTGATAGACCCCACAGGGGGGGGCGGAGTCAGGTTCCTGTGCCAAAGGGGCGGGTGCGCTTCCCATTTACTCAAAGAGTTGCTGACCTCGTTGCGTTAGAAGACAGCATGTCCTTTCATCCAGGCGCAATGTACTTGGGTCGAAGGGGGCAGGGCGTTCGGTAGGCTCGAGAAACCACGGACCCAGATGCAGGAAACCTGGGGGGGGAGCTGGTTAGCCCTCGACAGGCGAATGGAGTAGGCAACTTTAGACTGGATTTGGTCGTTATTGATTAGGAAGCAGGTCAAAACCCTACCCTAGCATATTGCCCCTAAGGGATCACTATTTGACCTGATATATGGGACTATTGTGTATTATATTCCATTTCCTTGGAACATAGGATTTGATATAGATAATGCAATCTTGCATCCTTTGCAGTTATATGAATTAGTGGATGATAAGGTAGATTTTAAGTATAAGCAAATCAGGTATTTCATTGGCTATGTGTATCATATCTGTATGCAGGATACGATACAGCTTTCACAATTAGATTCGGGCCACGCGAGGCAGGCGACGGTGATATGCGGCAGGGAGCGACAGGAAGGCGACAGGGTGGCGACAGGAAGACGACAGGGTGGCGACAGGAAGACGACAGGCTAGCGGCAGGAAAGCGGCAGGGAAGCGACAGGAAGCGACAGGCAGGCGACAGGAAGGCGACAGGGGAGGTGCGACAGGAGGGCAACAGGAGGGCGACAGGGCGGCGACAGGGTGGCGACAGGAAGACGACAGGGAAGCGACAGGAAACAAGACATAGCCACAGGATAAGCGACAGGAAAGCGACAGGAAGAGGACAGGAGGGCAACAGGGCTAGCGGCGACAGGGAAGCGACAGGGAAGCGACAGGAGAAAGCGACAGGAGAGCGACAGGAGAGCGACAGGCGAGCGACAGAAGAGCGGCAGGGTGTTTCTTTGCGACAGGAAGGCGACAGGAAGGCGACAGGAAGGCGACAGGGGTGCGACAGGAGAGCGACAGGCCTGTGGAAGACAACAAGTGGGACAAAATAGTACATGGATTTTTATACAGGTGGATATATGTAAAGAAAATGAGAACCAATGTTTTACATTTATTTGGATTCTTATGAAGATGTCATTTGATTGTTAGATGGATAAACCTTTAGCGTTTGGTGAATTTTCATCTTTTATCGATTCATTCCGCAGGTAGATTTCGCCTGAAACTGAGAACTAAATGATAAAGATAAGTGTCAACTGCAAACCTTCCCGATCAGAAATGACCCCGACAGGTCCCGACAGCAAGAACTCGTCCCGTCAGCAAGAACTTTTATTTATGCAAACATTTCATTGAGTTAATCCGAAAATTGATTCTGATTGTGTTTTTGTCCTCTTCTTTTCACATTTTCTGTTTATAGTTTCTGTTATGAACATGCTCTCCGTTATCTCAGACAAGGCCGCAAGAAGAAGAAACAAGAAGGAAAAGGTACTTGTGTGTGTGTGTGTGTGTGTGTGTGTGTACAGCGCCCGCACAGCAGAGCGCAGCACCATTCAGCACCGTACGGCACAGCACAGCACAATGCAGCACCGCACGGCACAGCACAGCACAACTCAGCACCCCACTAATCTTCAACCTGCAGCGACACGCTGAAGCAAATGACGGAGCAGTTTGAGAACACACAAACACAACTGGTTGATCAAGTCCAGGTAATTCACTTTGCCAAAGTGCACTGCTTTTTCAGTTTGCCGCTTCCTCTCTTTCAAACAATGAACCACTATCTCAGACTACTATGAACAGTCTGTTGACGCAGTTTGACGATCTGAAGACTTTAACGGCTGAAGCTGTCGACGCTGCTTGCGCAGAACTGAATGTATGTCGCAGAGGGTAGTAGCGTCGAGGGCTTACACGTGCTTCGCACTTGTGCTTTTTCAGGATTTGCACAAGGAAAACGTTGAGAACGATTTGCAAGTTTGCCGCACATGAGAGGACACACGGGGCCTGCTCGACGCCATCGCCAACGGTTGAGACTCTTGCGCCCCAGTGTGATCTTGCACTGCTGACTGCGCCTATGCTGCCTGAAAGCTTAACGATGACGAGCATTTCGTAGTGCCAGGCACGCGCGTGGCTGTGTGTGCCTGTGCTGCCTTGGGACAACAGGGAGCCTTGGACTTTATCAGCTTTGTGAACTTCTTTGGTTGCTGTGGGGGGAATTGCATCCTTTGTTCTGTCGGATGATCGTGTGGAGGTTTGGAGATTTTTTCCAGCTTTCTCTATCTGGCACTGTTGTTCAAGCACACGGGAAGGGGTGTACGATGTGCCGAAATACGGACAGTGCCTGGGGGCCGGTGTGGTATCGTAATAAGAGGAGCACTTGGTTGCTCTGAAGTGGGTGTGCAACGCAAACTCACCTTTTCGTGGTGATTGTTTGGAAACGCACCCACAAGGTAAGTTGAGTGTAGCACAATCGAACTTCAACCACCCTCTTTTCTCTGAGTGTTTGTTTGTTGGACCTTTGAGCGTGCACAAAGAGGCAGTGATGTTTCATGGCCCAGCCAGCACCATGAAGCATATTCAAGGCCAAAGGATGTCTCTCTGCTTTGTTTCTGGTTGCATGGTGCCCTCGTGGTCAAGGCAAGTACCTGTTTTGCCAAGAGGGCCCAGTGTTCCTGATGTATTTCTGTGCGTGCAACAGTACAGTTTGGGTAAAAATATCTTGGGTAAAGATTCAGTGTTCCAAACGGTGGGTAATCTCTCCCGCTTACAATATTTCAATCTCTGTAACTTTTCAGGCCCACCGCCAAGACCCTGTCTTAAATGCATGGGATTCCACACATTGCCCAGTGGGGGAGCAAATCTAAGAGGTGGTGTTACAATGCTGACCACCATTCCTGATGAACAACATTAGGTGTAACATAGATCTCCACCCATGGATAGATCATTTTTCATCAGGCCCAGGGGGCGTTGTAGCATGGGGTGGGTGGGTGGTAGTCCAAATAGTGTTCAGTTCAGTGTTCAAGGTTTGGAAATTATTCTCGGAAATACGCTAAGTGGATCATTGAAAGAACAGTGCAAGGCATAATTAAACAAAGTGTAGCGCGTTTCAAAGTGTTTTACATGCAAAGTAGAAGAAAATCAATGTAGAGTTTGAAAGATGATACAATGGAATGGTAGCAAAAAAAACATTGCAACAGCTTGCAAAATATTTTACGTGCAAAGTCTAGAAAAATAATCCATGGTTTTCCAAAAACCCCATTTCTACAGGTACGTGACCAGGAGTAGGATCTGTATGAAATTACGGAGGCAAAACTAGTGGTCGGGGCGCGAAAAAGAGTTAAATTTCGGTTGCAAAACTTGCCTCATGGAGGTAGGGCCCGAATTTAAAGGTCTAAAATTGGTCATTCCCTTGTAGCACAAGCGTCATCACAAGCACCATGAATAGCGTCAGCACTCACATCATTAGGTTTGCACGTGTTGCAGAGCTGAGCGCAGACTTCGTATCATTGATAGAGAACCCTCTTTGCAGCAATCTACATAGCGATGAACCACTTTTGACACAAAAAGTGCAGTGGACCGGAAACAAGCCAAGCAATGTGTGACACAATGACGTCGGTGTTTTTTACATGTGATGTATGCCACAGCAACATTTTGGCAGGTTTTGTGCCACATTACCGGCTGGGAATTCAAAGTTTCCTAAATTGTGGTGTGCAGCCTGTTTACTCATGATAGTTTCGGGTGACTTGGGGTAGGAATGACAAGTCCCACCTAATGTCCGACGTCCCACCACAAGAGGTTCCAGTGAACCGAGCGTATGAAGAAAGTGAGGTAGAGTACCTGCTGGCTTTATGCACGCGCATGGGCCTCGGTCAATTGGGAGCTCTGGCCATCAATGCAGCCCCATGGCGCACGCGAACTGCCTTGGGCTCAATCATTGTGAACAGCGAGCACGGCAGCTAGTTGGGGACGGAGTGCGGCAAGAGGATTTGGGCAAAGTATTGCGGGATGAGTACGGCCGATTGGCTGGTTGCTGTCAGGAAGATACGGGAAGACGTGTTGACAAAGTACACGAAGTACGACACCCCGGCTTGGAACATCAAGTTTTCGTCCTATTTCTTGAACGGGGCCGAGATGTCTGCCAAGGACCTTGATGAGGCTCAGCGAGTGCGGGCACGTAGCTCCAGTGCACCACCTCCTGGGCCTTTGCATGGTACTGAGGCAACGGCCCGACTAAACCGAGAAGGGACGGTTGCAGCCCTCCTACGCAGGGAGTTGGCGGCACCGAACGCCCACGAGGATGGCAATAACCTGACCATGAATGCCTACCGCAACAAAGTGTGTACCAATCCTTGGAGGTTGTGCAACTCGCGAGGGCCGGTTGACTGCTCCAAGAATTTGTGATCCACTTGTTGCTGTGGGCTTGGGGTGGCCCTGTTGGTAGTTTCCAACGCGCTGGGTGTTGGTCATGCAATGCCAGAGTGCTTGAGCAATCCAATGGTATGCCGTTCTGTTGGAAGTGCACGGCGACCTGGGCACATCCCTACTCCTTCGCATTCTTGGACGAGTACGTGCATTCTCCAACATCAAGAAGTTTGGCCTTTTTCATCGCGTTAAGAGCCGAGGTGGATCATACGAATATAATGAGTTGACCTACTTTTTCTTGGCGGCGTGTGTACTACATAATTGTGAGATTCAGTTTGATTTGCAAAATGGTTGCGAGCCTACAGTTGAGCGGCCATGCAAATGTGCATAGTAGATCACCAAGAGTGCTGGGAATTTATGATTGTCAAACAATGCAAATGATTGGACCATCGATCTGCGATTTGCATCATTGCTTTGCACGCCTTTGGGGAGGTTTGCTAAGGCGAGAACTTACAATTTGGCATGAACAAAGAACATTTTTATCACTATCGAACTGCCTGTTTGAGGTGTTTGTGGCTTTCCATCGATAGGGTAACACGTTGGGCGACAGGGAGGCGACAGGGAGGCGACAGGAAGGCGACAGGCAAGCGACAGGCAAGCGACAGGCTAGCGACACGAGAGCGACAGGTCACCACGTTGGGCGACAGGGAGGCGACACGGAGGCGACAGGGAGGCGACAGGGAGGCGGCAGGAAGACGACAGGCAAGTGACAGGCAAGCAACAGGCAAGCAACAGGAGAGCGACAGGTTACCACATTGGGCGACAGGGAGGCGACAGGGAGGCGACGGGGAGGCGACAGGGAGGCGGCAGGAAGATGACAGACAAGCAACAGGAGGGCGACAGGGAGGCAACAGGAAATAGCGACAGGAGAGCGACAGGAGGGAACGACAGGAGAGCGACAGGAGAGCGACAGGAAGGCGCCGGGCAAAAAGTAGCATGGCGACAGGAAACAACAGGAAGCGACAGGAAGCGACAGGATAGCGACAGGAGGGCGGCAGGAAAGCAACAGGGAAGCGACAGGGGAGCGACAGGGGAGCGACAAGGGAGCGACAGGAGAGCGACAGGCAAGCGACAGGGGAGCGACAGGGGGCTAAAAGTGCCAAAACAGCGACAGGGAGGCGACAGGGAGGCGACGGGATGGAAACAGGAGAGCGAGGTGGCCCGAATCTATTGTTATGTCTTCTATGCCAAGCAATGTTACTACCGATGCCACTGCGACCTCTGCTCCTGACCCCTCGGTCTGGTTTCATGGTAGCAGAGGCGAAAGGGTTCCGTCTCTAAAGGTCGCTTGGCATCACGGAAAGCGATCGGTCCGCGAAATCGTGGACCAAATTGAGATCAAAATCTCCCCGACGGGAGGGACAGCTGAGGGTGTCCGGGTTCCCACTCTCAGGACCTCCTCGGCCCTGACCCCATCGAGCGGGCAGGGGCCGCAAAAACGGCCCAAGCCCCAGGTGGCTACCAATCTCAGGTCTCCGAAATCACCGAATGTTCCCATCAGGGCCCCCCATCCTCGAGATCCAGCTGGTGTACCTGGGTCCGTTGGGGGGAAAAGGGACAGTCACCCTCAGAGAGAGCTAAGTGGACCACAATTGCCTTTTCCAGACACGGAAACCGTTATTAGCGCCGAGAAGCGGGCAATAATCGAAAAATCTACTAGGGTGATCGAGCGTACCAAAGCCGCATCCTCGCGCACTGCCGACTGGGGTACGATGGCCTCGCCAATGGGCCCCATCGTGGTCGACTCTGACACTCCTCTGTTGCTTGGGGGATTGCCAGAGCCCTAGGTCAGGAGGAAGATCAGCAGGGCCCATCAGCTCTTTTGATGACCAACCCTACGCCGAAAACCGTCGAGACGGCCCGCCCACACGTGATCCCCATCGCCATCTCGGTCCCGCTCGTGGAGCTGTGGCCCTAATTCAGCAGGCCCCATCGGGGACCAGGCACGACCCCAGTATGGTGGAATCGTCGTCCACTCCAATGAGCGGATTGCAGCGGTTCCCCTCCCTGGTGGAGGGATCTTCTTCCTTGGGAGCGTACCCTAATCCCCCAAGCGGATCAAGGTTCAATCCTACGACAATCGAGGAATCCCCCACGCAAACTGAGAAGGATGAGTGTGACCGGTGGTTCCCCCTGGCGTTGGAACAGGGGAGCGACCATGAAGAGGAGGAGATTGGAGAGCTGGATCATCGGCCCCTTCCTCCCTCCCTCATTTCTGTTGCCTCATCGCCTATACCGCCCGAACCTGTGTCGGGGACCAGGAATCGCCACATGCTTTTGGGGGAAATCAAGGCGCCCCATATATATATATATCCAGTATATACCCAGTATATTGGTGTGGAAGAATCCCCGGTGCCGATGAGCGGCGTCAAAGAGCGCAGGTGTCTTGTCGTGGAATCTCCAGAACCCACGGAGGACCAGGCCGGTACTACATCTCTGGTGCCTATGAGTGGCAGGAAAGATCGTCCATCCCTAGTGGATGATTCCCTGGCGGGCCGAAGGTTAACAATCTGTCCCGGGGGGGAGAGATTCCGGTGGAGGGAGGTTCAGCAGCCCTCCAAATAAATTTGGTCTCTCCCCCCTCAACTACATTTCCTATGGAGGACCCCCAACCGCAGGTACTGCCGGATTGGGGGATTTATGCAGGACGCCGTGGTGGACATGGACCCGATGAGCCTCATCATCACGTCGCTGGATGTCAAAGTGACCTTCCCCAACACCCCGCACCGCCTCCTACGGGCTGTCTGGGAGCACATGTGACTCCCCTTCCAGGGCTTCCTGCAAGCGTACCTCGCCGGCCGCATGTACGCGATAAAAACCGACGTGGGCACCACTCCATGGGTCCACCCCGCCAGTGGGGTCCCCCAAGGGGGTGCGGAAGGCCCATTCCTCTTCCTAGTCGTCACCCTCCCGCTGGCGCTTTACATCCGACGCACATATCCGGACGTGGCACCATACCCCCTACGGACCAAGCTCCTGGCATTTGCGGACGACATGGCGGTGGTGACCGCCACCGCACGTCAACCCTTGTCCACCACCCCGGACCCCATCAGGGCCACCAAAGTACTCCACTTTGTCACCACCTATCTGGAGGGCAATCAGCTGCTGGTACACAACGTCAAGTCTGCCACCATGGTGCACAATGCACCGCCGCCGCCCCTCCGCCCCGGGGACCCGCCCATGAACCCGGTAAACACGGCCACCTACCTGGGGGTCCAACAAGCGGCCACCGCAGGCGCGGTCACCCTACCACCAAGCCTGATACGGCAGCTGACACTGGTCATAGCACGCATCACGGCACTCTCCACCCAGGCCCTGGCTTACTTCCTACAAGCCGTGCTCAACGCCGCTGTAAGATTTCCTGGCCTTGCACCTAACGAACCCCCAACACATGCTGCAGGCGGCCGCTACCACAGTGCGACGAGCGTGGACCATCCACGGCCACCGGCCCAAATCGCTACCTGGACCCCACGATTTACGCCCCCGACTACGAACATTACGACGACACGGCACGGGGCAGTCTACCCCCCATTGGCAACCCGTCAGACACCCCCATGAACCACAACAATTACCGCACCATCGTCGTCACCCTCACCACCCGCCTCCTGATCGCCTTCGGCTGGCCGGTGGGGGACGCGGAATGGGCGATGGGCATCGCCAGCGGCGCCCATGGCGGGGAGTGGGGGGAATTCTTCCACTGCGGCGGGGCCATGACCCCGGGGACAACCGAGAGGCTGATGGCGGCCTACCTCACGTGGAGGGGCACCTAGGATTTTATGAGGTACCGGAATCCCGTAACTGAACCGTCCAAAAACTGCCGCGATCGCGATTTACGGCCCGCCGCACCCCAATTTTGCCGAGGTTTTGGTGATTTGTGCCAAATCTGTGCGCATCTACCCCGATTTAGATAGCGCAATCGATAACATACGACGTTATCTAGTTGCTGTATTGAAATCACGTCAATTGGTTTACCGGATGTCCAGATAAACCCAAAATACGACCATTTTTGCCCATTTTATCCACTTTTGGGCCATAAACGGTCATTTCGATGATGTCCTTGTGGTGGCACGAGATTTCAAATTGATCAAGTCTGTCCCTAGTGCCCTGTGAGGCTTGGCAAGCAATGATTTGTGCCCGTGCATGCCCTTTACCGAAGATAATAATCCGGAAGGTGCCAAAAAACGCCCAAAACAGCTATATTTGCACTTTTGAACACATAAATGTTGATTAAAGTGATACGGCCGTGCTTTCGTGTGATCTCAAATTGATCACGTTTGTCCCCTGTGCTACGTGAGGCTTGGCAAGCAACAATTTGTGACTGTGCATGCCCTTTACTCAAGGTTATGGCCCGGAGGGTGCCAAAAAAGGCCCCAAACAGGTATATTTGCACTTTTGAACACAATAATGTTGATTAAAGTGATACGGTCGCGCTTTCGTGTGATTTCAAATTGATGAAATGTGTCCCCAGTGCCAGGTGAGGCTTGGCAAGCAATGATTTGTGCCCGTGCAGCCCTTTACCCAAGATAATAATCCGGAAGGTGCCAAAAAACGCCCAAAACAGCTATATTCGCACTTTTGAACACATAAATGTTGATTAAAGTGATACGGTCGTGCTTTCGTGTGATTTCAAATTGATCACGTTTGTCCCCTGTGCTACCTGAGGCTTGGCAAGCAATAATTTGTGACCGTGCATGCCCTTTACTCAACGTTATGGCCTGGAGGGTGCCAAAAAAGGCCCCAAGCAGCTATATTTGCACTTTTGAACACAATAATGTTGATTAAAGTGATACGGTCGCGCTTTCGTGTGATTTCAAATTGATGAAATGTGTCCCCAGTGCTAGGTGAGGCTTGGCAAGCAATGATTTGTGCCCGTGCATGCCCTTACTCAAGGTTACGGTCCGGATGGTGCAAAAGAAGGCCCAAAACAGCTATATTTGCACTTTTGAACACACAAATGTTGATTAAAGCGATACGGTCGCGCTTTCGTGTGATTTCAAGTTGATGAAATGTGTCCCGAGTGCTAGGTGAGGCTTCGCAAGCAACAATTTGTGACTCTGCATGCTCTTTACTCAAGGTTAGGGCCCGGAGGGTGCCAAAGAAGGCCGGATACAGCTACATTTGCACTTTTCAACACATAAATGTTGACTAAAGTGCCATCGCTGCCCGTGTGTGTGATTTGAAGTTGTTCAAGTTGGTCACTAGTGCTAGGTGAGGCTAGACAATGAACAATTTGTTCCGCTGCATGCTCTCTATTCAAGAATATGAACCGGAGGGTGCAAAGAAAGGCTCAAAACAACTGTATTTGCACACACGCCATCATTAGATTTGCAAATGCTGTAATTGTCAGGGCCACACTCCCTTGGCACTGCCTGTAAGAAAAAAAAGGAATCCCCCCTGTACGTGAGCGCATACAAGCTGCGTTTGTATGGGTTGTAAGGTTTGTCCTTCTCCCTCAAATGGACCACCATGGGGTAACAAAACGCACCAACAGTAACAACTTGCTTGGCTGCTGTGTGTTTCGGGTCCACATGATCTACGAGGTCACTGAGTGTGTATTTCTGACACTGTGCTGCCTCTGATAGGAAGTACGGGTCGGCAATAGGCGTGATGGTATTATCTTCACTAATAAGACATGCCGTCGGTATGCAAAGGAACCACTGAAGATTCTTACCCTTCCCATGCATTGACACACTGCACCAAACAGAAGCAAGCCACAAATGATTTCTGAGTTCTGCAATAGGCATGATTGTATTATCTTCACCAAGGAGACATGCCGTCGGCGTGCAAAGGAACCACTGAAAATTGTTACCCTTCCCATGATTGACACACTGCACCAAACAGAAGCAAGCACAAATGAGTTCAAGGATCAAGATATTGTGGCATGTGCATACGTACCCTCAGAGTTATTATCTTTCTCCCCGGGTTACAGTTCATGGGCACCAACCGTGCCTCCGCCCAAAATGCTAGCTTCAAGGCTTAAACCTGGAGAAGCACTTGCAATGCGAGTTTTTGGCCTGAAACAGTGTTTGTGGGGCCTGGGTGGTCGGATGTAGGCCCCCCCCGGCCTTTGTTGAGGGTGCTGGACTCAGAAGAACGTATTTTGCCAGGTTTTGGTGCAAGTTGTCAAGTGTTTCGGAGCCGCCATCACCAAAAAAAACCCCATTTTTTGCGCAAAAATGGCCAATAAAAGCCTTTTTTTGGCCTAAAACAGTGTTTTTGGGGCCTGAGTGGGCATCTATAGGGCCCCCGACCCTATTTTCAGGGTGCTGGACTCAAATGAACGTTTCTGCGAGGTTTTGGAGCACGTTATCGAGTCTTTTGGCCTAAAACAGTGTTTTTGGGGCCTGAGTGGGCATCTATAGGACCCCCGACCCTATTTTCAGGGTGCTGGACTCAAATGAACGTTTCTGCGAGGTTTTGGAGCACGTTATCGAGTCTTTTGGAGCCGCCATCACCAAACAACCGCATTTTTTGCCCAAAAATGGCCAAAAAAAGACATTTTTTTGGCCTAAAACAGTGTTTCTGGGGCCTGAGTGGTCAGTTATAGGGCCCTCCACCCTATTTTGAGGGTCCTGGACTCAAGAGAAAGTGTTTTGCAAGGTTTTGGGGCAACCTATTGAGTGTTTTGGAGCCGCCATCACAAAAAAAAACCGCATTTTTTGCCCAAAAAAGGCCAAAGAATGCCATTTTGTAGCCTAAAACAGCGTTTTGGGGGCCTGAGTGGTCAGTTGTAGGGCCCCATACCCTATTTTCAGTGTGCTCGACTTGAAAGAAAAAAGTTTTGCAAGGTTTTGGAGCAGATAATCAAGGGTTCCAGGGCCGCCATCACCAAAAGAACACATTTTTTGGCCAAAAAAAAGCCATTTTTGGCCTAAAACAGTGTTTTTGGGGCCTGAGTGGTCACAGGTAGAGCCCCATACCCTATTTTGTTTCGCAGTGTTTTGTAGCAAATGATGAAGGGTTCTGGAGCCACCATAATCAAAAAAACACTTTTTTTCTGCCCAAAAATGCCAGTTTTTTGGCCCAAAACAGCATTTTTGGGGCATGAGTGGTCCGTTGTAGGGCCCCATACCCTATTTTGAGTGTGGTGGACTCAGAAGAACGTGCTTTGCAAGGTTTTGGCCCAAGTTGTTCAGTGTTTCGGAGCCGCCATCACCAAAAAAACGCATTTTTTGCCGAAAAATGGCCAAAAAATGCCATTTTCTAGCCTAAAACAGTGTTTTTGGGGCCTGAGTGGTCAGTTGTAGGGCCTCAGACCCTATTTTCAGGTTGCTGGACTCAGTTAAGAGTGTCCTGCAGGGTTTGGAGCAGATAATCAAGGATTTCAGGGCCGCCATCAGCAAACAAACGCATTTTTTGGCCAAAAATGGCCAAAAAAGCCATTTTTTGGCCCGAAACAGTGTTTGTGGGGCCTGAGTGGTCACAGGTAGGGCCCCATACCATATTATGAGGGTTCTGGACTCAAAGAAATGTGTTTTGCAGTCTTTTGGAGCAAATGATCAAGGGTTCCGGAGCCAGCATTACCAAAAAACCGTATTTTTTGCCAAAAACAAACATGTATGGTTGGAGCTATACAAAAGCTGCTATTCGCAACTAGGTGGTGAATGTCATATTTCTCGGATACGGCCCATTTTAGATTGAATCAAGCCTGCATTGTCGATCTAGGGGCTGGAAAATTTCGAATTTGGAGGGTGGGGGGGGGGGCTAACTCCGGAAAATATGCTCCTTATGGTAGAGTTTGACAAGAAAAGTAGTATTTCTGACTGTAGCTGGTTTTGGTATTTTTGGACCACATAAAATACTAGGTCGCATCCCCCCCCCCCACGCAGCTTCCGGCCACTGGCACAGCGTGCCCAGCAGCCGCACGTCCCGCCGCCGCAGCCGGGCACGCACGGCAATGCGGCAGTGGCCAGGATGAAGGCCAGACGTACCGGGCTCGACGGCTCATCCTCCTCCTCCTCCCTGAGAACCGCGACCATCACCACCCCCCGACACCGGTCCCGCGCCACGGCAGCGACTAGGGCCACGAATGAACGCGCCCTAGCACTGGCCGCAACGTCCTCCACGTCCTCCAGCCCATCCACCTCCGCCCCCCCCACACCCTTCGCCACAGCAAACCAACAGCGCGCCAGCGACGCCATGCAGACTACGGACGCTCCGGCACCATCGAGGGCCGGCACGCCACAGAGCACCTCACGAGCGCGTGCGTCAAGACGGGCGGCGCAACGACGACCAACGCAACACCACACGGCCACAGGGATGCAGGGACACCGGCGTCACCTGCCGGGAGCGGAGCCATACCCAGCCCCACGAATACCGGGGCAGTGGGCACCGGGCCCGAACTACCCAATGGCACCGCACACCCGCACAGGGAGCCGACCCCGAGCCCCACAGGAAGCCCGCAACCTCAAGCACCACCCGGCGCGTCCGCACACGGCCAACAGCTGGCAGCCAGCAAGGCAGCAGCAACATAGGCGCCCCCGGAGCCCCGCCCGCACCATGGCACACCTGACCGCCCGACAGCGGGCCCGGCATACGCGCTGCCCGAAGGCCCCTCCACGCAGGCACACGCCGCTACCCCGACCGATACCACCACCGCCCGGCCCTCCGACACCGTGCGCCCCCATACCCACGACCCGTCCAAGGGCCTAGACCCTGAGGCTCAGGCAACGTCCGGCACGGAGGACCTACCGGCCACGACACACGACGGACCGGCGCCCCAGCAACACCACGCCCCACCAACCGGGCCGACGGCGCGGCCAGCAGAACCGTCATCTCCCGGTCGCCCAGCCCCCGGCCCGGACCCCTGCCCGGACCCGGCACGCACCACTGCCCCGGCAGGCGCCCCGCGGCCCGGGGACCCGGGAAGCCGACCCAAGCTGCCACCTGTAGCGGAAAGCCACACCAGAGGTGCAACGCAAACGACGAACAATGAAGCCGAGTCGCCTGCACTGCCAATCCAACCGCAGCGCGGGGAGCCCACGGTGGGCGCGGAGGAAGTGCGGGGGCCCCCACAACGGACAGCCAGGCGAACACAGGCCGGCAATACAGCGTGCTGACCCACCGGACATAGCGGCACACAGAGGCGGCGAGGCGTTGACCCCTGGCCAGCCTGACACGGAACCTGAAGGACCAATGCCGGACACCGAGTGTGAGGACGGCCTCCACCCACCGTCAGCCACAGGTCCCGGGGGCGCCGCCCCCCTGGCAAACCTAGCACGTCACGCCGACGCAAGCAGGCTGGGGGAGGCACGGCCATGAGACCCACTGGAATCCCGTGTGGTGTCAGAGACCTGGGAAGCCACACCGGACACGCCCCAGCGCGCGGCCGACAGGGAAACGTCACCCAGCGGACACAACCGCGACGACGACTCTTTCGAGGCCTTCATGGAGTCCTGCATGGGTGACCTCCACACGGTCCCAACACCGGCGGCGCCACACGTCCACCCGGAGCCGCGACGCGACCATGCGGAGGACACACCCCTCACAATATCACGCCAGGCACACCCCCAGCGCGAATACACAGCCCTGGGGCAGGTTACCGCTGCGGCTGAGGGGCATGCGGCCGCATGCAGAGCTGCGGACCGGACCACGGACGAGCACGGCGCCCGAGGAGATGGCGCGCGCGTGGAAGAGGCCACCAACACCGCTAGCGAGCCTACCGGCCCACTGCCGGGGACCGCCCCGCTCTGGGGGCGCGGACACCTGGACTACGCACGCTTGGAGGGCGACGCCAACCCCCCCTGGCGAACAAGCGGAACAAGCGGCGGCCCGAGACCTGGGCCTATGGATCCTCAGGCTTATCGCAGGGGAGCAGCTTGCCCTGGCAGTCAGCATCGGATGCCTGCTTACTTCGCGGTCCCGCCACCTCGCGGAGGGAACCCGCACCATGGCAGACATCACCTTTGGCCATCGGACGGGGCACACGCCCCCCGCCACCATGGACCACCTTGGCCAATGGCACTATGTGGCCACCCAGCTGATGGCGCATATGGGGGTCTACAACCCGGATGAAATGAATGGACTCCACCTGCAGTGGCACCAGCGCGCTGCCCTGCGCATCCGTGCGATCATGCAGTAGCACAATATCTGGGGCATCCCTGGCTCACCAGGCTACCAAGGACACGCCTGAGGCCACCGGCGTCCGCGGTCCCAAGACGTCCCAGAGCCTCTCAGGCACGCGGCGCGCCGTAACTCCCCGGAACGCCCACGGGGGCCACCACCCGGGATGGATCCCCCCTCTGGCACATACAGAAGCCCCCTGCGACTGTTCGCCCCGCGGAGCGGCCCGGGCAGTCCTCACACCTCGGGATGCAAGGCGGCACGTTGGAACAACGCCAAGAGACAATGAACCCTGGCCGATCATGTCGCCGCAGCGGCACGCCGCCTCCCGCGGCACGGCAAGTCGTCCTCCATGAGGGTATGGACAGGGACCACGGGGGCCCCTGCGACCCTCACGCCCAGCGGACATCATCCACCACCGATCCCCGACGCCGGTCCAAGAAGCCCCGCACAGAATGGCGGCACATCCCCATCATTCTCACGCCAGTCGAGCGCGAGCGACAGGCAGCGCTTCACGCGGGCCCCCGCCAGGCGGGGGACGGAGCATCTAGCTCATCCGCCGCCTCCCTCCCAGGGTCGGCGGGCAACCCGCTGTCGGGGGGACCACAAGTCATGGACACGCGGCAAATGGAGCCTGCGGCCAACCCAAGGCCTGCGCAAGGAGCGGGGGGACAGCCCCCCCAACAGCCCCGAAACCGCCAAGGCACGGAGGGCACATCGCAACAACGGGGGCACCGAGCGGTCCAAGGGCGGACGCAGAAATGGCAGAGACCTCCGGCCCTCAGGAGTCCGCTGGCCCAGTGCCCGCCGCCAAGACCTGCTCGGTGCCCCAGCAACAGGAGCCCTCCACGGAGTACGTGGCTGGGGAACACCCTGGCGCCACCTCACGGCACCCCTCCCCAACTAGCGCCGCGCTGGACCAGGAGCGGGTGACCATGCCCCCCCCAAGCCCCCTGGCCACCGCAGCAAAGGGGCACGGGTCCCTTCGACGACGCGGAACTGAGAGCGCTCTACGGCATCCACGCTTCCACACCCTCGAGCAAGCTGGTGGCAGCCCTCCGCGAACACCTCCGTGACGTCAACCCGAACAGGCTCTTTGCCGTGGTCCCCCTGCCACCGCAACAACCGAAATCTTTGTGCGGCAGCTCCAGGCGCTCATCACCCCTGGGGCACGGGTCTCATACGAATATGAAGCGTGGATCTGGTTGTTCAACACCCACCAACCAGCCCAGCGGGGCGTCTTGGTCCCACACCTGGGCTGGGTACACACGCTCATTGCACCGCCGACAGACCCCAGGCCCGCGCCCAGCACCGGGGGCCGGGGGCGGGCCGCCCCGCCACCGAGGCCCGAAACCGTCCGCATCCCACCGTACGAAGGCCTGGCGGCATGGGAAAGCGGGACCGCCCGTGAGAGGAGGCGCAACCTCACGAGCCTGGCGGCGCGCTACCCGGAGACGGCGCGCGCAGCGCCCCCGGTGCGTGAACGTGACCCCAGCACCATCGCCATGATTGTGTTGGACAATTGCCACTACTACCAGGATCGGATCATCCCGCACCCGCAGGAGAGCCACTGGAGCTTTGAGGCTGTCGACTCCATGCTCCCGGCAACCACGGCCCTGCCAGACAGCCCCACCCCCCTGCTCAACGGCCAGCTCCCGGACCCATTGACGGCCATCGTGTCGGGGACGGCTGGCACCTGGCACCCAGGCCATGCCCTCTACTGCCTCTGGCGGTGGGCGCAGCGCCGCTGGCCACACACCAGGGTATGGTCAGCGACGTGAAGGTTCTACCTCGACGGCCGGCAGCAGTTGGAAGCGATCTCGGAACGGACGGCAGAAACCCCCACTGCGCCCAACCTGTGCCCCGTCTTTGCGATCCACCAGATCCGGGCGCTGGCGCTGCGCGAGCAACTGCAGCCCGGCATTGGCACTGAGACAGAGGCTGAGGCGGCACACGCGGTGCTTGTTGACGAAATCTTCAGTGTCCTCTGCAGCGCCCCTGTGCAACGCGTGGGAAACCGCCCAGGTCCCTGAGCCGCAGCCGGCCACAGGACTTGCAGCGACAACGCACTGCCACACGCGCGCGACGCGAGCCCCGCACCGGCCATACGCAAGCGAGGAGACAACACGGCGGCCGCGGGATCACCTCCTCCCACCGGAGGACCCGGCGATGGATGTCACACCAACGGCTTCGGAGTCGGCCATCAACCACGACGACCCCGGGCGAGCCAACCTCGCCCAAAAGGACCCCCTCGTACAACCCAACAACGCACGGCCGTGCAACACACTCCAGCAACGCCTGTCGGTCGGGCACACCGGCGAGAAAGACGTCAACCTGCCCGGCGCGTGCAACAGACACCCAAAAAATAGAGTCTCGCCTTAGCAGCCCATGGTGTCGAACACGAAAAAAAACCCAACGACCTCCTTCCACATCTTCCGAGCGGGGGCCACGAATCCCGGACCCCCGCAACCCGCCTGCAACAGAGAAAGGGGCGGCGCCAGTCCCGGACCCGTCCTTCCACCTGACCCGCCTCTCCCGCGACCCGGATCCGCAAGAGGCGGGCAAAGGGGCCAGCCACTCACGCGGGACCCACGGCCGGGCTGATGACCACGGGAATGTTATCGAACAATCGTCCAGAATGTCACCCTCCAAGGCGGAAATCAAGGGATACGGGCGCACACCTCCTCCGGGAACGTTAAACGCCTGGGACGCTGGGGGGGATTTGGCACATATAACCTGCGAGAATGGTACGAGGGACACACTCCCCGCAGAAATCTAACAGCGTCAAGAAGCGAGAGGGGGGCTGCAACACTGCACGGTATTCCTGTCCTCCGAAACCCCACCCGGGGCACGCAAGGGACCACAGACTCGCCTCACGGGGCCACGCCAACCCCCTGCCAGCAGGCAAGGATGTGTTACACCGAGCCCAGCCCGCCACATCGGACGAAACGTCACGCCACCAAAGCACAGGCCGACCCGCCCTAACCATCCTAACTGCCAAACTCAGCACTGCGACACAGGCACACATACCACATGACCCGCGAATCACGGCACGATACGGCACACAGCAGGCAGGCAGACACGAGCACGAGCACCGCACAACCGAGCCGAAACAGCACCCTGGGGCTCCGATGTGAAGCACAGGGACGCACCAAGGGGGACCGACAGGGCCTTGCCACCGACGGGGGGTGTACATATGAATGGCACAGGCGAAGCTGGGAAGACGGCCAGAAGAGCACAGCGAAGTACCAGATGATGGGTTGTGCATGTAACGCTGCGAGGGCGGGGCAGGGAAAATGGCACCAAATTCGAAAACGTTTTGCAGCGGTCAAACCACTTATCATTACTTTTGTCCCCCACGGTTGGGGGACGGCGCACAGTAAAAATGTACCATGCCGCCTGCACGCAACTGGCGCCAACGGACACTGAAACGAGCAGGGCACCTCCGCGCACAAGATCCGACTGGGCAAGTGCCTGCTGCAGCGCCAAGGAACCAACGCCGAGCAAGCCGACGAAGAGGCAGCTAACACGACCGCGCACCAACAGAACCACTGCAGCGGCCGCGACGTGACCATACACAGACCACACGCACGCACGACCAACACGGAAGTGGCCGGACGTGCATGGGTCGATACGGGAACGGCGTCTAACGGAATGGCGACACCATGGTGTGCCACGCTCGCCGACCACCATGCCCATGAACACAGCAGAACACCGTAACTCTACCACTACGAACACGACCAACCAACGTTAACAAACTACACTACAATACAAATGGACAAACCGGGACGCCACTAACCAGCACTGACACGGGTGTGCCGGCTACACAGACAGGATTGGACGAGAAGACCACCGGCAGCAGCGCGACGGAACCCACGCGAAGCTAGCCGACCATGAGGCGGCCACGACAACAGCGCACCAACCACACCGCAGCTGCAGCCGCCACATGACCGTAAACAGACCACACGCAAGCCGGCCAACACCAAACGAGCTAGGCGTGCACGGGTCGAAACGGGAACGGCGTCCAACAGGATGGCGACACCGTGGTGCGCCACGCCCGCCGACGACCATACCCACGAACACAACAGAACACCGCAACTCTACCATTACGAACGCGGCCAACCAACGGTGACAAACTACACTACACTACACTTGGACCAACCTAGACGCAACTAACCAGCACCAACACGGAGGTGCGGGCTGCACAAACATCATTCCGCGATACGACCACCGGCAGCAGCGCGACGGAACCCACACAGACCAAGCCGACCATGAGGCAGCCAAGACGACCGCGCACCAACCACACCGCAGCTGCAGCCGCCACTTGACCTTAAACAGACCACACGCAAGCCGACCAACACCAAGCCAGCCAGGCGTGCACGGGTAGAAACCAGAACGGCATCCACCAAGCTTGGCGACACCGTGGTGCGCCACGCCCGCCGACGGCCGGATCCACGAACAAAATCGTGGCTCTACAATAACGCAACCCACCAACGAACATTAACAAACTACGCCGAACCGTTGAACGACCAACCAACCAACCACGACGACCTACTTCGAACCCCCGGCCCCCCAGGAGAGCGCAAGCTCGACCGAGTCAGCAGGCGTGAGTGTGCGCCACGGCATGCGCGTCCCGTAGCACTTGCTTCTTCAAGTCGCCTCACGCCTACTGAAAACTAACCCAGGTGGGGGTGCCTGCAGGACAGGGCCTTTGGCCTGGCTCCCGGCCCCTGGGCCCCAGAATCCGGAGGTTGATGAGGATGTGCGATGGGACCCTCCCCCACGTATCATCCGCCCGAAGGAGAGGAATGTGAGACTTTGGTCGAACATGAATTACCTCTCTGGGCAGAACCTGCTGTAGGGTACTGCTCGTGGCGACCGCGCCCTTCCCCCATGTGGGGGAACTGCTTTGTCGGGGCACGTGCAGTAGGGCTGTGGGTGGGTGAGCAAAGGCCCCTTGGTAAGACCCCCCAGCGGGGCAACCCCCGTCCGGAGTTGACCTACCAACCTACCTGCCTAATTGGGGGGGGGCATCCAGAGGTTGCAACGGGCTTGCAGCCTGTTTTTGCTTCTCAACCGTCAATCCAATCACCTACGGTGGTTCATGAGTCACAGCAATATATTGTTTGGAAGAATCCCCACCGCCACCCCTGCAGCCGAACCTTGTTGGTCCTATCCCCCCCCGGCCGTGCAGGGCTGACGCCACAGCCGGCCCCCCACCCCCTCCCCCCCTCCCCCCCACAGAGCACCACACGGCACTGCCAACGGCACGGCACTGATGCACCAGGAGGTAGTGGGAAGGGCGCGCCTGCCCCCACGCATGCCTACCAGGATAACAGTGATGGCAGACTCCGATGGCTCCCCTGGGCGGGACGACCGCCACCACCGCCGGTCCCGCTCCCGCTCCCCCGCCTCCCCGGAGTGGACGGGGGAGACCCTCGCGGAGCGCGAGGAGCGGAGGCTGGCGGAGGCGGCGGTGCTGGCCGGGCCGCCGCCGCCGGCCCGGGAGCCTGAGCCAGCCGAGATGACCGCCCCCGCCGCCCAAGCAGCAAGCCCAGCCGCCCCGCCCCGGGAGGGGGCCCCAGACGCGCAGGAAGCGGAGACCGCAGCCCCAGCGAGCCACGCGGCGGCCCCGACCGCGGCCCCCGGCACGCTGCCGACACGGGGGTAGCCCTGGCGCAGGAACCGGGCGCATCGCCGAGGGCTGCCGCAGCCGCAGAGGAGAGCGAGAAGGGCGCGCGAGGGTTTGCGACCGCGGCCCCGGCGGGCCGCGCCACCGCCTCGGCCGGCCACACCCCGACTCCCAGCACGCCGCGAAAGCGGGGGACGGACCCCGCAAGGGCCACTGGCGGCTCGCCGGCGGCCGCCACAGCAGCAGAGGAGAGCGAGGAGGGCGCGCGAGGGGTTGCCACCGCGGCCCCGGCGGGCCGCGCCACCGCCTTGGCCGGCCACTCCGCGACCCCCAGCACGCCGTAAAAGCGGGGGACGGACCCCGCACGGGCCACAGGCGCCTCACTGGCGGCCGCCACAGCAGCAGAGGAGAGCAAAGAGGGCGCGCGAGGGCTTGCGACCGCGGCCCCGGCCGGCCGCGCCATAGCCTCGGCCAGCCACGCCGCGACCCCCAGCACACCGCGCAAGCGGGGGAAGGGCCCCGCACGGGCCACGGGCGCCTCGCCGGCGGCCGCCGCAGCAGCAGCAGTGGGCAGGGAGAGCGCGAAGTACCGCGCCCACGCCAACCCCACCCACACCCACACCAGCCCCCCCAAGGAGTTCCCCCCCAAGCCCTTCCCCCCGCGGCGGGCGCGGCACGTCCACCCCACGGCGCCCGAGCGCTCGCCGCCGGGCGTCAAGCTGCCGCAGCTGCAAAGACAGCGGGACGCCCGGCGCGTGATCCAGGAAGGAGGGGAGGGCGCGCAGGCAGAGCTGCGTGCCAGCCACGGGAGCGCGGAGCGGGGGGCAGGAGGCGACAGGGGAAGTGCCCAGGAGCGCGCGCAAGGAGCAGGCCAGGGCACGCGCGGCAGGGAGCAAGGGCGCAGCAGCGGGGGGGGGCAGAGCGCAGGCAGCGAACGGCGCGACTCAGGGCAAGGGGCCAGGAAGGGACCAGGGCACGGGAAGGGCGCGCAGGAGCGCGGGCAGGGAGCCCAGGTGCAGGGGGCGGGGCGAGGGGCGGTGGGCGAGCGGGCGGGCCAGGGCGTGGGGGACGGGGGGCGGGACCCGCGGCACGGGCAGGGGGCTGGAAACGGGCCCGAAGGCAAGGGCAAGGGCGCCGCGGGCCCCAAGGGACAGGCGGGACGGGGCATGGGAGCCCGGGAGGGAGGGCGGGCCGAAGGGAGGAGGGCGGGGAGGGGGGCGCCCCCGCAGTGGACGTGCAGCCGGTGAGGTGCATCCCCCCCGGCATCCAACAGATGCCGGCGCACGACACCCACCACCACCACCACCACCACCTCTACAACATCGACCTCGACACCGGCGAGCTCGTCCCCCCCCAACCCCCACGACCCCAGCACCATCCAGCCCCCCCCGCGCCGAGAGCGGAGCTGGCGCGGATGGCCTCGGCGATGGGGGGGCGGGGGGCGGCATCGGCGCCGCAGGCACAGGGGCAGCGAGGGGAGCCGGCGCGAGGGGCAGAGGGGGCCCGGCCGTGGGACCGGGACTGGGGCGCGGTCCTGGACCCTCTGGGGGAAGAGGCCCTCCCCCTGGTGGGGGAGGTGTACGGGTGGTTGTGCTGGGCCAACCAGGGGACCACCAGGGGGTTCAGGAATCGGCCCTTCGATGCCGTGCTCCTCCGGAGAGACGGAGGAAACCGAGAGGTACCCCCGTGGGGGTGGGCAGCCCCAGAGAACCATGAGAGGGTCCTCAGGTCAGTGATCCGGGCGCGTCGCCCGACAGGGAGCCGACTTGGCCGGCCTTCTTGGAAGGGGGAGCGGTGCTCCGCATCACAGATGCGGACGCCAACACCTGGCTCCCCCGGGCCTTGCGCAGCGCCCTCGCCCACTGGCGCAACCGCCGGCGCAACCCGCCGCCGCTACAGCCCCAGCCCCCACACAAGCGGCGGCGCAGGTGACGGCCCAGACGGCGGAAGCGAGAAAGTGGGGGGGGGAGCTGGGCCCCCCGACCCACGCCCCACCCAACCTCCCGCTGGAGGGAAGGCGGAGACAACGAGCGCGGGGGGGAACCTGCTGCCCCGCAGCCCGCTAACCGCTGACCGCTAACCCTCACGGCCGCCCCCGGCCGGCCAGCGCCGCGCGACGAAAGCCGGGGGAATGAGGGGCCCGAGCGAGGGCCTGCATGAGGGTCCGGCTCTAGGTAGAGGGGGGTGGGGAAAGGGCGCGACCCCCCAGCCGATGGCTGGCCCCCGGGGCCGGGACCGCCATGCCACCCCCTTCCCCGGCCGTCAGGAGGCGTCGCCAGGGGGCCAGAGGGCCCCCCAAAATCTCCCCCCCCCTCCCACTCAGGCCCAAGAGCGGGCAGAGCCAGACCGAAGAAACAGCGGCCCCACATCCCCCCGAAGAGGCCGCTGCACCTAGGGTGCGGGGGCGCCACAGCTGAGGCCGGCGCCCACACGCCCTGCCTGCCGCCAGCCGACAGCGGACCGGCGACGCCCAGAACGGCGCGCACGGAGCTGCTTTATCAGAGCCCCCCCCCCCCCCGCACTGACCCGTCGGCGGCCGACCGGACCGCGCCAGACGCCCGCGGCCGCCCGGCAACCCCCACGACACGAGAATACCCCGGGGGGGCACGCCGGGGGCAACGGAAGGCGAGCTGACGCCCGAACCGGCCGGGGGGACAGAGGGGCGGCCCCCCCACCCCCCCCCCCCCGCACCCCCCCACACCAGGGAGCCACAGGCGCGGCCCTCCGCCCGCCTGGAGCCGAGGGGACGCCCCCCCCCCCAGAAGGGACCGCGACGCGGGGGGGGGGGATGCGGCTGGACCTGCTCCCGCGGGGGTCGCGGCCGCGGGACGAGCCCACACCAACGTGCCGGAGCAACGCACGCAACGGAACAGTATGGGGGCCGCGCCCCACATGACCCTCCCGTGACCACAGCCCACTCAGGGAGGGCAGAGGGAGGGTTCAGGTCTGCAGGGGCCCCCGGGGGAGCGGTCCACAGGCCGCCCCTCACCCCCCCGACCCGGGGCGGCACTGCGACCCCGACTGCACGCGCGCTCCGGAAGGGAGCGCGCCGACGACACGAGGGGGGCCGGGATTGAGTACCGCAGGCTGCCACCGTGAATGGGGAGCAGGGAGGCCGCAGCAAGACCCCCAACCCCCCCCCATCCCTCCCCACCAGCCCGCAAGCCGCTGGGGCCTCGGCCCCCACCCCCCGAGGCAGGGGGGATGGCCCCCCCCCTGCCCGAGAGAGGAGCCGGAGCGCGACCCGCCCCCCCGCCCCAGCCGCCAGCTCCCACGAGGGCCGCGCAGAACAAGCGAGCCCGCGTCAACGCGCCAGGACGCCGCACAGATCGCGCCCAGAGAAGGCAGGTGAGCAGGAACCGGAGTGGTATGGGGGGCCACGCTCCCAATGGACAGCACGACGCCAGTGACACCCGCTTTGTTGCCTGCCCAGGGAAGGCACAGGGACGGAACGAGACAGAGCGACCCCCCGCCCTACAGGCCCCCCCCCGGCCGTACAGACAGGGGGTACGGCGCACCCCCCCCCCCCGAGCCCGCCCCCCGGCACACGAACGCCACGGACCCGCCCCTGCGGCGCGCAGCCCCCACAGGTCCCGCAGACCGAGGGGACAGAGGAGGGCACCCACACCCGCACGCCCGCGCCCACAACACGTGGATAGCGGACCCCAACACCCCGCCCAGTGGGCGGGCATTTCGGGGAGGGGGAGCGCCTGACCCGTGACGCTCCTCGCAACAGTAGAAGGCACCCCCCCCACAACCCCAAGCCAAGTAGGGGGGAACCGGGACCGGACCGCCCCCCCCCAAGCACGCCAGACGGTGCAGGGGACCGGGGCGGGACACGCAGAGGGGCACGGACCACGGGGAACGGCCCTACCAGCGCCCAGTGCCGGGACCGCGCGAGGTGCGCACGCCACACCATCCAGGGGGGGGGGGGGGCGCCGACGCCGCGGGGGCGCGAGCACACACACACGAAAGGGAGACGCGGGGACTACCAAAAGGGCAATCGGACCGAGCGCGCGGAACGCACAGACCGCGTGGAATGGCGTACCAGCGAGCGAGGGTAAGGGACACCCGGACAGGACGGCCCGCCGCACGCAGCGCGGAACACGCGTGGCGGGAAGGGGGAAACGAGAGAGACACAACACCAGGTACCGGCTCGAACCCCCCGAACGGGCCGCGAGCGCCGCGCACACACAGACGGGGCACTGCACCCGCCAAGGCAGTAGTGGCGCACAGCGCCACGCCCCAGCCCCTAGGCTAGGCAGCCTCCGCGCCAGCCCAAGGGGGTCCCACTGGCTACAAGCCAGTAGCACGGGCCCGGCGGCGCCGGCGCCCCGGGCGACCACGCATTAGGGGGGCGACGCAGTGGGTAAGCGCCCGCAGCCACCGCAGCGAATTGATGCACTGACCGGGGAGTGGCGAAACGGGGAAGCCGGAGAAGGACGGGGCTCCGAGCCCTGTGAACCCGGGGGACTCCGCCACCAGGCAGGAGGTGCGTCTTGGAGGGCCCCCCACTAGGACCCGGTGGGGAGGATATCACCTGGCCCGACCAGGTGGCCCCCCTGGGGCCGAAAGGCGTCTAGTACCCGCAAAATCAAACCTCAAACCTCAAACCTATCTCCCCTCCTCAGTCATCCCGCCGGGCAGCTTGCATCAAGAAGGTGAACGGATTCCCGTACCTGATACGGCTATCCCGTGGTTGGGGTTCTGGGGGGGGGGCACTCTTCCAGTGGAGGGCCTCCTGCGCCAGTTGCTACGCGCCCAACACCCCTGTCTTGCCCAGCGGGGGGGGCTCTGGTCCCTCCGTGGCCAGGGGGGCTGCGGGCGGAAGCGGGGGTGGGTCATCTCCTCCTCGTGGGGATGGAGGTCCCTCGTTTCGACATTCTAGGGACGCCGCTCAAACACGGGGGAGGGGTGACTTGAAGCACATCTGTGACTGTCCCAGGTGTGTGGTGCACTATGAAACGTGCATCCAATCCCTGATGGCTCAGGTGCAGGCCTTGCGGACTCAAAATCTAGAGCTGCAGCGGTCCAAGCAAGAGATTTCTCAGGCTGTAGCCGCTGCCGCTCGCATCAGTCAGTCGTACGGGGACCGAATGACCCAAATCTTGTCTATGTTGGCTCAGTTTGACGCGATGGTTCAGGGCTACCAGCGCGATTCTGTGGCAGTGGCGGCCAGTGTGGCGGATCATCTTAAAATGTCCAACAGCAACACCGCAAAATGCTTTAGCTCAGTGGAAACCCCCCCTGCGAGATATGTCACCGTTGCATCTAGGATCGATGCGTGGAACCAATGGTACACCACTCCTACGGAGCGCATTACGGTGGTCCCGTTCCCACCATCGGTGCCTCCAGGCGTTCCTGATCCTGAGCCGGCGGCACCTACGGCGCCCATGGGCGCGCCATCCGGTTCACCCGGTGGTGGGTGTGTTCTTCTTTTCTCGGACTACCGATCCCACGATTGCATCTACCATCTCAATGCTTGTCTGGACGCGGGGTGGCTGAAGGGAGAAAGTTTTATAGTGTTTTCAGCACTGCGTTGTTGATATGCCTCTCCTTCTGCTTGCTGCTGGTGTCAGGTTCCTGCTGCTTGTTTTTGATCATGAAAATGTTTTGTTGTTGAAATAGAAACAATTCAGGATAATCAACGCCAGAGATAAGCAAGTAGAAGATAAACAGGATCAAAGCATGGAGGGCTGCAGTCACAAAGACTTAGATAAAGAGAGCTATCAACAATAGACCACAGCAATTAACATTCAAAGCAACTCACGATGAAATATTTCACATGGTTGAGAAAAACTGATTGAAAAACTGCCCCAAGAGCTCACACTCTTCCCTAGTGCCATCTTGAGATGTGCACTCTTTGTTTTTGGGCCCCATAGGTGCTGAGGTGGCATGGCTTGTGGCGCTGAGGTCACTGCCATGCCACGTGGGATTTTCCTACTTAGCTAGGCTGACTGGGAATTGAATCCAGGACCTCTCAGAAAGAGTAGCGCCTCGTACGGTGCGACCAGTTCAAAATGAGTTCTCAGTTAACCACACACCTCAGTTCTCATCGTCATTTCAAAAGCCTGTGGCAACCCTTGTGAAGCGAAGTTCTTTGGAGCCTCGTACGCTGCAACCAGTTCAAGCGGAGTTCTGAGTTACCTGCACACCTCAATTCTCAAAGTCAGTTCAAAAACCTGTGCCAACCTTTGTGAAGCAAAGTTCTTTGGAGCATCGTAGGGTGGGACCAGTTCAAACTGACACCTCAGTTAACCACACACCTCAGTTCTCATTGTCATTTCAAACACCTGCCAACCTTTGTGAAGCCTAGTTCTTTTAGCATTGTGCGGTGCAAAGGGCCCGTGCCTGCAAGTTTGAGACTATTTGCCAAAGATGAGCTACAAAGCCTGACAGTTGGAATGGGTACTTCTGCACCACAGGGGATCCCTTTTCAGGGAGAGTCAAGGGTTGCAGAACAGGCTTTGCAACAAATCAGGCAAATAGTAAACTCACAGAGCCAAAACCGGGCAAAGAAGGCACAACACAAGCAAGTGCACAGCACGTCAACTGTCAACGGTTCCGAAACCTTTACCAGCAACACAAATCAAGTCCCAGGGACCTCAGTTCTCAACAGTTCTCACCAGTTCAACGTTGTGTTTGCAAGCAAGGCAAAACGAAGGCAATTGCACAGCATAAGTCAGAAATGTTGTGTCAAAATTTAGCAGTCAATAGCCGGAAATGTCCGGTTCGATCTGCACTACAGCTGAGCAGCACAATAACAGCAGATCAACAATATTAAAACGACTTTCGGCAGGCATCTTTAGATTCAACCACAGCATTGTAATGTTCTGACACATCCACACTTTTGTGCCAAGGAATCAAATGTATTCAAGCAATGGATTTTGCAAAAATTCATGTTTGAAAGACAAATTTTTGGCACCGCGGCCGTTTCAGATCTGTTGGGCCGTTTCAGATCCAGTGCGGTAGCGTAAATGCGGTTTTGGCCGCAGAATGCCCCACAAAATCATAGGTGAGTTTGACGCGATAGTCCAGGGCTACCAGCGGGATTCTGTGGCGGTGCCGGCCAGTGTAGCGGATCATCTTAAAATGTCCAACAGCAACACCGCCAAATGCTTTAGCTCAGTGTAAACCCCCCCTACGAGATATGTCACCGTTGCATCTAGGATCGATGCGTGGAACCAATGGTACACCACTCCTACGGAGCGCATTACGGTGGTCCTGTTCCCACCATCGGTGCCTCCACCCGTTCCTGATCCTGAGCAGGCGGCACCTACAGCGCCCATGGGCGCGCCATCCGGTTCACCCGGTGGTGGGTGTGTTCTTTCTTTCTCAGACTACCTATCCCACGATTGCATCTACCATCTCAATGCTTGTCTGGACTCGGGGTGGCTGAAGAGAGAAAGTTTTATAGTGTTTGCAGCACTGCGTTGGTGATATGCCTCTCCTGCTGCTTGCTGCTGGTGTTAGGTTCCTGCTGCTTGTTTTTGATCATGAAACTGTTTTGTTGTTGAAATAGAAACAATTCAGGATAATCCAAGCCAGGGATAGGCAAGTAGAAGATAAACACGATCAAAGCATGGAGGGCTGCAGTCACAAAGAGTTAGATAAGGAGAGCTATCAACAATAGACCGCAGCAATTAACATTCAAAGCAACTCACGATGGAATATTTCACATGTTTGAGAAAAGCTGATTGAAAAACTGCCCCAACAGCTCACACTCTTCCCTAGAGCCATCTTGAGATGTGCACTCTTTGTTTTTGGGTCCCATAGGTGCTGAGGTGGCATGGCTTGTGGCGCTGAGATCACTGCCATGTCACATTGGATATGCCTACTTAGCTACGCTGACTGGGAATTGAATCCAGGACCTCTCAGAAAGAGGTGCCCCAGCCCCCTAGGGTGCATACCACTAGGATAGCTAAGAGTTCATGACAAACCATAGATAGATTCATAGGGTCTGCCTCAGGATATCAGTGCCTCAGTCACTCAGGAAAAGATGTTTTAGTGCACATTGCTTGGGGATTAAGGGGTCCGTGCGGATGTGCCGGCTGCACAAACAACATTCGGCGATACGACCACTGGCAGCAGCGCGATGGAACTCACACAGACCAAGCCGACCATGAGGCAACCAAGACAACCACGCACCAACCACACCGCAGCTGCAGCCGCCACTTGACCGTAAACAGACCACACGCAAGCCGGCCACCACCAAACCAGCCAGGCGTGCACGGGTCGAAACAGGAACGGCGTCCAACGAGTTCGCGACACGGTGGTGCGCCACGCCCGCCGACGGCTATATCCGCGAACAAAATCGTGACTCAACCATAACGCAACCGACCAACAAACATTAACAAAATACGCCGAACCGTTGAATGAACGACCAACCAACCACGACGACCTACTTCAAACCCCCGGCCCCCCGGGAGAGGGCAAGCTCGACATAGTCAGGAGGCGTGAGTGTGCGCCACGGCATGCGAGTCCCGTAGCACGTGCTTCTTCAAGTCACCTCACACCTACTGAAAACCAACCCAGGTGGGAGTGCCTGCAGGACAGGGCCTTTGGCCTGGCTCCCAGGCCCTGGGCCCCAAAATCCGGAGGTTGATGAGGATGTGCGATGGGACCCTCCCCCACGTATCATCTGCCCGAAGGAGAAAAATTTGTGACTTTGGTTGAACATGGATTACCTCTCTTGGCAGAACCTGCTGTAGGGTACTGCTCGCGGCGACCGCGCCCTTCCCCCATCTCCTTAGCTGCTTTGTGGGGGCACGTGCAGTAGGGCCGTGGGTGGGTGAGCAAAGGCCCCTTGGTAAGACCCCCCAGCGGGGCAACCCCAGTCCTGAGTCGACCTACCTACCTACCTGCCCAATTAGGGGGGGGCATCCAGAGGTTGCAACGGGCTTGCAGCCTGTTTTTGCTTCTCAACCGTCGATCCAATCACCTACGGTGGTTCATGAGTCACCGCAATAGAATGTGGTGGAAAAATCCCCACCGCCACCCCCGCAGCCGAACCCTGTTGGTCCTATCTCCCCTCCTCTGTCATCCCGCCGGGCAGCTTGCATCAAGAAGGTGAACGGAATCCCGTACCTGATACGGCGATCCCGTGGTGGGGGTACGGGGGGGGGGCACTGTTCCAGTGGAGGGCCTCCGGCGCCAGTTCCTACGCGCCCAACACCCCGGGGGGTGCTCTTGTCCCTTCGTGGCAGGGTCTGGATGCAGGCGGAAGCAGCGATGGGTCATCTCCGCCTCGTGGAGATGGAGGTCCCTCGTTTCGACATTCTAGGGACGCCGCTCAAGCACGGGGGAAGGCTGACTTGAAGCACATCTGTGACTGTCCCAGGTGTGTGGTGCAATATGAAACGTGCATCCAATCCCTGATGGCTCAGGTGCAGGCCTTGCGGACTCAAAATCTAAAGCTGCAGCGGTCCCACCAAGAGATTTCTCAGGCTGTAGCCGCTGCCGCTGGCATCAGTCAGTCCTACAGGGACAGAATGACCCAAACCTTGTCTATTTTGGCCCAGTTTGACGCGATGATTCAGGGCTACCAGCAGGATTCTGTGGCGGTGGCAGCCAGTGTGGCGATTCATCTTAAAATGTCCAACAGCAACACTGCCAAATGCTTTAGCTCAGTGGAAACCCCCCCTACGAGATATGTCACCGCTGCATCTAGGCTCGATGCGTGGAACCAATGGTACAACACTCCTACGCAGCGCATTACGGTCGTCCCGTTCCCACCATCGGTGACTCCACCCGTTCCTGATCCTGAGCCGGCGGCACCTACGGTGCCCATGGGCGCGCCATCCAGTTCATCCGGTGGTGGGTGTGTTCTTCCTTTCTCGGACCACCAATCCCACGATTGCATCTACCATCTCAACGCTTGTCCGGACTCCGGGTGGCTGAAGGGAGAAGGTTTTAGAGTGTTTTCAGCACTGTGTTTTTGATGTGCCTCTCCTGCTGCTTCCTGCTGGTGTCAGGTTCCTGCTGCTTGTTTTTGATAATGAAACTGTTTTGTTGTTGAAATAGGAACAATTCAGGATAATCCACGCCAGAGATAAGCATGTAGAAGATAAACAGGATCAAAGCATGGATGGCTGCAGTCACAAAGAGTTAGATAAACAGAGCTATCAACAATAGACCACAGCAATTAACATTACAAGCAACTCACGATGAAATATTTCACATGTTTGAGAAAAGCTGATTGAAAAACTGCCCCAAGAGCGCACACTCTTCCCTAGTGCCAACTTGAGGTGTGCACTCTTTGTTTATGGGTCCCATAGGTGCTGAGGTGGCATGGCTTGTGGCGCTGAGGTCACTGCCATGTCACATGGGATATTGCTACTTAGCTAGGCTGACTGGGAATTGGACCCAGGACCTCTCAGAAAGAGGTGCCCCAGCCCCCTAGGGTGCATACCACTAGCATAGCTAAGAGTTCATGAGAAAACATAGATAAGTTCATAGGCTCTGCCTGAGAATATCAGTGCCTCAGTCACTCAGGAAAGGATGTTTTAGTGCACATTGCTTGGGGATTAAGGGGTCCACACAACATCCTGATTTAGTGTTTGGTTCTAGGGGTCAAAATGTGTTATCACCCATTTTGGTCAGGCCAATACTAAGATAAAAATGCAGGAGTGCTTAGAGCACCATTAATACAACTAAAGTATACCCTAAAGCATTGGAGAAGCACTTTTTCTCCCCCCCCCCTTGTGCTGTGGTGGCCTGCAAGGTCGCTTTTTCAGGAAAGAGGGATTGTTTCTTGGCCTTTCCTTGGTTTCCACACCTATATTAGAATACCCATAGCTCCCCTAACACTGGAAAGGAGCGCTTTACCATGGCCAGCGACTCTTGCCGCATTGTTCATGACAACTTCCAACACAAAGCTCAGCGCTCTTGGCGCTCCAGGGGTTCCTGTGGCTTGGTGGGGTTAGAAAAGGGCATTCAAAGACCATATGCATGTGCATCCCTCCCTCGAGGGTGCAGTGTAACACAACCCAACGCCAGACCCTCATAGGACGCTCGATCTAAGTCTCATGGAACCTGATGGAGACACCTGTCCCGAAACTGGGGCGAGGGTGCGACGATTTAACTAGAATTGCCCCTTGGAGGGGTCTTGGTTCTGGTTCTGTCTCCTGCTGCTGCTTTCCTGCCTGAACAGCGGCCTACTCAGCGACGCTTTGCGAGGATATCTGTACAACAGAGGAATGGAAGAATGAGGGACGAATCCACGCAAACGCGAAGCGACAACACCTAAATCAATCAAATGACGGCCTAGAATTTTTGTGAAAGCACATACTTGAACAGCACCCCATTGTGCATCAGATGCACATTTTTATAAAATTGTTGGTCATCCCCTGATTTTTCAAATCAGGAAATTCCCACGCAGAAAACGACGGCGCGCAGGAGCGGGTCTTAGCGAAGCGCCGGAAAACAAGAAATTATCAAGATTCTAAACGTATGTTACGTATAAGGACAAAAATGATGACACACACATAAATGAATAAACATAAAGATTCCACGCACACTGACAGAAAGAATTCAAGATCCAAGAATTTCGAAAATCAACAGAAGGACTTCAATGAATCAGGTATAAACCACAGGTGTGCTCGTCTCGTATGCAGCATGCAGGTTGCTCGTCTCGTGTCCCCGTGAATGATCCCTGTAGCAGCGCTAACAAACGATAGAGGGCTAGATTAGAAAGATTGCAGGCGATTAGAGGTGAGATAACGGAAAAAACAGATGGCCTGCGGCCAGGGAGTGGTTGTCACGTGGGGCTACCGATCCTGCCCTGCGGTGCAATGCGGGGCAACCGTGACAACTCCTCTTACAGCACAACAACCCTTTTTGTTGCACTGATTAGAACATATACACCTATGCATAGCGTTTTGCACGCTTGTGTTTCGCGTTTCCCTCTTCCTTGTTTCGCTTTCCAGCGGTGAGTAAGGTAGGTAAGCCCAGGTGGGGCCACCCCCTGGTAGAGTTCGTGATTGTGGGTAAGATTGGTAGGAAAGAGGACGATTGAACCAGGTTGTTCGAAAACTCGTGCATGCTCGTGCATTCACACACGCATTAGAGAATAAGCCACGCGTGGTGCGCACGGTACAACCCTTGTCTAGGTTACCCAGGGGCTCCACCCCACGTTCTATAAGAGAACAGTTGGAGTTCCTTAAGCTTGCTTGCGTGTACTTGGGTTTGAGGACAGTGTATTATAGGGCTACCTGAGAAGCATATGATACGTGGAGGTAGTCTTGGTTCCTCAGCCACAAATCCATATCATCCGCATTTGCTTTACAGATGGGAAGGTCAGGGTGAATTGGTGCAGTCTCAAGCCGTGCTAAACTATGCGGCGCTGATCACACAAACAACAAACTGCGACTCAGCCAGGAGTGGTGAGCGCAGTCCGACATCCTCAACATTCCGGCTAGGTTACCCAGGGGCTCCACCCCACGTTCTATAAGAGAACAGTTGGAGTTCCTTAAGCTTGCTTGCGTGTACTTGGGTTCGAGGACAGTGTATTATATGGCTACCTGAGAAGCATATGATACGTGGAGGTAGTCTTGGTTCCTCAGCCACAAATCCATATCATCCGCATTTGCTTTACAGATGGGAAGGTCAGGGTGAATTGGTGCAGTCTCAAGCCGTGCTAAACTATGCGGCGCTGATCACACAAACAACAAACTGCGACTCAGCCAGGAGTGGTGAGCGCAGTCCGACATCCTCAACATTCCGGCTGTGCACACCAAAGGAGCACTCCTTCCCTCCAGGCCCTAGCAGGGAAACGCGTTGTGGCGTCCCTGTTAGGCCACAGATGCTTAGTACCTCTGTGTTCTCTTGCAATCTCACAGGTGAGCCATTAGGGCTCGTGACCTCGTCCTCAACAACACCCTGTAGAGCGTGCGTGTAGGAGTGGTAGTCCTGAGTGGGGGCTTGAGCCAGTTGAGGAAGTGCTCGCGCACCAGGATGGGTCCACTGTAGGGTGTGTAGGACCTGTAGTGTGTGTGTCACTGTCCCAGCCGTTTCCTGGAATTTTAGCGGGGTGGGTGGGCAGTGGCAGTCGTTAGGCTAGATTTTGACTATCGTAGCAAACAGGCGTTTTCATGCCTTCATAGCTTTTGGCCACCCCTCCCCTGTAGTACGCAGGTAGGTAGGAAAAACAATACCTGGATTAGTCTGCTGGAGATTCCCCCAAGGTTTTGCTCCAGCACAGAAACTGGGCGCTTAGGGGCGGAGAGACCCGGGGCGTACTCCGTGGCACCGGTAAGACATCCGCCAGGTTCAGCAAGCGTGCAGACCTGGGTATAATTAGGACACCATTTCTGCGGCTTGCTCTCAGGACCTTCGGAATAGCACACTCACACATACGCTTAGGCAGGTAAGGGTAAGGTTCAGTCCCTAGCTTTAGTCTCGGAGGCAAGCGTCTCAGCGAGCCTCAGCAACTCACCAAGATTGTTCTGGGACAAGTAGTCCACCAGAACTGAGTTTAGGCGTCCCTCAGGTAGAACAAACGCTGAGAAGGGCTCCCATGTGGCCTCTCCGACTCCAAACCCTTCCCAGAGGGTGAGGAAGCGCCAATCCTGGCAATAGACGTGGCGTAGGACAGACTTCACCAGGTAGAAGCCCTCCTTAGCCATCTCCTCGGAGTTCATGTCGGGGAGATCCCCTTCACCTTCAATAGGGCTTCCAGCCCCCTGTAGGTCTAGGGAGGCGATCCCCTCGTCCTTCAGCTCCCACTCCTCCCCACATAGGTCTGCAGGATCCTAGTAGCGCTTCAGGTGTTGAGCAGCGCACACCAGGGTCCCCCCTAGATGGGGAGAACACCGCACTATGATACGGTGTCGACCCACAGATAGAATCTTATAGGGCCCGAAGTAGGGGTCATCGCTGGTAAAGCGTGGCCAAGCGGGTAGTTGGCTGTGGTGCACCAGCACCCAGTCCCCCTCTTGGTAGGTAGCAGGCACCCGGTGCTTGTTCTTCTTGTTCCACTGACGCTCCCTCACTCTCTGGAGCATAGCCTTGAGCTTGTCCACCTTCGCTTGTTGCTCCTGGACCGACCCACCCACAGAAGAATGGGTATCCTCTGGATGGGGAGCATGTAGGAACCACGCCGGGCGCCCTAGGAATACCTCATGGGGCTGGTACCCAGTCGCTGAACTCTCTTTGGACTTCATCATCAAGGATATGAAGGGGAGTAGTCTCACAGTCTGTGGTGCGTTCAGTTTTGCACCATATCCTTACATTCTCCTCTAGGACACGAATCTGTCGCTCACATAGGGGGTTGCTCGTGTGAGACTAGGGGATCCCCGTAGACGGCTGGACATTGAGGGATCTCAGGACCCTCTGGCACCAGCCGGTTTCTGAGCGTACTCGTACGTCCTCATCGGAGTTGATCTCCTTGGGCGCCCCATAGACACAAGACCACTCCTCCAGGAGTATCTTGATACTCTCCTCACCGGTAATGTGCTTGGTACATGGGAACAACACCACAGGTCACCACGAGGGCAAAGTCGTAGCCCCCAAACTTCGGCATCTTTGTGTAGTCCACCTGGAGAACACTGTTAGTACAGTGGGGAATCGGCAGCTTCGAGTAGAGACGTCTGTCCATGATATCGCCAGGTTTGCAGGACCTACACGGGCACTTGTCCGTGATAGGCTGGAGGGTCTTCCGCAGTTGGTCATCAGTGCACGTAGTGTGGAACCACTGCTTGAATAGCCTCAGGGTACGGTCAGCACCAACATGACCGCTGGACTCATGGGTCCACTTCAGCAGCGCTCGGACTCTGTCACTGGGTACCACAATGCAGTCCTCGTGCCAGAGGTAGCTCTTGTCCCTCTTCCACTGCTCTTGGTTGACCAGGAAGGGTTCAAGGCGTTTCTGCAGGCTCTTGTAGATATCCTTAAACTCCTTCAGGTATTCCGCTTGTTGGAGTGCATCTGGGGGGCGTATCGCAGTCATGTTCAGGTCCAGGTGTACGTCCATACGGCTGGACGCCTCCTTAGCTAGCGCTTCAGACCGGGTACCAATCAGGGCATCGAAGTTGTTGCGGCTGATGTATTCTGCACACTCGTTCTTCACTCCCTGGATATGGTGTACCGTCAGCCGTAGTTGGCTGAGGTAGGTCCACCAGCGCCGTAGCTTGGCCTTCTCAGGTGAAGGACCCTTCTGGAAAGTGTGGACCGCTTCTTGGTCGCACAGCCAGACCAGAGGATTACTCCCCAACAGTCGTGCCTGAGAGGATAGCACCAGCATACCCGCGAGCAACTGCTGCTCATAGGTGGAGTAGTCCCCCCTGGCCTGGTTCCATTTCCAGTTCCAGTGGCCCACGGGTACTAGGACACACTTGTCGTCAGGTTAGCTTTGCTTGAGAGTTCCATCTCAGTTGAGACCTTCCGTCCCCGAATGGCAAATAGCCGAGTCGAACTCCTCCTTCTCTAGTGCTTGCCGTTGGAACAACGTTCCACCACCGCCCACATTGCGGGCGTCGGTCACCAGGATAATCTCACCTTGTGCTCTAGGCACGCCCAAGCACTTAGCGTTGGCCACCTTGTCTTTGAGCTCGTCAAACGCTTGTTGCTCTTGTGGGCTCCAGCGCCAAGTAGTACTCTTCTTGATCAAGTCCGTCAGAATGGCGCTGGTTTGAGGTGAAGTTCTTGATATGGCGGCAGTAGAAGTTGCAGGCCCCACTGAAACTGCGTACATCATGAAGTCCTTTCTTGGGGTCTTCATGTCGTACCTTAGCGTCCATCAGGGGTTGGGCCTTAGGGGCCACTGGGGTCCACCACCCATAGCCAACGTCAAACCCCAGGTACTGCATGGTCTCCTGCATGAGCTCACACTTCTCCAGCTTGAGTCGTGTGTGGTTCTCCTGGCAGACCGCAAAGAACTCACCCAAGAGGATTAGGTGATCCTCCTGGGTATTGGTCCCGAGGCATACATCGTCGATGTGCGCCTCCATCTGGGCTCCACGGGATATGAGTTCTTGCACCTTGGGTTTTCATCGTACGATGGACAAGATCTTGTTCATCAGCTCTTGGAATAGAGCGGGTGCGTTGGCCACGCCAAAGGGCATGACCTTCCACTTGAACACCCTCCCCTGAGGGGTGATGAAGGCTAGTAGCTCCTGAGCGTTGGGCGTCAGGTCCACCTGCCAGAATCCGCTCCTCTTGTCCATCTTGGTCTTGTATACACAGGAGGCTATCTCCTCAAGGGTAGACTCCGTATTAGGAATGGACCCTGAGTGGTTCAACGTTTTCTTGTTTAGCTCACCATGGTCCACTACCAGCCTTTTGGCTGTAGACCCAGGCTTAGCCACCAGGAAACAGGGGCTGCAATGTTGGGGGTAGTCCCCGTCATTGTACTCCAGGACTGGGCCAGCGTCGATACATCCTTGTATCTGTCGCTCAATCTCGTCGTCCTGCTCCTTGGAAGCCGGATAGGGTCTCCTCCTGATCTTGTGATCCACGAACTCGGGTTTCAGCTTGAGGTCCATCTGTGCCAGCTTGTCACATGAGGCTGGGGGTGGTAGCTCCCCGAACACCTCCAGATAGGTCCGTATAAGCTTCTGCACCCGTGGGTCCAATAGCTTGATCTTGTCCTCCATGTCCTCGTCAGAGTGTAAGTTGCTTGCCCCCTGATTGATAGACGCCGGGAGGTGATCCTCCACCGACTCTTCGCCCTTGGTAGTATCCTTCAGCCCTTGGTAAGCAGATATTAGGTCTCGTTCAACCATCTCCGGTGGACGATGGCAACATAGGCACGCTTGAGGGGGATCACATACACATTCCTCCGAGAGGTCGTCCTCCTCTGGGGTCCTCATGTGGGCACCCCACCCGCTCTTCATGAGCTTAAGATCTACCTCCCTTTACGAGGTGGTGATCTTCTGTCCGAAGTCCTCCTTTAATTGGGATAGATCTCCCATACGTCCTTGCTTCAGTGGCCATGAGCTGCGGGTAGGCTTAGCGTAGCATAGCTTTTTTGCCACCAACCTCCTCTCAGAGTCCACGTTCTCCTTTAGCCTGGATCCAGGGTCCAGCTCCTCGTCCACGGGGTCTTCCACCCTCATAGAGAGTAGGTGTTTCAGTGGAGCGACATACTCGGCGTTCTCCACTTCCTCCACGCATGTCTGCACGAAGAAGGCGTCATGCGCAGTGTGGTCATCAGAGTGGATAGAGCTGGGGCGCTCGGATAGTCCACACTCAGAGACTCCATCAGGAACAGGTACATGGCAGGGAGAGTCGGGGGCATTGGTGCTAGTCACGACGTATTCATCTCCCCCTGGTATAGTCTCAATAGCATCTTGAGGTCGTAGTCGATCCTTCAAGTCACCCAGGGTGAGTCCATTGCTCTCTCGTTGTATAGCCTGGACCAGAGTTGAGTCCAGGTCCTCCCAGGGGATAGGGGTAAGACCCCTGTCCACCACGCTGAGCATACTTCCCCATCCGGGTTTCCCGATGGGTGTCTTGCCTCCCAGAGGCACGTAGATGGCCTCATCAGGTAGCCGGACAGAGCTGATAGTCAGCCTGTCCAGGAGGGTTCGCCAGTACTCGTTGCCCCCACGGGCTCCTCAATCGGGGGAACACAGGACCATACAGGAACGTTCCAGGGCCACCTTGGTCAAGACATTCGCCAGTTCACTGAACCTGGGGTTCCCGTAGGCCATCCCGAAAGAGGGCCAGTAAAATATGGAGCAGCAGCTTTTTCCCCCGGTGCAATAGAGATCCAATACATGTTGCTTGTCGCTGGCGAACAATTCCACGCTCAGGTCTTCTCTGGAGTAACCCAACTTCTTCAGACCTTCCCTACGTGCTCATTTGGATCAGGTATCCTTGAATTACCCAAGTGAAACCGTGGTTCAACCGAGTTCAACCGCGCACTTTCATTACGGCTTCCCCACGGTTGAACCCCTATCGTGGTACAGCAACAAATTGTTAAGTAGCAACCCGAAAACCGCTATTTTTCAGCCCTCCAAGGGATGCCACAACCCCTGAAAAGAATGTTTTTGAAAGCCTTCTTACCTCATTGGTGCAAAACACTGGAGAGCTATTTCTCTTGGATCATATTTCACGGTGGTGGTGGTGTAAGTGCCAGTGGCGGCGGCTGTATTGGTGAAACCGCACGGCTTCACCATCAACGTTTCGTTAGGCGTGGTAACATACACCCTTGCGCCTTGTTTGGATTCCCTTTAGGACTTTGGACCCTTTTTAGTGAACAACAATTACATGCAAGCCTACACTTGATTGTCAGAAGCTTGATTCCTCATGGATTGCACTAAAATGTAACCGGCTTTCGAGGTGGTTCCACCGCTGGACAGGCGCGCGGTTGCACCGGCTTCACTGGTTCGACCGCTGTTGCACAAAGCGCTACAGAAAAAACACATCTTCACCTTGGGAAGCCAAACGTGACCAGTTCATTCTGCATCGCCACAGGCAGACGTCCCCAGGCAATGCCTGTGTACGGTACGAGCACAATGCGCTGTCCAGACCACGCCAGAGGCATGTGGGGCCTAAGAGCGTTAAACATGACCCCATATCGAGGATCCACAATGTGTCCCCATGATAAATCACGCCCCGAACGTATCCATGCAGGACGAGAAGGCCCATTTGAACAAAGTAGGGCACTGGTAAACAGTTCCCCCCCCACAAAATCACCCAGGGCTATTTTCCCCGTAAGGGGACTGTCATCCTTTGGATGTGTATGTACAAGCATGGGATGATCGCCCACCTCATGAACCACTGCGAGCTGAAGCCGGTTCGGACCCCCGTGGCCATCTTTGGGTCACTCGGGGTGTGTATTAAAGAAGGTCCCTACCAGGACCGGCCCCTGCAGTGCCCCTTCCGCCTGTCACCCCTGCTGACTTGCTCCGGATCAGCGCTTGCATTTCTCAAAATCCAGGGTCCAAAGTCCAAAAATATAGAAAATAAAATCCTCATCAACCCTGAACAGCAACCAGATCCCACAAATACAGCAATAACCCAATCCACAATCCAATCCACGCTGCGGGCTTCCGTTCAGCACACCGGTCGTCCCACGGTGGCGGGCATGTACAAGAAATGCACGAAAGAGGAAAGCCCTGAGAGTGGCATATGAACACAAATAAAGCAAAGTTGGGGAAAGATGGAAACACACACACTCACAGCCATAAACCCTTCGTTCCCTGGACTCAAGACCTTCCCCTGACTCACCAACATGATGCCCTGAACCAGGTCAAATAGGATGGCTAAATGCCACGTGTCAAAAGTCACTACATAAACCCCAGAAAATGTGTTCCCTCCCAAGCCTCTAAATTCTAGCCCAATGCGGAAGGTGGCATGTCATGGCCTAGGGCAGCACCCAGGACCATGCCCTACCCTGACATATACTTGGTTGGACTTGGGGTCGAATGGGCTTAGAGAAATGCCCCATGAGTTTGAACTCATAACATGCCAAAAACTGCCAATTCACACCATATTGGCCATATATCAAATATATGCTCAAAATTGAAGCTACCACTTATCCGAAGGCTCAAAGCATGCATGGAATCGAAGTCTAGTCTTCATGGAGGATAGAGACTAATGATCAATGCCCATGTACATCCGAACCTTACCCTCGAAACCCCTTCAGATATGGGCGCCACGCACTGCCCAAGTCAGCCCATGATCTTGAGACCAATTCTTGTAATCCTTTCCGCGCCAAGCCAAATGGAGTACGCGATCCCGCATATGGTGGTGTTCAACTGCAAAGCAAATGCCAAGATATAAACAACATAACATGGTACGACTCCCCATAGGCTTCTTGCTGTTTGCCGACCAGGTAAGTACACAAAACGCAAAAATGAGCAAAAATTGAGGTCAAAAACATGAAAATATGTCCAAATACAAAGTTGTCATGATAGTATATCTCTATGCTCACCCATGATATCCGCGCATGGTTCAATATACAAATGATTGGAACCCTTTGCGAACAATTCCCCTACTTGGATCCCTAATCGGGCGCATGGGGATACCTCTGCCACTCATACCTACATGCCCCATGAAAATGGGAGTGCACTCATGGATCTCTTTGCCAAACATACCATGAGCAATATATACGCGGTAGACTTAGTCTAGGGCTTTGAATTCCACAATTTGGACACGGGCAAAGCCCTTGTCACGTGTGGCTCCCCATCTCTTCGGCCAGACGAAGATATATAACATGGGTGTGAGCATATCAAGACATATACTACCTATATCACACATATCCCTTAACATTGGCTCCCACCATGGTATGCCATGCCCCTCCATGGTCATAACTTTGGGTAAAATGGACGTGGGAACGTGGAAAAAGCTATGCAACCGCAAGACTCATGCGCTACACTCAAAAGCCATAACATCAAGTCTGGACATATGGTCAACAAGTTATAAACAAGTTTCTACCATGTTGACCATGATCCTATGATACAACGAGTGCGTATGACGACCTAAGGTGTTGGACCCAATTAAACCATTGGACCCCACGAATCACTTTTGATCCCCTTATATCTCCAGGTAAAGTGTGTGGCCGATATAAGGGAAACCTGATTTGGGCATAGGGAAAAGAGTATGACCACTCGAAGAAGACCAAATCAAGTGCGGCGATGTCGAAGTGGAAAATCCGATTTCGACATCGCGAAAAATTCAGATTAAAATTTCGATTGCATATTTGGAAAATTGCGGAAGCAACGAACCCTTTACTGATGAAATCTAACCCTCCAGCGGGGTTTTCGCCAAAATATCTGGAAATAACCGTTAACCAATCAGTTACCGCAAAATCGCGAGCCAACTGACAGTCGCCGATACATTGACCATCAGAACGGAAGGCGGAAAAATTACGGAAACATTATGATTAAAAAACCCTGGTGATTCCTTATATTCTGATATATAAATCTCAGCTGGCGGTGCCTCGGTACTGAATATGGCCGCTGATAGCCGGAATGGCCAAACCTATCACACTATCACATCGGGTTAGGTCAGGTGGATCGGAGAGTATGATTTCAGCCAGTGGCGGCTTGCCGGCACATAGATACACACCCCAAGTGACCCCAAGATGGCCACGGGGGTCCGAACCGGCTTCACCCCCCTTCTCAGAGCGTTGTTACCGCTCGGAAGTCATTGAAGAGTGGACGGGAGGACCCCAATGGGCTCCAAACCCCACCCCCCCATGTCCGAAGGACACATGGAGGCCCCACACACGTCGTAGGCGTCCCCCATGCCCCAAGGGAGGGGTGAGGACACTCAGAATCGGTGCCCTACGCCATATCTGGTCTCTTCTTGATCTACAACATGGACCAAGGGGATCAAAGATAGAAAAACGTCGTCGGTCGACCTAAATAGGTATACCACAGTGAAATACATATGTGGAGATCGAGTGAAGGGGGTGTATGGCCAATCAAGGCCCAAATATCCCCGGATGATTGCCCTCACCCGACTCCCAAGCACAGAAACAAACAAAAATGCCAAGGGGGATCCATTACGGTGCTACCGCAGCCACCAAATGGACCAACACGTCCTTGACATCCAAAGAAATGTTCTTGTTCTTCGGATAGTCCATCCAGACCGTGGTGTACCTCAGCACAAAGCTGCTCGGAGGCTCCCACGAGTCCCTGGATGCGGCGAATCCCTTCCAACGGACTTTATTAAGCCTCCCCCCAGGCGTCCCCGGGTTCGGCTTGTCCGCCAGGATGTTCTCGGCGGTGAACTCGTCGTCCTCACCCTCGTCGTCCGAGTCCACATCGCCGGCCGTGAACTCGAAGGTGACGGGACGTCCACTGGGGTCTGGTGCTCGGGGACAGAGCTGGGTGTGGTCGCGGTCCAGGCTCTTGTTATGCCCCACACGAACTGCGTACACATCCTGCCCGACCTTCCGCACGATTACCCCCGGCACATACCAAGACGCCTGCCGATGCCTGGACAGGACATCCTTGCGGTGCTGCTCCACCCATACGGTTTCCTTGAGAGCATATTTCTGGACTTTTCCCTGCTTGAAGTACTTGGCTGACTTCTCATGCTCGTCCTGAAGTGCCTTGCACACCTTGGCCGCCGTGTCGTCCGCCTCAGCCATCATAGCATTCGCATCCCGGGCCACTTTGCCATAGTTCAACCACGGGAGAGTGCGTGACACTCGATCCCGCAGGAACAGGATACGATGGGGTGATAGTCCAGTGGGTCCCGGAAGGTCATGGTACGCCTGGAGTACTCTCCACAGCGAATTGTACCAATTCCGGCCCGGTTCGTCGATGTGCAGCTGGCGGAACGTTTCGAACATTTGCCGCCCGGCCACCTCAGCCCGGCCATTCGACCGGCCGTGGTACGCCACGGCCTTGGCGTGCCGATCTTGAACCACGTCCCCACAAATTGACTGCCCCGATCGCTGCAGATGACAGCTGGGACATGAAAAATCGCCAGCCAATGCCTGATGATGGCATTAGCGACAGTCTTGGCCTGCAGACCCACTCCATGCTTCTCTTTCTTGTCCTTCGTCTTGGACTTCTTGCCCGGGACCGCCACGATGTACCCGCTGTGCCTGTCCACCGCCAGGATGAGACAGTCGTAGGTCTCTCCTTCCACGGTGACCTCAGGCATGGCGAACACATCCATGGCCACGGACCGCATAAGGGGTTTCGGTATCGGCCCTGTACACCGGGTGGCAAGCCGTGGACAGGTTGGGGCTCTTCGTGGCCCGACACACGGCGCAGTCGCTGCAGTACTTGTCCAGGAGGGCGTAGTACCCCGGTGGGAACTTGAAGCGCCACTCCAGGTCCTGCTGCATCTTGTCCCGACCAGGATGCATGAGCAGGGCATTATGCCAGATTCAATGAGCTCCTCCATTCGGTTCTCTGCAACCAATAGCTTGTCCTAGAGGAACAGTTTGTCCCCATCCTCGGTCAAGCTCTCAGGCCATTTGTCGTCCGACGGGGCGCTCACGGCATTCCAGTACTTGCTCCAGTGATCAGATGCCGCATAGTCATCCGACCAGTCCTCTGTGAGCACTGACCTGACTAGCTCCACAGGGGCCACATTCCATTGCTCGAGGGTTTCCTCTCCAATAGCTTGGACGCGGGCACCCCGGAACTTGGCCAGGTCCGTACGGTTTGCCATCACCACAAAGCACTTGACCCCCTCTTGCTCCATGGCCTCCTCCATCTTGATAATGCATTTGGCCTCCTCCGTCTCCTCGGCGTCCCCGTGGCTGGAGATGTCCATCCATGCCTTGCCCGCGGGGTAGGCCCATCGACTGAGGCAATCCGCCACAGTGTTGTCCTTCCCCGGGACGTACACGACGCTGAGATCAAACTTGGCGAACGTCTCATGCCATCGGGCCCTCCTTGCCGCCGGTCCCGAGGGGGTGTCGACGTGTTCCTTGTGCCAGCTCTGCAAGGAATGAAGGTCCGTACAAACCACCACCGGTTGCAATCCTATGTGGCCCGACCACTTCCTGAGATCACAAACAATGGCGTATGTCTCCTTCTCCCTCGCGGTCCAGGTGCGGCGTTGGCCCTAGGCCAGGATCCGACTCAAAAACGCCACGGGTACGTGCGACCCGTCTTCCCGGCTCTGCTCGAGGACTGCCCCTACAGCAAAGTCCGAGGCGTCCGTCGATAGCACGAATTTCTTGTCCGGGTCCATCCAGGAATAGCCCCAGCTGCCCCAGGAGTCGCTCCTTCAGGCGGCTGAACGCATCTTCGGCCTCAGGGGTCCAGGCAAGCTTCTCATTGCTCCCCTTCCGGCCATCGAACTTCCCCACCTGCAGCATCTTGTGCAGCGGCCTCGGGAGTTCTGCATACATCCGGACATAGCCCGTATAGTAATTGCAGAATCCCATGAAGGACCGGAGTTCGCTGATGGTCTGGGGCTTCTCCCAGTGGTGCAGGGACGCCAGCTTCCCAAGCATGGGACTGCGTTGCCCGTGACCCACCACGTGACCCGCGAACTCCAGTTCCTTCACGAAGAGCGAGGCTTTGGTGGGCTTGCACACCATGTTGTGCTTGTCCAACTCGCTGAGCACTCGGCGCAGATCCTTCTCATGCGCCTCGATGAGCTCGTCCTCAGTCATGTCTTCCGTGCCGGACCCGATGATCGATGTCGTCCACAAAGGGGTCGGCACAGTCCCGGACTGGACCGAGTAGGTCCTCCATCATGCGCTGGAAAGCGGTGTTGCCATTCTTGGCGCCCATGGGCACCACTTTCCACTGCATGGGCCCCAGCGGCGTCGACATCGCTGTGCAGGGCCTGGAGTCCGGGTGTAGCGGCATCTGGTGATAACCGTGTTTGAGGTCCAACACCGTGAAAATCCGCTTTTTCTGTTGTTTTTGGAGGATGGAGTCGATCAGGGGAAGCGAGTACGAGTCGTGCTCGGTTTGCTCGTTCAAACCCCTGTAATCCACCACCAACCTCCACTCGCCCTTCTCCTTCTTGGGCACGATAAAAGCTGGGCTGGCCCACTCACTGTCAGAGGGTTCGATCCAGCGCCGCTCAATAAACTCGGCCAACCACTTCTTCATGGCCTCGGCCCAATCGCCCTGAAGTTGGTACTCCCGATGACGATAGATCTTCGGGTTCGGCTTCAGCTTGATCTTCGCTGTACCAAACCTCCCACGATCTGGAGGGTTCTTGTTGGCGACGCCACTGAATAGCCGCGGATAGGCATTGATCAGCCTCTCCTTCAGCTCGGCGACTTTCGGGTTCTCCTGGGCCTCTTCAGCCGCTTGCTTCAGTATCGATACAACCGACCGCACTGCGGTATAGGCCTCTTCTGGGTCCGAGTCCAACTTCTCCTCGTCCGATATGCCGTCTTCATTGTCGTGGGGAGCTCTTCCCACCCATAATCTTCGGAAATTTGCGGCATCAGCCTGGTGACTGTCGCTATCGGCACCCATTCTTCGTAAATCCCATGTCGGCGGGTCCGACCCAACCGGACCATCGTATTGGTCCGCGATGTGATCCATGACCCTCGCCACGAACTCATCCTTCTCGTACTTGCCGGTGACCAACATCTTGTCATCCCACCAATGCGGAGATGTGACCATGGCCCGCCTCTTATTGGCTGCCACACGGTCGTGCATCCCGATCCGCATGTAGTTGACGACGTCGTCGATCTCGGCGTGGGACAGGACGTCAATGCCATCCGCTGGTTGATCCGTCCCCGCCTTGGGCTCAAACATGACCCGCATGGGCACCGCCTCCACTCTACGGATGAATGCTTCATCACCCGTGGGCTGAGGTTGCGCCCCATCCACCAGGAAAGCTTTGGTACCCCACGCTTGACCCGGGGAGGGCATTGATACACCCTTGGCGTCGATGAACAACTCCTCCTCTGGCCCGAATGACATCTCGTTCAGGGTGATGGAGTCCAGCGTCGACTTGAGACCCTCCAGCGGACATGGGGTGGATTCTATGCCGGTTATGACCAAGATCCCCCTCGCCCTATCCGCAACGATCTTCTCCACCGTACGTCTGGTGTTATCCAGGGAGCCATGCCAATACATGGGCCCCCACTCCTTCAAACCCCAATGCCTGTGCCAGGCTGAGTCTCCTCGATGCCAATGCCTCCTACACTTCCGCAAAAGTGGGGCATCCCGGGAAGCGAAGACGTCCGTCTCGGGCGCTTCGGCTCCGGGCGTCTGGATCATTCTGGCGTACACTTGCGGCACCATTCCATACTCCGTGAGCTGAACTCCACGGTCTCCTCTGGACTTGGCACCCACAGCTTGTACCGCTCGGACAATCCGATCCTCTTCCTCAGCATTCCATTGGGATGATCCGCATGCATAATCCGTGGACAGCCATGTGAGGCATTCATCGTCCTCCCGGACCAGCGTTGTGCGATGGGGAAGGGCTCCAATGGCATTTGCCACCAAGAAGTCATACCCCATGATCATATCCCATTCTGTAATGTCGGCCACATAGAAGTTCCCGGATACAATGCTTCTCTTCGCCAGATCAGGGCGGTTCAAGCGCTCATGCTCCCAGAATTCCATACTGATAGTGGCCTCATGGGTGCCCCCACCCATGATCTCTCCGTTGGCGACCTTCAGGCGAACCGGTCTCCGGCTGGGCTGCAGGAGTTCCTCCTTGAACAACCCTCTCCGGACCAGGCTCCCCTGGGCACCCGGATCCACCAACACAACCACCACCTTCTCCTCTTGTCCGCACCGTACTCGCACTTTCAAGTGCAACTGCCGCTCGTCACCATGAGGCGTATGGACGACTCTCACGGCATGCAACTCTAGCACGTCCGGGTGCATCAGGACTTCAAGGGTATGGTCACGGATGGTGTAGATCTTGGGCTGGTCCTGCCCATCCACGGGGCTCTCCATGGTCGCTCCTTCCTTCTTGCCATGTCCCGTACCCACATTTACTTCCCTCGGCAGGGCGCTCCGGGGGTTGGGAGTGGCGAAACTCAGTGGTTGTGGCTCTTCCGGAGCCTTCTTCGGCACCCGATGTGCCTCTGATTCCTCAGGGATTCCACTGATTTTTGGAGGAGAGACCTCCGAGGTCCCACTCCCCTGGGGGCTCCTGTAGACATGACTTCCTACAGCCCCTTCCGGCTGCGATCTGGCAGGACTTTGTCCACCACGTTGCTGGGCTTTGAGTTCCTCCAACGTCCTTAACATGTCCTCAGCAACCTCCTCGATCGACCTCACTCGTTGGTCTTGGCCAGTTCCACCACCATAGCCTCTTCCTCTGCCTTTTCGTTGGCCTTTGCCTTGGCCTTTTCCCCCGTCTCCGCCCATCGTCTTCCAATCGGCAATCCTCTGGTCCTTGGGCTTCTTCTCGGGCCGGGCGGCGAAGTAAGCCTTCTTGTCCGCCTCATACACCTTGCACTGACGGTGGTCATGTGCATGGTTGTTTCCCCTGCCATAACAGACCCAGCACCCGTCGTGCTGAGACCTGTACTCCCGGAACGAGAGCAGTGGGTTCCCGATCCTCCTTGGCTCTTTGCTCTTCTTGGGTCACACCCAGTTCCATCTGGACCGATCTTGCCCATGTTCTCTCACGTTGTGCGCCACAAACACGAAGAAATGGGCCTCCTCGTGATCCTCCCAGGACCCGGTTCAGAGGTCCTGGCCACTTCCGCTACCATCCCCCGCGGAGTTGGTCGTGTCCTCCTGGATCTCCTGATGGTGGCGGTCTTCTCGGTGGCCTCGTTGTCCATGGCCTTGTCGATCCTGCACGTGGGCCTCGTTCTTCGCATTGAGCTTCAACTCCACCGTGATGTACTTCACGATCTTGTCCAGGCTCATGCGGGCGAAGATGACCTGCATCCTCAGCGGCTCCCCGCGCCTCCACTCCACGTTGTTGAGGCGCAGCAACCTTTGCCCCATGATGTCTCCTAATACCTCCACGTACACGGCGTTCTTCAGTCCCAACATCCGGTTGGGCTCGCCCAGGTTCCTCCTGAAGAACTCCATGATACCCGCATGGGTATCCTCCGCCGCCATGATCCTCATCGCCACCCGCCTCTGGCTCGCTTCTTTTCCTCGTCCTCCACTCGCCTTTTCCAGTGGCCGGGCAGAACGTCCTTCAGCGAGTGACGGATCTCGCTGGACTCGTTCCAGTCCTCAACCAGCTTGATGCTCCGTCGGTACTTCCGCAGATACCGGTTCCACTCCCGGACCCGCAACTCACCGCGGTCCAGCTGCAGCGGGATGGACCACAAGTCCTCCAGCTTCTGGTTCGGAGCGTCCGACTGCTCCTCATCCTCCAACCACTGGAGGCAGGCCTGCTCCGTATGGATCAATCCTTCTCGGATCTGATCCCGCAGCTCCTCCTTCAGGTCCTGCGCCAGCCGGTGTGGGAATGTCCGACATACCCACTTGTCCCGCGGCGCTCCCCGCATTTCGCCGACGACCTCCTCGGCGAAGTCCTCCCAATCCAGGATGAAGTCGTCCAGGTCGGAGGGGTTGCCATCATAGTAGGGGATTTGGATTCCCCTGAGGTCGTCAATCCTGATGGCGTCTCCGACGTCACCAGCCACCACTCCACCGAGATGGATACCACCTGTGACCGGGGGGTGTGAGTACACTCCCCGTACATCCCTCTCCTCCAATGAGTGCGGTCCAGTTGGGCCTGAACCCATGGCGCTTGGAATGCGGGAAGGACTTGCTCCATCGGCCGTCCATATCCCCGTATTGGGGTCCTTCGCCCACAGGTTTCCGCCTGAATGACCTCGACCATGTCCGTCGGCGCTTCTCATGGTTCGCCCCTGCATGGTCTGGCTCTGGATCTCCTCTTCCGCAGAAACTGCATGGGCAGTCGTAGTGATCGGTAGATCCTGGGCAGCATGGGACATGTGTACCGTCAGGCTCCTCGGGTCCGTGGTTACGTGCCCTTCCCGCATGGACCCAGCCGGTGCCGTGTGTTCCCCGAGCATTGTGGATTCGCTGAACATGGGAACAAACGGCAGCGCACCCGGGTCAACACGCGGAGGCGCGTAGGGTACCTCTGCCGGGCCACCCATGGGTTTATCCATGGCGCTCCGGAGGGTCTTAACCCGCTCCACCAGCTCTGCCGCTGCTGGCTTTGCCGGGAGCTCCGGACCTGAGGTGAGGGGCTGTCGCTCCTCTAGCCTTTTCAGGTGTCCCGACATGTCCCCCACTAAGTGGAGGAGACTGTCCACCACTCGCTGCTGCTTCTGCAGGGCCAGCTCCAGATTCTCCCGTCACCGGTCCCGTTCCGCTCGCAGCTCCGCCATGTCTCTCTCCTCAGCCGACTGGTCATCCAGGATCCTGACGACGTCCTCCTCTAGGCCGTCCTTCTCGTTGTCCAGGCTGTCGAGACGATGCACGATGGCGTCCATTCCCATCTTTGGGTACTTGCCCATGAGGAAGGACACGTGCTCGCAGTGGCACCCAGCGTGCTTTCCACCTGATCCAGCGCATCCCGCGGTTCCCGGCGCCTCAGACTCATCGCCCATGGGCGTATCGCCCATCGCCTGGGTCCGTATCCATAGCTCTGGCGTCCCCTGCCGCGGGCTTGGGTGACCCGCGCTTCCGGTAGCGCCGCAGCCGTCCTCCACTGCTGCCTGAATGGCAGGTATCCTCAGAGTCCTCCGCGGCGGAGCGGAGGTCGCATGCCTTTCGGCAGCGACGCTCACACATGGAGACCAGGTCCTCCATGTCAAGTCCTCCTCTTCCCGAACGTCGTACTTCTCTTCGGGCTTCCACTTCCGGCGTGGTCTCCACCGAGTCCACAATACGCACCCGGGGTGTACTTGGGCAGGGCTCATAGAGGCCCAAGTCCCCGGGTCGGCGGTAGGTAGGGGCCGCAGGTACGCCTCTGCCACAATGAAGAAGGTCCCTACCAGGACCGGCCCCTGCTGTGCCCCTTCCGCCTGTCACCCCTGCTGACTTGCTCCGGATCAGCGCTTGCATTTCTCAAAAACCAGGGTCCAAAGTCCAAAAATATAGAAAATAAAATCCTCCTTCAACCCTGAACAGCAACCAGATCCCACAAATACAGCAATAACCCAATCCAAAATCCAATCCACGCTGCAGGCTTCCGTTCAGCACACCGGTCGTCCCACGGTGGCGGGCATGTACAAGAATTGCACGGAAGAGGAAAGCCCACAAAGTGGCATATGAACACAAATAAAGCAAAGTTGGGGAAGGATGGAAACACACACACTCACAGCCATAAACCCCTCGTTCCCTGGACTCAAGACCTTCCCTTGACTCACCAACATGATGCCCTGAACCAGGTCAAATAGGATGGCTAAATGCCATGTGTCAAAAGTCACTACATAAACCCCAAAAATGTGTTCCCTCCCAAGCCTCTAAATCCTAGCCCAATAGGGGAGGTGGCATGTCATGGTTTAGAGTACCACTCAGGACCATGCCCGACCCTGACATATACTTGGTTGGACTTGGAGTTGAACTGGCTTAGAGATATGCCCCATGACTTTGAACTCATAACATGCCAAAAACTGCCAATTCACACCATATTGGCCATATATCAAATATATGCTCAAAATTGAAGTTACCACTTATCCGAAGGCTCAAAGCATGCAGGGATTAGAAGTCTAGTATTCATGGAGGATAGAGACCCAAAGTTAATACCCATGTACATCCCCACTTTAGCTTCAAAACCCCTTCGGATATGGGCGCCACGTACTGCCCAAGTCAGCCCATGATCTTGAGACCAATTCTTGTAATCCTTCATACGCCAAGCCAAATGGAGTACGCGATCCGGCATATGGTGGTGTTCAACTGCAAAGCATATGCCAACATATGAACAACATACCATGGTTCGACTATCCAAAGGCTTCTTGCTGTTTGCCGACCAGGTAAGTACACAAAACGCAAAAAAGAGCAGAAATTGACGTCAAAAACATGAAAATATGTCCAAATACAAAGTTGTCATGATGGTATATCTCTATGCTCACCCATGATATCCGCGCATGGTTCAATATACAAATGATTGCAACCATTTGCGAACAATTTCCCTACTTGGATTCCTAATCAGGCGCATGGAGATACCTTCGCCACTCATACCTACATGCCCCATGAAAATGGGAGTGCACTCATGGATCTCTTTGCCAAACATACCATGAGCAATACATACACGGTAGACTTAGTCTAGCGCTTTGAATTCCACAATTGGGACACAAGCAACGCCCTTGTCACGTGTGGCTCCCCATCTCTTCGGCCACACGAAGATATATAACATGGGCGTGAGCATATCAAGACATATACTACCTATATCACACATATCCTTTAAAATCTGCTCCCACCATGGTATGCCATGCCCCTCCATGGTCATAACTTTGGGTAAAATGGACGTGGAAAGCAAAGGGAAGATGCTATGCAATTGCAAGACTCATGCGCTACACTCGAGAGCCATAACATCAAGTCCTGACATATGGTCAACAAGTTATAAACAAGTTTCCACCATGTTGACCATGATCCTATGATACAACGAGTGCGTATGACGACCTAAGGTGTTGGACCCCACCAAGGATAGTTTGAGACCAAGGCCATTGCAACGCAACATTTTTTATTCTCTTTTCTCTCACTCACGCGTAGATATGGCCCTTCAAAGTGGTCCCACGAATCACTTTATGACCACTCCAAGAAGACCAAATCAAGTGCGGCGATGTCGAAGTCGAAAATCCGATTTCCACATCGCGAAAAATTCAGATTAAAATTTCGAGTGCATATTTAGAAAATTGCGGAAGCAACAAACCCTTTACTGATGAAATCTAACCCTTCATCGGGGTTTCCGCCAAAATATCTGGAAATAACAGTTAACCAATCGGTTACCGCAAAATCGCGAGCCAACTTACAGTCGCCGATACATTGACCATCAGATTGGAAGGCGGAAAAATTACGGAAACATTATGATAAAAAAACCCTGTTGATTCCTGATATTCTGATATATAAATCTCAGCTGGCAGTGCCTCGGTACTGAATATGGCCGCTCATAGCCGGAATGGCCAAACCTATCACACTATCACATCGGGTTAGTTCAGGTGGATCGGAGAGTATGATTTCAGCCAGTGGCGGCTTGCCGGCACATAGATACACACCCCAAGTGACCCCAAGATGGCCACGGGGTTCTGAACCGGCTTCAGTATCTATGGGCCGGCAAGCCGCCATTGGCTGATATCATACTCTCCCATCCATCTGACCCAACCTGATGTGATAGTGTGATAGGCTTGGCCATTCCAGCTATGAGCGGCCACATTCAATACCGAGGCGCCGCCGGCTCAGATTTTTATATCAAAATTTCAGGAATCAACAGGGTTTTTTTATCATAATGTTTCCGTAATTTTTCAGCTATTCGTTCTGATTGTCAATGTATCTGCGACCGTCAGTTGGCTCCCCATTTTGCAGTAACCGATTGGTTAACTGTTATTTCCAGATATTTCAGCGGAAACCCCGATGAGAGGGTCAGATTTCATCAGAAAAGGGTTCGTTGCTTCCGCAATTTTCATGTTATACACTCGCAAAATTAATCCGATTTTTTCAGACATTCAGAATCGGATTTTCGATTTCGAGGTCGCCGCACTAGATATGATGAATGTCGAGTGGTCCTACATGTTCCCCTCTACACGAATCAACATTCCTTTTGTTCCCTCTTTCATTTTTTTTGGAGATATAGGCGAAACAAAATTGATTTCTGGGGCCACTTCGAAATATCATATCTCCGGCTCACTGCGAGCAATCCCAATTCTGAGACTCGGGTTGGAACTGCCTTGGTCTCAACTTCATTTCGGGAGCGCCAAACGTCCTTGGTATGCACACCTGCCCGTGGTATCAAAGGATCATGGTCAAGGGGGTAGAAAGTGCTTTACAACTCTTGAACCAAGAGACTGAATATTTTAAGATGGGTTTCAAGTGTACCGCACGAGTGTTGGTGTTGCAGAAAAACTTTCTTTGGGTTCCTACGTATTTTATTAGTTATGGCCATGGAGGGTCATGACATACCATGGTGGGAGCCATTTTTGAGGGTATGTGTAATATGCATGGTATGTGCTTCGCTATGCTCACGCCCATTTTATATATCTCCGGTTGTAGGAAGATACATGCAGTCACACGTGGCAAAGGCTTTGCCCATGTCCTAATGGTGTGCTCCATAGCGCTAGACTAAGTCTACCGCACATATAGTGCATGTGGGAAGGCTTACGGAGCGACCCACAAGCGCCACTATCAATTTTCCCATTTTCATGGTGCATGTCAAGAGGAGGTTCGAAGGTGTCTTCATGCGTCTCTTTGGGGATCCAAGTGGGGGGATTGTGCACAAATTGTTCCAAGCAATAGTGTGTTGAACCATATGTTGATACCACGGGTGTGCGAAGTCATATACTATTGTGATTACTTTGAATTTGGCAATATTTGCATGTTTTTGACCTCATTTTATGCTCATTTCTGTATTTTATGTGCTCAACTGGTTGGCTAACAGTAAAGTGCTTAGTGATCCGTGAACTATGGTATGTTGCTTATATGTTGGCCTATCCTTCGGTGTTGCACCTCACCATATGCTGGATCAGGTGGTCACTTTGGCGTGGCACACGAGGCCTCACAAAATTAGGTCTCAAATTCGTGAGTTACTTGTGAAGCACGGCATGTGTATATTTGGAGGGGTTTCGGAGCCAATGTTGGGAGATATTTGGGCATTGATCTTTGGTCTATATCACCATTGTATACTACTCTCCAGTTTGACACATGCATGGAGCATTTGAATACCTGCCGTATGCATTTTTGAGTATATAATTGGACTTTCGGCACTATGGTGTGATTTGCCTAATTTTGCTATGTTGTGAGGTCATCTTCATGGGGCAATTCTCCAAGCCCAATCAACTCCAAGTCCAACCAAGATTATGTCAGGGTAGGGCATGGTCCTGAGTGCCACTCTAGGCAATGACACGCCACCTCCCCTACTGGGCTAGGATTTAGAGGCCTTGGGATGAACACATATTTTCCGGGTTTGTGTAGTGACCTTTGACACATGGCATTTAGCCATCTTATTTGACTGGGTTCAGGGCATCATGTTGGCGAGTCAAGGGAAGGTCTTCAGTCCAGGGAATGAGGGGTCTATGGTTGTGAATGTGTATGTTTCCATATTTCCCCAATTTTGCTTGATTTGTGTTCATATGCCAATTTCAGGGCTTGTCCTTTGATTTTGGTGCAATTATATGTACATGCCCAACGCCCCTGTCTCCGTGTGCACCGTGAGACCACCGGCGTGTTGAAAGGGGTTGTTGAGTGTCAACGCGGGACTTCAAACAATTTGGAAGCCCTCAGTGTGGATTATTTGGATTTGAGCTATTGTACTTGGGAGTTGGTTATTGAAAAGGGATCAGGATTTGTGTGAAGGGGCCATATTTTACTATTTTTTGTGGGACACTGTGCAGGATAGGGCAAGATCATGCAGAACCTGGTGAGAAGCAAGACCATAGGAGTGACAGGAAATGGTGGAAGGGGTACAGCAGGGGCCAGTCCTGGTAGGGACCTTCTTTATGGTAGCACAGGATTACCTGCCCCCTACCGCTGCATTGGGGACTTGGGCCCTCATGAGCCCTGCCCAAAGACAGGTGCAGATCGTGGAGTCCGTGGAGTCGACGCCGGACTTGGAAGCCCGAGAAAAGCGGAGATGCTCAGGACGGAGAGTCCTTGTAGGACATGGGCTAGACATGGAGGACCTGGCCTCCATGTGTGAAAGGCAATGCCGCAAGGCTTGCAATCTCCACTCCGCTGCGGAGGAGTTGCAGGAGACTGGCAGCAACGGCAGGGCCCGGCGTTACCGGAAGCGCGGGTATCCAAAACCCGCGTCGGAAGCCAGGGCGATGGAGACTGAACCCAGCCCGGTCAGGCTGTGGTGAGCTGCAGATTCCGAGGGGTTTTCCGATGGCTATTGGACCGCTTTCCCTTCGGAGTCAGAGGAGATCGCCAGACCGCCCACAAGGGCGCACATGGCCCCCAAACCCAGCCTGGAGCATGACGCCGAGGCGTTGGAGAGGCCTACTAGAGCCAGAACGGCGCCAGTGGCTCGGCACACGGAGCCAAAGCGGGATAACATGGGCGACACACCCATGGCGGAGGAGTCCGAGGCGCCGGGAACCGTGGGATGCGCCGGATCAGGTGGAAAGCACGTTGAGTGCCACTGCAAGCACGTATCCTTCCTCATCGGCAAGTACCCAAAGATGCGGATGGACGCCATCGTGCAGCACCTCGACTGCCTGGACAACCAGAAGGACGGCCTAGAGGAGGACATCGCGGGAATCCTGGATGACCAGTCGGAAGCGGAAAGAGACATGGCGGAGCTGCGAGCGGAGCAGGACCGGTACCGGGAGGAGCTGGAGATGGCCCTGCAGAAGCAGCAGAGAGTGTTGGACAGCCTCCTCCACCTGGTGGAGGACATGTCGGGACGCCTGGAAAGGATAGAGGAGTTACAACCCCTTGCCTCGGGTCCGGAGCTCCCGGCAGGGCCGGCAACAGCAGAGCTGGTGGAGCGGGTTAAGACCCTCAGGAGCGCCATGGAGAAACCCATGGGCGGCCCTGCAGAGGCACCTTACGCGCCTCCGCGTGTTGACACGGGTGCGCTGCCGTTTGTTCCCATGTTCAGCGAGTCCATAATGCTCGGGGAGCATAAGGCACCGGCTGGGTCCATGCGAGAAGAGCACGCAACCACGGACCTGAGGAGCCTGACGGTACAGATGTCCCATGCCATCCAGGATCCACCGACCACTACGTATGCCCATACAGTCTATGCGGAAGAGGAGATCCAGACCATGCAGGGGCAAACCATGGGAAAGGCCGACGGACATGGTCGAGGCCATTCAGGCGGAAATCTGTGGGTGAAGGACCCCACTACGGGGATATGGACAGCCGGTGGAGCAAGTCCCTCCCGCATCCCAAACCCCATGGGTTCAGGCCCACTGGACCTCACTCCATGGAGGAGAGGGATGAACGGGGAGTGTACTCACACCCCCCGGCCACAGGTGGTATCCGTCTCGGTAGAGTGGTGGCTGCGGACGTCGGAGACGCCATCAGGATTTACGACCTCAGGGGAATCAAAATCCCCTACTACGATGGCCAACCTGGATGACTTCATCCTGGATTGGGAGGACTTCGCCGAGGAGGTCGTCGGCGAGATGAAGGGGGCGCCAAGGGACAAGTGGGTATGTCGGACATTCCCACACAGGCTTGCACAGGACCTGAAGGAGGAGCTCAGGGATCACATTCACGAGGGATTGATCCAGACGGAGCAGGCCTGCCTCCAGTGGCTGGAGGACGAGGAGCGAGACGACACCCCCAACCAGAAGTTCGAGGATTTGTGGTCCATTCTGCTGCCGCTGGAGCGCAGGGAGTTGAGGGTCCGGGAATGGAATTGGTACATCCGCAAGTACCGAAGAAGCCTCAAGCTGGTGGAGGACTGGAATGAGTCAAGCGAGATCCGACACCTGCTCAAGGACGTCCTCCCCGGCCACTGGAAGAAGAGCCTGGAGGACGAGGAGAAGAAGAGAGCAAAGAAGCGCGTGGCCGTACGGATCATGGCATCGGAGGACACCAAAGCCAGAATAATGGAGTATTTCCGGCAAAACCTCAGCGAGCCCAGCCGAATGTTGGGGTTGAAGAACGCCGTCTACGTGGAGGTATTCGGCGACACGATGGGGCAAAGGCTGACGCGCCTCAACAACGCGGAGTGGAGGAGCGGAGAGCCGCTGATAATGCAGGTCATCTTTGCCCGCATGAGCATCGACGACATTGTGAAGTACATCACGGTGGAGCTGAAGCTCAACGCCAAGAACGAGGCCCAAGTGCAGGATCGACAGGGCCATGGACATCGAGGTCATCGGGAAGATCGCCAACACCGAGAGGTCAAGGAGGACACGGTCGGCACCGCGGAGGAAGGGAGCGGAAGCGGCCAAGATCTCTGGACCGCGACCAACCGAGAGGATCATGAAGAAGCCCACTTCTTCACGTTTGTAGCGCAAAATATGAAGGAGCAAGGGCAGGACAGGTCCAGATGGAATCGCCTGGACCCAAGGGTCAACAAGAACCACAAGGAATCATCCGACGTGCGCGCGTGCCACTTTTGACGTGCGGAGAACAGAATTTCCTTCTGGCACTCCTTTCCGTCTCTTTTTGTCGTCTTCAGATTACCTGACTGCTATTTTCTCCCGTTTTACGCCAATCTGCGTTATTTGACATACATATTAGCGTCTGTGGTTCACTTTCATTTCTCTGCATTCCGCAATGTCCGAGACTGCCAAAAGTGCTTCTCCTCCCTTGCCCCGTCTTCCTACTCCTACTGCCTCCGACTCTCGAGCTCGCTCTTTGCCGCCGCACCCACAAAAAAAAGATGCCGACAAAAAAAAGAAAGCAACAAGGGCCACGCCCAACTCCTTGAAGCATAACTCTAAGGCCAAAGGCAACGAGTCCATGCTTGCACACGTGAAGATGCATCTTGGGAACTCTTCGAATCCTAGTGTCTCCAACTCTGGGCCGCCATCCCTTTCCCAACGTGGTGATCCCTTTGCCTCAAGCTCAAGCGTCAACCGGAGTTGGGACGCAGGGAACGACCTTTGGTAGGCGATGTGCCGAGAGAGAAAAAAAATCTTGACCCCACCGTTGGGCGGCGCACGACCGCCGGTCCAAGCGCTCTTGAGAAGGAAAAAAAAGCAAGGGAAAAAAATGATGCGACCGAGTGTGAGTTGCTTGACACGAAAAAAAGTGACAACGAAAAAAAAGATGACTCCACAATGGATGAACTTGGCTTAGCCGTAGATATCGAGGTTGGTAGTACGGCTAGCACACATAGCTCCGCGCACCCTCGCACCATGGCTTTAGATCATGATGTCGTTGAGCTTGGAGATGGTAATGCTAGTGGCGCTATCGAGACACCAAAGAAGATCCTTAGAGATGCATTCGTCACGCCTTCCAAGCCGCCCGCCCCACTCGCCGCCCGCCCGGCCGAGCTAGAGTCGGAGCCTGAGTCCTGTTTCCGCGCACCCGCACCAAGGTTGCCCACTTCACCCGTTCATGTAATTTCTACTCCCGTTTTTAGGCCTCACGGGACGCTGCCTACTGGTTTCCCCGAGGCCCGTGACCTTAGCAAGGATGTGCAGGCAGGGAAAATTCCAGTGCGCGGACAGTCTAGGTTTTCGAGGGTTGATGTCCTGACCCCCGCCCCTCTTGCATACCATGATACCACGCCTTTGCCGCCTCCCTGCCTTTTGGCGTCCTTGAGCCCCGTTCCCCAAATACTTCTATACGGAGACGGTCTACCTTATAAAGGGTTCTTGAGATCCTTCTCCATTGCGGATTTGGCCTCCATGGAGTGGACCCAATTCATAGGCCTGACAATTTTTGTCATGTTGCCATCATTCGCCCCTTTCGAAGATGAGCCCCCATTTTTTTCGCACAAAACCATTGTTAGACAAGTTGTGTTCTTGCTCCGACAGGCCAAAAAACAAAACAAAACAACCAATGTTTGGTTGGCCTACGTCACCCGCTCAAATGTAGCAGATAGCAGCTTTGCAACCCTTCTCGACGGCCGCATCCACTTGATTCCCGCCCTGTCTTTTCTCTACCTGACGGTCGTTTGTCCCATCATACACCTTGCGTCTAGGGACTCCACCACAAACACCATAGTTGAGAATGTCAGCCCTTTGGACCAACGGTTGATTTTGATGCACCTTACATCCATCCAACTGCCCAAAAAGCACCATGCCAAAACGGTGTAATTTTTCCCGCGCCTCACGCCAACTGAAACAGCAGACAAGGTGTATGAACCCCACCCAAGCATCACTCTTCCAATTGGGAATCGACGTGCCCAACAAAGTTGTTCTAGATGTTGAAGGCACCGAGGTGGTTTGGGACATTACCGGCACCCTCCCCCTCATGCTCATGCTCAATGGCCTCGGGCCGGACGACACTCCCACCGTCCTTAGAGACATAGTGGTCCCGATGATCACCAAAGACCATTGGCCCATACCCGTCAACTCCTCCCCAGACACCCACAAAATTTCTGACCTCCACGTACCCCTAGATGTCTTGTCCCGTTTTTACGAGGAGACAGACGCCCTGGGTGAAATGCGAGTCTCCATGGGACTATTGCACGAGTCGGTCAAAGATAACGCACTGGTGATTACCCACCAGCCACGTTTCCAAAAGGGCGGCCTGAAAAAGAAGAAAATGCCATCTCCGGAAATTCGGGATGTGATTGGGATGAACTCGTCCCTTAGGAAAAAATTCGCTTTTATTGTCTTGCTTAATAAATACGACATTTTTGCCATGGTGCACGAGCGCATGCTGATCCAGCCTGCCGTGCAGGAAATTTCAAAATTTGGGCGTCATGATAGTCATTTGTGCCACGACACAGCAGAGACTGATGGCCAAAGAGGTGTCCAGGACTGTGACCCCGCCCTACACGTTAGTCAGATTCCCACCCACATATGCCATCCCCGAGATCATGCGATCTGCGGCCACCTTTGGCCCTGTCCAGGGGCACCAGATCTTCCAGCAATCTGGTATATTGTTGATCCGATATCAGTCGGACGTTTCGGCGCGTGCGACCTACGGGGCCACCCTCCCTGGGCCCGTGTATTTCACGTCCGGAAATCCGGAGAATGATACCACTGAGGGGCTTACACAACGTCTGAGTGCCATATCTCTGTCTGGTCTGCCCCTGCCAGTACTCAACGAGCATAACCTAGCCGCTGTGGCAGGTAGCACTGTGCCGCCCTTCAACGTACCTGATATCCGCACTCGAGGCTCCGCGTCACCAGTGCCGTCGGCAATTCCAGAGGCATCAGCCCCCGTCAGCCCTACTTCAGACGCCAGGCACAGTGAATGCTCATTTCCCCAACCCGCCCTTACACCCTCACACACCCTTTCTCCAATGCTCCCCTGCCCCTATATCCACAGATGTCATCAACGATGCGCCATGCCCACATGGGAATGCCCAATTGCCAGTGCCCTTACACTCCCTGCTGGAGAACGCGCGCCTCCGAGTTTTTTCCTACCACGAGCTCCGAAGTATGCTGCTCCAGCTGCTACTTGGTGGATGGACCTACCCCCACCTTTTTGCGCTGTGCATTCTTTTCAGGCATGTCCATGTTAGGGTGCGTGCTGTCACAGCCACGATACTCAGAGTTTTCGCCCTCCTTCACGGCGTTACGCACTTGTCTGCGCGGCATTGCCGTCTAGTGCCCGCTGGACGTGCTGTTGATCCTGATCTCAGTGAGTTTTCGAATCGGCCCCAGAGTTTACGTGTTACCGGAACGGGTTTCGCCGACCCCCAAGCCATGCCATCCTGCCCCCATGTGTCTGCTCAAGCGTCCTGCCTCGACAGCCTGACCTACGGTTCAAATGCATTTGAATTCGCCTGCCTGCTGTCTTTCCTGGCCCTTTATAAACGCCTCTATGTGGTATCATCTGTACACTGTGCTGTGGCCCTGCACTCCGCATGCCAACTTTTCTCGCTGCGATCAGTGCCCCCACCCGCGCACACATTACTGCTTAACGCACCGCAACCCATGGATACTACACACACCATGCTCAATACCTTGCATCTCAGTGCCATCCACACTATACATTACCTCGTGCTCACGGCCTGCAACATTCTTTTCTTCTTGGCTTGGTTTCCGATGGTCTTCGCTTCGCTAAGGACGCGCGGTACGGCCGCCTACGATGTGCCTGGTCGAGCCACAGGTCGCCCCTTGCCCCCCGACCCCACAGCTGGAGCACGCGTGCCTACACACGACACACTTACTTACAGTTCCTTGAATGTTCGCGGCGTGGAGATTACGCCAAACAGACTATGCCACTTGCTGGGTGGTTACGGTACTCTCCCCCATGTTCTATCCCTGCAGGAATACAGGCCTAGGTTCCTCTCTACCACCAGAGATCACGTGAGGGTTGCCCTCTATTGGGGCTACCACATGTTACTGAGCTCGCCGTCCTCTAAAGAGGGTGTTGCTCTACTGATCCACACGTCAATCTCCCCTGGTAAACCCACACCCACAGTACACCTCCCTGGACGGCTGATATCGACCCAGGTTGCGCTGCACACGGATCCATTGATGCCTCCCGTCACAGTGTGTTCCTTCTACGGGCCACATACAGCCCGCGAGCGGTTACAGTGCGAGAAAGTCCTTGCCCCCTTGCTGCAGACGTGTTCCATCATACTAGGGGACTACAATGGAGTGACATGGTCGTCCAACGCCACCACTCTACACCCCAACCTGTGGCCCTGGTTGATTGCTAGGGAGAGGTCCGGGGCCATGATTGACCTTGTCCGCCCCCACTGTGATGACCAGCCGTACACGAGGGTGAGGAGGTATGGAGGGACGAAGAGTTATATCGATAGGGCCTACGGATCTAGGATGTTTGTAGCCCTGTACCAGTCTGAAGCCGCCGGTGTACTTGACTTTTCGCGGGTGTACGGTGTCCAGGATCACGACCCTATCATCGTACATACAATCCCTTGGGCCACGCCCCACGTACCTGAACCGCGGTGTGCCATGTGGAACCGCAGGGACGTGACCCAATTCCAAAAAAAAATAAGCGAGTCAGCGGCGTCACTCTGTGCCCCCCAGGACGCCCGACAGGCTGGAACCGTCTATGATACCCTTGTGACATCAATGTTGTCAGCCATGCGCGAAGTGAACGAAGAAAAAGAAGAAGTGCCAAAAAACAAGATTGATGTCACTGACTGGTCCGATGTAGTGCGTCAGCTTGTCAAGCAGGCAAAGCGCAGGTCCAAGGTGTTCTACCGGCGGGTAAAACACACACTACTGACACCTCCCACGCCGTCTACACTGCCAACACCCACCCGCAAAATACAGCGCATCCTGCAGAGGAACAACCCTTGGTCTGCCCGGGCACTAGACTGGGTCAATGTCCAGCCCCGTTTGGATGACCTGCGCCCTCCTAGAGTCACAGAGCTACGGTCTCTGGCCAAGGCATCCCGCCGTAAGTCCCCAGGACCACATGGTGTCCCACCATACCTCATAGCCTCCCTGCCTGACCCCGTATCCTCTATCGTGCACCAGTGTATCTGCCGGTGCTATGACGAAGGGTCAGTGCCTGAACACTGGCTTATCTCGGAGACCTTCTGCCTTTTCAAAGGCAAAGGTCAGTGGCAGGATCCTGATCGATGGAGACCGATAGCCATGAGTAACTCCATCTACCGATTGCTCATGCGCTGGGTCCACAAGGCGGTCTACCCTCTGCTCTCCCCTCAGCTACACTGCCGGCAGTTCGGTGGTCGTCAGGGCACTTCCACTGCGCACGCCACACACACGTTCCTGGACGACATGGACAGACTTGGCTCGGTTGAGTCCATACTGGCATTTGATGTTTATCACGCGTTTGACAGCCCCCCGAAATACCTAATCCACCAGGTCCTCGACCGAATGGGCACCCCACTCAAGCTACTGCGTATTCTTTCCCTGGTGCTTGAGAGGGGTGCCACATTTATCAGGGGTGCTGAAGGTGAAGTGTCTCGTACCTCCCATGGAGTTAAACAGGGCTGTCCCATGTCATGTTTTCTGTTTGTATTGGTCTTCGACATCCCCCTGCGTTACCTCTCCAACCATGGCGTTGTCTTCTCCGCTTACGTTGACGACATCTCCTCCCCGGCCCCCCGCCTCTCTTGTCCAGCTAGCGCTGAGTTTGATAGGATGCCAAATTAACGTTACCAAAAGCGAGTCACTGTCAATGTCTGGTTCCCCGCCGCCCTTGGCAGTGCTGCCAAAATACCTACACCCTGCTGACGCCCTCCAGGTGCACCCCGATACTATTTGGCTGCCGATCTCTGCCGATGTGCCGCCGTGGGCTGACGAGGTCCCCCGACCCTTCACCCGCACAGCATGCCTGATGCATTTGGGACACCCACTGCCAGCCCGTCTACATATCCCTCACGCCATTACTGTCATCACCAGCGAGCTCAAAGCTCAACTGAACGAATTGCACTCCCATCCCATACAGGTGCTAGATCGGGTCTTACTGGTCAACAGCATGGTCCTTCCCCTGCCTGCTGTACAGGACGGAGTGCCTCCCCCTGACGGCTGAGCAGACCACGCAACTTGGTGTCGTACTTGAGCGTTTCGTCTTCGGTGTCGTCAGGTTACCCATGGTTGTGGCGAAGAAGACACTATACACCCACCGCTCCCGAGGTTTAGGCATGGGATACTTCCCGGTCCTCCATCCAACGCGTGTCCTGGATCTCCTGCACCGGAACCAGTTTCTGCATGCCTTCTCTCTGCACCCCCGTTGCTCCATGACCCCCTACTCCATGTTCTGCTCCGCACTTACCGTAATGGGGCCCCCGTCCAACTCAACGGTCCCCCCTGTGTTTATCAGCTGGGAGGCCAGCAAACTGCAGCGCGAGGCTACAGCGGTCATGTCAGTGGCTGGGCTTGTCGTGTTCGTAGTGCCCTCCAAGCTGCGCCCCGAGTGCACATATACTGACGGCAGCAAGCTCGGAGTTCCCCCCGCATCTGGGGCAGCTGCCATTATGCCGGGTGGTCGCATTGCTGTCTGCAGGGTCCAAGGGGTACCCAACTCGTACAAAGCTGAGTTGGTGGGGATGCTACTTGGGTCTCACTTTTCTGGGGAGGGAGAGAAAATTCGCCTGGATTGCCAGGGTGCTATCGCTTCAGCGCTCGGCCAAAAGCGCCCGATCAGGCAAGCGGGTTGGGTACAGAAGGTCCGCGGCTCCCTCTCCGCAAAAGGGCAACAGCCAGAGTGGGTTGAAGGACACGTGGGCCATGAGTTCAACGAGGCCTCTGATCAGTATGCACGTCTTGGCACTGCCCTCCCCCCCCCCCCCCTGCACGGCCCTCTTCTCCCTGGGACGTTGTTCGACATGGCGAGTCCATGGTTCCCCCCCACAAAGTCTGTACACACGACTTGGCCCCAAGCCATACCCACCAAGACTTCCACCCGTTGTCATGGAGGCCACTAAAATTCCGCCGCTTAGCGTGGCACAAATGGCTTTTTGGTCTGCAGAGTCGCTCAGGGTACGCACATTATGCGACCTACTGGTCCGATAAGCCCCCGCCACACACGTGCTCGCACTGTCGCTGTTCTCACAACTTGAGCGTGCACGGACACCTGGCGCACTGTGCGGAGAGCCACCCCGTGGTCCAGGCGTGGCTTTCGGCGTGGAGCCCCCGCGCGGGCGCCGCCTCTTGGCGCCGTTTGGCCCATCGCAGCGATCTGGGCATCGCTGGTCGTTTGGCTATCCTGCGCAGCTTGTATCGCCACTTGGTTCGGACGCTGGGGGGCTTCCGCGCGGCCCGCAAAGAGATAGGTTCATACCAGGACAGGGTGCTGGACTCTGTCACTGCTGCTCTGGCCTCAGCAATCCCACCCAAGTCTAAGCGCCCCAATGTGTTTGTATCGGCCGATTGGGATTCGCCCACCCCCTTGTTATAACTGCCCCCATGTTTGTCATATGCGTGCCATCATGGCTGGCATATAATTTCTGACTGTCACGCTGCGGCCTGTGGCGGGCTTTGCCCAGGGCTGTTCTAATAGCCGACGCCAATGCCACTAACTCAGCTACGCCCCCTGTCTCTCCTCAGGACATCCTGACATACTGGCGATCCCTCTAGGGGCTTTTCACTGGCGCTGCCACCAATTGATCCGTTATGTAAGCCCTCACTGATTACCATGCCCACCTGCCTTGGCCGCACAGATGGGCAATCACTGTCTGTAGAGCTACTCGCTGATGGATGGCAGAACTGCAATTGCTAGTGCCACAGAGCGGTGCCGCATACCCCTTCAGCGCCCTCCTTCGACAACCGTGATTACTCTGATCTACCAAGCGTGCGCCACCGAGTCGCTCCCCCGTCCAACGATTATGTCGCGCTCAGTTTGCATATAACAGGCCGTCTGCTCATGGTTCGTGTCCTGCATTCGCTAGCTGGAACAAGCACGTTGTGGCTTCCTGACCTCCCCGGCGCCATCTGGCGCGGTTCAATCGTGTTGCTGATTTTTTACCGTTGCGATCTGCCAATCAAGGGCGCATTGGGTGAATTGTCAGACGGATCCTGCTGATTTCGCTGCCCCCAACACAGTGACCTGGGTGCAACAGGGTTGCCTTGGATGAGGTTGCTACATCGATGAGCCATCGAATTCTGTTGGGACGGTCATGAGTCTGGGTGAGATAGTATACTGTTTCGCCAGTTTGGCCTCATCGGTCACCCCGGGGGTGCCCACGCCCCGCCGTCTCTTCAACCTTGTCCCTCCTTCACGTCCTGCACAACACAACGGCCAGTTGTGTTTGATACTGCCCCCCCTCCCGTGAAGACACCTGTGTGCACCCCCAATCCCCCTCTGTGTCTCTATTTTTTCGCCAACCGTTGGCAGGTTGGCCCTCCCAGGGTACACCGACCCCCACCCCTACACCATGCGAGTGGAATGCCATTTTCTTCTTTCCCCTGTGGGCGACCCACCGCGCCCTGGTCGCCAACTGCCACCGCCCCCCCCCCCCACAGGACCCCCTTGTCTCCCGCCCTATGTACCAGTGTTTTCCACGTATGATGGGATACCCGCTCAGGACAGGAACCCGCCAAGACAGTACCCCCAGATTATCTGCCACTGCCCCCGGGCATGGAGTATGGGGCGACCACTTCTGTGATGTCCACTTTGTAGCATAATTTACTACCTTGCATCGTCCCGCCGCCGCCGTGACCCCAGCCTGCCGACCTGCTGACCCTTGACTTGGGGATGTGGGTGACTCAATGTATATTGGGCTGGCCTCCTGAGAACACTGCAGCTGTGGCTTTGGACTTGTATTACAAAAAAAAGACAAAAAAAAAGAACCACAAGGAATCGTGGAGGATCAGGAACCCGCCGCTCTCGTTCAGCGAGTACAGATCACAGCACGACGGTTGCTGGGTCTGCTACGGCAAGGGGAACAACCATGCACATGACCACCGGCATTGCAAGGTATATGAGGCTGACAAGAACTTCGCCGCCGATCCCGACAAGAAGCCCAAGGAGCAACAAATTGCTGATTGGAAGGCAAAGGGCGGAGACGGTGGAAAAGGCCAAGGAAGGGGCCAAGGGAAAGGCAGAGAAAAAGGCTATGGTGGAGGACCCGGCCCAGACCGACGTGTGAGGTCGATCGAGGAGGTTGCTGAGGACATGTTGAGGACGTTGGAGGAACTCAAAGCCCAGCAACGTGATGGACAACGTCTGGGCAGATAGCAGCAGGAGGGAGCTGCGGCAGGCCACGTCTAGAGGAGCCCCCACGGGAGTGGGACCCCGGAGGTCTCTCCTTTGAAAATCAGTGGAATCCTAGAGAAAGTGAAGGCACATCGGGTGCCGAAGAAGGCTCCACAAGAGCCAAAACCACTGAGTTTTGTCACTCCCAACCCCTGGAGCGCCCTGCCAAGGGAAGTGTATGTGGGCAAGGGACGCGGCAAGAAATAAGGAGCGACCACGGAGAGCCCTGTGGGTGGGCAGGACCAGCCCAGGATCTACATCATCCGTGACCATACCCTCGAAGTCCTGATGCACCCGGATGTGCTAGAGTTGCATGCCGTGGGAGTCGTCCATACATCGCAGGGTGACGAGCGGCAGTTGCACTTGAAGGTGCGTGTACGGTGCGGACAAGAGGAGGTGGTGGATGTTTTGGTGGATACGGGTGCCCAAGTGAGCCTGGTCCGGAGAGGGTTGTTCAAGGAGGAATCCCTGCAGCCCAGCCGTAGACCGGTACGCCTGAAGGTGGCAAATGGAGAGATTATGGGTGGTGACACCAATGAGGCCACTATCGGTATGCAATTCTGGGAGCATGAGCGCTTGAACCGCCGTGATTTGGCGAAGAGAAGCACTCTATCCGGGAACTTCTATGTGGCCGACATTAGAGATTGGGATATGATCATGGGGTATGACTTCATGGTGGGAAACGCCATTGGAGCCCTTCCCCATTGTGCAACGCTGGTCCGGGAGGATGATGAATGCCTTACATGGCTGTCCACGGACTATGCATGCGGATCATCCCAATGGTATGCTGAGGAAGAGGATCGGATCGTCCAAGCGGTGCAAGCCGTGGGTGCAAAGTCCAGAGGAGACCGCGGAGTTCAGCTCACGGAGTATGGAATGGCGCCGCAGGTGTATGCCAGGATGATCCAGACGCTGGGAGCCGAAGCGCCCAAGACGGACGTCTCCGCTTCCCGGGATGCCCCACTTTGGAGGAAGTGTAGGAGGCATTGGCATCCAGGAGACTCAGCCTGGCACAGGCATTGGGGTTTGAAGGAGTGGGGGCCCATGTATTGGCATGGCTCCCTGGAAAATTCCAGACATACGGTGCAGAAAATCGTCGCGGATAGGGCGAAGGGGATCCTGGTCATAACCGGCATAGGATCCACATCATGTCTGCTGGAAGGTCTCACCTCGACGCTGGGTTCCATCACCCTGAACGAGATGTCATTCGGGCCAGAGGAGGAGTTGTTCATCGACGCCAAGGGTGTATCAATGCCCTCCCCGGGTCAAGCTTGGGGTACCAAGGCTTTCCTGGTGGATGGCGCGCAAGCCCAGCCCACGGGTGATGAAGCTTTCATCCGTAGGGTTGAGGCGGTGCCCAAGCGGGTCATGTTTGAGCCGAAAGGGGGGGACGGAGCAGCCAATGGATGGCATTGACGTCCTGTCCCACGCCGAGATCGACCACGTCGTCAACTACATGCGGATGGGGATGCACGACCGTGTGGCAGCCAAGAAGGGGCGGGCCATGGTCACATCCTCGCATTGGTGGGATGACAAGATGTTGGTCACCGGCAAGTACGAGAAGGATGGGTTCGTGGCGAGGGTTATGGATCACATCGCGGACGAATATGATGGTCTGGTTGGGTCGGACCCGCCGACATGGGATTTACCAAGAATGGGGGCCGGTAGCGACAAGAACCAGGCCGATGCCGCAAATTTCCGATGATTATTGGTGGGAAGCGCGCCCCACGACGATGAAGACGGCATATCGGATGAGGAGAAGTCGGACTCGGACCCAGAAGAGGCCTATACCGCAGTGCGGTTGGTTGTATCGATACCGAAGCAAGCGGCTGAAGAGGCCCAGAAGATCCTGAAGGTTGCCGAGCTGAAGGAGAGGCTGATAAATGCCTATCCGCGGCTTTTCAGTGGCGTCGCCAACAGGCACCCCCCAGATCGTGGGAGGCTTTGCACAGCGAGGATCAAGCTGAAGCCGAACCCCAAGATCTATTGTCATCGGGAGTACCAACTTCAGGGCGATCTGGCCGAGGCCATGAAGAAGTTGTTGGCCGAGTTCATTGAGCGGGGCTGGATCGAACCCTCCGACAGTGAGTGGGCCAGCCCAGCGTTTATCGCGCCCAAGAAAGAGAAGGGCGAGTGGTTTGAACGAGCAAACTGAGCACGACTTGTACTTGCTTCCTCTGATCGACACCATCCTTCAAAAACAACAAAATAAGCGGATCTTCACAGTGTTAGACCTGAAACGAGGCTATCACCAGATGCCGCTACACCCGGACTCCATGCCCTGCACAGCAATGACGACGCTGCTGGGGCCCATGCAGTGAAAAGTGGTGCCTATGGGCGCCAAGAATGGCAGGGCCGCTTTCCAGCGCATGATGGAGGACGTACTCGGTCCTGTCCGGGACTGTGCCGACCTCGTTGTGGATGACATCATCATCGTGTCCGGCACAGAAGACATGACTGAGGACGAGCTCATCGAAGCGCATGAGAAGGATCTGCGCCGAGTGCTCAGTGAGCAGGACAAGCACAACATGGTGTGCAAGCCCACCAAAGCCTCACTCTTCGTGAGGGAAGTGGAGTTTGCGGGTCACGTGGTTGGTCACGGGCAACGCCGTCCCATGCCTGGGAAGCTGGCATCCCTGCACCACTGAGAGAAGCCCCAGACCATCAGCGAATTCCGATCCTTCATGGGGTTCTGCAATTACTATTCCGGCTATGTCCGGATGTATGCGGAACTATCGGGCCCGCTGCACAAGATGCTGCAGGTGGGCAAGTTCAATGGCCGGAAGGGGAGCAAGAAGAAGCTTGCCTGGACCCCTGAGGCCGAAGATGCGTTCAGCCGCCTGAAGGAGCGACTCCTGGGGCAGCTGGGGCTATTCCTGACGGACCCGAACAAGGCTTCGTGCTACAGACGGATGCCTCGGACTACGCTGTAGGGGCAGTCCTCGAGCAGGTCCGGGACAACGGGTCGCATGTACCCGTGGCGTTTTGGAGCCGGATCCTGGCCGAGGGCCAACGTCGAACCTGGACCGCGAGGGAGAAGGAGACATACGCCATTGTTTGTGCGCTCAGGAAGTGGACTGGCCACATCGGATTACAACCGGTGGTGGTTTGTACGGACCATCAGTCCTTACAGAGCTGGCACAAGGAGCACGTCGACACCCACTCGGGACCAGCGGCAAGGAGGGCCTGATGGCATGAGACGTTCGCCAAGTTCGACCACAGCGTCGCATACGTCCCGGGGAAGGACAACACTGTGGCGGATTGCCTCAGTCGATGGGCCTACCCCGCTGGCAAAGCATGGATGGACATATCCAGCGATGGGGACGCCGAGAAGACCGAGGAGGCCTAGCGCATCATCGAGATGGAGGCTGCCGTGCAGCAAGAGGGGGTCAAGTGCTTTGTGGTGATTGCAAACCGTACAGACCCCGCCAAGTTCCGGGGCGCCCGATTCCAGGCTATTAGAGAGGAAACCTTCGAGCAATAGATGGTGGCCCCCGTAGAGCTAGTCGGGTCGGTGCTGACAGAAGACTGGTCGGATGACTTTGCGGCATCCGAACACTGGAGCAGGTACTGGAGTGCCGTGAGCGCCCCGTCAGACGACGAATGGCCTGAGGGCTTGACCGAGGATGGGGATAAATTCTTCCTCAAGGACAGGCTATTGGTTCCTGAGAACCATATGGAGGAGGTCATTGACCACTGGCATAACACCCAGCTCATGCATCCTGGTCGGGACAAGATGCAGCAGGACAAGTTCTGACCGGGGTACTACGCCATCCTGGACAAGTACTGCAGCGACTGCGCCGTGTGTCGGGCCACGAAAAGGCCCAACCATTCCACAGCGGGCAACCCGGTGTATACGGCTATACCAGAGGCCCCTATGCGGTCCGTGGCCATGGATGTATCCACCATGCCTGAGGTCACCGTGGAAGGAGAGACCTATGACTGTGTCATCCTGGCGGTGGATAGGCACAGCGGGTATATCGTTGCGGTCCCTGGCAAGAAGTCCAAACAGAAGGACAGGAAAGACAATCTGCAGCCATCGGGGCAGTCAATTTGTGGGGACGTGGTTCAAGACGATGTGCAAGCACATGAGGATTCGGCATGCCAAGACCGTGGCGTACCACAGCCGGTCGAATGGCTGGGCTGGGGTGGCCGGGCAACAGATGTTCGAAAAGTTCCGCCAGCTGCACATTGAAGAACCGGGCCGGAATTGGTATAATTGGCTGTGGAGAGTACTCCAGCCGTACCACAACCTTCTGGGGCCCACTCGACTGTCGCACCATCGTATCCTGTTCCTACGGGATCGAGTGTCACGCACTCTCCCGTGGTTGAACCATGGCAAACTGGCCCGGGATACTAGTGCTATGATGGCTGAGGCGGACGACACGGCGGCCAAGGTGTGCAAAGCACTTCAGGACGAGCATGAGAAGAGGGCCAAGTACTTCAAGCAGGGAAAAGTCCAGAAATATGCCCGCAGAGACACCGTGTGGGTGGAGCGGCACCACAAGGATGTCCTGTCCAGGCATCGGCAGGCGTCTTGGTACGTGCCGGGGGTAATCGTTCCGAAGGTTGGGCAGGATGTGTATGCGGTTCGTGTCGGGGATAACAAGATCCTTGACCGCGACAACACCCAGCTCCGTCCCCAAGCACCAGACCCCAGCAGACGTCCCGTCACCTTCGAGTTCACAGCCGGCGATGTGGACTCCGATGACGAGGGTGAGAACGACGACTTCACCGCCGAGAAGATCCTGATGGACAAGCCAGAGCCGGGGACGCCCGGGGGGAAGCTATATATGGTCCGTTGGAAGGGATTTGCCGCATCCAGAGACTCGTGGGAGCCTCCGAGCAGTTTTGTGCCGAGGTATACCACGGTCGGGATGGATTATCTAAAGAAAAAGAACATTTCTCTGGATGTCAAGGACGTGTTGGTCCATTTGGTGGCTGCTAAAGCACCGTAATGAATCCCCACTGGCATTTATGTTTGTCTCCGTGCTTGGGAAACGAGTGAGGGCGTTCATCCGGGCATTTTTGGGCCTTGATTGGCCATATACCCCCTTCACTCGGTCTCCACATATATGTTTCATGGTGGTATACATATTTAGACATGTCGACAACGTTTTCTCTATCTTTGATCTCCTGGGTCCATGTTGTAGATCAAGAGGAGACCGGATATGGCGTGGGGCACCGATTATGAGTGTCTTCAGCCCTCCCTCGGGGCATGGGGGACGCCTACGCCGTATGTGGGGCCTCCAAGTGTCCTTGGGACAGGGGGGGGGGGGTTGGAGCCCATTGGGGTCCTCCGATCCTCTCTTCAATGACTTCCGAGCGGATACAACGCTCTGAGAAGGGGGATGAAGCCGGTTCGGACCCCCGTGGCCATCTTTGGGTCACTTGGGGTCACTTGGCTGATATCATACTCTCCCATCCACCTGACCTAACGTGATGTGATAGTGTGATGGGCTTGGCCATTCCAGCTATGAACGGCCATATTCAATACCGAGGCGCCGCCGGCTGAGATTTATATATCAAAATATCAGGAATCAACAGGTTTTTTTTATCATAATGTTTCCGTAATTTTTCAGCTATCCGTTCTGATTGTCAATGTATCGCTGACTGTCAACTGGCTCACGATTTTGCAGTAACCGATTAATTAACTGTTCTTTCCAGATATTTTAGCAGAAACCCCGTCGAAGGGTCAGATTTCATCAGAAAAGGGTTCGTTGCTTCCGCAATTTTCATGTTATACACTCGCAAAATTAATTCGATTATTCAGACATTCAGAATCCGATTTTCGATTTCGAGCTCGCCGCACTGGATATGATGAATTTTGAGTGGTCGTACATGTTCCCCTCTACACGAATCAACGTTTCATTTTGTTCCCTCCTTCATTTTTCTCCGAGATATAGGCGAAACAAAATTGATTCGTGGGGTCATTTCGAAGAATCGTATCTCCGGCTCACTGCGAGGAATCCCAATTTTGAGACTCGGGTTGGAATCGCCTTGGTCTCAACTTCATTTGCGAAGCGCCAAACACCCTTGGTATGCACACCACCTAGTGGTATCAAAAGATTATGGTCAAGAGGGTGGAAAGTGCTTTACAACTCTTGGACCAAGATACTGAATATTTTCAGATGGTTTTCAAGTGTACCGCACGAGTGTTGGTGTTGCAGAGAAAGTTTCTTTGGGTTCCTACGTATTTTTAACGTGAAGTTCTGGCCATGGAGGGTCATGACATACCATGGATGGAGCCATTTTTGAGGGTATGTTTTATATGCATCGTATGTGCTTCGCTAGCTCACGCCCATTTTATATATCTCCGGTTGTAGGAAGATACATGTAGTGGCACGTGGCAAAGGCTTTGCCCATGTCCTAATGGTGTTCTCCATAGCGCTTGACTAAGTCTAGCGCACATATATTGCATGTGGGAAGGCTTACGAAGCGCCCCACAAGCGCCACTATCAGTTTTCCCATTTTCATGGTGCATGTCGAGAGGATCTTCAAAGGTGTCTTCATGCGTTCATTTGCGGATCCAAGTGGGGGGATTGTTCACAAATGGTTCGAAGCAATAGTGCGTTGTACCATATGGTGATACCATGGGTGAGCGAAGCTATATACTATTGTGATTACTTTGAATTTGGCAATATTTGCATGTTTTTGACCTCATTTTCTGCTCATTTTTGTACTTTATGTGCTCAACTGGTCGGCTAACAGTAAAGTGCCTAGAGAGCTGTGAACTATGGTATGTTGCTTATATGTTGGCATATGCTTCGGTGTTGCACCTCACCATATGCTGGATCAGGTGGTCACTTTGGCGTGGCACACAAGGCCTCACACTTGTGAAGCATGGCATGTGTATATCCGGATGGCTTTGGGAGGCAACGTTGGGATATTGTTGGGCATGGATCTTTGGTCTACATCACCCTTGTATCTTACTCTCCGGTTTGACACATGCATGGAGCGTTCCAATACTTGCCGTATGCATTTTTGAGTATATGATTGAATTTTGGGCATTATGGTGTGATTTGCCTAATTTTACTGTGTTGTGAGGTCATTCTCATGGGGCAATTCTCCAAGCCCAATCGACTCCAAGTCCAACCAAGGTTAGGTTAGGGTAGGGCATGGCACGCCACCTCCCCTGTTGGGCTAGTGAAGCGGTACCCAGAACCCCATGGCTAGGTTACGGCATTCAACCGGTCTCCGATCCACTAACCCCATGTACGGAAGAGAAGACCGGTCTCCGGTCCACTAACCCCATGTACGGAAGACGCCCGTTGACGCCTGGTGCGAGCCCGGCGGGAGCGTATTCCGTGCCGTAAAGCCCCGCATCGGCAACCGATGCACCGCCAGCGGAGATTTGTATATCAGAATATCAGGAATCAACAGGGTTTTATTTTCATATTGTTTCCGTCAGTTCTTACGCGTCCGTTCTGATATTCACTGTTTCGACAGCTGGCGGTTAGCTCGCGACTTTAGCGTAACCGCCAGTTTAACTGTTATTAATGGAAATTTTAACGCTATCCGTGACGAAGGCTCTAAAGTCTTCAGGAACTGCATTGATGCATCCGCAATTTTCACATTCTACACTCGCAACCTTAATCCAAATTTTTCAGGATGTCGAAATCGGATTTTCGACTTCGACATCCCCGCACTTGATTTGACCTCTTTCGAGTGGATCTACGTGCTTCCGTATGCACGAATCAACTTTCCTTTTGTCTTGCCCTCCATTTGTCTCAGAGATATGGGCAAAACAAAGTTGATTCGTGAGGCCACTTGTGAGGGTCATATCTCGTGCCGCTTGCGAGGAATGACAATAAGGAAACGTGGGATGTATTCACAATACTCCCAACGTAATTTAGGAAGCATTATACGCCTTGCGTTTCCCCACGTGCGCGCTAGCGTAATGGATCATGGTCAAGAGGGTAGAGTTTGCGTTATAACTCTTTGGCCATGATATTGCGTGTGTTAAGATAACTTTCGAGTGTAGCGCGCGAGTGTTGGTGTTGCATAGGAACTCTCATTGAGTTCCTCTGAGCGATTGACACAAAGTTATGCCCTTGGAGGGGCATGACATATCGTGGGGAGAGCTACCTATTTGGGCAATATGTGGTATGTGCCATGTGTAGTATTGCGTGCCCATTTGGCGGGTCCGTCGCTCCAAGCCAAACCCGCCAATGGACCTCATATTGTGCAAGCCCCTTCTCTATACTCCGCACGATCAATTGCAAGCCTAACCTTCGTGGGGGAAAGCTTGTGTGGCGATCTCAAAGCGATGCGTTGGGAGCAAGGTGTGTATTTTGCAATTTTCCATATTTTCATGTGCCCACTTGGGAAGTAGCGCTCGTGACCTTTCAAAGCGCCCCAAGTGGAGCACATATGTGGAATCGGAGGTCATTGGTGTCAAGTCATTGTGTTTAGAAGGATTAGTTGATTGCAAGATCCAAGCCGAAGATATTATAATATAATTGTGCGCCTTTCAAGGCACTTTTGTGTGTCTATGTGCCAATTTTGCCGTTTTTGGCCCGTCATGATGTCAAGTGGCGACCGTGTATCTCAACGTTGCGCTCAATTGACATCATGACTCAAGTATGTTTTAGGGGGTACATACTTCGGTGCCGAACATATCTTGGACCCGGCGAATGACTCCTCTTGGGCTTGGCGTATCGTGGCCGCCATGTTGGCGATTTGGGACTATCCAAAATCATGGGCTCACTTGGCGACCCCGCCATTCCCAAAACCGGAGGAGTTGGGCGACGCCCAAAAGATATGTTGGACACATATGACTTGATACCAATCCTATGGCACACACTGGTCCAAGTCGGGCATGTGCTTCATTTGTCCCAAACATGAGTGTGCGCATTTTTGGCCATTTTGAGCAATATTACATATTTGCTGCCCGCCGTGCACTATGTTCAGCCCAGCCGTGCACGCCGGACGCATGGACCAATGGACCATATATGACATGGGTGTTATGTATATTGGTCCCCATCGTTCACACACCACGTGGGCGAAGCGGAGCATCCTTCGTTAAGGTGCTAGCCCAAGGTGAGTGTGGACAATTTTGCCATTTTTGCATTTGTGGACCCAATTGGGTTCGTCACTACGCTGAGGAGCATGGAGATCTTTAGGAGCCAAGGACATGGGAGTCTCAGTTGTACTCCCGGTCGATCGCGTATGGAGTCGCTGATCTGATCTCCAAGCCGGCGTGGAGATATACTTTTGAGAGCACACCGAACTTTGGCTCATTTCAAGCAGCCAAAATGACACCATTTGGGGACCCCAATTTCCCCCTTCTGTGTGGTCAATTGGCGGCCCCATTCCTCTATGCCCACAGGGGGCCCGGACCTAAATTCAAATTGTACACTCAGATGTGAGTCCTAGGCCCTGCCCCCTAACCTGTGAGCCATTGGCCTTGCCCTGGCCGGGCGAGCCACGCGTGGGAATGACGCCAATTTTGGTGATTTTGGCATCATGACCCCACTTGACAAATCCGTGTTGCCCTGATGCCGGGACCTCAGAGGGAACCAGGTTGGGTGAGGGCTCCGGGCAGTTCGTACTCGAAGGGCATAGGGTCAGTTGCCTCATCCCTACCTCTGGCAGGTCCGGACGAGGGGTCTATTTTGGAGATCTTGGAGCTAATTTCAGTTTGGGCTGAAACAGCCCATTTTCAGCTACCAACTCCTGAGGGATAATGGCGGGGCCATATCTCTGGCTCAGATGAAAGTGGGGACCTGCCGTCAAGGGCGCATGGGTAGCGACAGTCGGTTGGCCTTGGAGCCTCTTGGTTTCCAGGAACTTGCCTGTGGCTGGGCGACACACCTCCCCTATTGGCAGGGTTTCAGGGTCCGGACTGAGCAGGGCATGGGTTGTGTTTGAGGCCCCGCCCCCACCAGCCACTGAGAGGGTCGGACCTGGGATTGGGATACAATTTAGGACTGAGTGTCTATTGTCCTGTGATGCCCTTACCCCAGTCCAGTCTTAACCCCATGTGTACATATCCTGATGTGTTGCTGTACATACTTTCGTTCCCTTGTTGCAGAGTGGCAAGGATCCTGAAACGCTTTGTCACATGACACGAGCGTATTGATGCCCTTGTGAGCGTAGTGCTTTGCCTGCCTGCTCACCTGTGCGTGTCACCGCAGCGTCCCGTGGCCGGCCCCCCACAGGAACGCGTCAAAAGCGTTTCACCGCCGCGGGGTTACCCAGCCCTCGCGTGCCACTTGGGGCCACCAACCCCGAGCAGCGCGGCGCAGCTCGCAGCTCGCAGCGCAGCGCAGCGGCTCGCAGCGCAGCGCAGCGGCTCGCAGCGCCACCCAGCGACAGCGCCGAGTTCGTCACGGAGCCAGCAGCGCCGTCCAGAGCATCGCCCTGACCGCGCCGCGACCGTGAAGGAAGTGGACTGACCAGGACTCCTGCATCAGCGAGTCCCATCGGCCGACCAGCAAGGCCGCGTCAACCACCTCCACAACCACCGGCCGACCAGCACCGGCCGCACTCCCAGTCCAGTGCTGCAGCACCCGCCTCAATAACCACCACCAGTTCGTTGAGTGGAACGAGTGCACACCAAGGACCTCAAGACCAACTACGCCCCCGCTGCCATGGTGAACTGGCAAGAAGCGGGTAGGACGTGGCCGCGGCCCCACCCCCATGCAGCGCACCTACTGCGTTGGTTGGTTTGGGACCAGCACTACCGCCACAGCCACCCCCAGTGCGAAGGCGGCATGCCCGGGAGCTTCGAGCTCCGCACGGACATCGCCCCCGACCGCCTGCAGGCCGTGGAGGACTGGCTGCGGGCGGAAGGGTTTGCCTTCCGCTTCCAGCAGAGGCGGTGGAGGACCTGGACCCGGCCGGACAGGCCCGGCGAAGGGCTGCGCCCCGACGGGATCGAGGAGGACGAGACCCCCAACGAGTACCCGTCGGGCGCCTCGATCAATGTATCCATGTGGGACATGATCGAGAAGAACTTCCCGGAACCGGGGAGCGAGCGCAGGCTGCAGGGCAGCAGCAGCTCGTCTCTGGGGAAGGAGAAGCGGTCTGCCGGGGACGAGAAGCAGGACCGGAAGTGGCGGGAGTACCAGGAGTCCCTGGCCGCCGAAGCCGCCCAAAGCGCCAAGGGCGGAACCCCAGCCCCCAGTCCCCAACGGGCCAATGGTGGTCATCACCCCGGCCATGCCACCCTCGGCGACTTCATCCAAGTCGCCAAGCAGACCAAGGCCAAGGCCCGTCCGCTGCTCCTGAGGCCCCAGCAGGCCCCAGCAGGCCCCAGCAGCGACGTGGAGTTGGCCCACCGCGGGAGGATGCCGGCCGACCAAGCCAGCTCCAGCAGCAGCGTCGCTCCCGACAGGGACGTGGCGCGCGCCTGTGAGCACGCCTGTGGGGTGCCCTGCAACTTTCGGGTTGCCCGGCAACGGGCCAGGCAGCACAGCGCTGCCGTGGAGGGCGCCGCCGGCATCGCATAGGAGGAGGCTGCAGAGTGGGCGCATGGCATGGCCATCCACGCCCAGACCGTGGCGGCCATTGCGGCCGGACTCACGGCCGTAGCCGCCCATGGCGCAGCGACTGCCCAGGTCAACGGTGAGTAGGCGGCAGCCGACGAGGAAGCCCGCCTGACGCAGGAGGCTGTTGCCTGCAAGGAGGCCCAGGTGAGGGCGCTGGAAGAGGCGCTTGCCCAAGAGAGGGCAAAGAAGGAGGTGGAGGAAAGGGCCCACGCCGAAGCGACGGCTAAGGCCCAGGCGGACGGCCCCAAGAAGGACGCCATCGAGGCCGCGCGACGGAAGGTCGCTGAGGACAGGGCCAAGACGGAGGCTGAGCTGGCGGCATTGGAAGCGGAGAAGGCGTGGCTGCAGCAGACCCTGGAAGCCGAAGGCGGCTCGTGCCCGGGAGGAGGCCGAAAGGCGAGCTGCCGCAGCCACCGCCGCCGCAATGGAGGAGGCAGAGGCCAAACTCCGCCGTGAGACTCCCCCGGGAGGATCACGAGTGGAGACCCTTCGAAAGCTTTTCGAAGGGGACGCCTCCTCCAAGATGACGCTGGACGAGGCCAACACGGGCAGCAGTGGGAGCAGTGGCCCCACCGCCCATCGACGGAGGAAGGTCAAGGGGAAGACCCCCGAGAGACCACGGAGGCCAGCGGGCGGACAGCCCCATGACAGTGACCCCTTCTTCACCGCCAGCGACGGTCCAGCGACAGGGGATGAACGAGGCTGCCGACATCGCCAAGTGGTGGCTTGGACGGGCGGAGGAGACGGAGACGTCCCCATGGAGCCGGAAGGTGAGGATGGGGATCTCCCTCCTCCCTACCGGAGCTCGGAGTCTTCCGAGACCGAGACTCCCAGGTGGGGCGACATGGACGAGGATGACGACATTGACTTCGGCATCACGAAGAAGCGCCCATCCTCGTACCCACCGAGGCGACCCGGCGGAGACCCACCGGGACCCCCTGGCGGAGGACCATCAGAACCCCTTGGAGGACGCCCACCAAGGGGACCCCCTGGAGGCGGACCACTGGGCGGGGGAGGACCCCCTTGACCGGGCGGACCCGGCAGAGGCCCTCCTGGAGGAGCCCCTGGGGACCCCGACGACCCACCAGGGAACGGCGACCCGGGTACCACCTGGCAGTGGATTGTCTACCTCCGCAGGAGAGTCCAGTTCCTCGAGCGCGAGGTAGACACGGGCAAGGGCGAGTTGACGCGCATCTCCGAGGTCGCCGCGCGCGCGCAGAGAGAGCTGGACATCGCCAGGGCCGAGACCAGGCAGCTGAACACGGTCATCAGCGGCCTGCAGCAGAGGCTGGACACGCTGGAAGCCCGTGGGAGCGTCGGCAGCGACCACCCCCCCCTGGAGTCTGGCTCGTCGGACGACGGCTGGGGACCCGGACCAGGTCCAGGCAGACCCCACGCCCCCGGCGATGCCCCCAGGGGCCGCCCCAGCGCCAGTGCCCCCTCTCTCACCGCCCCCTCTCACCACAGCGCGGGCCGTTGCAACGAGCGCGTGCCGCCCGGCAGTGGCAGTGAGGATTTGAGTGATGAGTGGCTCAGCGCGGAGTACCGCAACCGCCGTGCTCCACCGCGGACACCTGTACGCCCCCGACGCCCCGCACCAGCCCCTGAGCCAATCCCAATGGCTGGTGGACGTTATGGTGGACTCAGGGATGAGGTCCCCAGAGGAGACGTGGAGTGGGATGTCGGCGAAGGTGAGGACCTGGATCTGGACCTGGAGGAGTTCGACATCAGCCCGCCGCGTGGTGTACGACGAGAGGACGCTGAACGCAGCCGCCGGCGCTGTGATGAGGATGCGTACATGGAAGCAGTACGGCGTGAACATCTAGGTTCAGCGTACACGGAGGAACCGCGGCGTAGCCACAGGGATTCCATGGAGGAGATGGCGTTGGCGGCCGTGGGAGTCCGTGGGCGAGGCCGATGGGAACCTCGGTCGACCTCGCGGCCGGCGTTGATGGTCCCTAAGGCCGCGGATGCCGCCGTGTGGGAAGACTTGAAGGACATCAAGCCCCCCATGTAAGACGGCAACCCCCTCAACCTCGACCACTTCTTGGAGAAGCTGAACGATTGGGGGGTAACTGTTACTGAGGACTTGCATCCCGCTGATGCGGAGAAGTATGTCTTCAGACGGTTCAGGTACCGCCTGCCGGAAGTGCTCGGAGAGCTATACTTCGTGGCAACCAAGGAGGGGAAAATCAAGACCCTCAAGGAAGCCAAGAAGTGGCTCAACGAGCAGGAGCGGGTGGACGCTCCGCAGGTGGCTGCCAAGCGGTGGAAGTGCATCAAGCTTGGGCATGATGGACGGGAGATCCGCCTACGGGACTGGCGTGACTTCCGAGGGAAATACACCCTCTACCGCCGCAATGTGGAGGATTGGAACGAGGATGACGAGCAGGCTCGCCTGCTCTCCATGCTGCCGGAAGCATGGATCAGGAGGGTCACCATCGAGGAATCCAAGAGGGCCGAGTCCAACCGCACGGTCAAGATGATGCTCCCCAAAGAGTATCATACGAACGTGGTGGCTTGGACGAGGAAGAAACTGGCCCGGGATGTCAAACAGCACTCCCTGCGGAACGCTCTCCTCATCACCGTCTCGGGCGATCGCGAGAAGACCGCGATGTGGCGCCTTGACGAGTGCGAGTTGAGCGGCCAGACCATCCGTCTGCAGGCCATCCCGGCGCGGATGAGCTGCGACGAGATCCTGGAGTGGGTTGGCGAGGAAGTACTCAAGGAGTACCGAAACCTCCACCACACCCGCGGGTTGAGGCCCGGCGACCGCGACGCCAACTACGTTGGCGAGGGACCTGGCGGGGAAGCTGCCCTGGACCCAGCGGGAGCCGGCGGCGATGAGACTCTCGTCGACGATGACGACGACGATGAGCCCGCCGAAGTGGCCGTTTGTGCCTTTCTTCGCCAAAAACCTGAGCGCGGGGAGCAAACCGGGAAACTGGAAGCCCCTGCAGCAGGGTTGGAGGAAGCAGGAGAAGAGGGACCCTCGCCGCATTGGCGACCCTCCGCTGTCCTTTGGGGAGTTCATACGAGCTCACCCTCAGGGCTGTTTTGTGTGTTATGGGAGGAAGAAAGGCTTCAACCATGACCACTGAACATGCCCCGTCCACAAGGCCGACACGGAGGCTTACAAGAAGGCGCACGGGTCGAAGAAGCGTGCGCCCGCAGGTATCCGGGAAGCCAAGGTGGAGGTGGACAGGGACGAGCTCTCCAAGCTGGTGTCGCAGGGGACCGAGTTGGCCAAGGAGATCCAGAAGATCAAGAGGAACTGGGTCCCCAGGTCGGACAACAAGAACAAGGAGAACAACCAGAACGACCAGAACAAGGACGCGAACAAGACGACTAGAAAGGAAAGAAGGGAAAGGAAGAAGGGCGTCAACGAGGTTGATGCCGAGGAGACTTCCCCTACTTCCACAACCGACGCCCCCTAGCGGAGCCCCTGCAGCCAAGGGCCCCAGCTAGGGCGGTCGCAGCATGGTGACGTGAGAAGCGCCGAACCATCCCAGTCGGGAGTCGATAAGCACAAAGGGACTGCCTCGGTCGGAAGGCCCGGTCCGGCACCCAGTCGCTGAGGCGGGGTGAGGGCAAGTGAGGGAACGAATCCTTGTACCCGTCCGTCCTTCGCGACCAAGAATGTGTTTGATGTACTACAGGATCTATCCGAGAGTATCGGAGGATCACCCGGACCGCAGCTGGATGCTGCAGATGGGCAGCCTGAGCCCATTGTCCACGACCTGCACCAGTCGCTTGTTGAGCTTCTGGAACAGCCGGAGATCCTGAGCTTGCACGCCGTGCGCCGAGTTGGGCGCGAGCGGCAGTTGCACCTTAAGGTCCGTGCCCTATGCGGGGAAGTGAAAAAGGTTTTTGACGTGTTGGTCGACACGGGCGCTCAGGTCAGCTTGGTCAAGGCTGGCCTACTTCCGCCAGAGTGTCTGACCGACAGTCGGAAACCTGTCAGGCTGAAGGTGGCGAACGGCCAGTACATGGTGGGAGGCACGAAGGAAGCGGCCATTCGGCTGCAGTTCGTGAACCATCGTGAGCTGAGCCGCCCAGACCTCGGCAAGGAAATCATCCTGCACGGTCGCTTCTACGAGGCCGAGATGGACTGGGACAGGATCGTCGGGTACGACTTCATGATGGAGACGGACTCCGGCGTCCTCCCGGCCCAGGCCTCCATGACCCTGTACCAGGACGACCAGCTCTCGTGTCTTTCGTCACCTGAGCACCATGTGGAATGCCAATGGATCCACCCCGAACGCAATCAGCTCGAAGTGGCCGCACTGGACACTGAGCCAACTGGGCCACCAAACCAGGAGTACGGCGTAATGCCGGAAGTGGCGAACGAGGTGGTCGCGGACTTGGGAGCGTCGGATCTGGCCCTGGATGCGTTCTCTTCAGGAACCTCCGCCCATCTTCGGGTATGTGAGAAGTACTGGAGCGCCCAGGACTCTGCGAGGAAGAAGCACTGGGGTCCGCATCAGGGCTTGATGTGGATCCATTGCCCCCGTTGGGACATTCCAAGAGCGATAGCGAAGATTCGCAAGGACCGCTCCAAAGCAGTGCTGGTTGTTCCTATGGGATGCACCGAGGAGGAAAGTACCCGACATTGGGTAGCCTCATTGATCAACATGACCTTAAACAAGGTCGTCCTACCGACTGGAAAGAGTGTCTATCAGGACGCTAAAGGGAGAGCCCATGCCACCCCAGAGATGGCCAACGGAATTCCACTATGTGGATGGGGGCCTTGATCAGGCCGACGCCACGGACTTCGTGTGTGTCAACCGCATCATAGCGGAGCCATGGCGGCAATGCTTTGCGGTTCCCCCTGTTGACATCGAAGAATCGGAATCGGAAGACCCCCTCACTGAAGAGGAGTGGGATCTGGTTCAGGGGTATATGGATCAGCCCTTTCACGACTGGGGAAACCAGCCTGAGGGCAAAGGCCAGGACAAAGCCTGGTGGGAAGTGGACTCAATCGTCTCCGGTTCCTATGACGGGAATACCTTCGTACAGAGGGTGCTGGATCACATGTCCAGCCGAGAAGGCCGCCTGGCGGTAACCCACCCACCTACGGCGATCTGTTCCGAGGCAAGACCAGAGATGGCCCTTTGGGCCACCTGGGCAGACCACCTGAGCCGAAACCGAGCGGGGTCGCTACCCCTCAAGTAAGCTCCGTGGTTCAAGTGCCCGGAAAAGCCAAGGCGGAGTCCGATGACTGCCCCAAGATCCAGGCATTGAGGGCCAGGCTGAAGCAGAAGTATGGTGATACCTTCTTCAGCGGTAAGCCTGTGTTTCCCCCACCGGTGCGTGGACGGTATGGGGAGGCCAAGATACGACTGAAGCAGGAACCCCGTGTGTACCGGCACCGGGAGTTTGCCCTGAGGGGCGAGAGGAAGGAGGCCATGGAGAAGATCCTCCGCGACTTCATCCAGAGAGGCTGGCTTGAGCCGTGCCACTCGGCCTCTCCGTGCTTCGTCGTCCCCAAGAAGGTAGCCGGTGAGTGGCGGCTCGTCGTCGACTACCGCGGCCTGAACGCCAAAACGCAGCACGACAGCTATACGCTGCCCCTCATTGAGGACATGCTGCAAAAACAACACCGGCGGAGGATCTTCACGGTGATTGACCTGAAACATGGTTATCATCAGATGCCTCTCGCAAAGGAGTCCCTTGCCTGCACAGCCATGAGCACTCCACTTGGACCTCTTCAGTGGAAGGTGATGCCCATGGGCGTTACTAACGGCAATGCGGCTTTTCAGCGGATGCTGGAGAACCTGCTTGAGCCGGTGCGTGACTGTGCGGACCCCTTCGTGGACGACGTGATCATCGCGTCCGGGGACCCAAGTATGAGCTACGAGGAGCTTCTGGAGGCACATGAAATGGACGTCACTCGAGTGCTGGACCTTCTGGTTCGGCACAAACTCACGGGCAGCAATGAAAAGGCCACCATTGCGGTAAGCGAGGTGGTCTTCGCTGGCCACGTAGTCGGGAACGGGCAGCGAAAGCCCATACCTGGCAAGGTGGCTGCGATTGAGCACTGGGAAAAGCCCAAAACGGTCTCTGGGCTACGGGCGTATCTGGGGTTCTGCAACTACTACTCGGGGTGTATCAAGATGTATGCCGAGTATGCAGCCCCCATGACGACCATGCTCCAGGGCAACCGAGAGGAGACCAAAAAGGGGTCGAAGAAGGCTCTGGTCTGGGATGCTGAGTCCGACCGAGCCTTTGAGGGGATGAAGCAGGCGCTGCTATCCGCAGTGGGTCTGCACCTCGTGGATCCCGACCGAGGGTTCGTCCTGCGCACCGACGCTTCCGACTACGCCGTTGGCGCTGTCTTGCAGCAAGTGCTTGACGATGGGAGGCACGTGCCCGTGGCCTTCTGGAGCCGAGTCCTGGCGGAAGGCCAGAGACGGACGTGGACGCCCCGCGAAAAGGAGGCGTATGCCATCGTCATGGCTCTCAGGAAATGGGCTGGGTACATAGCCCTCCATCCTGTCACCGTCTGCACCGACCATCAGAGTCTGCAGTCGTGGCACAAGGAGCACGTGGACACCCCCTCAGGTCCCGCCTCCCGACGGGCAAGATGGCATGAGACCTTGGCCAAGCTCGACCTCACGGTTGTGTATATTCCTGGAGAGGATAACACCGTGGCGGACTGTCTCAGTAGGTGGGCCTATCCCGCCAGCAAGGGCATGACGGACATCTCTGCCCATGGCGATGAGGCTGAGACCGCTGAGGCCAAGAGGATCATTGAAATGGAGCGCCTGATGGAGTAGGAGGGTGTAAAGTGCTTCGTCGTCATGGCTGCGGATGCCCCCCTCAGCACGAGGGTGAGCAGAGCGGTCAGAGTACTCGCCCCTGAGGGAGTTGAGTCCGACAAGCACCTCTTCCCTGAGTCTTGCTGCCAGGACGACTGGACCGACGACTACGCCAAGTCTGAGGCCTTTGCGGCCGAGTATAGGGCTGTGACCGACCCTGACGACGGGCAGAAGTGGCCAAAGGGGCTGACCGAGGAAGATGGCAAGCTCTACGGGAATGGTAAGCTGCTAGTACCGGAGTCCCGGGTGCTCGAGCTTTGTGAAGCTTGGCACCACCACATGCTGCACCCAGGGGTCAAGAAGCAAGCCCTTGACATGCAGCGCCGGTTCAAGATCGACCATATCGTTCTCTACAACGCCATCAAGAAGGTCAGGAAGGGTTGCTCGGTCTGCAAGGCCTGCAATCCCGATAACCGGAACGTCAAGGGGGAAGCCCGATGGACCCCGGTTCCTGATCAGCCCATGGAGAGCGTCGCCATGGACGTCTCCTCCATGCCTGAAGTTCACCTTGGAAACGAGACCTTTGACTGTGTGGTTCTCTGTGTGGGCCGCCACAGCGGCTACGTTGTAGTTGTTCCGGCACGCAAAAAGGGGTTGCTTGCCAAGGAAGTGGCAGTCATGATGATTCGTCATTGGCCGACCGTCTTTGACATCCCCCGCACCATTTGCAGTGACCGAGGGCCCCAGTTTACTGGTGGCTGGTTCAAGGCTATGTGTTCCCTCATGGGAATACGTCACGCCAAGAGCGTCGCCTATCTCAGCCGGTCTAACGGCCGTGCTGAAGTGGCTGGACGGCAGCTGTTCGAGAAGCTGCGCAAGATCCACATCACCAATCCATGACATAACTGGTTTGAGGAGATGTGGCCTGCTCTGAAGGCCCATCATGACACCACCACTCCGGGCGGTTTGTCCCCTCACCAGATTTTGTTCGGCAGGGACCCCCTCGGTCGAGGACTTCCCTTGTCTGGTGATGGCATGGCCATGGATGCCAAGGAATTCTGCGCGCGGCAAGAGCAAACGTCGCGGGACATCCGCCAGCAGCTCGAGAAGGAGCATGCTGAGCGTCAGAAGTCCGCCCCGAGCTCGACAGCGCAGAAGTTCAGGGTGGGAGACCCGGTGTGGGTGATCAGACCCCGCCCTATGGGCACCCACCGCACCAAGACCTGGTTCACACCCGGCGAGGTGGTCCGCAGGATTGGTGAGGACACCTACCGCATTAAGGTAGGTCACGGACAGTTCCGGGAGCGCCACGAGGGTCAACTCCGTGTGCGGGAACCCGACCTCCGTGGCCAACATGTGTCCCTGAGCTTTGCCGCACATGAGGCCGATTCGGACGACGACTATGCTGAGCAGGACGACTATACCGTCGAGAAGATTCTGGCTCAGCGTCCGAAAGCCTGGGCACCCGGAGGTCTGGAGTTCAAGGTTCGTTGGCGAGGCTATGGGCCGTCCCACGATACCTGGGAACCCGTCTCCTCGTTCGTGCCGCGGGTCAATACTCCCTTCATCGAGTACATCCGCAAGCACAAGACCAAGATCCACGGTTCGGACTTGGCAGCACTCACCCGGGCGGTTGCAGCGAGGGGTGCCTGATCAGCGCCCTGAGCTCTCCCCTGATGCATTTTGAGCGCCTGTGAGGTCGACGGATTGTCCCTTACTTGCTTGCTCTCTCCCATCTTTCGGTGACCTGCCATCAGAGTGGCCATATACCCCCCCCAGGCTGAATCCAGAGGAGAATGGCCCCTCTCTTCTTCTATTCGTCACTCCCCCCCCTGCTGAATCCTTGGGAAACCAGGTAGGGCGACTGACCTTCATATTTCTGAGCTCTTGGGGCCTTGAAGCCCATACGACGTTGTGCAACGGATGCCGCTGTCATCAGCATTGCGATTTTTTTGGTGTGTGGTCTGGTCCCATGGCACTTGCGGGATCCAGACCAGTCGACGTGTGTCTCGAGACTATATATGGCCTGAACTCAGGCGTTTTCTTGCCTACCCTCCTGCATTTGCCTTATCCTGACCGTGGCGTGGTTTGGCGCTCTGTTCAGAGTGTGTTTACACGCCTATTTACCCCGCTTGTTTTGCTTTTCCGCCCCTCCAAGTTATGTGCTTCTGTATGTTGAGTCTTGTCGGCCCATCACTGACATGTGGAATGTTTGTTTTCCCCCGAAGGGATGCGAATCGTATACAAAGGCGCCTTGAGTCGCCGTGTACATGTTCTCACAGCCTGGTCCAGCCTGGACCAGTACCGGAGTACAGATTCTACTGTTTGAGTGCTCGTGATACCGTGTGCCCTATTCGCTGTGATGTGTGGAGATCCTGATGGCGCCAGGCGGGAAGCCGAGTTGCCTGACTACACTCCCAGCGGTCCGCCACTGTCAGTCCCAGTGTGAGCCTACCGACTCGCAGACGCACTTGCAATCGGATGGCGGCCTCCGGTGCTCCTGACCTCGGTCAGTCTGCCTGGGAAACTGGTGGTTTGAGGAGTCGACGCCTCCGCCCACACTGCATGAGGACTCCCTCATGTATGGCCTTCGTTGTAATAGGGCGAGGGAAAAGACGGCCTTGATGCCCGATCCCTTAAGGAGGAGCTCATTCGGCTGTAACACTCTGGACTCGCGTCGTATGGATATCGACATGGTGCGCCCGAGGAAGGACCCGTGGGGACTCTCCCCAGTCGGCGGGCCTTGGGAAGCTTGGGGTAGCCTGATGGATCTTTGTGGTCGCTCTCGACCTGTGGGACCACCTCGGTCGTCGTGTGACGCCTATGTTGGCCGTGTATGCCACTGCCACTGTGGTGGTGACCGTAGCAGCCGGCACCCGGTGCGCCTGGTATGGGTTAACGGGTCCTTTGGATGCCGAACAATCGCCGCCAGGACCCGGGACTTGATACATGATACTCTACTTGCATTTACTAACAGCTACAGCACCGTACCTGTCTTACTGTGGGAGTTGGGCAGCCTAACCTGCGAATCAGCCTGAAGTGAGGATGTGACACCCCCCCTCTTCAGGAAATGGTCCTGGGTACCCGCTGCCATGCGTGGGTGTTATCGAGCCCCCCCCAGGGTTTGCTCTAAGGAGGGGGGTGAAGCGGTACCCAGAACCCCATGGCTAGGTTACGGCATACAACCGGTCTCCGATCCACTAACCCCATGTACGGAAGAGAAGACCGGTCTCCGGTCCACTAACCCCATGTACGGAAGACGCCCGTTGACGCCCGGTGCGAGCCCGGCGGGAGCGTGTTCCGTGCCGTAAAGCCCCGCATCGGCAACCGATGCACCGCCAGCGGAGATTTGTATATCAGAATATCAGGAATCAACAGGGTTTTTTTTTCATATTGTTTCCGTCAATTCTTACGCGTCCATTCTGATATTCACTGTTTCGACAGCTGGCGGTTAGCTCGCGACTTTAGCGTAACCGCCAGTTTAACTGTTATTAATGGAAATTTTAACGCTATCCGTGACGAAGGCTCTAAAGTCTTCAGGAACTGCATTGATGCATCCGCAATTTTCACATTCTACACTCGCAACCTTAATCCGAATTTTTCAGGATGTCGAAATCGGATTTTCAACTTCGACATCCCCGCACTTGATTTGACCTCTTTCGAGTGGACCTACGTGCTTCCCTATGCACGAATCAACTTTCCTTTTGTCTCGCCCTCCATTTGTCTTAGAGATATGGGCAAAACAAAGTTGATTCGTGAGGCCACTTGTGAGGGTCATATCTCATGCCGCTTGCGAGGAATGACAATAAGGAAACGTGGGATGTATTCACAATACTCCGAACGTAATTTAGGAAGCATTATACGCCTTGCGTTTCCCCACGTGCGCGCTAGCGTAATGGATCATGGTCAAGAGTTTGCGTTATAACTCTTTGGCCATGATATTGCGTGTGTTAAGATAACTTTCGAGTGTAGCGCGCGAGTGTTGGTGTTGCATAGGAACTCTCCTTGAGTTCCTATGAGCGATTGACACAAAGTTATGCCCTTGGAGGGGCATGACATATCGTGGGGGGAGCTACCTTTTTGGGCAATATGTGGTATGTGCCATGTGTGGTATTGTGTGCCCATTTGGCGGGTCCGTCGCTCCAAGCCAAACCCGCCAATGGACCTCATATTGTGCAAGCCTCTTCTCCATACTCCGCAGAATCAATTGCAAACCTAACCTTCGTGGAGGAAAGCTTGTGTGGCGATCCCAAAGCGATGCGTTGGGAGCAAGGTGTGTATTTTGCAATTTTCCATATTTTCATGTGCCCACTTGGGAAGTAGCGCTCGTGACCTTTCAAAGCGCCCCAAGTGGAGCACATACGTGGAATCGGAGGTCATTGGTGTCAGGTCATTGTGTTTAGAAGGATTAGTTGATTGCACGATCCAAGCCGAAGATATTATAATATAAATGTGCGCCTTTCAAGGCACTTTTGTGTGTCTATGTGCCAATTTTGCCGTTTTTGGCCCGTCATGATGTCAAGTGGCGACCGTGTATCTCAACGTTGCGCTCAATTGACATCATGACTCAAGTATGTTATGAGGGTACATACTTCGGTGCCCAACATATCTTGGACCCGACGAATGACTCCTCTTGGGCTTGGCGTATCGTGGCCGCCATGTTGGCGATTTGGGACTATCCCAAACCATGGGCTAACCTGGCGACCCTGCCATTCCCAAAACCGGAGGAGTTGGGCGACGCCCAAAAGATATGTTGGACACATATGACTTGATACCAATCCTATGGCACACTCCAGTCCAAGTCGGGCATGTGCTTCATTTGCCCCAACCATGAGTGTGCGCATTTTTGGCCATTTTGAGCAATATTACATATTTGCTGCCCGCCGTGCACTATGTTCAGCCCACCCGTGCACGCCAGACGCATGGACCAATGGACCATATATGACATGGGTGTTATGTATATTGGTCCCCATGGTTCACACTCCACGTGGGCGAAGCGGAGCATCCTTCGTTAAGGTGCTAGCCCAAGGTGAGTGTGGACAATTTTGCCATTTTTGCATTTGTGGACCCAATTGGGATCATCACCACGCCAAGTAGCATGAAGATCTCCCGGAGCCAAGGGCATGGTAGTCTCAGTTGTACTCCCGGTGGATCGCGTATGGAATGGCAGATCCGATCTCCAAGCCGGCGTGCAGATATACTATTGGGAGCACACCAAATTTTGGCTCATTTCAAGCAGCCAAAATGACCCCATTTGGGGACCCCAATTTCCCCCTTCTGTGTGGTCAATTGGCGGCCCCATTCCTCTATGCCCACAGGGAGCCCGGACCTAAATTCAAAATGTACACTGAGATGTACGTCCCCGGCCCTGCCTCCTAACCTGTGAGCTATTGGCCTTGCCCTGGCCGGGCGAGCCACGCGTGGAAATGACGCCAATTTTGGTGATTTTGGCATCATGACCCCACTTGACGAATCCGTGTTGCCCTGATGCAGGGACCTCAGAGGGAACCAGGTTGGGTGAGGGCTCCGGGCAGTTCGTACTCGAAGGGCATAGGGTCAGTTGCCTCGTCCCTACCTCTGGCGGGTCCGGACGAGGGGTCTATTTTGGAGATCTTGGAGCTAATTTCAGTTTTGGCTGAAACAGCCTATTTTCAGCTATCAACTCCTGAGGGATAATGGCGGGGCCATATCTCTGGCTCAGGAGGAGTTGGGACCTGCTGTTAAGGGAGCATGGGGAGCCACTGTCAGTTGGCCTTGGAGCCCCTTGGTTCCCAGGAACTCGCCTGTGGCTGGGCGGGACACCTCCCCTATTGGCAGGGTTTCAGGGTCCGGACTGAGCAGGGCATGGGTTGTGTTTGAGGCCCCGCCCCCACCGGCCACTGGGAGGGTCGGACCTGGGATTGGGATACAATTTAGGACTGAGTGTCTATTGTCCTGTGATGCCCTTACCCCAGTCCAGTCTTAACCCAATGTGTGCAAATCCTCATGTGTTGCTGTACATACTTTCGTTCCCTTGTTGCAGAGTGGCAAGGATCCTGAAACGCTTTGTCACATGACACGAGCATATTGATGCCCTTGACAGCGTAGTGCTTTGCCTGCCTGCTCACTTGTGCGTGTCACCGCAGCGTCCCGTGGCCGGCCCCCCACGGGAACGGGTCACTAGGATTTAGAGGCTTGGGAGTGAACACATTTTTGGGGTTTGTGTAGTGGCCTTTGACACATGGCATTTAGCAATCTTGTTTGACTGGGTTCAGGGCATCATGTTGGCGAGTCAAGGTAAGGTCTTGAGTCCAGGGAATGAGGGGTCTTTGGCTGTGATTGTGTATGGTTCCATCCTCCCCCAATTTTGCTTGATTTGTGTTCATATGCCAATTTCAGGGCTTCCTTATTGATTTTGGTGCAATTCTATGTACATGCCCAAAGCCCGTGTCTCCGTGTGCACCGTGAGACGACACACGCGTTGAAAGGGGTTTTTGAGTGTCATTGGTGGACCTCAAACACCCTTGGAAGCCCTCAGTGTGGATTATTTGGATTTGAGCTATTGTACTTGGGAGCTGGTTATTGCAAGGGATCAGGATTTGTGTGAAGGAGCCATACTCTACTATTTTTTGTGGGACGTTTGTGTAGGATAGGGCAAGATCATGCATAACCTGGTGAGAAGCAAGACCATAGGAGTGACAGGAAATGGTGGAAGGGGTTCAGCAGGGCCCGGTCCTGGTAGGGACCTTCTTTAGAGCGCCGTGTAGGTTAGTTGGGGGAGTACACTTCGGATGTGTGCGTTCACGCGCCGGACCAGGTCCGAATCTCTCCTCGTTTGCACTGCAACTTGCACACGGTGATGCCCCTGCACCATTACGGCCCCCTGCAACTGCCTACGGTACCGTGCTCCATGTTCCTCCCGTCACTGCCACCCTCTCATTCCCTTGAGTCACGTGAAAAGTCAGTCGTTTGCGAGTGGGTCTTCCTTCACGTGAGGCACCAGTGCACCAACCTCTGGGGCTGCCTCTTTGTTATCTTCCTGCTTACATGCAGGCACGAATGGATCATATGTCCACCGATAGATAGCGGTTAGCAATTTCTCCATGTCCTCAACGGTCATCCACTTTCAATAGTGGACTTTCGATGCACCCTTTTGCACCAACACAACTAACTCCTTGTTTCCTATAATTTAGGAATTTTGCTTCAAGTCTTGTACTTCGTCGCCATTCACACCCTACCCATCTTTCCTACTCCTTACGCCATGTCGCAAAAGAATGAATTGAACCAATTTCATAAAATGTTGATAGACCAAGTATATGACGAAGCCAAGGGCTATCGCCTCCGATAATGACAACCGTTCTCACCCAAAGCCCTCGGAGCAACATGTAGCCACAGTCAATAATTTGTTGTATTTTTTGGAGTGTCTCTCCAAAGAGGACACGCACAAGATCCGTTTCATGCTCACTTACGAGAGCAAGGTCAAGGGTCCAATTGTAGAGCAAGGTTCGTGCTTTTTGCATGTGGTTTGCAAAACCACATGCAATTTGGCACCATGACCTTGCTCCACATGGAAACCCATCACCACGCACTATAAGTACATAGGGGTGATCATCCCTAAATCTTGGGAAGTGCATTTCTTCTAGCACATCCCTTTGATCACCTATATATTGTATCCAATCATCCACATCCCAACGAACCCCAACTCTTCCATCCTTTATGGTCGTTTTTAGTACTTTTCTCTCACTTGACGTGGACCAAGCTTTATCCATCGTTGCATACGATGGAAAGCAATGTGTCCATGGGACGGTGCTTGCACGGGTTTTCTTCTCTTTGGCATCGGCCCACGAAATAAGGTTCTTGTACCTAGGGACGGTTGAACCGAGAAATTGGGATAAAGTGTGCGGTTGAACCTGCGGTTGAATTGGTTGCCGTCATGGCACCAAAAAGCGTCCAATGGTACAACCCACAAAGTATTCACATTTGTGACACGGGCAACACGTTGCAACTCATATGTTCATGCTTTGGGCAACAGTAAGCGATCATTTTGCCGTGCAAACGTTGTCATGAAGCACAATCACAATTGTTCATTTGTGATAATGGTTCAACCGCACCGTTGAACCACGTTGAACCACTTGTTGGCATGTGTGCATTATGCCACATACCTTCGCTTCGGCATCCCAAGGTGGAAAATTTGGCGCACAGCGTCTGATTCTGTGAAAGCTTTTTTTGTAGCCCTTTTTGTCTGTTTGGATGCCCTCTGTGTGTTACCAATTCGGTCAGCAAGTTGTTTCCATATGCGTTTTGTCGTGCCGTTTGTGCAAAAAAAGGTTAACAAGTCGTCCACCAGCTGTTGCTCCCCCTACCCGCTGTAGTGGTCGTTCACCACTTGCAGCCAATGCTAGGACATTATTTAAAAAAGGTTTGTCACGCGTCTGTTTCAGGTGGTTATGCAAATATTTTGTTCAGAAAAGCGTGCGCCGCTGGCGCAGCCGCCGCTGCCAGCGCTGGCGGTGGTTCAACCGTGGTTCAACCGCGGTTCAGCGGTTCAACCGCGCCCCTTCCGAGTTCTACCGGGTTAAACCGGGGAAAACCACTGTGTGAAGTACCTGATCCAGATGAGCACGTAGGGTTGGTCTAGAACTACACCCATTAGTTGACGTTCCTAAGGTTTCCGAGGCCACCATCATGTTCGAGGGCTCCTCCTTTGATACCCTCAGGTAGCTCGAGGTGTGCTCCGACTGCTCCAGTGGCACAGACTCTGTGCCATTGCCGTGGTCCACGTAGAGGAGGTAGGGCGCTTGCAGCGTCAGGGATTGTATCTGGGAGTGCTGCACGAAGGGGTCAGTCCCCAATACAAGGTCAAAAGCCTAAGTGTCCATCACATAGAACCGATGAGCGATAGTTTGGGAGCCCATTGGTACCTCCACTTCACATTCCCCGCAGCTGTGCACCACATTTCCATCCCCCATTTGTATAGCCGCGGTGGTCATGGTGTTCTTCAGGCTCCCACAAGGTAAAATCTTCTTGGCCACTACAGATATGGTGGCTCCTGTATCCAATACCCCCAGGTATGCACGTCCCCCTAGTCAGATACGTACCCAGAACACCAGGTCCAGGGCGCCACCGGAGCGTCCCCGTCAGAACTCCGCGGGACAGGTCACCTCGAACCCCTTGTTCCGCAATTTGCGGGCCATCCTCATGAAACGGCTTCTCTTCTTGGCGCTGCCGTCATCACCACCTTCATGCTCACGCTTGGCCCCTTGCTCTCGCTGGGCCTGTGTCTGCGAGCGTGTGGTAGGACCAGACTGCCCTCCAGAGGGCTCGGAGTTCCCCCCTGGATTAGGGTTGGGGTTGCCTCCGTTCTTGTCCTGGTTCTCGTTGTCCTTGTCTGGCTGGCGATTAGCGCCTCCTCCTCGTCCACCTTGGTTCTTGTCCTGTCCTTTCCGACGATCTTTTGCCTTGCCCTTGCCGGAGTTGTTGCCGTTGCCTTTGCCACCGCTCTTGCCATAGCCTTTGCCAGGATCTTCACCCTTCAGCTTTGCCGACAGGCGCTGCTTGTGGTAGCACTCATCCTCGTAGTGCTTCCCCTTCCCGCAGAAGGCACAGGTGATATTACACCTGTAGTGATCCGGCATCTTAGGCTTGGCGCCGGTGTTGGTCTCCTGGTTCTTCCCTTGAACTACGAAGCAATCTTGCTGCTCGCAGTCAGGGGCGTGCTGCAGGTGACCATGCTTGTCTCTGGCGTCACACCAGAAGAGCTGCTGGACATTGCCCATGATACAGGCGTGCTTGGCGGTAGTCCCCTGTCCAGGTCTGGGTCCCTGATACCCTTTGCCATGGCTTCCAGACCTTCCTCCTCCAGGACGGTAGGCGTTCAGGTGCTGGTCGCTTTCTTTGTCCAGCGCCAGCTCCAAGAGTAGCACGGACGAATCCTCGTAGTTGAGGGCTCTAGCCTTGCGCTCTGCCGTGGACCGGCACTCGTCCCACAGTTCCCGAGGGAGCTTAGTAACCAACCAGAAGAGCAGATCGTCGCTGCTGTAGGAACCGGGCGTCACTCGTCCCGCCCAGTGGTAAAGGTCAGCCAGTGGCTCGGAGACCCTTGCTGGTTTGGGGTTGTTGGGCAGCACGACCAGGTTCTGGATCTCGGCCCTGATGGAGAGGTCGGTTTCGTAGTTGGGGTACCGCCTCGCCAAGGCAACCAACACGTCGGCAAGGGTGGCGGACTTCGTCACGATCTGCTTCACCGGCCTCTCCAGGTACTTGGTCTTGCAGCACTGCCGGAGCAGATCACACTTGACTCGCCCACTAGCATGGGTTTGGCTGGTCATTCGGAGGAACCGGGCAGAGTTCTCAGCGAACTCGCTGAGATCCTTGCCTGTGAACTCAGGCAAGTTAACCACAAGCTTGGAGGTGGCGATTGCCTTAGCCTCCTGAGACCTGCGTCCCTCAGGACGCTTGGTGTTCCTCTTCTTCTTCTTCTTCCGCCTGCTCGGGTTCTCCGGGTCCTCAGGGTCGTCGTCCTCCGAGGGTGAAGCAGAAGTCATGGATGGCGGCTCATCGTCAGAGGGGTCTCCGCCTAAGTCACTAGAGCCGTAGGGCTCCACGTCAACCATTGGCCTCAGGGCTGTCAGCCCCAGCCGGTCCAGCTCGGCTCTCGTGGAATTCTCCACGTGGCTGTAGGGAGGCTGGGCCGTTCTTGGTATGAAAGAACTTCTCGGTATCACAGCAGGGGTGGGCATCAGTCGGCTCCTCAGGCTCCCCAGGGTGTTTGTCAACCCCGCCACCAGATGATTGGCCTGTACTCGGTGAGGTGAAACACCCCAGATGGTAGGTGACGCTTGGGGGGGAATCAGGGGCTCCAGTTTAGCCCAAATCTCTTGAGTGAGATCACCAACAAGTTTAGAGGTGGCTCCTCGGAGTGCCTCATTGATCTCCGACCGCGTCAGGGACCTGTTCGAGGTTCTCCCCGATCCTCCCCTCCTGCTCCCGCATGACTCAGGGCCTCTCCTCAGCCCGCTCAGGGTTGCATACCGAGGAACATCCACATAGGCTCCCGTGGCGGGTAGAGGATGGTGATACTCCGGCGCAGAACTGGAGGCCACTGGCTCCCTGGCAGTAGTTCCGTCTGGAAACGCAGTGGTGGATGGGTCCACACCATAGGCAGGGTAGGTAGGCATACCAGTAAGACCTGTGCCCTCAGCCATAGGCGGGGTGGTTATGGGTGTGGATGTTGCAGCTGCTGGGTCTGGAGTTGGGAGTGTGGTGGTAGTAGGAGAGGGTGATGCTTGGAGGCCAGAGGCGCTTGGTGCACCCTAGAGGGTTGACTCAATCGTCGGGTCGAGTCCATGTATCCAATCATCCACATCCCAACGAACCCCAACTCTTCCATCCTTTATGGTTGTTTTTGGTACTTGTCTCTCACTTAACGTGGACCAAGCTTTATCCATCGTTGCATACGACGGAAAGCAATGTGTCCATGGGACGGTGCTTGCACGGGTTTTCTTCTCTTTGGCATCAGCCGACGAAATAAGCTTCTTGTACCTAGGGACGGTTGAATCAAGAAATTGGGATAAAGTGCGCGGTTGAACCTGCGGTTGAATGGGTTGCCGTCATGGCACTAAAAAGCGTCCAATGGTACAACCCACAAAGTATTCACATTTGTGACGCGGGCAACACGTTGCAACTCATATGTTCATGCTTTGGGCAACATCAAGCGATTATTTTGCCGTGCAAACGTTGTCATGAAGCACAATCACAATTGTTGATTTGTGATAACGGTTCAACCGCACCGTTAAACCACATTGAACCACTTGTAGGCATGTGTGCATTATGCCACATACCTTCGCTTCGGCATCCCAAGGTTCAAAATGAGGCGCACAGCGTCCAATTCTGTGAAAGCCTCTTTTGTAGCCCTTTTTGTCTGTTTGGAGGCCCTCTGTGTGTTACCAATTCGGTCAGCAAGTTGTTTCCATAGGCGTCTTGTCGTGCCGTTTGTGCAAAAAAAGGTGAACAAGTCGTCCACCAGATGTTGGTCCCCCCACCCGCTGTAGTGGTTGTTCACCACTTGCAGCCAGTGCTGGGACATTTTTTAAAAATTGTTTGTCACGTGTCCGTTTCAAGTGGTTATGCAAATATTTTGTTCAGAAAAGCGCGCGCCGCGAGCGCAGCCGCCGCCGCCAGCGCTGGCAGTGGTTTAACCGTGGTTCAACCGCGGTTCAGCGGTGCAACCGCTCCCCTTCCGAGTTCTACCGGGTTAAACCGGGGAAAACCACTGTGTGAAGTACCTGATCCAAATGAGCACCTAGGATTGGTCTAGAACTTCCCCCAATAGTTGACAGTCCTCAGTTTTGGAGGCCACCATCATGTTCGAGGGCTCCTCCTTCGATACCCTCAGGTAGCTCGAGGTGTGCTCCGACTGCTCCAGTGGCACGGACTCCGTGCCATTGCTGTGGTCCACGTAGAGGAGGTAGGGCGCTTGCAGCGTCAGGGATTGTATCTGGGAGTGCTGCACGAAGAGGTCAGTCCCCAATACAAAGTCAAAAGCCTAAGTGTCCATCACATACAACCAATGAGCGATAGTTTGAGAGCCCATTGGTACCTCCACCTCACAGTCCCCGCAGCTGTGCACCACATGTCCATCCCCCATTCGTATAGCCGCGGTGGTCATGGTGTTGTTCAGGCTCCCACAAGGTAAAATTTTCTTTGCGACTACAGATATGGTGGCTCCTGTATCCAATACCCCCAGGTATGCACGTCCCCCTAGTCAGATACGTACCCAGAACACCAGGTCCAGGGCGTCACCGGAGCGTCCCCGTCAGAACTCTGCGGGACGGGTCACCTCGAACCCCTTGTTCCGCAATTTGCGGGCCATCCTCATGAAACGGCTTCTCTTCTTGGCGCTGCCGTCATCACCACCTTCATGTTCACGCTTGGCCCCTTGCCCCCGCTGGGCCTGTGTCTGCGAGCGTGTGGTAGGACCAGACTGCCCTCCAGAGGGCTCGGAGTTCCCCCCTGGATTAGGGTTGGGGTTGCCTCCGTTCTTGTCCTGGTTCTCGTTGTCCTTGTCTGTCTGGCGATTATCGCCTCCTCCTCGTCCACCTTGGTTCTTGTCCTGTCCTTTCCCACGATCTTTCACCTTGCCCTTGCCGGAGTCGTTGCCGTTGCCTTTGCCACCGCTCTTGCCATAGCCTTTGCCAGGACCTTCACCCTTCAGCTTTGCCGACAGGCACTGCTTGTGGTAGCACTCATCCTTGTAGTGCTTCCCCTTCCCGCAGAAGGCACAGGTGATAGTACACCTGTAGTGATCCGGCATCTTAGGCTTGGCGCCGGTGTTGGTCTCCTGCTTCTTCCCTTGAACTACAAAGCAATCTTGCTGCTTGCAGTCGGGGGCGTGCTGCAGGTGACCATGCTTGTCTCTGGCGTCACACCAGAAGAGCTGCTGGACATTGCCCATGATACAGGCGTGCTTGGGGGTAGTCCCCTGTCCAGGTCTGGGTCCCTGATACCCTTTGCCATGGCTTCCAGAGCCTCCTCCTCCACGACGGTAGGCGTTCAGGTGCTGGTCGCTTTCTTTCTCCAGCGCCAGCTCCAAGAGTAGCACGGACGAATCCTCGTAGTTGAGGGCTCTAGCCTTGCGCTCTGCCGTGGACCGGCACTCGTCCCACAGTTCCCGAGGGAGCTTAGTTACCAACCAGAAGAGCAGATCGTCGCTGCTGTAGGAACCGGGCGTCACTCGTCCCGCCCAGTGGTCCAGGTCAGCCAGTAGCTCGGAGACCCTGGCTGGTTTGGGGTTGATGGGCAGCACGGCCAGGTTCTGGATCTCGGCCCTGATGGAGAGGTCGGGTTCGTAGGTAGGGTACTGCCTCTCCAAGGCAACCAACACGTCGGCAAGGGTGGCGGACTTCGTCACGATCTGCTTCACCGGCCTCTCCAGGTACTTGGTCTTGCAGCACTGCCGGAGCAGATCACACTTGACTCGCCCACTAGCATGGGTTTGGCTGGTCATTCGGAGGAACCGGGCGGAGTTCTCAGCGAAACTCGCTGAGATCCTTGCCTGTGAACTCAGGCAAGTTGACCACAATCTTGGAGGTGGCGATTGCCTTAGCCTCCTGAGACCTGCGTCCCTCAGGACGCTTGGTGTTCCTCTTCTTCTTCTTCTTCCGCCTGCTCGGGTTCTCCGGGTCCTCAGGGTCGTCATCGTCCGAGGGTGAAGCAGAAGTCATGGATGGCGGCTCATCATCAGAGGGGTCTCCGCCTAAGTCACTAGAGCCGTAGGGCTCCACGTCAACCATTGGCCTCAGGGCTGTAAGCCCCAGCCGGTCCAGCTCGGCTCTCGTGGAATTCTCCACGTGGCTGTAGGGAGGCTGGGCCGTTCTTGGTATGAAAGAACTTCTCGGTATCACAGCAGTGGTTGGCATCGGTCGGCTCCTCAGGCTTCCCAGGGTGTTTGTCAACCCCGCCACCAGATGATTGGCCTGTACTCGGTGAGGTGAAACACCCAAGATGGTAGGTGACGCTTGGGAAGGAATCAGGGGCTCCAGTGTAGCCCAAATCTCTTGAGTGAGATCACCAACAAGTTTAGAGGTGGCTCCTCGGAGTGCCTCATTGATCTCCGACCGCGTCAGGGACCTGTTCGAGGTTCTCCCCGATCCTCTACTCCTGCTCCCGCATGACTCAGGGCCTCTCCTCAGCCCGCTCAGGGTTGCATACCCAGGAACATCCACATAGGCTCCCGTAGCGGGTAGAGGATGGTGATAGTCCGCGGCATACCAGCGCGGCGCAGAACTGGAGGCCACTGGCTCTCTGGCAGTAGTTGCGTCTGGAAACGCAGTGGTGGATGGGTCCACACCATAGGCAGGGTAGGTAGGCATACTAGTAAAGCCTGTGCCCTCATAGGCCGGATGGTTATGGGTGTGGATGTTGCAGCTGCTGGGTCTGGAGTTGGGAGTGTGGTGGTAGTAGGAGAGGGTGATGCGTGGAGGCCAGAGGCGCTTGGTGCGCCCTAGAAGGTTGACTCACTCGTCGGGTCAAGCCCATGGTCTACTCCTTCGTCTGCCATGCTTTCTCCTGCATCCTTCTCTCTCTCCCTTCTTCTTTTCACAGGGTTGGTGTCCACCTCCTCGACTGAGAGGGCCCTGAAGGCCGACTGAAGTCCCTCCAGCGAGTCATCAACCACATCCACTGGCCCATGTAAGGGCACCGAGGGTACAGCGCTAGGTCCAGGTCCAGGTTCACCAGGCGCTGGCATTGCTGGTGCCTCAGGCGCCGTCTTTGCGTCGGTGTCCTCCTTCTTAGTGTCCATAGTCGCCCTTCTTGCTCAGGACCGTCCTCGGCGCACTGGATGTACGGCACGGGGTTGCTGCTGGTACGCAGAGACTGTCTGCCTCTTGCTACCAGAACGTTTTATACTGTTTTCAGCACTGTGTTTTTGATGTGCCTCTCCTGCTGCTTGCTGCTGGTGTCAGGTTCCTGCTGCTTGTTTTTGATGATGAAAATGTTTTGTTGTTGAAATACACACAATTCAGGATAACCCAAGCCAGAGATAAGCAAGTAGAAGATAAACAGGATCAAAGCATGAAGGCCTGCAGTCACAGAGAGTTAGATAAAGAGAGCTATCAACAATAGACCACAGCAATGGACAATCAAAGCAACTCAGGATGAAATATTTTACATGTTTGAGAAAAACTGATTGAAAAGTTGCCCCAAGGGCTCACACCCTTCCCTAGTGCCATCTTGAGATGTGCACCATTTGTTTTTGGGTGCTAGACGGCATGGCTTGTGGCGCTGAGGTCACTGCCATGTCACATGGGATACTCCTAGGCTGACTGGGAATTGGACCCAGGACCTCTCAAAAAGGGGTGCCCCAGCCCCCTAGGGTGCATACCACTAGGATAGCTAAGAATTCATGAGAAAACATAGATAAGTTCATAGGCTCTGCCTCAGGATATCAGTGCCTCAGTTACTCAGGAAAAGATGTTTTAGTGCACATTGCTTGCGGATTAAGGGGTCCACACAACATCCGTATTTAGTGTTTGGTTCTATAGGTCAAAATGTGTTATCATCCATTTTGGTTAGGCCAATACTAAGATAAAAATGCAAGAGTGCTTAGGGCACCTCTAATACAACTAAAGCATACCCTAAAGCATTGGAAAAGCACTTTTACTTACTAAGGGGGGGGGGTGAGCACCACGAGTACACCCATCTGCAAGAACCCACTTTTCTGGAGGGGAACCGCCGAAGAAAAGAAAGAACCTGCTATCCCCGAGTGGCGGGCCGTGCCTGAGGGCCAGGAGTACCCCTCAAAGCCTACAGCCCCATGGACGGGTGTGGAGGAGAACTCCTCTTCTTGGGGAACATGAATCCCCTCGCCAAAGATGTTTTCACTTCCACCGGGAAACCTCCATTCACGCCTTCTCATCCTACGGACACGTGTACAGTGTCTCCAGTGAAGGTTGCACCAAGTGCACCCCAAAGGATGGCTCCCCCGGCGTACGACCCGTACCAAATGCCTATGGTGCAAAATAGTTGCACCAAAGCGGTGGAGTCATATACCCTCACCGCATTTTAATGGGCAATTAGGGAACTACGACGAGTGGGTGGAAAAGCTTCAACAATGGTTGAGGCGGTGTGATGCCACATACCAAAAAGCTAACGAGGCGTGCATGATTTTGAGTACCTTGCCCCCGTGGCCAAAGCGGATCATCAACACCCGAGTCGCGGAGGCCACTCAACACACATGAACGGCTCCCACCTTCAAAAAATTGTGGAAATTTTTGGTACACCGCTTCCAAGAGTATGACCCCTCAAGGACTGATGAACGGTGAAGGGCTCTCACCCCCAAGGTGGTTAGAGGGCAAGTCTCCCTCATCGACTTGGAGGAGTTTCATACTCGTGGGCAACGGTTGGTGCCTTTGAGTAACGAGACTCCCCCCAACGTGATCCAGGAACAGCACCTAAGCAAGCTCCTGTGGATCAAGGAGGCGGTGGTGAAAAAAGAGGCCAAAAACAATTAGGCAAGTTGCATGGTGGATTTTAGTGGCCTTGAACCTTCGCCCGGTTGCGCCCCATTTGGAGAGGAACTCAGGAAGTATAGCGCTCAACGTTGCACGACGGTTCCTGAGATTGTTTCCCTTTCAGGGCTCGGCGTGATAGTTGATTGCAAGGACTCATATCTACAGGAATGGGTCTTGCAACTCAACAACACACCTCACACAAACGGCTACACTATTAAAGTGGAGCAACTTGGGCCTCGTTTGAAGCCTGAGGATATCTATGCCTTGGCCCATAAAAACGTCTCAGAGAGAGAACCTCTCGATCGTCTCAATCGAGGAGACAAGTCAACAGTAACCTACACTCATCGCCCTTCTCTGCATAAAACCGCGGTGAATGCGGTTAATGCGGATGCTACAGCGAATCCGACCACCACCGAGCCCATTGACACCTCCGTCAACGCCGTTGGTCACCCTAAACCCGCGGCGAAGAAAACCGCCGACCCGGGTCTAAACTGCCACCTTCCAATCATCCTGTTTTGGTTCCATGTTCCAAACATTGAAAACACCGTAAACAAACGGATATGGACTACCGTATTGATTGGGGTATCACCAACAACATCCTTTGGACGTGTCAACCTGATTCTGCATGCAATGGCTCCCATTGGGCGGTTTGGGGTAAGTCTAAGCGTGGTAAACCTAAGGGCGGTGGTCGCAATAAGGGTTGTGGGGGCGTTAAGGGCGGCGGTGGCGATAAGGGTGGCGGTGGCGGTAAGGTGGGTAGAGGGGGAAAGGGAACGCGGTACTGGCGCGGACGTTGGTAGGAGTGCCCAGAGGAGCCCCCTTTGAAAGAAGTAACCCTCGGGCACCCCTGTGACACTACGAAGGCTCTCGTTCCTTCGAGAGTCATGAAGGGGCATATCGTGGCTTATTGAGGTTCAGACCGAACTTTCCGTTCAGGTTGTTTTCCCCAATGGAGAATTTGAAGCTCTCTGTAATCTGCCGGATTTTGGGTGCCAAGCGGTCGATTTGGCTCACTCCAATGTTTTCGGAGCCCAAACCTCCAAAAAAGATGATTTCCCCCAACAGAGGCACCTACTCCAAGCCGACAACCAGACGCCCTTGCCAGGGGGGGGACGAGCAAATAGACTTCAAAATTAGACTAATGGTGGGTGTGGATGGTAGTGTTTTACTTTCTCGTGTTGCCCAATATTGCGTGCCCCCATACTTTGTCCCGAATTTACCTTGGGATATGGTTTTGCGGCACCCATGGGGTTATGAACATTGTGGGGGCCATTTTGCCCGTGTCAGCTGTTTGAACTCTCGCCATCCAGTGCACCCCCGTTTTTGGATTGAAGACTTCCGTGAAGCTTCAGGAACTGGGGAACAATTTTTGGTCAAACCCATTCATGGTAAGGTGTCACGTCAGTCTGTTCGGGGCATAACCTTTCGAATTATTGGAGTGGTTACTCTGATGCACCTGGCCCCGGCAATTGTGGTTACGCCCCCTGGTGGCGAACCGTCTCACGGTGTTGAGGCCGAAAAACACATATCCTACGCCTTGACCACTTCCTCTGTGGCCGCCGTGCAGGAACGGGCTTGTGCGTTGGAGCTCGTTGAATTTGCTCCTGAAACCCTTCCCCGTGATGTTCTACCTGCACGTCGTGACGGGTCCATGTGGAAGCAGTCTGACTATGGCCTCACACTGTATTGGGCCGCGCGTGTTAAAAACTAATTTGGCAAAAGCCCCGACGTGGACGCCTTCAATAGCGTCCCCGTGTGACTCAGGCTACCTGTCGGGTTTCGCAACTCGATGAATTCCCTCCCACTCCCGCGGACCCATCCAAATCCTATTGGATATGCCCACCCTATCATCGGTTTTCTGATTGTGTCCAGAAAGTTTGGCAAGAGGAACTACGAGCCATCAACATAGGGCTGGAGTGGACACATAGGGAGTGGTGGAAGCACCTTATGCAGATTGCTTTGCAGGGTTACCATCTTCCTGCGCCAGTGACCCAGGCCCGTCTTTATCAAGATCAGCACCTCAGAACCCTCCCTCATCGGGGTTGGTACACGATGGCACTATACGTGGACGGTGGTAATTGGGAGGAACATTTGGTTGCCACTAAATATCATGTTGCCTCCGTTTTGGCACCGGCCGTCCCTAACCCTGATACGGAGGACGAGCCGGGCATGACCTTGGAGGAGGAGTCGGATGATGAAAGGGTGCCGAATCATTTGGCTTCGGTGCGCAACCTCACACACCAAGCAACCCACAAAACACTCCTCCGTCCCGTTACTCTCGACCCCCCCCCGAAGATTTGCAGGCGGAAGAATGTGTGCCCTTACGCATGGCAAAATTTGAAAAAACGTTATTTGGCAGGGGGGCCACTACCGTAAAGGGCTACCAAAAAACTAACAGCGGCAAGCGATTGTTGGCAGCTTCCTGTGTTGGTGGCGTTGTCACCCCAAAGAACCTTCGGAGGTGGATGTCATGAGGAAACGCATCCTCGCGGACTATTGGCGGGATTTTTTTAGTGGGGAGGCTCATCACCGCCCTGACCAGGAACATCCTGAATTCCGTGGTACAGAGCGGTTCAGGTTTGCTAAAATTAGTAAGAAAAAGTGTATTTCCCTGCCAAAAGGTAAGCTTTAGTTGTTTTAGAGATGCCTAAGGGCATACTACATTTTTGTCTTAGTATGGCCTATCCAGAAAGAGGTGACAAAACACTTTGACCTATAAAACCAAGCATTGAACTTTGGATGTCCGGTGGACCCCTGATCCTGCAACTGATTGGACTTATGCACCATTTTCTGGACTGAGTGAGGTGCTGACATGAATCCAGAGCCTATACATTTTTCTATATTTTCTCATGAATGCTTAGCTATCCTAGTTGTCTGTAACCTAGGGGGCTGGGGCACCTCTTCTTGAGAGGTCCTGGGTTCAATTCCCAGGCCGCCTAGCTAAGTAGGAAGATCCCATGTGACATGGCAGTGACCTCAGCGCCACAAGCCATGCAACTTCAGCACCTCTGGGACGCAAAGCAAAGAGTGCAAACCTCTAGATGGCACTATGAAAGAGAGAGTGCCCATGTGGGCAGTTTTCACATGATTGTAGGATATTTTCTACCTAACGTTTCCTCTGTAGTTATTGTGAGTGTTTTTTGTTGTTACACTATCTCCTTTGACTGCAGCCCTTCATGTTGTGGATTTGATCCTGTGGTCCCTTGCTTGCACTGTGGGTACTTGGATTTCTGGTTGTTTTCGTCAGCACATTTCTATTCCAAAAGCCTGAGCTACAGCAAGAAGCAGCAGGAGCAAGCAGAGGAACAAACAAAGCAATATCATCCAAGCAATCAACAGTGAAAGCCTGTTCTAACCTTCTGGTAGCAGAGACTTTCAGTCTTTGCGTACCTGCAACCCCGTGCAGTACAACCAGTATGTCGAGACTGACTCGACTGAAGGGCGAAGAAATACAACATGGACACCAAGGACACTGCCGAGAAGACAGTGCCCTCAGTGGTACCAGCAGAGCCAGCGCCAGCGCCCAAACCTGCTGTTGAAATTGAACCTGAGGAGCCTGTACCTTCAGTGCCCTTAAGTGGGCTTGGGGACGATTCCCTGGACGGCTCTGGAGCTGCCTTCAGTGGAATCTCCGTCGGAGGACCTGCAGGCAAAGAGAAGGAGAAGGAGAACGAATGAGTGGATATGGAAATCGAAGAGGTAGACCCGGGAGATGAACTCGAACCATCCAATGAGGTACCCTTCGATGACAAAAATGTTCAGAGCGCGCCCAGCACTTTTGATCAAACTGCAGTACCCTCTTCAACAGCCACTACACTCCCAGCCACACATTCAGCGACATCCTCACCCACAACCACTCCACCTATGCCTGAGGATCCGGGCTTTACTGATATGCCTTACTCCACTTACGGTGTGGCTCCAGCCGCGACTGTGCCACCTATGGCAACTGCAGTCAGCGAACCAGTGGCATCCAGCTCCACCTACACCGCTGTTACTGAGTCTATGCCGCGCCGCTATGGCGAGGACTATCACAGACCCGCAACAGCTGTGTACCTGACTGGTATGCCTGGCTACTGAAGCCACTTCGGACCCCCGTGGCCATCTTTGGGTCACTTGGTGGTGTGTATCTATGGGCCGGCAAGCCGCCATTGGCTGATATCATACTCTCCCATCCACCTGACCTAACCTGATGTGATAGTGTGATAGGCTTGGCCATTCCAGCTATGAGCGGCCATATTCAATACCGAGGCGCCGCCGGCTGAGATTTATATATCAGAATATCAGCAATCAACAGGGTTTTTTTATCAGAATGTTTCCGTAATTTTTCAGCTATCCGTTCTGATTGTCAATGTATCGGCGACTGTCAGTTGGCTCGCGATTTTGCGGTAACCGATTGGTTAACTGTTATTTCGAGATATTTTAGCGGAAACCCCGATGAAGGGTTAAATTTCATCAGAAAAGGGTTTGTTGCTTCCGCAATTTTCATGTCATACACTCGCAAAGTTAATCCGATTATTCAGACATTCAGAATCTAATTTTCGATTTCGAGGTCACCGCACTTCATATGATGAATTTTGGGTGGTCCTACATCTGTCTCCGATCACGAATCAACCTTCATTTTGTTGTTCCCTTTCTTCTTTCTTGGAGATATAGGCGAAACAAAATTGATTGGTGAGGCCACTCTGAAGAATCATATCTTCGGATCACTGCGAGGAGTTACAATTTTGAGATATGGGCTGCGATTGCCTTGCTCTTAACTTAATTTGAGAAGCGTCAAACGATTTTGATGTGTACACATGCCTGGTGTAGCAAGGGATAATGGTCAAGAGGGTAGAAAGTGATATATAACTCTTGGACCATCCAACCGAATATTTTAATGCGACTTTCGAGTGTACCGCATGAGTGTTGGTGTTGCATAGCAACTTTTCCTTGGGTTCCTACGTATTTCTAACGTGAAGTTATGTCCATGGAGGGGCATGGCATACCATGGTGGGAGCCAAGTTTTGAGGGTATGTGTTATGTGCATGCTATGTGCTTCGCTATGCTCACGCCCATGTTATATATCTCCATTTGTAGGAAGATATGTGGAGTCATACGTGGCAAGGGCTTCGCCCATGTCCCCATGTTGAGCTCCATAGCGCTAGACTAAGTCTACTGCACATTTAGTGCACCTGGGAGGGCTTACAGAGCGACCCACAAGCTCCACTATCAATTTTCCCATTTTCATGGTGCGTGTCGTGAGGAGGTTCGAAGGTGTCCCTATCGGTCCATGTGGGGATGCAAGTGGGGGAATTGTTAGCAAATTGTCCCAAGCAATTGTGTTCAGAACCATATGTTGATACCATGGGTGAGCGAAGTTATATACTATTGTGATTACTTTGAGTTTGGCACCATTTGCATGTTTTTGACCTCATTTTATGCTCATGTTTGTGTTTTATGTGCTCAGCTGGTCGGCTAACGATAAAGTGCCTAGAGATCTGTGAACTATGGTATGTTGCTTATATGTTGGCATATGCTTCGGTGCTGCACCTCACCATATGCCAGATCACGTGGTCACTTTGGCTCGGCACACGAGGCCTCACAGAATTAGGTCTCAAATTGGTGAGTTGACTTGTGAAACATGGCATGTCCAAATCTGGAGCCAATGTTGTGATATTCTTGGGCATGGATCTTTGGTCTATATCACCCTTGTGTATTCCCCTCCGGTTTGACACATGCATGGAGCATTTGAACATTTGCTGTATGCATTTTTGAGTATATAATTGACCTTTGGGCATTATGGTGTGATTTGCCTAATTTTGCTATGTTGTGAGGTCATCTTCATGGGGCAATTCTCCAAGCCCAATCGACTCCAGGTCCAACCAAAGTTATCTCAGGGTAGGGCATGGGCCTGAGTGCCACTCTAGGACATGACAAGCCACCTCCCCCATTGGGCTAGGATTTAGGGGCTTGGGACTGAACACATTGTTGGGGTTTGTGTAGTGACTTTTGACACATGGCATTTAGCCATCTTATTTGACTTGGTTCAGGGCATCATGTTGGCGAGTCACGAGAAGGTCCTGAGTCCAGGGAATGAGGGGTCTCTGGCTGTGATTGTGTATGTTTCCATCTTTCCCCAAGTTTGCTTGACTTGTGTTCATACGCCAGTTTCTGGCCTTCTTTTTCCATTATTCTATTGGTGCAATTATATGTACATACCCAACGCCTGTGTCTCCGTGTGCACCGTGAGATGACCGGCGTGTTGGAAGGAACTGTTGAGTGTCAACACGGGACCTCAAACATCCTTGGAAGCCCTCAGTGTGGAGTATTTGGATTTGAGCTATTGTACTTGGGAGTTGGTTATTGCAAAGGATCAGGATTTGTGTGAAGGAGCCATATTTTACTATTTTTTGTGGGACATTGTGCAGGATAAGGCAGGATCATGCAGAACCTGGTGAGAAGCAAGACCATAGGAGTGACAGGAAATTGTGGAAGGGGTACAGCAGGGGCCGGTCCTGGTAGGGACGTTCTTTATTGTAGCAGAGGAGTACCTGCCCCCTACCGCCGCACTCGGGACTTGGGCCCTCATGAGCCCTGCCCAAGGACGCCCCGGGTGCAGATTATGGAGTCCGTGGAGTCAACGCCGGATTTGGAAGCCCGAGAAGAGCAAAGATGCTCAGAACGGGGAGCCCTCGTAGGACATGGGCTAGACATGGAGGACCTGGCCTCCATGTGTGAAAGGCAATGCCGCAAGCCTTGCAATCTCCACTCTGCTGCGGAGGAGTTGGAGGAGACTGGGAGCAACAACAGGGCCCAGCGTTACCAGAAGCGCGGGTCCCCAAAACCCGCGGCGGAAGCCAGGGCGATGAAGACGGATCCCAGCCTGGTCAGGCTGTGGTGAGCTGCAGATTCCGAGAAGCACTCCGAGGGCTATCGGACCGCTTACCCTTCGGAGTCGGAGGAGCTGGCCATACCGCCCACAAGGGCGCACACGGCCCCCGGTCCCAGCCTGGAGCATGACGCCGAGGCGTTGGAGAGGCCTACCAGAGCCAGAACGGCGCCTGTGGCCCGGCACACGGATCCAAAGCAGGATAACATGGGCGACACACCCATGGTGGAGGAGTCCAAGGCGCCGGGAACTGTGGAATGCGCCTGATCAGGTGGAAAGCACGTTGAGTGCAACTGCGAGCACGTATGCTTCCTCATCGGCAAGTACCCAAGGATGGCGATGGACGCCATCGTGCAGCACCTCGACCGCCTGGAGGACCAGAAGGACGGCCTAGGAGAGGACATCGCGGGGATCCTGGATGACCAGTCGGAAGGGGAGAGAGACATGGCGGAGCTGGGAGCGGAGCAGGACCGGTACTGGGAGAAGCTGGAGATGGCCCTGCAGAAGCAGCAGCGAGTGGTGGACAGCCTCCTCCACCTGGTGGAGGACATGTCGGGACGACTGAAAAGGATAGAGGAGTTACAACCCCTCGCCTCGGGTCCGGAGCTCCTGGCAAGGCCGGCAACGGCAGAGCTGCTGGAGCGGGTTAAGACCCTCAAGAGCACCATGGAGAAACCCATGGGCGGCCCTGCAGAGGCACCTTACGCGCCTCCGCGTGTTGATCCGGGTGCGCTTCCGTTTGTTCTTATGTTCAGCGAATCCATAATGCTCGGGGAGCATACGACACCGGCTGGGTCCATGCGGGAAGAGCACGCAACCACGGACCTGAGGAGCCTGATGGTACAGATGTCCCATGCCGCCCAGGATCCACCGACCACTACGACTGCCCATGCAGTTTATGCGGAAGAGGAGATCCATACCATGCAGGGGCAAACCATGGGAAGCGCCGACGGACATGGTCGAGGCCATCCAGGTGGAAACTTGTGGGTGAAGGACCCCACTACGGGGATATGGACAGCCGGTGGAGCAAGTCCTTCCCGCATCCCAAACCCCATGGGTTCAGGCCAGACTCGACCGCATTCCATGGAGGAGAGGGATGTACGGTGAGTGTACTCACACCCCCCGGCCACAGGTGGTATCCGTCTCGGTGGAGTGGTGGCTGCGGACGTCGGAGATGCCATCAGGATTGACGACCTCCGGGGAAACAAAATCCCCTATTACGATGGCAACCCCTCCAATCTGGATGACTTCATCCTGGATTGGGAGGACTTTGTCGAGGGGGTCGTCGGCGAGATGAAGGGAGCGCCAAGGGACAAGTGGGTATGTCGGACATTCCCACACAGACTGGCGCAGGACCTGAAGGAGGAGCTCAGGGATCAGAGCCGCGAGAGATTGATCCAGACGGAGCAGGCCTGCCTCAGTGGCTGGAGGACGAGGAGCAAGTGGACGCCCCCAACCAGAGGTTGGAGGATTTGTGGTCCATTCCGCTGCCGCTGGAGCGCGGGGAATTGAGGGTCCGGGAATGGAATTGGTACATCCGCAAGTACCGAAGAAGCCTCAGGCTGGTGGAGGACTGGAATGAGGCCAGGGAGATCCGACACCTGCTGAAGGACATCCTCCCCGGCCACTGGAAGAGAAGGGTGGAGGAAGAGGAGAAGAAGAGAGCAAAAAAGCGCGTGGCCGTACAGATCATGGCATCGGAGGACACCCACGCCGGAATAATGGACTTTTTCCGGCGAAACCTCGGCGAGCCCAGCTGAATGTTGGGGTTGAAGAACGCCGTCTACGTGGAGATATCCGGCGACACCATGGGGCAAAGGCTGACGCGCCTCAACAACGCGGAGTGGAGGCGCAGGAAGCCGCTGACGATGCAGGTCATCCTCGCCAGCATGAGCCTGGACGAGATCGTGAAGTACATCACGGTGGAGCTGAAGCTCAACACCAAGAACGAGGCCCACGTGCAGGATCGACAGGGCCGAGGACATCGAGGTCATCGGGGGGATCGCCATCACCAGGAGATCAAGGAGGACACGGTCGGCACCGCGGAGGAAGGAAGTGGAAGCGGCCAAGATCTCTGGACCGCGACCACCCGAGAGGATCATGAAGAAGCCCACTTCTTCGCGTTTGTAGCGCACAATATGAAGGAGCATGGGCAGGACAGGTCCAGGTGGAACCGCCTGGACCCAAGGTCCAAGGGACGCAAGGAACCGCGGAGGATCGGGAACCCGTTGCTGTTGTTCCGCGAGTACAGATCACAGCACACCGGTTGCTGGGTCTGCTACGGCAAGGGGAACAACCATGCACGTGACCACTGCATTGCAAGGTGTATGAGGATGACAAGAAGACCTACTTTGCCGCCCATCCTGACAAGAAGCCCAAGGAGCAATGAATTGCCGATTGGAAGGCAAAGGGCGGACACGGTGGAAAAGGCCAAGGAAAGGGCCAAGGGAATGGCGGAGGAAAAGGCTATGGTGGAGGACCCGGCGCAGACTGACGCGTGAGGTCGATCGAGGAGGTTGCTGAGGACATGTTGAGGACGTTGGTGGAACTCAAAGCCCAGCAACGTGGTGGACAAAGTCTGAGCGGATCGCAGCAGGAGGGAGCTGCGACAGGCCACGTCTAGAGGAGCCCCTACTGGAGTGGGACCTCGAAGGTCTCTCCTCCGAAAGTCAGTGGAATCCTAGAGAAAGCGAAGGCACATCGGGTGCCGAAGAAGGCTCGAGGAGAGCCAAAACCACTGAGTGTCACCACTTCCAACCCCTGGAGCGCCCTGCCAAGGGAAGTGTATGTGGGCAAGGGACGTGGCAAGAAAGAAGGAGCGACCACGGAGAGCCCCGTGGACGGGCAGGACCAGCCCAGGATCTACACTATCCGTGACCATACCCTCGAAGTCTTGATGCACCCGGTTGTGCTAGAATTGCATGCCGTGAGAGTCGTCCATACACCGCAGGGTGACGAGCGGCAGTTGCACTTGAAGGTGCGTGTAAGGTGCGGACAAGAGGAGTTGGTGGTGGATGTTTTGGTGGATACGGATGCCCAGGTGAGCCTGGTCCGGAGAGGGTTGTTCAAGGAGGAATCCCTGCAGCCCAGCCATAGGCTGGTACGCCTGAAGGTGGCCAATGGAGAGATTTTGGGTGGTGGCACCCATGAGGCCACTATCAGTATGGAATTCTGGGAGCATGAGCGCTTGAACCGCCCGGATTTGGCAAAGAGAAGCACTCTATCCGGGAACTTCTATGTGGCCGACATTACAGATTGGGATATGATCATGGGGTATGACTTCATGGTGGGAAACGCCATTGGAGCCCTTCCCCATCGTGCAACGCTGGTCCGGGAGGATAATGAATGTCTTACATGGCTGTCCACGGACTATGCATGCGGATCGTCCCAATGGAACACTGAGGAGGAGGATCGGATCGTCCAAGCGGTGCAAGCTGTGTGTGTCAAGTCCAGAGGAGACGGCGGATTTCAACTCACGGAGTATGGAATGGTGCCGCAGGTGTATGCCAGGATGATTCAGACGCTGGAAGCCGAAGCGCCCGAGACGGTTGTCTTTGCTTCCCGGGATGCCCCACTTTTGAAGAAGTGTAGGAGGCATTGGCATTGAGGAGACTCAGCCTCGCACATGCATCCGGGTTGGAAGGAATGGAAGCCCATGTATTGGCATGGCTCCCTGGACAATACCAGACGTACGGTGGAGAAGATCGTCGCAGATAGGGCGAAGGGGATCCTGGTCATAACCGGCATAGGATCCACCCCATGTCCGCTGGAAGGTCTCAAGTCGACGCTGGATTCCATCACCCTGAAGGAGATGTCATTCGGGCCAGACGAGGAGTTGTTCATCGATGCCAAGGGTTTATCAATGCCCTCTCCGGGTCAAGCGTTGGGTACCAAGGCTTTCCTGGTGGATGGGGCGCAAGCCCAGCCCACGGTTGATGAAGCATTCAACCGTCGGGTTGAGGCGGTGCCCATGCGGGTCATGTTTGAGCCTAAGGAGGGGACGGATCAGCCAATGGATGGCATTGACGTCCTGTCCCAGGCCGAGATCGACCACGCCGTCAACTACATGCGGATGGGGATGCACGACTGATTGGCAGCGAAGAAGGGGCGGGCCATGGTCACATCTCTGCATTGGTGGGATGACAACATGTTGGTCACCGGCAAGTACGAGAAGGATGAGTTCGTGGCGAGGGTCATGGATCACATCGCGGACCAATATGATGGTCCGGTTAGGTCGGACCCGCCGATGTAGGATTTTCCAAGAAAGGGGGCCGGTAGCGACAAGAACTCGGCTGATGCCGCAAATTTCCGAAGATTATCAGTGGGAAGAGCTCCCCACAACGATGAAGACGGCATATCAGACGAGGAGAGGTCGGACTCGGACCCGGAAGAGGCCTATACTGCAGTGCCTTTGGTTGTATCGATACCGAAGCAAGCAGCTGAAGAGGCCCAGGATAACCCGAAGGTTGCCGAGCTGGAGGAGAGGCTGGTATATGCCTATCCGCGGCTATTCAGTCGCGTCGCCAACAAGAACCCTCCAGATCGTGGGAGGTTGGGCACAGCGAGGATCAAGCTGAAGCCGAACCCCAAGATCTATCGTCATCGGGAGTACCAACTTCAGGGCGATCGGGCCGAGGCCATGAAGAAGTTGTTGGCCGAGTTTATTGAGCGTGGCTGGATCGAACCCTCCGACAGTGAGTGGGCCAGCCCAGCCTTTGTTGTGCCCAAGAAAGAGAAGAGCAAGTGAAGGTTGGTGGTTGAATACAGGGGTTTGAACGAGCAAACGGAGCACGACTCGTACTCGCTTCCTCTGATCGACACCATCCTCCAAAAACAACAAAAAAAGCGGATCTTCACGGTGTTCGACCTGAAACACGGCTATCACCAGATGCCGCTACAACCGGGCTCCAGGGGCTGTACAGTGATGTCGATGCCGCTGGGGCCCATGCAGTGGAAAGTGGTGCCTATGGGCGCCAAGAATGGCAACGCAGCTTTCCGACACATGATGGAGGACCTACTCGGTCCTGTCCGGGACTGTGCGGAGTGAGTAAGTAAGTAAGTAAGTAAGGGCGGCCGCGTCCGCAGCCTCATCTGACATCTCCTTGTTTGTTTTACATGGTGGCCGCCTCTGGCGGGAAGGAGTGCTCTCCACCATCAGTTCCCCTGGCGACCCCTGTCTCACCTCACGGCCGAGAACGTCAACCAGGTTCCCTTGAGGCAGAACCAGTGGTAGGCTCCCTTCAGTCGCTGCCCTCACGGTTTCAGCTCCTTCCGGTCACCCTTCGAAGGATCCCCCGGCCTTCCCCCCCTAGCATAGCCTATTGGGCGCCTGCAGGCGGGTTTCCTGTGGGTAGCCCTCGCCGACAGCGGAGCATTTCTCTCTGTCAACCACATTCCACCACTCCCCATCCCTCACGGGCTGGAGTACCCACTCGGCTCCCGGATGCACTTGGTTGTCATCCATCCACGGCTGCAGGCCAGGGGGCGACCTTTTCCACGTTTTCCCTGGTCCCGCTCACGCGTGAACCTACGTGTACTCAGGCCATTGAGCCGGGGATCTCAAGGTCAACCCTCACCCCTGCGGACACCTCACGGCCGTCCCGGAGTTCAGGACATTTTCCCGACTTCCCATGGCCAGGCTCCCCATGGTTGGCCCATGGTTCACCACTCCATGGCGACCGGTTTCCCAATCCCATGGGGATGTTGCTTGGCGCTTTCGGCCTCCCTGCCCTTCCCATGTCCCATTCCCCTTTGCCTCATCCCGGCACCGGCCCGTTCCCTGCGTCCCATGGACTCCCTACCCTGTCGGGCCTTTGTGCGGCTCTAGCCACACGCCCTTCCCCGCCGCGTCCCCTTGTCCCTTCATCCCCTGTTTATACCCCACCGGGTCGCCTGCTACCCTGTGGCGCTAGCCCACTGGGGCCTCTTCCTTCCGGGGACCGCTCCGTGCGCTTGGCACGGGTCGCTCTTTTTCCGGCCTAATCCCCTGGGCTTTCTTGCGGCCCCATCCCATCCCTCATCCCGTGTCCATACCCCACCGGGCCGCCAGCAACCCTGTGGCGCGGGCCCTCTGGATCCTCATCCATCCGGGGACCGTTTCGTGCGCCTAGCACGGGTCGCTCCCTTCCCGCCCCCTTCCCCAGTGCCGCGACCCCGGCCTGTTGCGTGTTCAGTGTCCTGGGCCCCCTGGCTCCTATTCACCGGTGTGCTCGCTCCGTGTGTGGTGTTGCGTGTACGGCGTCCTCGGCCTCCTGGCTCCTGTTCACCGCTGTGCACGCCCTGTGTGTGGTGTTGCGTGCACGGGTTCCTGGGCCTCCTGGCTCCTGCTCACCGGCGTGAACGCTCTGTGTGTGGTGTTGCGGGTGCTGTGTCCTGGGCCGCTTGGTCCCTGTTCTCTGGTGTGCACGCTCCTTGTGTGTCGTTGCGTGCGCGGTGTCCTGGGCCGCTTGGCTCCTGTTCACCGGTGTGCCTGCCTCAGTGCGCTGTGTCGTGTGTACGGTGTCCTGGGCCCCGTGGCTCCTGTTCACCGGTGTGCACGCTTTGTGTGCGGTGTTTTATGTGCGGCGTCCTGGGCCTCCTGGCTCCTGGTCACCGGTGCGCGTGCTCGCTGTGTGCTCCCCGCATGCTTCCTATCCCCCTCCCTCATCCTCGCTTGTACTAGTGCATGCTCTCCGTGTCTGCCCTCCTGCTTTTCCCTGCCGCCGCCTTCTCGTCCTCGTGGCGCCCCTGGCGTATGCATTCGAGTCTCCGTCCGTGTTAGTCTGTGTTAGTCCGCTCTTTCGATCTCTCCGGAGTGGTGGAGTGGTGGAGTGGTGGAGTGGTGGAGTGGGTGATTGGGTGAGTGGGTGAGTTGGTGAGTGGGTGAGTGGGTCAGTGGGTGAGTGGGTGAGTGGGTGAGTGGGTGAGTGGGTTAGTGGGTGAGTGGGTGAGTGGGTGAGTGGGCGAGTGGGTGAGTGGGTGAGTGGTCGAGTGGGTGAGTGGGTGAGTGGGTGAGTGGGTGAATGGGTGAGTGGGTGAGTGGGTGAGTGGGTGAGTGGGTGAGTGGGTGAGTGGGTGAGTGGGTGAGTGGGTGAGTGGGTGAGTGGGTGAGTGGGTGAGCGGGTGAGTGGGTGAGTGGGTGAGAGGGTGAGTGGGTGAGTGGGTGAGTGTGTGAGTGAGTAAGTGGGTGAGTGGGTGAGCGGGTGAGTGGGTGAGTGGGTGAGTGGGTGAGTGGGTGAGTGGGTGAGTGGGTGAGTGGGTGAGTGGGTGGGTGGGTGAGTGGGTGAGTGGGTGAGTGGGTGAGTGGGTGAGTGGGGAGTGGGTGGAGTGGTGGAGTGGTGGAGTGGTGGAGTGGTGGAGTGGGTGATTGGTTGAGTGGGTGAGTGGGTGAGTGGGTGAGCTGGTCAGTGGGTGAGTGGGTGAGTGGGTGAGTGGGTGAGTGGGTGCGTTGGTGAGTGGGTTAGTGGGTGAGTGGGTGAGTGGGTGAGTGGGCGAGTAGGTGAGTGGGTGAGTGGTCGAGTGGGTGAGTGGGTGAGTGGGTGAGTGGGTGAGTGGGTGAGTGGGTGAGTGGGTGAGTGGGTGAGTTGGTGAGTGGGTGAGTGGGTGAGTGGGTGAGTGGGTGAGTGGGTGCGTGTGTGAGTGGGTGAGTGGGTGAGTGGGTGAGTGGGTGAGTGGGTGAGTGTGTGAGTGAATAAGTGGGTGAGTGGGTGAGCGGGTGAGTGGGTGAGTGGGTGAGTGGGTGAGTGGGTGAGTGGGTGAGTGGGTGAGTGGGTGAGTGGGTGAGTGGGTGAGTGGGTGAGTGGGTGGAGTGGTGGAGTGGTGGAGTGGTGGAGTGGTGGAGTGGGTGATTGGGTGAGTGGGTGAGTGGGTGAGTGGGTGAGTGGGTCAGTGGGTGAGTGGGTCAGTGGGTGAGTGGGTGAGTGGGTGAGTGGTTGAGTGGGTGGGTGGGTGAGTGGGTGAGTGGGTGAGTGGGTGAGTGGGTGAGTGGGTGAGTGGGTGAGTGGGTGAGTGGGTGAGTGGGTGAGTGGGTGAGTGGGTCAGTGGGTGAGTGGGTGAGTGGGTGAGTGGGTGAGTGGGTTAGTGGGTGAGTGGGTGAGTGGGTGAGTGGGCGAGTGGGTGAGTGGGTGAGTGGTCGAGTGGGTGAGTGGGTGAGTGGGTGAGTGGGTGAATGGGTGAGTGGGTGAGTGGGTGAGTGAGTAAGTGGGTGAGTGGGTGAGCGGGTGAGTGGGTGAGTGGGTGAGTGGGTGAGTGGGTGAGTGGGTGAGTGGGTGAGTGGGTGAGTGGGTGGGTGGGTGAGTGGGTGAGTGGGTGAGTGGGTGAGTGGGTGAGTGGGTGAGTGGGTGGAGTGGTGGAGTGGTGGAGTGGTGGAGTGGTGGAGTGGTGGACTGGGTGATTGGGTGAGTGGGTGAGTGGGTGAGTGGGTGAGTGGGTCAGTGGGTGAGTGGGTGAGTGGGTGAGTGGGTGAGTGGGTGCGTTGGTGAGTGGGTTAGTGGGTGAGTGGGTGAGTGGGTGAGTGGGCCAGTGGGTGAGTGGCTGAGTGGTCGAGTGGGTCAGTCGGTGAGTGGGTGAGTGGGTGAGTGGGTGAGTGGGTCAGTGGGTGGGTGGTTGAGTGGGTGAGTGGGTGAGTGGGTGAGTGGGTGAGTGGGTGAGTGGGTGAGTGGGTGAGTGGGTGAGTGGGTGAGTGGGTGTGTGGGTGAGTGGGTGAGTGGGTGAGTGGGTGAGTGGGTGAGTGGTTGAGTGGTTGAGTGGGTGAGTGGGTGAGTGGGTGAGTGGGTGAGTGGGTGAGTGTGTGAGTGGGTGAGTGGGTGAGTGGGTGTGTGTGTGAGTGGGTGAGTGGGTGGGTGGGTGAGTGGGTGAGTGGGTGAGTGGGTGAGTGGGTGAGTGGGTGAGTGGGTGAGTGGGTGTGTGGGTGAGTGGGTGAGTGGGTGAGTGGGTGAGTGGGTGAGTGGGTGAGTGGGTGAGTGGGTGAGTTGGTGAGTGGGTGAGTGGGTGAGTGGGTGAGGGGGTGAGTGGGTGAGTGGGTGAGTGGGTGAGTGGGTGAGTGGGTGAGCCGGTGAGTGGGTGAGTGGGTGAGTGGGTGAGTGGGTGAGTGGGTGCGTGGGTGAGTGGGTGAGTGGGTGAGTGGGTGAGTGGGTGAGTGGGTGAGTGGGTGAGTGGGTGAGTGGGTGAGTGGGTGAGTGGGTGAATGGGTGAGTGGGTGAGTTGGTGAGTGGGTGAGTGGGTGAGTGGGTGAGTGGGTGAGTGGGTGAGTGGGTGAGTGGGTGAGAGGGTGAGTGGGTGAGTGGCTGAGTGGGTGAGTGGGTGAGTGGGTGAGTGGGTGAGTGGGTGAGTGGGTGAGTGGGTGAGTGGGTGAGTGGGTGAGTGGGTGAGTGGGTGAGTGGGTGAGTGGCCGAGTGGGTGAGTGGATGAGTGGCTGAGTGGGTGAGTGAATGAGTGGGTGAGGGGCTGAGTGGGTGAGTGGGTGAGTGGGTGAGTGGGTGAGTGGGTGAGTGGGTGAGTGGGTGAGTGGGTGAGTGGGTGAGTGGGTGAATGGGTGAGTTGGTGAGTGGGTGAGTGGGTGAGTGGGTGAGTGGGTGGGTGGGTGGGTGGGTGAGTGGGTGAGTGGCTGAGTGGGTGAGTGGGTGAGTGGGTGAGTGGGTGAGTGGGTGAGTTGGTGAGTGGGTGAGTGGGTGGGTGGGTGAGTGGGTGAGTGGGTGAGTGGGAGAGTGGGTGAGTGGGTGAGTGGGTGAGTGGGTGAGTGGGTGAGTGGGTGAGTGGGTGAGTGGGTGAGTGGGTGAGTGGGTGAGTGGGTGAGTGGGTGAGTGGGTGAGTGGGTGAGTGAGTAAGTGGGTGAGTGAGTGAGTTGGTGAGTGGGTGAGTGGGTGAGTGGGTGAGTGGGTGAGTGGGTGAGCGGGCGAGTGGGTGAGTGGGTGAGTGGGTGAGTGGGTGAGTGGGTGAGTGGGTGAGTGGGTGAGTGGGTGAGTGGGTGAGTGGGTGAGTGGGTGAGTGGGTGAGTGGGTGAGTGGGTGAGTGGGTGAGTGGGTGAGTGAGTGAGTGGCTGAGTGGGTGAGTGGGTGCGTGGGTGAGTGGGTGAGTGGGTGAGTGAGTAAGTGGGTGAGTGGGTGAGCGGGTGAGTGGGTGAGTGGGTGAGTGGGTGAGTGGGTGAGTGGGTGAGTGGGTGAGTGGGTGAGTGGGTGGGTGGGTGAGTGGGTGAGTGGGTGAGTGGGTGAGTGGGTGAGTGGGTGTGTGGGTGAGTGGGTGTGTGGGTGAGTGGGTGAGTGGGTGAGTGGGTGAGTGGGTGAGTGGGTGAGCGGGCGAGTGGGTGAGTGGGTGAGTGGGTGAGTGGGTGAGTGGGTGAGTGGGTGAGTGGGTGAGTGGGTGAGTGGGTGAGTGGGTGAGTGGGTGAGTGGGTGAGTGGGTGAGTGGGTGAGTGGGTGAGTGGGTGAGTGAGTGAGTGGGTGAGTGGGTGAGTGGGTGCTTGGGTGAGTGGGTGAGTGGGTGAGTGAGTAAGTGGGTGAGTGGGTGAGCGGGTGAGTGGGTGAGTGGGTGAGTGGGTGAGTGGGTGAGTGGGTGAGTGGGTGAGTGGGTGAGTGGGTGAGTGGGTGAGTGGGTGAGTGGGTGAGTGGGTGAGTGGGTGAGTGGGTGAGTGGGTGAGTGGGTGAGTGGGTGAGTGGGTGAGTGTGTGAGTGAGTAAGTGGGTGAGTGGGTGAGCGGGTGAGTGGGTGAGTGGGTGAGTGGGTGAGTGGGTGAGTGGGTGAGTGGGTGAGTGGGTGAGTGGGTGGGTGGGTGAGTGGGTGAGTGGGTGAGTGGGTGAGTGGGTGAGTGGGTGAGTGGGTGGAGTGGTGGAGTGGTGGAGTGGTGGAGTGGTGGAGTGGGTGATTGGGTGAGTGGGTGAGTGGGTGAGTGGAACAGTGGGTCAGTGGGTGAGTGGGTGAGTGGGTGCGTTGGTGAGTGGGTTAGTGGGTGAGTGGGTGAGTGGGTGAGTGGGCGAGTGGGTGAGTGGGTGAGTGGTCGAGTGGGTGAGTGGGTTACTGGGTGAGTGGGTGAGTGGGTGAGTCGGTGAGTGGGTGAGTGGGTGAGTTGGTGAGTGGGTGAGTGGGTGAGTGGGTGAGTGGGTGAGTGGGTGAGTGGGTGAGTGGGTGAGTGGGTGAGTGGGTGTGTGGGTGAGTGGGTGAGTGGGTGAGTGGGTGAGTGGGTGAGTGGGTGAGTGGGTGAGTGGGTGAGTGGGTGAGTGGGTGAGTGGGTGAGTGGGTGAGTGTGTGAGTGGGTGAGTGGGTGAGTGGGTGTGTGTGTGAGTGGGTGAGTGGGTGGGTGGGTGAGTGGGTGACCGGGTGAGTGGGTGAGTGGGTGAGTGGGTGAGTGGGTGAGTGGGTGTGTGGGTGAGTGGGTGAGTGGGTGAGTGGGTGAGTGGGTGAGTGGGTGAGTGGGTGAGTGGGTGAGTGGGTGAGTGGGTGAGTGGGTGAGTGTGTGAGTGGGTGAGTGGGTGAGTGGGTGTGTGTGTGAGTGGGTGAGTGGGTGGGTGGGTGAGTGGGTGAGTGGGTGAGTGGGTGAGTGGGTGAGCGGGTGAGTGGGTGAGTGGGTGAGTGGGTGAGTGGGTGAGTGGGTGAGTGGGTGAGTGGGTGAGTGGGTGAGTGGGTGAGTGGGTGAGTGGGTGTGTGTGTGAGTGGGTGAGTGGGTGAGTGGGTGTGTGGGTGAGTGGGTGAGTGGGTGAGTGGGTGAGTGGGTGAGTGGGTGAGTGGGTGAGTGGGTGAGTGGGTCAGTGGGTGAGTGGGTGCGTGGTTGAGTGGGTGAGTGGGTGAGTGGGTGCGTGGGTGAGTGGGTGAGTGGGTGAGTGGGTGAGTGGGTGAGTGGGTGAATGGGTGAGTGGGTGAGTGGGTGAGTGGGTGAGTGGGTGAGTGGGTGAGTGGGTGAGTGGGTGAGTGGGTGAGTGGGTGAGTGGGTGAGTGGGTGAGTGGGTGAGTGGGTGAGTGGTGAGTGGGTGAGTGGGTGAGTGGGTGAGTGGGTGAGTGGGTGAGTGGGTGAGTGGGTGAGTGGGTGAGTGGGTGAGTGGGTGAGTGGGTGAGTGGGCGAGTGGGTGAGTGGATGAGTGGCTGAGTGGGTGAGTGGGTGAGTGGGTGAGGGGCTGAGTGGGTGAGTGGGTGAGTGGGTGAGTGGGTGAGTGGGTGAGTGGGTGAGGTGAGTGGGTGAGTGGGGTGAGTGGGTGAGTGGGTGAGTGGGTGAGTGGCCGAGTGGGTGAGTTGGTGAGTGGGTGAGTGGGTGAGTGGGTGAGTGGGTGGGTGGGTGGGTGGGTGAGTGGGTGAGTGGGTGAGTGGGTGAGTGGGTGAGTGGGTGAGTGGGTGAGTGGGTGAGTTGGTGAGTGGGTGAGTGGGTGAGTGGGGTGAGTGGGTGAGTGGGTGAGTGGGTGAGGTGAGTGGGTGAGTGGGTGAGTGGGTGAGTGGGTGAGTGGGTGAGTGGGTGAGTGGGTGAGTGGGTGAGTGGGTGAGTGGGTGAGTGGGTGAGTGGGTGAGTGGGTGAGTGGGTTGAGTGGGTGAGTGGGTGAGTGGGTGAGTGGGTGAGTGGGTGAGTGGGTGAGTGGGTGAGTGGGTGAGTGGGTGAGTGGGTGAGTGGGTGAGTGGGTGAGTGGGTGATGGTGAGTGGGTGAGTGGGTGAGTGGGTGAGTGGGTGAGTGGGTGAGTGGGTGAGTGGGTGAGTGGGTGAGTGGGTGAGTGGGTGAGTGGGTGAGTGGGTGAGTGGGTGAGTGGGTGAGTGAGTGGGTGAGTGGGTGAGTGGGTGAGTGGGTGAGTGGGTGAGTGGGTGAGTGGGTGAGTGGTGAGTGGGTGAGTGGGTGAGTGGGTGAGTGGGTGAGTGGGTGAGTGGGTGAGTGGGTGAGTGGGTGAGTGGGTGAGTGGTGAGTGGGTGAGTGGTGGAGTGGTGGAGTGGTGAGTGGGTGAGTGGGTGAGTGGGTGAGTGGGTGAGTGGGTGAGTGGGTGAGTGGGTGAGTGGGTGAGTGGGTGAGTGGGTGAGTGGGTGAGTGGGTGAGTGGGTGAGTGGGTGAGTGGGTGAGTGGGTGAGTGGGTGAGTGGGTGAGTGGGTGAGTGGGTGAGTGGGTGAGTGGCTGAGTGGGTGAGTGGGTGAGTGGGTGAGTGGGTGAGTGGGTGAGTGGGTGAGTGGGTGAGTGGGTGAGTGGGTGAGTGGCTGAGTGGGTGAGTGGGTGAGTGGGTGAGTGGGTGAGTGGGTGAGTGGGTGAGTGGGTGAGTGGGTGAGTGGGTGAGTGGGTGAGTGGGTGAGTGGGTGAGTGGGTGAGTGGGTGAGTGGGTGAGTGGGTGAGTGGGTGAGTGGGTGAGTGGGTGAGTGGGTGAGTGGGTGAGTGGGTGAGTGGGTGAGTGGGTGGTGGGTGAGTGGGTGAGTGGGTGAGTGGGTGAGTGGCTGAGTGGGTGAGTGGGTGAGTGGGTGAGTGGGTGAGTGTGGTGAGTGGGTGAGTGGGTGAGTGGGTGAGTGGGTGAGTGGGTGAGTGGGTGAGTGGGTGAGTGGGTGAGTGGGTGAGTGGGTGAGTGGGTGAGTGGGTGAGTGGGTGAGTGGGTGAGTGGGTGAGTGGGTGAGTGGTGAGTGGGAGTGGGTGAGTGGGTGAGTGGGTGAGTGGTGAGTGGGTGAGTGGGTGAGTGGGTGAGTGGGTGAGTGGGTGAGTGGGTGAGTGGGTGAGTGGGTGAGTGGGTGAGTGGGTGAGTGGGTGAGTGGGTGAGTGGGTGAGTGGTGAGTGGGTGAGTGGGTGAGTGGGTGAGTGGGTGAGTGGGTGAGTGGGTGAGTGGGTGAGTGGGTGAGTGGGTGAGTGGGTGAGTGGGTGAGTGGGTGAGTGGGTGAGTGGGTGAGTGGGTGAGTGGTGAGTGGGTGAGTGGGTGAGCGGGTGAGTGGCTGAGTGGGTGAGTGGGTGAGTGGGTGAGTGGGTGAGTGGGTGAGTGGGTGAGTGGGTGGGTGGGTGAGTGGGTGAGTGGGTGAGTGGGTGAGTGGGTGAGTGGGTGAGCGGGTGGAGTGGTGGAGTGGTGGAGTGGTGGAGTGGTGGAGTGGGTGATTGGGTGAGTGGGTGAGTGGGTGAGTGGGTGAGTGGGTGAGTGGGTGAGTGGGTGAGTGGGTGAGTGGGTGAGTGGGTGAGTGGGTGAGTGGGCGCGTGGCTGAGTGGGTGAGTCGGTGAGTGGGTGAATGGGTGATTGGGTGAGTGGGTGAGTGGGTGAGTGGGTGAGTGGGTGAGTGGGTGAGTGGCTGAGTGGGTGAGTGGGTGAGTGGGTGAGTGGGTGAGTGGGTGAGTGCGTGAGTGGGTGAGTGGGCGAGTGGGTGAGTGGATGAGTGGGTGAGTGGGTGAGTGGGTGAGTGGGTGAGTGGGTGAGTGGCTGAGTGGGTGAGTGGGTGAGTGGGTGAGTGGGTGAGTGGGTGAGTGGGTGAGTGGGTGAGTGGGTGAGTGGGTGAGTGGGTGAGTGGGTGAGTGGTTGAGCGGGTGAGTGGCTGAGTGGGTGAGTGGGTGTGAGTGGGTGAGTGGGTGAGTGGGTGAGTGGGTGAGTGGGTGGGTGGGTGAGTGGGTGAGTGGGTGAGTGGGTGAGTGGGTGAGTGGGTGAGCGGGTGGAGTGGTGGAGTGGTGGAGTGGTGGAGTGGGTGATTGGGTGAGTGGGTGAGTGGGTGAGTGGGTGAGTGGGTCAGTGGGTGAGTGGGTGAGTTGGTGAGTGGGTGAGTGGGTGAGTGGGTGAGTGGGTGAGTGGGTGAGTGGGCGAGTGGCTGAGTGGGTGAGTGGGTGAGTGGGTGAATGGGTGATTGGGTGAGTGGGTGAGTGGGTGAGTGGGTGAGTGGGTGAGTGGGTGAGTGGCTGAGTGGGTGAGTGGGTGAGTGGGTGAGTGGGTGAGCGGCTGAGTGGGTGAGTGGGTGAGTGGGTGAGTGGGTGAGTGGGTGAGTGGGTGAGTGAGTGAGTGGGTGAGTGGGTGAGTGGGTGAGTGGGTGAGTGGGTGAGTGGGTGAGTGGATGAGTGGGTGAGTGGGTGAGTGGGTGAGTGGGTGAGTGGGTGAGTGGGTGAGTGGGTGAGTGGGTGAGTGGGTGAGTGGGTGAGTGGGTGAGTGGGTGAGTGGGTGAGTGGCCGAGTGGGTGAGTGGGTGAGTGGGTGAGTGGGTGAGTGGGTGAGTGGGTGAGTGGGTGGGTGGGTGGGTGGGTGAGTGGGTGAGTGGGTGAGTGGGTGAGTGGGTGAGTGGGTGAGTGGGTGAGTGGGTGAGTGGGTGAGTTGGTGAGTGGGTGAGTGGGTGAGTGGGTGAGTGGGTGAGTGGGTGAGTGGGTGAGTGGGTGAGTGGGTGAGTGGGTGAGTGGGTGAGTGGGTGAGTGGGTGAGTGGATGAGTGAGTGAGTGGGTGAGTGCGTGAGTGGGTGAGTGGGCGAGTGGGTGACTGGATGAGTGGGTGAGTGGGTGAGTGGGTGAGTGGGTGAGTGGGTGAGTGGGTGAGTGGGTGAGTGGGTGAGTGGGTGAGTGGGTGAGTGGGTGAGTGGGTGAGTGGGTGAGTGGATGAGTGGGTGAGTGGGTGAGTGGGTGAGTGGGTGAGCCGGTGAGTGGGTGAGTGGGTGAGTGGGTGAGTGGGTGAGTGGGTGAGTGGGTGAGTGGGTGAGTGGGTGAGTGGGTGAGTGAGTAAGTGGGTGAGTGGGTGAGCGGGTGAGTGGCTGAGTGGGTGAGTGGGTGAGTGGGTGAGTGGGTGAGTGGGTGAGTGGGTGAGTGGGTGGGTGGGTGAGTGGGTGAGTGGGTGAGTGGGTGAGTGGGTGAGTGGGTGAGCGGGTGGAGTGGTGGAGTGGTGGAGTGGTGGAGTGGTGGAGTGGGTGATTGGGTGAGTGGGTGAGTGGATGAGTGGGTGAGTGGGTCAGTGGGTGAGTGGGTGAGTTGGTGAGTGGGTGAGTGGGTGAGTGGGTGAGTGGGTGAGTGGGTGAGTGGGTGAGTGGGTGAGTGGGTGGGTGGGTGAGTGGGTGAGTGGGTGAGTGGGTGAGTGGGTGAGTGGGTGAGTGGGTGGAGTGGTGGAGTGGTGGAGTGGTGGAGTGGTGGAGTGGGTGATTGGGTGAGTGGGTGGGTGGGTGAGTGGGTGAGTGGGTCAGTGGGTGAGTGGGTGAGTGGGTGATCGGGTGAGTCGGTGCGTTGGTGAGTGGGTTAGTGGGTGAGTGGGTGAGTGGGTGAGTTGGCGAGTGGGTGAGTGGGTGAGTGGTCGAGTGGGTGAGTGGGTTACTGGGTGAGTGGGTGAGTGGGTGAGGCGGTGAGTGGGTGAGTGGGTGAGTTGGTGAGTGGGTGAGTGGGTGAGTGGGTGAGTGGGTGAGTGGGTGAGTGGGTGAGTGGGTGAGTGGGTGAGTGGGTGTGTGGGTGAGTGGGTGGGTGGGTGAGTGGGTGAGTGGGTGAGTGGGTGAGTGGGTGAGTGGGTGAGTGGGTGAGTGGGTGAGTGGGTGAGTGGGTGAGTGGGTGAGTGGGTGAGTGTGTGAGTGGGTGTGTGTGTGAGTGGGTGAGTGGGTGGGTGGGTGAGTGGGTGAGTGGGTGAGTGGGTGAGTGGGTGAGTGGGTGAGTGGGTGAGTGGGTGAGTGGGTGAGTGGGTGAGTGGGTGAGTGGGTGAGTGGGTGAGTGGGTGAGTGGGTGAGTGGGTGAGTGGGTGAGTGGGTGAGTGGGTGAGTGGGTGAGTGTGTGAGTGGGTGAGTGGGTGAGTGGGTGAGTGGGTGAGTGGGTGAGTGGGTGAGTGGGTGAGTGGGTGAGTGGGTGAGTGTGTGAGTGGGTGAGTGGGTGAGTGGGTGTGTGTGTGAGTGGGTGAGTGGGTGGGTGGGTGAGTGGGTGAGTGGGTGAGTGGGTGAGTGGGTGAGCGGGTGAGTGGGTGAGTGGGTGAGTGGGTGAGTGGGTGAGTGGGTGAGTGGGTGAGTGGGTGAGTGGGTGAGTGGGTGAGTTGGTGAGTGGGTGTGTGTGTGAGTGGGTGAGTGGGTGAGTGGGTGTGTGGGTGAGTGGGTGAGTGGGTGAGTGGGTGAGTGGGTGAGTGGGTGAGTGGGTGAGTGGGTGAGTGGGTCAGTGGGTGAGTGGGTGCGTGGGTGAGTGGGTGAGTGGGTGAGTGGGTGCGTGGGTGAGTGGGTGAGTGGGTGAGTGGGTGAGTGGGTGAGTGGGTGAATGGGTGAGTGGGTGAGTGGGTGAGTGGGTGAGTGGGTGAGTGGGTGAGTGGGTGAGTGGGTGAGTGGGTGAGTGGGTGAGAGGGTGAGTGGGTGAGTGGGTGAGTGGGTGAGTGGGTGAGTGGGTGAATGGGTGAGTGGGTGAGTGGGTGAGTGGGTGAGTGGGTGAGTGGGTGAGTGGGTGAGTGGCCGAGTGGGTGAGTGGGTGAGTGGGTGAGTGGGTGAGTGGGTGAGTGGGTGAGGGGCTGAGTGGGTGAGTGGGTGAGTGGGTGAGTGGGTGAGTGGGTGAGTGGGTGAGTGGGTGAGTGGGTGAGTGGGTGAGTGGGTGAGTTGGTGAGTGGGTGAGTGGGTGAGTGGGTGAGTGGGTGGGTGGGTGGGTGGGTGAGTGGGTGAGTGGGTGAGTGGGTGAGTGGGTGAGTGGGTGAGTGGGTGAGTGGGTGAGTTGGTGAGTGGGTGAGTGGGTGAGTGGGTGAGTGGGTGAGTGGGTGAGTGGGTGAGTGGGTGAGTGGGTGAGTGGGTGAGTGGGTGAGTGGGTGAGTGGCTGAGTGGATGAGTGAGTGAGTGGGTGAGTGCGTGAGTGGGTGAGTGGGCGAGTGGGTGAGTGGATGAGTGGGTGAGTGGGTGAGTGGGTGAGTGGGTGAGTGGGTGAGTGGGTGAGTGGGTGAGTGGGTGAGTGGGTGAGTGGACGAGTGGGTGAGTGGGTGAGTGGGTGAGTGGGTGAGTGGGTGAGTGGGTGAGTGGGTGAGTGGGTGAGTGGGTGAGTGGGTGAGTGGGTGAGTGGGTGAGTGGGTGAGTGGGTGAGTGGGTGAGTGGGTGAGTGGGTGAGTGGGTGAGTGAGTAAGTGGGTGAGTGGGTGAGCGGGTGAGTGGCTGAGTGGGTGAGTGGGTGAGTGGGTGAGTGGGTGAGTGGGTGAGTGGGTGAGTGGGTGGGTGGGTGAGTGGGTGAGTGGGTGAGTGGGTGAGTGGGTGGGTGGGTGAGCGGGTGGAGTGCTGGAGTGGTGGAGTGGTGGAGTGGTGGAGTGGGTGATTGGGTGAGTGGGTGAGTGGGTGAGTGGGTGAGTGGGTCAGTGGGTGAGTGGGTGAGTGGGTGAGTGGGTGAGTGGGTGAGTGGGTGAGTGGGTGAGTGGGCGAGTGGCTGAGTGGGTGAGTGGGTGAGTGGGTGAATGGGTGATTGGGTGAGTGGGTGAGTGGGTGAGTGGGTGAGTGGGTGAGTGGGTGAGTGGCTGAGTGGGTGAGTGGGTGATTGGGTGAGTGGGTGAGCGGCTGAGTGGGTGAGTGGGTGAGTGGGTGAGTGGGTGAGTGGGTGAGTGGGTGAGTGATTGAGTGGGTGAGTGGGTGAGTGGGTGAGTGGGTGAGTGGGTGAGTGGGTGAGTGGGTGAGTGGGTGAGTGGGTGAGTGGGTGAGTGGGTGAGTGGATGAGTTGGTGAGTGGGTGAGTGGGTGAGTGGGTGAGTGGGTGAGTGGGTGAGTGGGTGAGTGGGTGAGTGGGTGAGTGGGTGAGTGGGTGAGTGGGTGAGTGGGTGAGTGGGTGAGTGGGTGAGTGGGTGAGTTGGTGAGTGGGTGAGTGGGTGAGTGGGTGAGTGGGTGGGTGGGTGGGTGGGTGAGTGGGTGAGTGGGTGAGTGGCTGAGTGGGTGAGTGGCTGAGTGGGTGAGTGGGTGAGTTGGTGAGTGGGTGAGTGGGTAAGTGGGTGAGTTGGTGAGTGGGTGAGTGGGTGAGTGGGTGAGTGGGTGAGTGGGTGAGTGGGTGAGTGGGTGAGTGGGTGAGTGGATGAGTGAGTGAGTGGGTGAGTGCGTGAGTGGGTGAATGGGCGAGTGGGTGAGTGGATGAGTGGGTGAGTGGGTGAGTGGGTGAGTGGGTGAGTGGGTGAGTGGGTGAGTTGGTGAGTGGGTGAGTGGGTGAGTGGGTGAGTGGGTGAGTGGGTGAGTGGGTGAGTGGGTGAGTGGGTGAGTGGGTGTGTGGGTGAGTGGGTGAGTGGGTGAGTGGGTGAGTGGGTGAGTGGGTGAGTGGGTGAGTGGGTGAGTGGGTGAGTGGGTGAGTGGGTGAGTGGGTGAGTGAGTAAGTGGGTGAGTGGGTGAGCGGGTGAGTGGCTGAGTGGGTGAGTGGGTGAGTGGGTGAGTGGGTGAGTTGGTGAGTGGGTGAGTGGGTGGGTGGGTGAGTGGGTGAGTGGGTGAGTGGGTGAGTGGGTGAGTGGGTGAGCGGGTGGAGTGGTGGAGTGGTGGAGTGGTGGAGTGGTGGAGTGGGTGATTGGGTGAGTGGGTGAGTGGGTGAGTGGGTGAGTGGGTCAGTGGGTGAGTGGGTGAGTTGGTGAGTGGGTGAGTGGGTGAGTGGGTGAGTGGGTGAGTGGGTGAGTGGGCGAGTGGCTGAGTGGGTGAGTCGGTGAGTGGGTGAATGGGTGATTGGGTGAGTGGGTGAGTGGGTGAGTGGGTGAGTGGGTGAGTGGGTGAGTGGCTGAGTGGGTGAGTGGGTGAGTGGGTGAGTGGGTGAGTGGGTGAGTGCGTGAGTGGGTGAGTGGGTGAGTGGGTGAGTGGGTGAGTGGGTGAGTGGGTGAGTGGGTGAGTGGGTGAGTGGGTGAGTGGGTGAGTGGGTGAGTGGGTGAGTGGGTGAGTGGGTGAGTGGGTGAGTGGGTGACTGGGTGAGTGGGTGAGTGGGTGAGTGGGTGAGTGGGTGAGTGGGTGAGTGGGTGAGTGGGTGAGTGGGTGAGTGGGTGAGTGGGTGAGTGGGTGAGTGGGTGAGTGGGTGAGTGGGTGAGTGGGTGAGTGAGTAAGTGGGTGAGTGGTTGAGCGGGTGAGTGGCTGAGTGGGTGAGTGGGTGAGTGGGTGAGTGGGTGAGTGGGTGAGTGGGTGAGTGGGTGGGTGGGTGAGTGGGTGAGTGGGTGAGTGGGTGAGTGGGTGAGTGGGTGAGCGGGTGGAGTGGTGGAGTGGTGGAGTGGTGGAGTGGTGGAGTGGGTGATTGGGTGAGTGGGTGAGTGGGTGAGTGGGTGAGTGGGTCAGTGGGTGAGTGGGTGAGTTGGTGAGTGGGTGAGTGGGTGAGTGGCTGAGTGGTCGAGTGGCTGAGTGGGTGAGTGGGTGAGTGGGTGAATGGGTGATTGGGTGAGTGGGTGAGTGGGTGAGTGGGTGAGTGGGTGAGTGGGTGAGTGGCTGAGTGGGTGAGTGGGTGAGTGGGTGAGTGGGTGAGCGGCTGAGTGGGTGAGTGGGTGAGTGGGTGAGTGGGTGAGTGGGTGAGTGGGTGAATGGGTGAGTGGGTGAGTGGGTGAGTGGGTGAGTGGGTGAGTGGGTAAGTGGGTGAGTGGGTGAGTCGGTGAGTGGGTGAGTGGCTGAGTGGGTGAGTGGATGAGTGGGTGAGTGGGTGAGTGGGTGAGTGGGTGAGTGGGTGAGTGGGTGAGTGGGTGAGTGGGTGAGTGGGTGAGTGGGTGAGTGGGTGAGTGGGTGAGTGGGTGAGTGGCCGAGTGGGTGAGTGGGTGAGTTGGTGAGTGGGTGAGTGGGTGAGTGGGTGAGTGGGTGGGTGGGTGGGTGGGTGAGTGGGTGAGTGGGTGAGTGGGTGAGTGGGTGAGTGGGTGAGTGGGTGAGTGGGTGAGTTGGTGAGTGGGTGAGTGGGTGAGTGGGTGAGTGGGTGAGTGGGTGAGTGGGTGAGTGGGTGAGTGGGTGAGTGGGTGAGTGGGTGAGTGGGTGAGTGGGTGAGTGGATGAGTGAGTGAGTGGGTGAGTGCGTGAGTGGGTGAGTGGGCGAGTGGGTGACTGGGTGAGTGGGTGAGTGGGTGAGTGGGTGAGTGGGTGAGTGGGTGAGTGGGTGAGTGGGTGAGTGGGTGAGTGGGTGAGTGGGTGAGTGGGTGAGTGGGTGAGTGGGTGAGTGGGTGAGTGGGTGAGTGGGTGAGTGGGTGAGTGGGTGAGTGGGAGAGTAGGTGAGTGGGTGAGTGGGTGAGTGGGTGAGTGGGTGAGTGGGTGAGTGGGTGAGTGGGTGAGTGGGTGAGTGAGTAAGTGGGTGAGTGGGTGAGCGGGTGAGTGGGTGAGTGGGTGAGTGGGTGAGTGGGTGAGTGGGTGGGTGGGTGAGCCGGTGAGTGGGTGAGTGGGTGAGTGGGTGAGTGGGTGAGCGGGTGGAGTGGTGGAGTGGTGGAGTGGTGGAGTGGTGGAGTGGGTGATTGGGTGAGTGGGTGAGTGGGTGAGTGGGTGAGTGGGTCAGTGGGTGAGTGGGTGAGTTGGTGAGTGGGTGAGTGGGTGAGTGGGTGAGTGGGTGAGTGGGTGAGTGGGCGAGTGGCTGAGTGGGTGAGTGGGTGAGTGGGTGAATGGGTGATTGGGTGAGTGGGTGAGTGGGTGAGTGGGTGAGTGGGTGAGTGGGTGAGTGGGTGAGTGCGTGAGTGGGTGAGTGGGTGAGTGGGTGAGCGGCTGAGTGGGTGAGTGGGTGAGTGGGTGAGTGGGTGAGTGGGTGAGTGGGTGAGTGGGTGAGTGGGTGAGTGGGTGACTGGGTGAGTGGGTGAGTGGGTGAGTGGGTGAGTGGGTGAGTGGGTGAGTGGGTGAGTGGGTGAGTGGGTGAGTGGATGAGTGGGTGAGTGGGTGAGTGGGTGAGTGGGTGAGTGGGTGAGTGGGTGAGTGGGTGAGTGGGTGAGTGGGTGAGTGGGTGAGTGGTTGAGTGGGTGAGTGGGTGAGTGGGTGAGTGGGTGAGTGGGTGAGTGGGTGAGTTGGTGAGTGCCTGAGTGGGCCAGTGGGTGAGTGGGTGAGTGGGTGAGTGGGTGAGTGGGTGAGTGGGTGAGTGGGTGAGTGGGTGAGTGGGTGAGTGGGTGATTGGGTCAGTGGGTGAGTGGCTGAGTGGGTGAGTGGGTGAGTGGGTGAGTGGGTGAGTGGGTGAGTGGGTGAGTGGGTGAGTGGGTGAGTGGGTGAGTGGGTGAGTGTGTGAGTGGGTGAGTGGGTGAGTGGTTGAATGGGCTGAGTGGGTGAGTGGGTGAGTGGGTGGGTGGGTGAGTGGGTGAGTGGGTGAGTGGGTGAGTGGGTGAGTGGGTGAGTGGGTGAGTGGGTGATTGGGTGAGTGGGTGAGTGGCTGAGTGGGTGAGTGGGTGAGTGGGTGAGTGGGTGAGTGGGTGAGTGGGTGAGTGGGTGAGTGGGTGAGCGGCTGAGTGGGTGAGTGAATGAGTGGGTGAGCGGGTGAGTGGGTGAGTGGGTGAGTGGGTGGGTGGGTGAGTGGGTGAGTGGGTGAGTGGGTGAGTGGGTGAGTGGGTGAGTGGGTGGAGTGGTGGAGTGGTGGAGTGGTGGAGTGGTGGAGTTGGTGATTGGGTGAGTGGGTGAGTGGGTGAGTGGGTGAGTGGGTGAGTGGGTGAGTGGGTGAGTGGGTGAGTGGGTGAGTGGGTGAGTGGGTGAGTGGGTGAGTGGGTGAGTGGGTGAGTGGGTGAGTGGGTGAGTGGGTGAGTGGGTGAGTGGGTGAGTGGGTGAGTGGGTGAGTGGGTGAGTGGGTGAGTGGGTGAGTGGGTGAGTGGGTGAGTGGGTGAGTGGGTGAGTGGGTGAGTGGGTGAGTGGGTGAGTGGGTGAGTGGGTGAGTGGGTGAGTGGGTGAGTGGGTGAGTGGGTGAGTGGGTGAGTGGGTGAGTGGGTGAGTGGGTGAGTGGGTGAGTGGGTGAGTGGGTGAGTGGGTGAGTGGGTGAGTGGGTGAGTGGGTGAGTGGGTGAGTGGGTGAGTGGGTGAGTGGGTGAGTGGGTGAGTGGGTGAGTGGGTGAGTGGGTGAGTGGGTGAGTGGGTGAGTGGGTGAGTGGGTGAGTGGGTGAGTGGGTGAGTGGGTGAGTGGGTGAGTGGGTGAGTGGGTGAGTGGTGAGTGGGTGAGTGGGTGAGTGGGTGAGTGGGTGAGTGGGTGAGTGGGTGAGTGGGTGAGTGGTGAGTGGGTGAGTGGGTGAGTGGGTGAGTGGGTGAGTGGGTGAGTGGGTGAGTGGGTGAGTGGGTGAGTGGGTGAGTGGGTGAGTGGGTGAGTGGGTGAGTGGGTGAGTGGGTGAGTGGGTGAGTGGGTGAGTGGGTGAGTGGGTGAGTGGGTGAGTGGGTGAGTGGGTGAGTGGGTGAGTGGGTGAGTGGGTGAGTGGGTGAGTGGGTGAGTGGGTGAGTGGGTGAGTGGGTGAGTGGGTGAGTGGGTGAGTGGGTGAGTGGGTGAGTGGGTGAGTGGGTGAGTGGGTGAGTGGGTGAGTGGGTGAGTGGGTGAGTGGGTGAGTGGGAGTGGGTGAGTGGGTGAGTGGGTGAGTGGGTGAGTGGGTGAGTGGGTGAGTGGGTGAGTGGGTGAGTGGGTGAGTGGGTGAGTGGGTGAGTGGGTGAGTGGGTGAGTGGGTGAGTGGGTGAGTGGGTGAGTGGGTGAGTGGGTGAGTGGGTGAGTGGGTGAGTGGGTGAGTGGGTGAGTGGGTGAGTGGGTGAGTGGGTGAGTGGGTGAGTGGGTGAGTGGGTGAGTGGGTGAGTGGGTGAGTGGGTGAGTGGGTGAGTGGGTGAGTGGGTGAGTGGGTGAGTGGGTGAGTGGGTGAGTGGGTGAGTGGGTGAGTGGGTGAGTGGGTGAGTGGGTGAGTGGGTGAGTGGGTGAGTGGGTGAGTGGGTGAGTGGGTGAGTGGGTGAGTGGGTGAGTGGGTGAGTGGGTGAGTGGGTGAGTGGGTGAGTGGGTGAGTGGGTGAGTGGGTGAGTGGGTGAGTGGGTGAGTGGGTGAGTGGGTGAGTGGGTGAGTGGGTGAGTGGGTGAGTGGGTGAGTGGTGAGTGGGTGAGTGGGTGAGTGGGTGAGTGGGTGAGTGGGTGAGTGGGTGAGTGGGTGAGTGGGTGAGTGGGTGAGTGGGTGAGTGGGTGAGTGGGTGAGTGGGTGAGTGGGTGAGTGGGTGAGTGGGTGAGTGGGTGAGTGGGTGAGTGGGTGAGTGGGTGATGGGAGTGGGTGAGTGGGTGAGTGGGTGAGTGGGTGAGTGGGTGAGTGGGTGAGTGGGTGAGTGGGTGAGTGGTGAGTGGGTGAGTGGGTGAGTGGGTGAGTGGGTGAGTGGGTGAGTGGGTGAGTGGGTGAGTGGGTGAGTGGGTGAGTGGGTGAGTGGGTGAGTGGGTGAGTGGGTGAGTGGGTGAGTGGGTGAGTGGGTGAGTGGGTGAGTGGGTGAGTGGGTGAGTGGGTGAGTGGGTGAGTGGGTGAGTGGGTGAGTGGGTGAGTGGGTGAGTGGGTGAGTGGGTGAGTGGGTGAGTGGGTGAGTGGGTGAGTGGGTGAGTGGGTGAGTGGGTGAGTGGGTGAGTGGGTGAGTGGGTGAGTGGGTGAGTGGGTGAGTGGGTGAGTGGGTGAGCGGGTGAGTGGGTGAGTGGGTGAGTGGGTGAGTGGGTGAGTGGGTGAGTGGGTGAGTGGGTGAGTGGATGAGTGTGTGAGTGGGTGAGTGGGTGAGTGGATGAGTGGGTGAGTGGGTGAGTGGGTGAGTGGGTGAGTGGGTGAGTGGGTGAGTGGGTGAGTGGGTGAGTGGGTGAGACGGTGAGTGGGTGAGTGGGTGAGTGGGTGAGTCGGTGAGTGGGTGAGTGGGTGAGTGGGTGAGTGGGTGAGTGGGTGAGTGGGTGAGTGGGTGAGTGGGTGAGTGGGTGAGTGGGTGAGTGGGTGAGTGGGTGAGTGGGTGAGTTGGTTAGTGGGTGAGTGGGTGGGTGGGTGGCTGGGTGGGTGGGTGAGTGGGTGAGTGGGTGAGTGGGTGAGTGGGTGAGTGGGTGAGTGGGTGAGTGGGTGAGTGGGTGAGTGGGTGAGTGGGTGAGTGGGTAAGTGGGTGAGTGGGCGAGTGGGTGAGAGGGTGGGTGGGTGAGTGGGTGAGTGGATGAGTGGGTGAGTGGGTGAGTGGGTGAGTGAGTGAGTGGGTGAGTGAGTGAGTGGGTGAGTGGGTGAGTGGGCGAGTGGGTGAGTGGGTGAGTGGGTAAGTGGGTGATTGGGAGAGTGGGTGAGTGGGTGAGTGGGTGAGTGGGTTAGTGGGTGAGTGGGTGAGTGGGTGATTGGGTGAGTGGGTGAGTGGGTGAGTGGGTGAGTGGGTGAGTGGGTGAGTGGGTGAGGGGGTGAGTTGGTGAGATGGTGAGTGGGTGAGTGGGTGAGTGGGTGAGTGGGTGAGTGGGTGAGTGGGTGAGTGGGTGAGTGGGTGAGTGGGTGAATGGGTGAGTGGGTGAGTGGGTGAGTGGGTGAGTGAATGAGTGGATGAGTGGGTGAGTGGGTGAGTGGGTTAGTGGGTGAGTGGCTGAGTGGGTGGAGTGGTGGGTGTGGTGGAGTGGTGGAGTGGTGGAGTGGGTGATTGGTTGAGTGGGTGGGTGGGTGAGTGGGTGAGTGGGTGAGTGGGTGAGTGGGTGAGTGGGTGAGTGGGTGAGTGGGTGAGTGGGTGAGTGGGTGAGTGGGTGAGTGGGTGAGTGGGTGAGTGGGTGAGTGGGTGAGTGGGTGAGTGGGTGAGTGGGTGAGTGGGTGAGTGGGTGAGTGGGTGAGTTGGCCGAGTGGGTGAGTGGGTGAGTCGGTGAGTGGGTTAGTGGGTGAGTGGGTGAGTCGGTGAGTGGGTGCGTGGGTGAGTGGGTGAGTGGGTGAGTGGGTGCGTGGGTGAGTGGCTGAGTGGGTGAGTGGGTGAGTGGGTGAGTGGGTGAGTGGGTGAGTGGGTGAGTGGTTGAGTGGGTGAGTGGGTGAGTGGGTGAGTGGGTGAGTTGGTGAGTGGGTGAGTGGGTGAGTTGGTGAGTGGGTGAGTGGGTGAGTGGGTGAGTGGGTGAGTGGGTGAGTGGGTGGATGGGTGAGTGGGTGAGTGGGTGGAGTGGTGGACTGGTGGAGTGGTTGAGTGGGTGAGTGGGTGAGTGGGTGAGTGGGTGAGGGGCTGAGTGGGTGAGTGGGTGAGTGGGTGAGTGGGTTAGTGGGTGAGTGGGTGAGTGGGTGAGTGGGTGATTGGGTGAGTGGGTGATTGGGTGAGTGGGTGAGTGGGTGAGTGGGTGAGTGTGTGAGTGGGTGAGTGGGTGTGTGGGTGAGTGGGTGAGTGGGTGAGTGGGTGAGTGGGTGAGTGGGTGGGTGGGTGAGTGGGTGAGTGGGTGAGTGGTCGAGTGGGTGAGTGGGTGAGTGGGTGAGTGGGTGAGTGGGTGAGTTGGTGAGTGGGTGAGTGGGTAAGTGGGTGAGTGGGTGAGTGGGTGGGTGGGTGAGTGGGTGAGTGGGTGAGTGGGTGAGTGGGTGAGTGGGTGAGTGGGTGAGTGGGTGAGTGGTTGAGTGGGTGAGTGGCTGAGTGGGTGGGTGGGTGAGTGGGTGAGTGGGTGAGTGGGTGAGTGGGTGGGTCGGTGAGTGGGTGAGTTGGTGAGTGGGTGAGTGGGTGAGTGGGTGAGTGGGTGAGTGGGTGAGTGGGTGAGTGGGTGAGTGGGTGAGTGGGTGAGTTGGTGAGTGGGTGAGTGGGTGAGTGGGTGAGTGGGTGAGTGGGTGAGTGGGTGGGTGGGTGAGTGGGTGAGTCGGTGAGTGGGTGAGTGGCTGAGTGGGTGAGTGGGTGGGTGGGTGAGTGGGTGACTGGGTGAGTGGGTGAGTGGGTGAGTGGGTGATTGGGTGAGTGGGTGAGTGGGTGAGTGGGTGAGTGGGTGAGTGGGTCAGTGGGTGAGTGGGTGGGTGGGTGAGTGTGTGAGTGGGTGAGTGGGTGAGTGGGTGAGTGGGTGAGTGGGTGAGTTGGTGAGTGGGTGAGTGGGTGAGTGGGTGTGTGGGTGAGTGGGTGAGTGGGTGAGTGGGTGAGTGGGTGAGTGGGTGAGTGGCTGAGTGGGTGAGTGGGTGAGGGGGTGAGGGGGTGAGTGGGTGAGTGGGTGAGTGGGTGAGTCGGTGAGTGGGTGAGTGGGTGAGTGGGTGAGTGGGTGAGTGGGTGAATGGGTGAGTGGGTGAGTGGGTGAGTGGGTGAGTGGGTGAGTGGGTGAGTGGGTTAGTGGGTGAGTGGGTGAGTGGGTGAGTAGGTGAGTGGCTGCGTGGGTGAGTGGGTGAGTGGGTGAGTGGGTGCGTGGATGAGTGGGTGAGTGGGTGAGTGGGTGAGTGGGTGAGTGGGTGAGTGGGTGAGTGGGTGCGTGGGTGAGTGGCTGAGTGGGTGAGTGGGTGAGTGGGTGAGTGGGTGAGTGGGTGAGTGGGTGAGTGGGTGAGTGGGTGAGTGGGTGAGTGGGTGAGTGGGTGAGTGGGTGAGTGGGTGAGTCGGTGAGTGGGTGAGTGGGTGAGTGGATGAGTGGGTGAGTGGGTGAGTGGGTGAGTGGGTGAGTGGGTGAGTGGGTGAGTGGGTGAGTGGGTGAGTGGGTGAGTGGGTGAGTGGGTGAGTGGGTGAGTTGGTGAGTGGGTGAGTGGGTGAGTTGGTGAGTGGGTGAGTGGGTGAGTGGGTGAGTGGGTGAGTGGGTGAGTGGGTGGGTGGGTGAGTGGGTGAGTGGGTGGAGTGGTGGACTGGTGGAGTGGTTGAGTGGGTGAGTGGGTGAGTGGGTGAGTGGGTGATTGGGTGAGTGGGTGAGTGGGTGAGTGGGTGAGTGGGTGAGTGGGTCAGTGGGTGAGTGGGTGGGTGGGTGAGTGTGTGAGTGGGTGAGTGGGTGAGTGGGTGAGTGGGTGAGTGGGTGAGTTGGTGAGGGGGTGAGTGGGTGAGTGGGTGTGTGGGTGAGTGGGTGAGTGGGTGAGTGGGTGAGTGGGTGAGTGGGTGAGTGGCTGAGTGGGTGAGTGGGTGAGGGGGTGAGGGGGTGAGTGGGTGAGTGGGTGAGTGGGTGAGTCGGTGAGTGGGTGAGTGGGTGAGTGGGTGAGTGGGTGAGTGGGTGAATTGGTGAGTGGGTGAGTGGGTGAGTGGGTGAGTGGGTGAGTGGGTGAGTGGGTTAGTGGGTGAGTGGGTGAGTGGGTGAGTAGGTGAGTGGCTGCGTGGGTGAGTGGGTGAGTGGGTGAGTGGGTGAGTGGATGAGTGGGTGAGTGGGTGAGTGGGTGAGTGGGTGAGTGGGTGAGTGGGTGAGTGGGTGCGTGGGTGAGTGGCTGAGTGGGTGAGTGGGTGAGTGGGTGAGTGGGTGAGTGGGTGAGTGGGTGAGTGGGTGAGTGGGTGAGTGGGTGAGTGGGTGAGTGGGTGAGTGGGTGAGTGGGTGAGTCGGTGAGTGGGTGAGTGGGTGAGTGGATGAGTGGGTGGGTGGGTGAGTGGGTGAGTGGGTGAGTGGGTGAGTGGGTGAGTGGGTGAGTGGGTGAGTGGGTGAGTGGGTGAGTGGGTGAGTGGGTGAGTGGGTGAGTGGGTGAGTTGGTGAGTGGGTGAGTGGGTGAGTTGGTGAGTGGGTGAGTGGGTGAGTGGGTGAGTGGGTGAGTGGGTGAGTGGGTGAGTGGGTGGGTGGGTGAGTCGGTGAGTGGGTGGAGTGGTGGACTGGTGGAGTGGTTGAGTGGGTGAGTGGGTGAGTGGGTGAGTGGGTGAGTGGGTGAGTGGGTGAGGGGCTGAGTGGGTGAGTGGGTGAGTGGGTGAGTGGGTTAGTGGGTGAGTGGGTGAGTGGGTGAGTGGGTGATTGGGTGAGTGGGTGATTGGGTGAGTGGGTGAGTGGGTGAGTGGGTGAGTGTGTGAGTGGGTGAGTGGGTGTGTGGGTGAGTGGGTGAGTGGGTGAGTGGGTGAGTGGGTGAGTGGGTGGGTGGGTGAGTGGGTGAGTTGGTGACTGGTCGAGTGGGTGAGTGGGTGAGTGGGTGAGTGGGTGAGTGGGTGAGTTGGTGAGTGGGTGAGTGGGTAAGTGGGTGAGTGGGTGAGTGGGTGGGTGGGTGAGTGGGTGAGTGGGTGAGTGGGTGAGTGGGTGAGTGGGTGAGTGGGTGAGTGGGTGAGTGGTTGAGTGGGTGAGTGGCTGAGTGGGTGGATGGGTGAGTGGGTGAGTGGGTGAGTGGGTGAGTGGGTGGGTCGGTGAGTGGGTGAGTTGGTGAGTGGGTGAGTGGGTGAGTGGGTGAGTGGGTGAGTGGGTGAGTGGGTGAGTGGGTGAGTGGGTGAGTGGGTGAGTGGGTGAGTGGGTGAGTGGGTGAGTGGGTGAGTGGGTGAGTGGGTGAGTGGGTGGGTGGGTGAGTGGGTGAGTCGGTGAGTGGGTGAGTGGCTGAGTGGGTGAGTGGATGGGTGGGTGAGTGGGTGAGTGGGTGAGTGGGTGAGTGGGTGAGTGGGTGATTGGGTGAGTGGGTGAGTGGGTGAGTGGGTGAGTGGGTGAGTGGGTCAGTGGGTGAGTGGGTGGGTGGGTGAGTGTGTGAGTGGGTGAGTGGGTGAGTGGGTGAGTGGGTGAGTGGGTGAGTTGGTGAGTGGGTGAGTGGGTGAGTGGGTGTGTGGGTGAGTGGGTGAGTGGGTGAGTGGGTGAGTGGGTGAGTGGGTGAGTGGCTGAGTGGGTGAGTGGGTGAGGGGGTGAGGGGGTGAGTGGGTGAGTGGGTGAGTGGGTGAGTCGGTGAGTGGGTGAGTGGGTGAGTGGGTGAGTGGGTGAGTGGGTGAATGGGTGAGTGGGTGAGTGGGTGAGTGGGTGAGTGGGTGAGTGGGTGAGTGGGTTAGTGGGTGAGTGGGTGAGTGGGTGAGTAGGTGAGTGGCTGCGTGGGTGAGTGGGTGAGTGGGTGAGTGGGTGAGTGGATGAGTGGGTGAGTGGGTGAGTGGGTGAGTGGGTGAGTGGGTGAGTGGGTGAGTGGGTGAGTGGGTGAGTAGGTGAGTGGGTGAGTGGGTGAGTGGGTGAGTGGGTGAGTGGGTGAGTGGGTGAGTGGGTGAGTGGGTGAGTTGGTGAGTGGGTGAGTGGGTGAGTGGGTGAGTGGGTGAGTGGGTGATTGGGTGAGTGGGTTAGTGGGTGTGTGGGTGAGTGGGTGAGTGGGCGAGTGGGTGAGTGGGTGAGTGGGTGCGTGGGTGAGTGGGTGAGTGGGTGAGTGGGTGAGTGGGTGTGTGGGTGAGTGGGTGAGTGGGTGAGTGGGTGAGTGGGTGAGTGGGTGAGTGGATGAGTGGGTGAGTGGGAGAGTGCCTGAGTGCCTGAGTGGGTGAGTGGATGAGTGGGTGAGTGGGTGAGTGGGTGAGTGGGTGAGTGGGTGAGTGGGTGAGTGGGTGAGTGGGTGAGTGAGTGAGTGGGTGAGTGGGTGAGTGGCTGAGTGGGTGAGTGGGTGAGTGGGTGAGTGGGTGAGTGGGTGAGTGGGTGAGTGGGTGAGTGGGTGAGTGGGTGAGTGGCTGAGTGGCCGAGTGGGCGAGTGGGTGAGTGGGTGAGTGGGTGAGTGGGTGAGTGGCTGAGTGGGTGAGTGGGTGAGTGGTTGAGTGGGTGAGTGGGTGAGTGGGTGAGTGGGTGGGTGGGTGAGTGGGTGAGCGGGTGAGTGGGTGAGTGGGTGAGTGGTCGAGTGGCCGAGTGGGTGAGTTGGTGAGTGGGTGAGTGGGTGAGTGGGTGAGTGGGTGAGTCAGTGAGTGGGTGAGTGGGTGGATGGGTGAGTGGGTGAGTGGGTGAGTGGGTGAGTGGGTGAGTGGGTGAGTGGGTGAGTGGGTGAGTGGGTGAGTGGGTGAGTGACTGAGTGGGTGAGTGGGTGAGTGGGTGAGTGGGTGAGTGGGTGAGTGGGTGAGTGGGTGAGTGGGTGAGTGGGAGTGTGGGTGCGTGGGTGAGTGGTTGAGTGGGTGAGTGGGTGAGTTGGTGAGTGGGTGAGTGGGTGTGTGGGTGAGTGGATGAGTGGGTGAGTGGGTCAGTGGGTGAGTAGGTGGGTGGATGAGTGGGTGAGTGGGTGAGTGGGTGAGTGGGTGTGTGGGTGAGTGGGTGAGTGGGTGAGGGGGTGAGTGGGTGGGTGGGTGAGTGGGTGAGCGGGTGAGTGGGTGAGTAGGTGTGTGGGTGAGTGGGTGAGTGGGTGAGTGGGTGTGTAGGTGAGTGGGTGTGTGGGTGACTTCTGCTTTCCCCCCTGGCTCTTGTCCTCCTTGTCCTCCCTCCCCACCTCTCCTTGCTCTTGCCTCTCCTTCCCGCCGCCGTCTTTTTATCGTATTCTCTCCGATGCCCGGGACTCTCCAGTCCGTGACACCGGGTTCACCCCCGGACGATCCAGTCTGGGGGCTTGCGCCGTGCTTCATTCCTCCCCGGTTGCTCCAATCCGGGGGGTCTTTTTGTCATATTCTCTCCGCTGCCTCGGACGCTCCAGTCCGTGGCAGCGGGTTCACTCCCAAATGATCCAGTCCGGGGGCTTGCGCCGTGCTTCATTCCTCCCCGGTTGCTCCAATCCGAGGGGTCTTTTTGTGGTACTCTCCCTGCCGCCTCGGACGCTTCAGTCCGTGGCGCCGGGTTCACCCCCGGACGATCCAGTCCGGGGGCTTATGTTGTGCTTTATTCCGCCCCGGTTGCTTCATTCCGGGGCGTCTTTTTTGTCCTATTCTCCCCGTTGCCTCGGACGCTCCAGTCCGTGGCACCGGGTTCACCCCCAGACGATCCAGTCCGGGGACTGTGCCAACCCCTTTGTGGATCACATCATCATCAGGTGCGGCACGGTGGACATGACTGAGGACGAGCTCATGGAAGCGCATGAGAAGGATCTGCGCCGAGTGCTCAGCGAGCTGGACAAGCACAACATGGTGTGCAAGCCGATTAAAGCCTCACTCTTCGTGAAAGAAGTGGAGTTCGCAGGTCACTTGGTCGGTCACGGGCAACGCCGTCCAATGCCTGGGAAGTTGGCGTCCCTGCACCACTGGGAAAAGCCCCAGACCATCAGCGAACTCCGATCCTTCATGGGGTTCTGCAACTACTATATTCGGGCTATGTCCGGATGTATGCAGAACTCTCGGGGCCGCTGCACAAGATGTTGCAGGTGGGCAAGTTTGATTGCCGGAAGGGGAGAAAGAAGAAGCTTGCCTGGACCCCCGAGGCTGGAGATGCGTTCAGCCGCCTGAAGGAGCGACTCCTGGGGCAGCTGGGGCTATTCCTGGTGGACCCAGACAAGGGATTCGTGCTACGGACGGACGCCTCGGACTATGCTGTAGGGGCAGTCCTTGAGCAGGTCCGGGATGACGGGTCGCACGTACCCGTGGCGCTTTGGAGCCAGATCCTGGCCCAGGGCCAACGTCGAACCTGGACCGCGAGGGAGAAGGAGACGTAAGCCATTGTTTGTGCGCTAAGGAAGTGGTCTGGCCACATGGGGTCACAACCGGTGGTGGTTTGCACGGACCATCAGTCCTTACAGAGCTGGCACAAGGATCACGCCGACACCCCCTCGGGACCGGCGGCAAGGAGGGCCCGGTGGCACAAGCCGTTCGCCAAGTTGGACCTCAGCGTCGTATATGTCCAGGGGAAGGACAACACTGTGGCAGATTGCCTCGTGCATCATCGAGATGGAGAAGGCCATGGAGCAAGAGGGGGTCAAGTGCTTTGTTGTGATAGCACACCATGCAGACCCGGCCAAGTTCCGGGGCGCCCGAGTCCAAGCTATTCGAGAGGAAACACTCGAGCAATGGATGGTGGCCCCCGTAGAGCTAGTCAGGTCGGACAACTATGCGGCATCCGACCACTGGAGCAGGTACTGGAATGCCGCGAGCGCCCCGTCGGACGACGAATGGCCTGAGAACCTGACCGAGGATGGGGAGAAATCATTCCTCAAGGACGGGCTATTGGTCCCTGAAAACCAAATGGAGGAGCTCATTGACCACTGGCATAACGCCCGGCTCATGCATCCTGGTGGGGACAAGATGCAGCAGGACCTGGAGTGGCGCTTCAAGTTCCCACCGGGGTACTACGCCATCCTGGACAAGTACTGCAGCGACTGCGCCGTGTGTTGGGCCACGAAGAGCCCCAACCTGTCCACGCCTGGCAACCCGGTGTCTACAGCTATACCGGAGGCCCCTATGCGGTCCGTGGCCATGGATGTATTCGCCATGCCTGAGGTCACCGTGGAAGGAGGGACCTACGACTGTGTCCTCCTGGCGGTGGATAGGCACAGCGGGTATATCGTGGCGGTCCCTGGCAAGGAGTCCAAGAAGAAGGACAAGAAGGACAAGCATGGAGTGGGTCTGCAGGCCAAGACCGTCGCCAACGCCATGATCAGGCATTGGCTGACAATTTTTGATGTCTAAGCTGTCATCTGCAGCGATCGGGGTAGTTAATTTGTGGGGACGTGGCTCAAGACGATGTGCAAGCATATGGAAATTTGGCACGCCAAGACCTTGGCGTACCACAGCCGGTCGAATGGCCGGGCTGAGGTGGCCGGCCGGCAGATGTTCGAGAAGTTCCGCCAGTTGCACATTGACGAGCCGGGCAGGAATTGGTATAATTCGCTGTGGAGAGTTCTCCAGGCGTACCACGACCTTTCGGGGCCCACTGGACTGTCGCCCCATCGTATCCTGTTCCTACGGGATCAAGTGTCACGCACTCTCCCGTGGTTCAACCATGGCAAAGTGGCCCAGGATGCGAGTGCTATGATGGCTGAGGCAGACGACACGGCGGCCAAGGTGTGCAAAGCACTTCAGGACGAGCATGAGAAAAGTGCCAAGTACTTCAAGCAGGGGAAAGTCCGGAAATATGCTCTCAGAGACACCGTATGGGTGGAGCGGCACCATAAGGATGTCCTGTCCAGGCATCGACAGGCGTCTTGGTGTGTGCCGGGGGTAATCATTCGGAAGGTCGGGCAGGATGTGTATGCGGTTCGTGTGGGGGATAACAAGATCCTGGACCGCGACCATACCCAGCTTCGTCCACGAGCACCAGACCCCAGCAGACGTCCTGTCACCTTCGAGTTCACAGCCGGCGACAGGGACTCGGACGACGAGGGTGAGGACGACGACTTCACCCCCGAGAGGAACCTGACCGACAAGCCGGACCCAGAGGCGGCCGGGGGGGGGCTATATAAAGTCCGTTGGAAGAGATTTGCCGCGTCCAGAGATTCGTGGGAGCCTCCGAGCAGTTTTGTGCCGAGGTATACCACGGTCTGGAGGGACTATCTAATGAGGAACAAAATTTTTTTTGATGTCAAGGAAGTGTTGGTCCATTTGGTGGCTGCAGTAGCACCGTGATGCATCCACCTTGGCATTTTTGTTTGTCTTTGTGCTTGGAAGACGGGTGAGGGCGTTCATCTGGGGATTTTTTGGGCCTTGACTGACCATATACCCCCTTCACTTGATCTCCACATATATATTTCATTGTGGTATACGTATTTAGGTCAACCGACGACGTTTCTCTATCTTTGATCCCCTTGGTCTATGTTGTAGATCAAGAAAAGACCGGATATGGCGGAGGGCACCGATTATGAGTGTCCTCACCCCTCTCTTGGGGCATGGGGGACGCCTACGCTGTATGTGGGGCCTCCATGTGTCCTTCGGACATGGGGGGGGGGGTTGGAGCCCATTGGGGTCCTCCCGCCCTCTCTTCAATGACTACTGAGCGGATACAACGCTCTGAGAAGGGGGGTGAAGCCGGTTCGGAGCCCTTTGACCATTTTTGGGTCACTTGGGGTGTTTATCTATGGGCCGTCAAGCCGCCATTGGCTGATATCATACTCACCTATCCACCTGACCTAACCTGATGTGATAGTGTGATAGGCTTGGCCATTCCAGCTATGAGCGGCCATATTCAATACCAAGGCGCCGCCAGCTGAGATTTATATATCAGAATATCAGGAATCAACAGGGTTTTTTTATCATAATGTTTCCGTCATTTTTCAGCGATTCGTTCTGATTGTCAATGTATTGGCGACTGTCAGTTGGCTCGCGATTTTGCGGTAGCCGGTTGGTTAACTGTTACTTCCAGATATTTTAGCGGAAACCCCGATGAAGGGTTAAATTTCATCAAAAAAGGGTTCGTTGCTTCCGCAATTTTCATGTTGTACACTCGCAAAATGAATCCGATTTTTTCAGACATTCAGAATCGGACTTTCGATTCCAAGTTCGCCGCACTTGCTATGATGCATTTTGAGTGGTCCTACATTTTTCCCCGATCACGAATCAACCTTCATTTTGTTGTCTCCTTAATTTTTCTGGCGATATAGGCAAAACAAAATTGATTCGTGAGGCCACTTTGAAGAATCATACCTCCGGCTCACTGCGAGGAGTTACAATTTTGAGATATGGGCTGCAATTGCCTCGGTCTCAATTGATGTGAGGAAGCGTCAAACGTCTTTGATGTGTACACATGCTCGGTGTAGCAAGGGATAATGGTCAAGAGGGTAGAAGGTGATATATAACTCTTGGATCATGCAACCGAATATTTGAATGCGACTTTCCAGTGTACCGCATGCCTGTTGGTGCTGCATAGCAACTTTTTCTTGGGTTCCTACGTATTTCTAACGTGAAGTTATGTCCATGGAGGGGCATGGCATACCATAGTGGGAGCCACCTTTTGAGGGTATGTGTTATATGCATGGTATGTGCTTCGCTATGCTCACACCCATGTTATATATCTCCGTTTGTAGGAAGATATGTGGAGTCATACCTGGCAAGGGCTTTGCCCATGTTCCAATGATGAGCTCCATAGCGCTAGACTAAGTCTACCGCACATCTAGTGCACCTGGGAGGGCTTACAGAGCGACCCACAAGCGCCACTATCAATTTTCCCATTTTCATGGTGCATGTCGTGAGGAGGTTCGAAGGTGTCCCTATGCGTCCATTTGGGGATCCAAGTGGGGGAATTGTTCGCAACTGATCCCAAGCAATTGTGTTGGGAACCATATGTTGATACCATGGGTTAGCGAAGGTAAATACTATTGTGATTACTTTGAATTTGGCATCATTTGCATGTTTTTGACCTCATTTTATGCTCATTTTTGTGTTTTATGTGCTCAACTGGTAGGCTAACAGTAAAGTGCCTAGAGATCTGTGAACTATGGTATGTTGCTTATAAGTTGGCATATGCCTCGGTTTTGCACCTCACCATATGCCAGATCACCTGGTCACTTTGGCTTGGCACACGAGGCCTCACAGAATTAGGTCTCAAATTGGTGAGTTGACTTGTGAAGCATGGCATGTGTATATCCGGAGGGGTTTGTGAGCCAATGTTAAGATATTCTTGGGCATGGACTTTTGGTCTGTATCACCCTTGTGTACTACTATCCGGTTTGACACATGCATGGAGCATTGGAACATTTGCCGTATGCATTTTTGAGTATGAAATTGACTTTTGGGCACTATGGTGTCATTTGCCTAATTTTGCTATGTTGTGAGGTCATCTTCATGGGGCAATTCTCCGAGTCCAATCAACTCCAAGTCCAACCAAAGTTATCTCAGGGTAGGGCATGGGCCTGAGTGCCACTCTAGGCAATGACACGCCACCTCCCCTATTGGGCTAGGATTTAGGGGCTTGGGACTGAACACATTTTTGAGGTTTGTGTGGTGACGTTTGACACATGGCATTTAGCCATCTTATTTGACTTGGTTCAGGGCATCATGTTGGCGAGTCAAGGGAAGGTCCTGAGTCCAGGGAATGAGGGGTCTTTTGGTGTGATTGTGTATGTTTCCATCTTCCCGGAGTTTGCTTGAGTTGTGTTCAGATGCAAATTTCAGGGCATCTTTTTCCATTATTCTATTGGTGCAATTCTATGTACATGCCCAACGCCCGTGTCTCCGTGTGCACCGTGAGACGACCGGCGTGTTGAAACGAACTGTTGAGTGTCAACGCGGGACCTCAAACATCCTTGGAAGCCCTGAGTGTGGAGTATTTGAATTTGAGCTATTGTACTTGGGAGTTGGTTATTGCAAGGGATCAGGATTTGTGTGAAGGAGCCATATTTTACTATTTTTTGTGGGATTTGTGGGATTGTGCAGGATAAGGCAAGATCATGCAGACCCTGGTGAGAAGCAATACCATAGGAGTGACAGGAAATGGTGGAAGGGGTACAGCAGGGGCCAGTCCTGGTAGGGACCTTCCTGCAAGCTTTTTTTGAACCACAGGTTAATTTTGATAATAAAATATCCTGCTGCTCGTTGCATGCAAACACACAAAACCCTTTGATCGTCCAAGCCTTGCTGGCACCCAATCGCAAACGCGGCGCACCAAATCCACAGGAGGTCTAACCTGTATCGAGGGTTTCCTTCAGTGAATCGATCATAGGCTGAGACCTTCTTTGCTGTACCACGTACAGATTTCAGCTTCCACGATGCTGAGCGCCATAGGCCAGTAGTCGTAGGCCCTCAACGAGGGTGCTCTTGCCACGATGCTAAGCGCCGCCGGTGTATTTCACGACCTTTGGCCCTCATTGAGGGCGTTGCTTGCGTCCACGATGCCCTGGCATGCTGCCCCAGGACAAGGGATGCGGCGTTCAGGCCAGTGTTGGCCTACAAATATTTCTGAGAACCTTGGACAGTCCTCCCATATGACACAAACCTGAAGCTCAACGACAAACAGCTTTTCTGTAACAAACAGAGTTAACATACACGACGCAAAACGCATATCTTATGCTACAGAATTTAACTATATAAAAAAAAAATGCCGAATAGAAACACGTAACGGCAGCTATTGGCTGCCTTCAGTCACTCTCCTGAAGCAAAATTGCGTCATTTGCGTGGACTCCACGCTATGCGCCAGAAGCCGTCGCGACGCTAAGCTCTGCTACAAATATGCAAACGCAGGGATCGTTACCGATTCTGCTTCACGCCCCTCCTAAGAGCTTAGCCAGGTTGTCGGCCGCAAAGACGGGCTTCTCCAGCGTTACTCCGCGACTCTCGCTGAGACCTCGAAGGTTGAACGAAGGCCTGCATCGACTTTGTCCCCTCCAACGCATCATGGCCTCCGTGCAGCACAGATGCTGGCCTTGTGCACCTTTCTTCACCACTCGCTGTAAGTGTGGACCATGGCCGGGAGCACCCATACTGTGTACACGCTGGCACGGAAAGTGTACCCCTCGAAGGATTCGGGAATTTTCGGTTTTGTTGTCCACTCGACACGCTGCTGCTTGCAACACATGATCGGACGCGTCTAAGGCGGCTAGAAGCACCTTCAGATTTATTTTGAAGCGGTACCGTGGGGCCTCGCGGAGCGTGAGGCCTTCGACCCTTGAGACTCACGGGACACTGCGCTGAGCTTGTTCCTTTGATCTTTGCCTTGCACTGAATCTCGCTTTCTTGCACCACTGTTTTCTCTGCCATTTTGCTATCACAGCTTGTCTTGGTTTTGCTTTGCTTTGACCCGAGAAGAACAAGATGCTGATCCCTTGGTATTTCTGCATACCTTGCCGCCGCACTCTTGGTCCTGCTTTGCATTCACGTGATAAAAGCTGAACACCTTGCGAGCTTTTTCAACCACAGGTTTATTTTGAAAATAAAATATCCTGCTGCTCGTTGCATGCAAACACACAAAACCCCTTGATCGTCCGAGCCTTGCTGGCACCCAATGGCAAACGCGGCGCACTAAATCCACAGGAGGTCTAACCTGTATCGAGGGTTTCTTTCAGTGAATCGATCATAGGCTGAGACCTTCCTTGCTGTACCACGTACAGTTTTCAGCTTCCATGATGCTGAGCGCCATAGACCAGTAGCCGAGGGCCCTCAACGAGGGCGCTCTTGCCACGATGCTAAGCGCCGCCGGTGTATTTCACGACCTTTGGCCCTCAACGAGGGTGTTGCTTGCGTCCACGATGCCCTGGCATGCTGCCCCAGGACAAGGGATGCGGCGTTCAGGCCAGTGTCGGCCTCCGGAAAATTCTGAGAAACTTGGACGGTCCTCCCATATGACACAAACCTGAACGTCAACGACAAACAGATTCCGTAACAAACAGAGTTAACATACACGACGCAAATCGCATATATTATGCTGCATAATTGAACTATATAAAAAGTAAATGCCAAATAAAAACACGTAACGGCAGCTATTGGCTGCCTTCAGTCACTCTCCTGATGCAAAATTGCGTCATTTGCTTGGACTTTGCACTATGCGCCAGAAGCCTTCGCGCAGCTAAGCTCTGCTACAAAAATGCAAACGCAGGGGTCATTACCGATTCTGCTTCAGCCTGGCTATCCCATGCCAACACCTGGCTTCACCTCGCTGCGTGGCCTGTGTGGCCCTGATTCTCCTGGTGGAAGGAGCAGAGGATCAGGAAGATCATCAAATAAGTCCCTGACGCGGTCGGAGATACGAGAAGCTCTCAGAGGAGCCACGGCAGACCTAGTGGGCGATCTGAATCCAGAAAATCCGGCCAAGTCGGAGCCCCTGATTCCTCCTCAAGCGTCAGCTACGACCATGGGAAGTGCGCCTCATCGTCTACAAGCCAATCATCTGGTGGAGGAACTGATGAACACCCTGGGAGGCTTGACGAGCCGACCTATGCCGACCTCTGCTGTGATACCAAGGAGCCCTTTTAGTACCAAGAATGGCCCAGCCGCCCTGAAGCCACGTGGAGCACTCCACGCGAGCCGAGCTGGACCAGTTTGGGTTGACAGCCCCAAGGGCAATGGTCGATGTTGAGCCCTACAACTCTAGTGACCTGGGCGGTGATCCTTCTGATGAAAAGCCACCATCTATGACGTCTGCTTCACCCTCTGAGGACGATGACCCTGGGGCCCCCGAGAATCCTAGCGGCAAGAAGAAGGGAAAAAGAGGCAAAGCGCCACGAGGGACGCAGGTCTCTGGAGGCTAAGGCTATTGCCACCTCCAAGATTGTGGTGAACTTGCCGGAGTTCACAGGGAACGACCTCAGCGAGTTCGCTGAGAACTTCGGCCGGCTGCTGAGGATGACCGACCAAACCCGTGCTAGTGGGCAACTGAAGTGCCATCTGCTCCTGCGGTGCTGCAAGACCAAGTACCTGGAGAAGCAGGTCAAGCAGATCGTGACGAAGACCGCCACCTTCGCTGTCGTGTTTGTTGCCTCAGAGAGGGAGTACCCTTCCTACAACACCGACCTCTCCATCTGGGCCGAGATCCAGAGCCTGGCTGCGTTGCCCAACAACCCCAAGCCAACGAGGATTTCTGAGCAGCTGGCCGACTTGGACCACTGGGTAGGGCGACTGACGCCCGGTTCCTATGGCAGCGATGAGCTGCTATTCTGGTTGGTGGCCAAGCTCCCACGAGAAGTGTGGGATGAATGCTGGACAACAACAGAGCGCAAGGCAAGGGCCCTCACCTACGAGGACCTGTCTGTGCTACTTTTCGAGCTGGCGCTGGAGAAACAAAGCGACCAGCACCTGAACGCCTACCGTCCTAGAGGAGGCAGCTCTGGGAGCCATCGCTGGGGGTACCAAGGACCCCGGCCTGGACAGGGGACTACCCCCAGAAATACTCGGTTCATGAGCAATGTCCAGGATCTCTTCTGGTGTGATGCCAGAGATGAGCAGCGTTGCCCCCGACTGTGACCAGCGGAACTGTTTCCTGGTCCAGGGGAAGCAGGAGGAGATCAACACCGGCAGCAAAGCCAAGATGCCAGACCACTACAGGTGCACAATCACCTGTGCGTTCTGTGGTAAGAGGAAGCACTACGAGGACAAGTGCTACTGCAAGCAACGCCTTTCTGCGAAGCCTTGATGATGTCTTAGACCAAGGTCTAAAGGAGTTGGGATATTCCCGGGAGGACCTGAACGTTGAGCTGTCCCCCAGGGACAAGCAACATGTCTTGGACCTCTACTGCAGGAAGGGGAAACATTTCTGCTACAAATTTTACTGGCCCTCTTTCGGGATGGCCTACGGGAACCCGAGATTCAGTGAACTGGGGAAGGTCCTGACCAAGGTGTCGCTGGAACGTTCCCGTATGGTGCTGTGTTCCCCTGATTTGGGAGCCATGGTGGAAATGAGTACTGGCGTACTCTATTGGATAAGCTGACGCTCACTACCATCCAGCTGCCGGACGACGCCATCTACGGGCCTCTGGGTCCCCAGACACCAATCAGGAAACCAGGATCGGGCAGCATGCTGAGCGTGGTGGACGGGGGCCTAGCCCCAGGTAGGTAGGTAGGTAGGTATCTTCAGGAGCTCGGGATGCCTCCTTTGATATTGGAGGAAGAAGGTCTTACCAAGGGGACATGCTAAGCGTGGTGGACGGGGGCCTAGCCCCAGTAGCCTGGGAAGATCTGGACCCTGCTATGGTCCAGGAAATTCCACGTGAGAGCAGCGGCTACATCCTGGATGTCCTGAAAATTCGACTACGACCTCGAGACGCCATAGAAACTACTCCTGGGGGAGACGAGTACGTCGTATCTGACACTGTTGCCCCCAAATCGTCCTGCCATTTACCTAATCATGATGTGGTCTCAGAGTGTGGGCTATCCGAGCTACCCGGCTCAATACACTCTGATGACGAGACTGAGCATGACACCTTCCTCGTGCGGACATGCGTGGAGGAAGTGGAGAACGCCTAGTACGCTGCCCCACAGAATCCCCTGTTCTCCAGGAGGGGAGAGGAGCCCTTGGATGAGGAGTTGGACCCCCGATCCAGGCTGAGACTCCCAGAGGAGATTGGTGGCGGAAAAGCTATGCTACGCTAGGCCTGCCTGCCGCTCATGGGCGTCGAAGCAAGGGTCTATGGGATATATCTCCCAACTGGAGGACGACCTTGAACAGAAGATTACCACCTGGCAAAGGGAGGTGTTTTTGAAGCTCATGGAGTGCGTGTGGGGTTCCCAACTGAGGACCCCAGAGGAGGACGAACTCTCAGAGGAAGGCGCATGCGAACCCCCTCGACTGTGCCTATGTTGTCACCGACCAACTGAGGTTGTGGAACGGAAACTTCTATACGCCTACCAAGGGCCCCTGCGGCCTCTAAGGCCAAACCCCTGATGGATGCGAAGGTACGACATGAAGACCCCAAGAGGGGACTCCGTGATGTACGCAGTTTCATTGGGGCCTGCAACTTCTACCGCCGCCACATCAGGAATTTCACCTACAGCAGCGCAATCCTGACGGACCTCATCAAGAAGAGTACTACCTGGCGCTGGGGCCCTCAACAGCAAAAAGGGTTTGACGAGCTCAAGGACAATGTGGCCAACGCTAAGTGCTTGGGCGTTTCTAGTGCACAAGGAAAAATTCTACTGGTGACAGACGCCAGCAATGTGGGCGGGGGCGGACCGTTGTTCCAGTGGCAAGCACTAGAGAGGGAAGAGTTCGACTCGGCCATTTTCCAATGGGGGACTTTTGGGTTGAACCGAGGCGGTACTCTCAAGCACAGCTACCCTGACGACAAATGGGTGCTGGTTCCCCTGGGTCATTGGAACTGGAAATGGAACCAAGCCCAAGGTAACTACTCTACAAATGAGCAGGAACTGCTCGCTATTTTGCTTCTGCTATCCTCTCAGTCCCGATTGTTGGGGAGCAACCCAGTGGTTTGGCTGTGTGACCAAGAACCGGTCGGCACTTTCCAGAAGGGAAACCGACCTGAGAAGGCTAAGCTCAGACGCTGGTGGACCTACCTAAGCCAGCCACGGCTCTCAGTACATCATATCCATGGCGTCAGGAACGGGTGTGCGGACTACATCAGCCGCAACAACTTTGACGACATGATTGGTGCCAGGTCTGATGAGCTAGCCAAGGAGGCGTTCAGCCGTATGGATGTACACCTGGACCTGAACATGACCATGATCAGACCCCTAGATGGACACGTCGACAGAGAGAGTACCTGAAGGAGTTTCAGGACATCTACAAACGCCTGGAGAAGCATCTGGAACCCGTCCTGGTCAACCACGAACAATGGAAGAGGGACAGGACCTACCTCTGGCATGAGGACCGGATAGTCGTGCCTATCGACCGTATCCCGGCACTCCTCAGGTGGACCCATGAGTCTAGTGGTCATGTTGGAGCGGACTGTACCCTGAGGCTGTTCAAGCAGTGGTTCCACTCTACATGGAGTGATGATCAGCTGCTGAAGGCCCTCCAGCCAGTGCCCGTGTCGGTCCTGCAGAACTGGGGATATCAGGGACAGAGGTCTCTATTTGACCCTTCCTATCCCCCGCTGTGCCAACAGTGTTCTCTACGTGGAGTACACGGAGAGGCCTAAGTGCGCGGGCTATGATATCGCCCTAGGGGTAACCTGTGGGCTGACCAGGGTTACCAGGGTGTTCCCATGCATTAACCACATCACCGGTGAGGAGACCATCAAGATACTCCTGGAACAGTGGTTCTGTGTCTATGGGACACCCAAAGAAATTCACTCAGACGAGGACGTTCGAGTACGCTCCGACACTGGCTGGTACAAGAGAATCCTGAGGTCCCTCAATGTCCAGGTGTCCACGGGGATTCCCTACACTCATACGAGTAACCCCCTATGTGAGGAACAGATTCGAGTTCTCAAAGAGCACGTGAGGATATGGTGCAAGACCGAGCGCACCAAAGACTCTCCGAAAAGGGGGGACCCTGGTGTGCGCTGCTCAACAGCTCAAGCGCTACTGTGACTCAGAGGACCTCTGTGGAAAAGAATGGCAAATGAACGACGAGGAAATCGCCGCCTTGGACCTACAGGGCGCTGCCAGCCCAATGGGAGTGGAAGGAGAACTCCCTGACATGAACGCCGGGGAGATGGTTAAGGAAGGCTTCTACCTGGTGAAGTTTGTTATCCGACACCGCTATTGCCAAGGGTTGCGTTTTCTCATCCTCTGGGAAAGGTTTGGGGTTGAAGAAGCTACCTGGGAACCCTTTTCTGCCTTCGTGCTTCCTGGGGGACACGTGAATTCAGTTCTGGTAGACTACGTGTCCCAGAACAAACTAGGGGAGTTGCTGAGGCTCGCTGAAACAACTGCCTCTCAGAAGGAGCCCAGGGACTGAACCCTTCCTATACCTGCCCATGTTTGTGTGCTCAGCCTAAAGACCTATGAGCAAGCTGCAGAAATGGTGTCCTAATTATACCCAAGTCTGCACCCCTCCTAAACCCGGCGGGTGTCTTTACACGGTGCCATGGGGTACGCCCCAGGTCTCTCCGCCCGGAGGTGCCCTATTTCTGTGCTGGCACCAGACTTCCTTGGTCGAATACCCAGCACTAACACCAAGGTATTGTTTTGCCTACCTACCTGCCTACTACAGGGGAGGCGTGGCCAAAAGCTAAAAGGCATAAAAACGCCTGTTTGCTACACGGCCAAAACCTAGACTACCACTGCCACTGCCCAGCAAAACCCTGATGAAATTTAAGGAAAGAGGCAGGACAGTAACACACTTTCTACAGGCCCTACACTACAGTGGCACCAGCCTTCGAAGGGTGAGCGAGCGCTGTGCTCAAGTCCTCACGCAGGCTTACCACGCTTACACGCACACGCTACCTGGCATTGTTGAGGAAGAGGTCTCAGGCCCTAGTGGCCCAACTGTGAAAGTATAAGAGAACACAGCACTACTAAGCGACTGTGGCCTAACAGGGATGTCACTACACGTTTCCCTGTCAGGGCTTGGAGGAAAGGAGTGCGCTGTCTGCGTGTACAGCATGAATGTGGATGAAGTCGGACTGTCCCCGCCACTTCTGGCTGAGGTACAGTTTTGTTGATTATGGGATCAGCGCCCTGTTTAGCTGGGCAACCAACTGCACCAACCACCCTGACCTTTCCCACCTGGGAACAGAGGCAAATGCAGGACGGCTTTTAGCTGAGGAACCTAACCAGCCTCCCCGTATTATACGGATCTCGGGCTGGAAAAAATTACGCTGTCCAAAAGCCGCCCTATCAAGCAAGCAAGCTTAAGGAACTCCACCCATTGTCTGATACAACGTACGGTGGAGCGCCTGGGTGACCTAAACAAGTGTTATACCGTGCGTACCTCGGGTGGCCTACCCTTTAATGCGTCATATGCATGCACCGTTATGCACGATTTTGGCGATCAGCTATTTTTAACAATCTCTTTTCTATCAATCCATACCCAGGACAATCAGGAATTCAACCACGGGGTGGCCCCTCCTGGGCTTACTCACCTTACCTACCGCTGGAGAGCAAAGCAAGTGAGGGAGAGCACGAAAAACAAGCGAAGGAAGCGTTTATGCACGCGTGTGTATGTTCTAATCAGTGGATTCCACCTCTAATCATCATGCAATCTTCTAATCCGTCCCTCTACTCTATGTTTGCGCTGCAACACGGCGAATCCTCGGTAACAGCAGACAAGCAATGTGCATGCTGCATACGAAGTAACAAGAACCTGTATGTTTATACCTCCTTCAGTGAAGTTTCTTTCGAATTCTGGATTTCTTTCTTCCTGATTTTTCCTAGAAGCATGCGCGGAGTCTCTACGTTTATTATTCATTGTATGTTTCGTCATTTCTTTATTATTACGTGACATACTGTTATAATCTTATTTTCTCTGTCTTTTCCGGTGGTCAATTAAGATGCGCTCCGGCGCGCCGCTTTTCTCTGCGTGTGAATCCAGGGATTAAAAAATTCCTGTACTGAAATACAAATGCCTAAAAATGTGCATTCAATGCACATGGAGATTCTGGACAGGTGTGTACCCCAAATGATTCTCATCCGTCATTTGACGGATTTGGTGTTTCGTCGATCGTTGCGCATATATCAGGCCCTCAACCCCTGCATCTTTTCTCTGCACATATGCCAGATCGAAAACAGCGGAGTAGGCCGCGTTCTGGGCGAAACGCTGATTCCTGGACCACTGTCAACAATCCTAAGACCCCAGTAAGGGGCAAAAGAACTTTCAACGCCACCCCCTTGCCCTAAGGGCAGGTCAGGTGAGCCAGCAGGGTCCAGGAGACCCCGAACAGCGTGCCCATACCGTATCTTGAGTTGGGCTTTGCGTATTGCACTACATTCTGCTATTTCGCGGGGGAGGTGCATGCACACATGGATTGGCATGCCTTTTCTAACCCCCTGCCAAGCCACAGCTGCCCAAGTGAAGCCCATGAGCGCAGTAGGGACTGCAGGTGTCTGTTACCACAAAGCAAAAACTGGCGACTGCCCTGACGCAGCGCCTACTATCCAACGTTAGGGATGTTATAGGTAATTTCAAAAAGATGTTGAAGCCATGGGGTGCTCAAGAAAAATACCCTTTTTCCATAAAAATGCGACAGTGGTGGCCACAACAGCACAAAGGGGGGAGTAAGAAAAAGTGTATTTCCCTGCCCAAAGGTACGCCTTAGTTGTTTTGGAGATGCCTGAAGGCATACTACATTGTTATCCTAGTATTGGCCTATCCAAAAAGAGGTGACGAAACATTTTGACTTATAAAACCAAGCATTCAACTTTGGATGTTGTGTGGACCCCTGACCCCGCAACTGATTGGACTTGTGCACCATTTTCTGGACTCAGTGAGGTGCTGACATGAATTGGGAGCCTATACATTTCTCTATATTTTCTCATGAATGCTTAGCTATCCTAGTGGTCTGCCCCCTAAGCGGCTGGGGCACCTCTTTTTGAAAGGCCCTGGGTAGAATTCCCAGTCAGCCTAGCTAAGTAGGAAGATCCCATGTGACATGGCAGTGACCTCAGCGCCACGGGCCATGCCACCTAAGCACCTATGGGACCCAAAAGAAAGAGTGCACACCTCTGGATGGCACAACAAAAGAGACAGTGCCCATTTGGGCAGTTTTCAAATGATTGTAGGATATCTTCTAACTAACCTTTCGAAAATCTGTAGTTATGGTTAGTTCCTTTGTTGTTACACTATCTCCTCTGACTGCAGCCTTTCATGTTGTGGATTCGATCCTGTGGTCCCTTGCCTGCACTGTGGGTACTTGCATTTCTGGTTGATTTCATCAAACCATTTCTATTTGGAAAGGCTGAGCTACACCAAGAAGCAGCAGGAGCAGGCAGAGGCACAAACAAAACAATATCATCAAAGCAATCAACAGTGAAAGCCTGTCTTAGTTTTCTAGCTTGACATATACCCGAATGCTAAACCCAAGTCCGTGAAGCCAATAAGATTGGTGGGGGGACGTGCCGCGGCGGAGCAAGAGATAGTGGAAGATTTCTTGGCTCATGGTTGGACTGAGCCGTGCCCTGCCTACGAGTGGGCGTCCAACTGTTTCGTTGTGCCAAAGAAAGAAAAAGGTAAGTGGCGCCTCGTGGTGGACTAACGCCAACTTAATGAGGCTACCTTGCGCGACGCGCATCCCCTCCCCCTCATTGGAAATATGTTGGAAAATCAATCCAAAGACCTGATTCTCACTATTGTGCACTTGACTAAATGGTTCCATCAAATTTCTCTTCACCCTGAGTCCCGGGCAAAGACCTCCATGAATTTGGCGGGTAAGCGATAGCGTTGGCGTGTAAGGCCTATGGGTATCAAGAATGGGCCCGCTATTCTTTCAAAATGTCATGGACCACATTTTACAGGATTTGGATTGTGCGAACGTATATATCGCTGATCTTATCATTGGTTCCTCCGCTGATACGGAGGACGCACTATTGGCCAACCATGACCGCGACATGCGTGCCGTGTTGGATAGGCTAGGGAGGGAGGAGTTGGTTGTATCAGTTAGTAAAACCAATTTCTTTGTACGTTCGGTTGAGTTTTGTGGCCATGTGTTGGAAAATGACGAACATCGGCCGGCACCAGGGAAAATGTTGACGCTTGAGCGTTGGACAAAACCGGAGAATGTTAGGGAGCTCCAGGGGTTCTTCAGGCTTCCGGACTATTGTTCGGTGTACGTCCAAAACTACGACTCCATAGCTACTCTTTTGATTGAGATGTTAAAAATTTTGCCTAAGCACAAAAATCGGAAGAAAATAGGCCTAACGTGGAATACTTCGGCGAATGAGGCCTTTTTGAAGCTCAAACGTGCTATCACGAATGTTGTTCCCCCTCAACTAGCCGATGGGGATAACGACTTTATCCTCACCCCAGACGCTAGTAATTGGGCGGTGGGGGCGGCCCTACAGCAGGAAGGTCCCGGTGACGCTCTTCGCCTTGCATTTTGCTCCCGTAAATTGTCAGGCAGCCAATTGAATTGAGGCCCGCGGGAAAAAGAGTGCTACGCCATAGTGGCGGCACTTCTCAAATCGCATGGTTGGGTGGGGAACAGGCGAGTGGAGGTCTGTACGGACCGCCGTAGCCTTCAAAATTGGGCTACGGAGGACCTTAAACCAGTAGGGGGTCCCTCTCCGCGCCAAGCACGTTGGCATGAATTGTTCTCTAAGTTTGACATCAATGTGGTTTACACCCCTGGGCCCGTAAACCCCATGGGTGATTTCTAGTCCCGTTGGGCTTACCCTGCTAGCCCGGCGTTACATGGGACGGCCGAAGCGGACGGGGATGTGCGGGACATGATGGCGGCCGAGAAGGAGGAACTCCTCGCCCGCCCCCTTGTATTTCCGGCGATTGTAGCGCCCGTTCTTACTAGGTCGCGTTCCAACGCGGTGTACCAGGCTCAAGGGGCGCCGGCGTGTGATCCACCCCCTCAGGCTTTGGCTCCAGTGATTGGGGGGGGAAGCGAACGAAGAAGCTTCGAAAATTGGAGCGAATTGCCAAGATAAAAAAGTCTTGGAAGTCCCACAAGAAGGCAACACCTATACATGGGGAGGATGCTTCTAATGCTTTTGAGATAAAGTTGGCTAAACACTACCCTAATTGTGAAGTCTATAAAAAGATTTGGAAAGATGCCTTGAATGGGAACTTCCAAGACGGAGTGAGGTTGGTGGATAATAAGCTCGTCCGTAATGGATGGTGGTGTGTTCCCACGCCGCTAGTGCATCGTTTGGTGGCCCAATACCACGATGCACTTCACTCAACCACCCCCAGTGTGAAAAAGCACTCGAAGGAAATTAATTATGGCGATGAAGGTGAGGGATTGTACAAAGCAGTGGAACTGCAATGTCAAATGTGTTCCTCATGTGTCATTCGCACGCATGACACCAAGCGCAAGCAGGGGTACATGACCCCTATGCGTATACCTATGGAGCCCATGGACTCCATAGCGCTTGATTTGTTTCACTACCCCTCCACCTCTCACGATGGAGAGGAGTATGACCGGATGCTCCTATGTGTTTGCCGGCTTTCCGGCTACCTCATCGCGATTCCTATTCCTAAACCTCGTCATGACAAGAAGGATGAAGGGCTAACAGGGAAAAGAGCGGCCCATTTGGTAATGAAACGCTGGGTTAATAGGTTCGGAGCCCCTTGCGAGATATGCTTCGACATTGGGCCACAATTTGTGAGCCCATATTTCCAAATCCTTTGTTCTAAGATTGGTGCCCGCTCAACTATGTGTCTCGCGGGTAGACAGGAAGGTAATGGCAAAACCGAAAATACTCGCCAGCAGCTAAGGCGTGCCGTTGCTAAAGCCCTTACCTTGAAGAAGGGCACTAATTGGGTAGAGGTTTTGCCCGCCGTTGTACAGGCGTGGCATGAGACTACAGGTCCTTGGGGTTATACGCCTAATGAGATTGTGTTTGGTTAACACAACCGTACTAAGGGGCCTCCTCTTGCAGAACCTAAGGGGGGTGCCCAAGACGCTGCTCACTACTTCTAGCAGTGTGAGGAGCTTATTACTCTTGCACGTAGAGTTATGATTCACTTGCAAGAGACAGTGGCTCACAAATATACTAAACGGAGGAGGATGTCCCCCAATTCCTCAAAACAGGGCCGTGTGTGGGTCCGTTGCCAACGTAAAAAGCTTGGCGATACAACTTGCCCCGATTGGGATGGACCCCATGAGGTCGTGGCCAAGAAAGCTCAAGAGCTTTATGGTATTCAAGTGGACCAACGGAGACTAGTTGACGTCCACCTTGATTGTTGAATGAAAAACGGTTTACTCGCCCCGCTCCCCAGTGCCTCTAAATTATACGGAGGAGGTTGCCAGAGTGCCCTCCTAATTTGAGGAGGACACTTATGATGTCAAAAAAATATTTGGGAACCGTGCTCACCGCAAGAGACTTCTCTTCAAAGTACGTTCGGAGTATAACACTAAGGTTTATGATACCGAGGAGCCCGTTGAAACCTTCCTACGGTCCTACAATAAGAATTGGTGAGATTATTTGAAGACTTACAATCTCACTGAAACCATTGACCTTCTCGCCCTCCTTGGTGGACCGCCCTCATGAGCGTGCCACGGAGAAAACCTAACCAATATGGGGATATATTATTGTTTCGGGAAGGGAGGTGAGAGCAAGAAGCTGTGGGAGACAGGACAAGAAACGCGCCCCTCAGTTACAAAAATCCCCACCAAAGCAGGGCGGTGGGTACCGCAGGTTTACCCCGTCGTCTGCCTTCTCTTCAGATTTCTTTGGGGTGGGCTGGCGTCTCATATAATCTGGGGCGGAAGTGGGATGTGTTCTTTCAGGGGTCTTAATGCCATTCAAACCCCTGTCCTTGGGTCCTACTGCAGCACTCCTACCACCACCAGGACTAAGTCTTGCCCACGATGACGCCGCCAGTCAAGGATGCTAGCAGCGCGGCAAGCACTCCCTGAAGACTCTGCCGCATGGTGAACAGGCTTTCACTGTTGATTGCTTGGATGATATTGTTTTGTTAGTGCCTCTGCTTGCTCCTGCTGCTTCTTGGTGTAGCTCAGGCTTTCCAAATAAATATGTTTTGATGAAATCAACCAGAACATCAAGTACCCGCAGTGCAAGCAAGGGACCACAGGATCAAATCCACAACATGAAGGGCTGCAGTCAGGGGAGATAGTGTAACAACAAACGAAACTCACAATAACTACAGATTTAGGAAAGGATAAGTAACCTACAATCATGTGAAAACTGCCCAGTTGGGCACTCTCTCCTTTATAGTGCCATCTAGAGATGTGCACTCCTTGTTTTGGGTCCCAAAGGTGCTGAGGTGGCATGGCGTGTGGCGCTGAGGGCACTACCATGCCACATGGCATCTTCCTACTTAGCTAGGCTGACTGGGAGCTGAATCCAGGACCTCTCAAAAAGAGGTGCCACAGCCCCCTAGGGTGCAGACCACTAGGATAGCTAAGCATTCATGAGAAAATATAGAAACATGTATAGGCTCTAGATTGATGTCAGCGCCTCAGTCAGTCCAGGAAATGGTGCATAAGTCCAATCAGTTGGGGGGTCAGGGGTCCACACAACATCCAAAGTTCAATGCTTGGTTTTATAGGTCAAAATGATTTGTCACCCCTTTTTGGTTAGGCCAATACTAAGATAAAAATGCGATATGCCTTTAGGCGTCTCTATGACAACTAAAGCTAACCACTGCCACCACTGTGGCATGTTAAAGGAAAAAGGAAATGTTTTTTGACCTCCTCACGGGTTCGACATCTTTTTAAAATTACCCATAACATCCCTAACATTGGAAAGAAGGCGCTGTGTCAGGGCAGTCGCCAGTTTTTGCTTAGTCATAACAGACGCCTACAGCTCCCACTGCGCTCATTGGCGTCGCTGGGGCAGCTGTGGTTTTGTAGAGGGTTAGAATGGCCATGCGAATTCATGCCTGTATACACCTCTCCCTCCAAATAGCAAAACGCAGTGCAATACGCAAAACCCGACGCAGGATACGATCAGGGCACGCTGTCTGCGGTCCTGTTGCAGCTGTTGTCTGTCCTGATCTGTTCTTAGTGCGAAGTGGTGGCGTTCAAAATTATTTTGCCCTCAATGGGCTCCTGGAATCTGGACACCTGGTCCAGGAGTCAGCTCCTCGGCCAGAACACGGCCTACTCCGCCGCTTGCGCTCCAGGATATCTGCAGAGCAGGGACGAAGGGTTGAGGGACTGACAAACACACAACGATCGATGCAAACACCAGAATTCGTCAAATGACGGCCTAGAACCTTTCTGAGTGTACACATCGTCCAGAATCTCAATGTGCATTAAATGCACATTTTTACGCAATTTTATTTCATCACAGGATTTTTTAAATCCCTGGATTTACACGCAGAGAAAAGCGGCGCGCTGGAGCGCATCCTAATTGGGGGCCGGAAAAGACAGCGAAAATAAGATTACAACAGCATGTCACGTAATAATAAGGAAATGACGAGACACACAATAAATAATAAACGTAGAGATTCCACGCATGCTTTTAGGAGAAATCAAGAATGAAGAATTCGAAAATTCAATATGAATTCAAAGAAAGAGGTATAAACATACAGGTTGTGTTTGCTTCGCATGCAGCATACTCATTGCTTGTCTCATGTTTCCGCTGACAAGTTGTGTAACAACGCAAACGTAGAGTAGAGGGATTGATTAGAAGATTGCACGCTGATTAGAGGTGAGATTGGTGCAAAATTCATGGCCTTGGGCCAGGGAGTGGTTGTCACGGGGGGCTACCGGTCCTGTCCTGCGGTGCAATGCGGGGCAACCGTGACAACTGCTCTTGCACACCAGCCTCTTTTTTTTGTAGCACTGATTAGAACATACAAACGTGTGCATAAACGATTTGCTTCGCTTGTGTTTCGTGTCACGTTCCCACTTGCTCTCTCTCTCTGGCGGTAGGTAAGGTGAGTCAGCCCAGGCGGGGCCACCCCCTGGTTGAGTCCGTGATTGTGATTGGTATGGATTGTTGGAACAATGAGTGGTTAAAATAGTGAATTGACAGATTTGTGCATACCCCTGCATGCATATGGCGCATTGAAGGGTAGGCCACGAGTGTTGCGCACGGTATAACCCTTGTTTAGGTTACCCAGGGGCTCCACCTCACGGTCTATAAGAGAACGGGTGGAGTTTCTTGAGCTTGCTTGTTTGCAACCTCGTTGGGGAACAGCGTATTATAGGTCAGCCTGAGAAGCGTATAATGCGTGGAGGCTGGCTTCGTTCCTCAGTCTCAAACCAGGTCCATCGGCCTTTGCTTGACAGGTGCGCAGGTAAGGGTGAATTGGTGCAGTTCCCTGCCGCGCTAAACCATGCGGCGCAGATCACAAAAAAAAAACTGTACCTCAGCCGTGAGTGGTGAGGGCAGTCCGATCTGTTCATCATACACGCTTTGCACGGCAACAGAGCACTCCTTCCCTCCAAGCCCTGACAGGGAAACGCGTAGTGGCGTCGCTGTTAGGCCACAGTCGCTTAGTACCGCTGTGTTCTCTTGTACTTTCACAGATGGGACATTAGGGCCAAATGGCGTGTGTGTGTAGGAGTGGTAGGGCTTGAGCCCACAGCTCGCTGATCCTTCGAAGGCTGGTGCCACTGTAGTGAGTGTAGGACCTGTAGTGTATGTGTCACTGTCCCGCCTGTTTCCTGAAATTTTATCAGGGTTTTGGTGGGCCCTGGCAGTGGTAGTCTAGGTTTTGGCCCTGTAGCAAACAGGCGTTTTCATGCCTCATAGCTTTTGGCCACCCCTTTCCTGTAGTAGGCAGGTAGGTAGGAAAACCGATACCTTGGCGTTAGCGCTGCGTATTCGACCAAGGAAGTCTGGTGCCAGCACAGAAATTGGGCACCTAGGGGCAGAGCGACCCGGGGCGTACCCCGTGGCACCGTGTAAATACATCCGCCGGGTTCAGCAGTGGTGCAGACTTGGGTATAATTAGGACACCATTTCTGCAGTTTGCTCATAGGTCCTCAGCATCAGCACACTCACACACACATAGGCAGGTATGGGAAGGGTTCAGTCCGTAGGCTTCTTCTGAGAGGCAAGTATTATAGCGAGCCTCAGCAACTCTCCTAGGTTGTTCCGGGACAAGTAGCCTACCAGAACAGAATTCAGGCGTCCCTCAGGAAGCACAAAGGCGGAGAAGGGTTCCCAGGTAGCTTCTTCAACACCAAACCCTTCCCTGAGGGTGAGGAAACGCTGCGCTTGGCGATAGCGGTGTCCGAAACCCGACTTCACCACGTAGAAGCCTTCCTTAGCCATCTCCTCGGCATTCATGTCGGGGAACTCCCCTTCAACTTCCATTGGGCTGGCAGCCCCCTGTAGGTCCCGAGCGGCGGTCTCCTCGTCGTTTAGTTCCCATTCTTCCCCACAGAGGTCCTCTGGGTCGTAGTAGCGCTTGAGCTGTTGAGCAGCGCACTCCAGGGTCCCCCCTAGTCGGGGAGATCACCGCGCAGTAATGCGGTGTCCATCCACAGACAGGATCTTGTAGGGCCCAAAGTAGGGGTCATCGCTGGTGGAGCGTGGCCAGGCGGGTAGCCGACTGTGGTGCACCAGCACCCCGTCTCTCTCTCGGTAGGAGGCTGGCACCCGGTGCTTGTTCTTCTTGTTCCACTGGTGCTCCCTCACTCTCTGGAGCATAGCCTTGGCCTTGTCCACCTTGTCTTGTTGCTCCTTCACCCACGTATCCACAGTGGAGTAGGAATCCTCAGGATAGGGAGCGCGTAGGAACCACACCGAGCGTCCCATGAACAGCTCATGGGGCGAATACCCAGTTGCCGAACTCTCACGGGAGTTCATCATCAAGGATATGATGGGGAGTAGTCTCACCCAGTCTTTGGTGCGCTCGGTCTTGCACCATACCCTCGCGTTCTCTTTTAGAACTCGAATCTGTCGCTCACATAGAGGGTTACTCGTATGAGTATAGGAAAATCCCGTTGACACCTGGACATTGAGGGACCTCAGGACTCTCTTGTACCAGCCCGTCTAGGAGCGCACTTGGACGTCCTTGTCTGAGTGAATCTTTTCGGGTGCCCCATAGACACAGAACCACTCTTCCAGGAGTATCCTGATGGTCTCCTTGCCGCCTGATGTGTTTATAGCATGCAAGCACCCTGGTAAACCTGGTCAGCTCACAGGTTACCACTAGGGCAACGTCATTGCCCCCAGACTTAGGCCTCTCCGTGTACTCCACGTAGAGAACACTGTTGGCACAGTGGGGGATAGGAAGCGTCGAAGAGAGACCTCCGTCCCTGATATCCCCAGGTTTACAGGACGGACACGGGCACTTGTCCAAGATGGGCTGGAGGGTTTTCCGCAGCTGATTGTCCGTCCACGTAGAGTGGAACCACTGCTTGAACAGCCTCAGGGTACATTTCGCTCCTACATGACCACTGGACTCATGGGTCCAATTAAGGAGTGCCGGGATACGGTCGCTGGGCACGGCTATCCGGTCCTCATGCCAGAGGTAGGTCTTGTCCCGCTTCCGCTGCTCCTGGTTGACCAGGACGGGTTCCAGACGCTTCTCCAGGTGTTTGTAGATGACCCCAAACTCTTTCAGGTACTCCACTTGTTGGAGTCCATCCAGAGGTCTGATCATGGTCATGTTGAGGTCCAGGTGTACATCCATACAGCTGAACGCCTCCTTGGCTAGCTCCTCAAACCTGGCACAAATCATGTCGTCAAAGTTGTTGCGGCTGATGTAGTCCAGACACTCGTTCTTGTCGCCCTGGATATTGTGCACCGAGAGCCGTAGCTGGCTCAGGTAGGTCCACGGGTGTCTGAGCTTAGCCTTCTCAGGTGGGGGTCCCTTCTGGAGGGTGCGGACCGGTTCTTCGTCACACAGTGAAACCACTGGGTTGCTCCCCAACAGTCGAGACTGAGAGGATAGCACCAGCATACCCGCGAGCAGTTCCTGCTCATAGGTAGAGTAGTCACCCCGGGCCTGGTTCCATTTCAATTTCGAATGACCCAGGGGAACCAGGACCCATTTGTCGTCAGGGTAGCTGTGCTTGAGGGTACCGCCTCGGTTTAGTCCATCAGTACCCCATTGCGAAAAGGCCGAGTCGAACTCCTCCTTCCCTAGTGCTTGCCACTGGAACAGCGCTCCACCTCCGCCCACATTGCTGGCGTCAATCATCAGGAGAATTTCCCCTTCTGCTCTAGGCACGCCCAAACACTTGGCGTTGGCCACTTTGTCCTTGAGCTCGTCAAACGCTTGTTGTTCTTGAGGGCCCCAGCGCCAGGTAGTACTCTTCTTAATGCGGTCTGTCAGGATGGGGCTGGTGTAGGTGAAATTCCTGATGTGGCGGCGGTAGAAGTTGCAAGCCAGGATGAAACTGCGAACATCATGGAGTCCTTTCTTGGGGTCTTCATTTCGTACCTTAGGGTCCATCAGGGGTTTGGCCTTAGGGGCCGCAGGGGGCCACCACCCCTGGCCAATGTCGGACCCGAGGTACTCCATAGTCTCCTGCATGAATTCACACTTCTCCAGCTTGAGGTCGGTGTGGTTCTCCTGGCAGACTGCAAACAACTTGCCCAAGAGGATTAGGTGGTCCTCTTGGGTATTCGTTTTGGGGCATACGTCGCCGATGTGTGCTCCCATCTGGGCGCCCCGGGTTATCAGTTCTTGCACCACAGGGCTCTGACGTAGGATGGATAGGATCTTGTTCATCAGCTCTTGAAAAAGAGCGGGTGCATTTGCCACGCCGAACGGCATGACCTTCCACTTGAACACCCTCCCCTGAGGGGTAATGAAGAGTAGGAGCTCCTGGGCATTGGGCGTCAGGTCCACTTGAAAGAATCCACTCCGCTTGTCCATCTTCGTCTTGTAGCGGCAGGAGCCTATCTTCTCGAGGGTTGACTCCATGTTAGGAAGGGACCCTCAGTGGTTCAGCGTTTTCTTGTTTAGCTCTCCATAGTCCACTACAAGCCGTTTGGCTGTAGACCCAGGCTTAGGCACCAGGAAGCAGGGGCTGCAATGTTGGGGGTAGTCCCCATCCTTGTACTCCAGGACCAGGCCAGCGTCGATACATTCTTATATTTGTCGCTTTATCTCATCGGCCTGCTCTTTAGGAGCCAGGAAGGGTCTCCTGCGTATCTTGTGACCGACGAACTCGGGCTTCAGCTTAAGGTCCATCTGTACCAGCTTGTCACAGGAGGCTGGAGGAGGTAGTTCTCCGAATACATCCACGTAGGTCCTGATCAGCTTCTGTACCCTAGGGTCCAAGAGATTGATCTTGTCCTCCATGTCCTCGTCAGAGTGTAGATTGCTTGCCCCTTGGTGTATAGAAGCGGGGAGGTGGTCCTCAACCAGCTGAGTGTCCTTGGTTGTATCCTTCAGTCCTTGATAGGCGTACAGAAGGTCGCGTTCGGCAGTCTCAGGTGGTCGGTGAAAACATAGGCACACTTGAGGGGGTTCGCATACGCATTCCTCCGAAAGTTCATCCTCCTCTGGGGTCCTCACATGGGCACCCCACACGCTCTTCGTGAGCTTCAGATCCACCTCTCGTTGCCAGGTGGTAATCTTCTGTCCGAGGTCCTCCTTCAGTTGGGAGATATCTCCCAGAGACCCTTGCTTCAACGGCCAGGAGCGGCGGGTAGGTCTAGCGTAGCGTAGCTTTTTCGCCACCAATCTCCTCTTGGGGTCCACATACTGTCTCAGCCTGGATCGGGGGTCCAGCTCCTCGTCCAGGGGCTCCTCTCCCCTCATGGAGAGTAGGGGTTTCTGTGGGGCTGCGTAATCGGCGTTCTCCACTTCCTCCACGCACGTCTGCACGAAGAAGGCGTCATGTTCAGTCTCGTCATCAGACTGTATTGAGCCGGGTAGCTCAGATAGCCCACACTCTGAGACTACATCAGGATTAGATACACGGCAGGGGGAGTTGGGGGCAAGAGTGTCAGACACGACGCAATCGTCTCCCCCAGGAGTAGTCTCTACGGCGTCTCGAGTTCGTAGTCGATTTTTCAGGACATCCAGGGTGTAGCCGCTGCTCTCACGTTGAATTTCCTGGACCATAGCAGGGTCCAGAACTTCCCAAGGCACTGGGGCTAGGCCCCCTTCCACCACGCTTAGCATGCTCCCCCATCCGGGTTTCCCGATGGGCGTCTTGCGGCCCAGAGGCACGTAGATGGCGTCGTCCGGCAGCCGGATGGAGGTGAGCGTAGGCTTGTCCAATAAAGTACGCCAGTACTCATTTCCCCCATCGGCCCCCGAATCGGGGGAACACAGGACCATACGGGAACGCTCCAGGGCCACCTTGGTCAAGACCTTCACCAGCTCACTGGACATGGGGTTCCCGTAGGCCATCCTGAAAGAGGGCCAATAAAATTTGTAGCAGCAATGTTCCCCTTTGCTGCAGTAGAGGTCCAGGATTTGTTGCTTGTCCCTGGCGAATAGTTCCACGTTCAGGTCCTCCCGGGAGTATCCCAGCTCCGTAAGACCTTGGTCTAAAGCATCCCCAAGGAGCTGATAGTCCTCAGTTTTGGAGGCAACCATCATGGTTGAGGGCTCCTTCTTGCATACCCTCAGGTAGCTAGACGTGTGTTCAGACTGTTCGAGAGGTACAGATTCCCATCCGTCACCATGGTCCACTTGGAAGACGTAGGATGCTTGCAGGGTGAGGGATAGAATCTCGGAGTGCTCGACGAAGAAGTCGGTCCCCAGTACAAAGTCGAAGGCTTCAGTGTCCATCACGTACAACCGATGGACAATGCTCTCTGATCCCATAGGCACTTCGACCTCACAGTCCCAACAACTGTGCACCACATGCCCATCCCCCATGCGGATTGCTGCGGTAGGCATGATGTTCTTCAGGTCCCCAGAGGTAAAATTTCCTTGGCCACAATAGATATAGTGGCCCCAGTATCCAGTACCCCCAGGTATTCACGTCCCCCAAGACGGCTACGTACCCAGAACACCAGATCTGTAGGTCCCCCGGAGGGTCCCTGTCACAACTCCGCGGGGCAGGTCACTCCAAACCCCTTCTTCTGCAGTTTCCGCGCCATGCGCATGAAACGGGAGCGTTTGCGGGCGTTTGACTGGTCCCCATCCTCGTTGGCACCCTTAGTCCCTTGTTCTTGTTCGACTTGCGTCTGGGAACGGGTCGTAGGTCCCGTGTTTGGTTGCCCACCAGAGGGCTCGAAGTTCCCCCCTGGCGTAGTATTGGAGTTCCCTCTGCACTGGTCCGCGTTCTTGTCCTTGTCCGGCTTGCAATCAGGGCCTCCTCCTCCACCTTTGCCTCTGCCACTTTGGCCGTTGCCATTGCCCTTGGACTTGACCTTGCCACTGTCCTTGTCGGCGTTGCCCTCGCCACTGCCCTTGCCACTGCCGTCCCCGCTCTTGAGCTTCGCCCAGAGGCGTTGCTTGTGGTAGCACTCGTCCTCGTAGTGCTTCCTCTTACCACAGAACGCACAGGTGATTGTGCAGCTGTAGTGGTCCGGCAGCTTGGCTTTGCCGCCGGTGTTGGTCTCCTGCTTCTTCCCCTCGACCAAAAAGCAGTCCCGCTGCTCGCAGTCAGGGGCATCCTGCTCATCTCTGGTATCAGACAAGAGGAGATCTTGGGCATTGCTCATGAAGCGGTCATTTTTGGGGGTAGTCCCCTGTCCAGGTCGGGTTCCTTGGCACCCTCAGCAATGGCTCTCAGAGCGGCGTCCTCCAGGACGGTAGGCGTTCAGGTGCTGGTGGCTTTCTTTTTCGAGCGCCAGCTCCAAACGTAGCACGGACAGGTCCTCATAGTTGAGGGCTCTTGCCTTGCGCACTGCCGTTGCCCGGCATCCATCCGACACTTCTCGTGGGAGCTTGGCCACCAGCCAGAATAGCAGCTCGTCTCTGCCGTAGGAACCGGGCGTCAGTCGCCCTACCCTGTGGTCCAAGTCGGCAAGCAGCTCAGAAGTCCTGGCAGGCTTGCGGTTGATGGGCAGCACCGCCAGGTTCTGGATCTCGGCCCTGATGGAGAGGTCGGTCTCGTAGGTAGGGTACTGCCTCTGCAAGGCAACCAACACGTCGGCGAAGGTGGCGGACTTCGTCACGATCTGCTTGACCTGCTTCTCAAGGTACTTGGTCTTGCAGCACTGCAGGAGCAGATCGCACTTCACTCGCCCACTAGCACGGTCTTGGCCGGTCATCCTCAGGAAACGGCCGAAGTTCTTTGCGAACTCGCTGAGGTCCTTCCCCGTGAATTCCGGCAAGTTCACCACGATCTTGGAGGTGGCGATAGCCCTAGCCTCCTGAGACCTGCGTCTCTCATGGCGCTTGGTCTTCCTCTTTTTCTTCTTCTTCTTGCCGCTGGGGTTCTTGGGGTCCCCAGGGTCATCGTCCTTAGAGGGTGAAGCAGACATCATAGATGGCGGCTCATCATCAGAAGGATCACCGCCCAGGTCACTAGAGCCGTAGGGCTCAAAATCGACCAAAGCCCTTAGGACTGTCAACCCTAACCGGTCCAGCCCGGCTTGCGTCGAGTTCTCCATGTGGCTGTAGGGGGGCTTGGCCGTTCTTCGTACGAGAGGGCCCCTTGGTATCACAGCAGGGGTCAGCATAGGTCGGCTCCTCAAGTTTCCAAGGGTGTTCGTCAGTCCCGCCACCAAATAATTGGCTTGTACACGATGAGGTGAAACTCCCACGGTGGTAGGTGACGCTTGGGGAGACATCAGGGGCTCCGACGTGGCCCAAATTTCTTGAGTTACATCACCAACCATTTCTGAAGTGGCTCCTCGAAGAGCCTCTCGTATCTCCGACCGCGTCAGGGATTTGATTGAGGATCTTCCGCATCATCCGCTCCTTCCACCACAAGACTCAGGGCCACGTAGGCCACTCAGGGAGGTGAAACCAGGTGCTGGCATGGGATAGCCAGGTTTGGGTGCCGCATAGCCAGGTATCCCAGTCATGTACCCGGCAGCCGCGGGTCTGCGACAGTCATCCTCATAGCGGCGCGGCGTAGGCTCAGCGACACCGGTGTAGGTGGAGCCGCATGCCACTGGTTCGCTAACTGCAGTTGCCATAGGTGGCAAAGTCGCAGCTGGAGTCACATCGTAGGTTGGGTGAGGCATACCAGTAAAGCCTAGACCCTGAGGCATAGGTGGAGTGGTTGTGGGTGAGGGTGTAGCTGGATGTGTGGCATGGAGTGTAGTGGTTGTTGGAGAGGATACTGCAGGGTAATCTGAGGCGCTCGGCGCGCTCTCAACATATTTGTCATCGAAGGACACCTCGTCGTCTGGTTCGTGTCGGTCTCCAGAATCTACCTCCTCGGCTCCCATGTCAACTGCTTCCTTCTCCTTCTCCTCCTTTCTGCTTTCAGGTCCTCCAACGGAGAGTCCACTGAAGGCTGCTCTCGAGACCCTCCAGAGAATCATCCCCCAGCCCACTTAAGGGCACTGAAGGTACGGGCTCCTCAGGTTCAGGTTCACCATCATGTTTGGGCGCTGGCGCTGGCTTGGCTGGTGCCACTGAGGGCGATGTTGTCGCGGCAGTGTCCTTGGTGTCCATGTTATATTTCTTCGCCCTTCAGTGGAGTCAGTCTCGACGTACTGGTCGTACTACACGGGGTTGCAGGTACGCAAAGACTGCAAATCTCTGCTACCAGAAGGTTAGAACAGGCTTTGACTGTTGATTGCTTGGATGATATTGTTTTGTTTGTGCCTCTACTTGCTCCTGCTGCTTCTTGATGTAGCTCAGGCTTTCCAAATAAATATGTTTTGATGAAATCAACCAGGATTACAAGTACCCAGAGTGCAAGCAAGGCACCACAGGATCAAATCCACAACATGAAGGGCTGCAGTCAGGGGAGATAGTGTAACAACAAAAGGAACTCACAATAACTAAAGATTTAGGAAACGACAAGTAGAAAATATCCTACAATCCTAGAGCCATCTAGAGATCTGCACTCATTGTTTTGGGTCCCAAAGGTGCTGAGGTGGCATGGGTTGTGGCGCTGAGGTCACTGCCATGTCACATGGGATCTTCCTACTTAGCTAGGCTGACTGGGAATTGAACCCAGGACCTCTCAAAAAAAGGTGCCACAGCCCCCTAGGGTGCAGACCACTAGGATAGCTAAGCATTCATGAGAAAATATAGAGAAAGGTCTAGGCTCTAGCTTAATGTCAGCGCCTCAGTCAGTCCAGGAAATGGTGCATAAGTCCAATCAGTTAGGGGGTCAGGCGTCTACACAACATGCAAAGTTCAATGCTTGGATTTATCGTTCAAAATATCCTGTCACCCCTCTCTGGTTAGGCCAATACTAAGATGAAAATGTGATATGCCTTTAGGCCTCTCTATGACAACTAAAGCTAGCCTTTCGGCAGGGGAATACACCTTTCCTTGTGCATGATGGTTTTTGCAAGGTTTCGGAGTGCCGCCCTGTACTGAAACCACGATGTCATGACCGCCTCTGACCCGTGAGCCCAGCCAGCAAGCTAAAATTGTTGCTCAAAAGATGGCGAAGGCTTCGAAAATTAAGTGGGTTGGCGGGTAGAACCCATTTTCCCTTTTTGAATTGGGCGTGGTTGTTTTCCACTGATTTGCCCTTGTCCACCGGACGGTAAGGTGAACAGAGTACGTAGTACTCGTGGGGCTCGCATTACATGAAGAAAAAGTTTCGTCGCGTGCAAAATTGCCACTACATACGGTGAGCACTTAAGTCTAGGGGGAGGAGTCGTCCTCTACGTACCAGTATTCTAATATGAATTGTAATTGGTGTCTTTGCACTGTCACTCCGTGAGTGGGTTGGGTCTTCAAAGGCTATGGCGTTGCGGATTTGAGCCGTCTCTGCCGCCTGGGTATTTATCCCTGGTCGCTATGTGTCGCCGGGTCGGGAGTGAGGACCCTTCATTGCCATTGTATGGGGCCACATGCTAGCTCAGTGTCTTACTCATGCTGTTGTTGAATTTCTTGGGGGATATCTCGGCCTGCAACGTGATGAAGACAAACAATAGGACGAAACGGGCGAGTGTGCACGTGCATATATTTATGAGAGGATATATATGTTGATGTTTTCTGTAGAGTTCCCCACGAGTGGACTTGGGGTTCTACAACACCCAAGGTGTCCTCTATGCCAACACCCAACGAAACGGGTTGGGATATGGGCGTGGCATAATTTGGTAGGGGCCCGTGCGTCGACTTGGGTTTCCACAACACACACGGACCTCTCTCTCCGTGACACAACCAAACCCGGTGTGCCCCGTGTCCATTGATTGCGTGTGTGTGTGTGTGCATGCCCTTGTTTTAATTATTGGAGTACATGGTTACCTATCACGTGGGTTATCACCCGCCCCCCGATCAAGCAAGACCTAGGTTATCCTTTGGGGTTTGTAACCGTGTACACCGTAGAAGGTTTACACACAGAGGTGTAAACATGCCCCGTCGTACACGGTCCAAGGGGGTAGGGGGGGTAATGCTCCTTTGGGGCGTGTCATTGAGCCCCTCGGAACCTGGGTGGGCTGATACACCAGCGGTACGGTATGGGCTACCTCCCGGAGTTTGCGCATGGAGGTTACCCCCTGCTTTACTGCCCACCGGTGACACACCCACCGACAAAGGTAACACGCAAGCTAACCTAAGTGTCTATACACACGCCCCCAAGACACACACGAACACCACGGAAAAAGGTGGCATATCTATACACGTATTCTATTGTGAATATGTTTACCGTTTCTTGTATGTATGTGAGTCGTTTGTGGGAGCTCTTGTTTGTGTGGGTGTGTATCACCACGTGCTCCAAGGCTGCCACCGCGAGGCCCACAATCTGTGACGCCCTCCGGGTCACTCCGTACCTCTGGCCCCTGCCATGGGATGTGCGCGCACAAGTATGTCTTGTGTTTGTTGGCGTGCATCGCTCTGTTATGTATATATATGATATGTATACGTAATATGGCTCCTAGGTGGTGGGTTAGCAGGTGAGGTCAGGGTATTATTATATGGTTACGAGATGTGTCTATTCAAGTGTGTCTACTCACACCCTCATCCCATCTCCGTACCGCCTACTTTGCCCTCTAAGTGGTGCATCACGTGTCGCAGACATCCTATGTCAAGCAGAACAACAGGGACACGGCCCTTGGCTGAACCGTGCCCACGGCGGTAAGAGCATCATAACCACGGCCGTGGCTTTCCAGCAGTACACTGGCGGCGCTTCGGCCGCTTGGCGATCACATTTGATTGTGTGGCGGGTCTATTTTCAAGTGGGCCTTTGGCTAGGCCTTGTTTCCGTCTTTTCAAGCAAGTATTTAGGCAAGCTTACATCTTACAAGCAAGAGCTCAGTCTTACTACAAGCGTTGGGTCAAGCACATCACGCACATCAAGCACATTCGACGTCTCATATACTGTTTGAGGCATGAAGGTGACAGGTGTGGGCATTGTACCGGTGATTGCATTTGTGCCTAGTGTTTTCGATCCTTTACCCTGAGGGTATTGTGACCTCTTTCCTCTATTCAGTGAGCTACCGCGCGCACGGTTGGGCCTTTGTGGCTCTTTTTGTGAGTGGTCTAAGGGTGGCACAAGGCAAAGACTGGCACAACACAGTGGCGCACCGCAAGGCAATAGCACAGCACAAGACATAAATCACAGTGTGTCAGTGTTCAAGTTTGTGAGAAATGTTACTGTGGCGGCTGTAAGGACCGTTGCCACGGTTGCCCCGCGCTGCATTGCAGGACAAGACCGTTAGCCCCCCGTTGCAACAGTCCCCTGGCCGAAGGCAATCAAGATTTGAGGTTTCATTCATCTTGTCCTTCCTAACCTCCATCGCTGGTTTCCCACGTGATCCCTGTTGCAGTCACAGTCCTAAGCTACCGGCACGCTCTCCCGTCTCTGGCTCTGGCAGTTTTTTCCAAAAGTATAATTTTGGCACTGTTGCGTTGTGCCGTGTTGCAGGTACCGTAACCTTTGGAATTGTTCAAAAGTGTGATTTCACTTTACCTTTAGATTTGATTCTTATGAAAAATACCAATTTTACTAGCGGGACCCCACAATGCCTTTTGCGACACGCGGGGACCAGATTCTGCGCGCAACAGCTCGCGATTTCGGCTACTACCTACTGCGGGATCTGCAGGATCCCGTTATTGAATTTCCGGATGTTGGCGGTGGTTCGATTCCGACCGGTCGGAGCTACTTCAGCGGCCGTGCGGCCGGCTCCCAGATTGCCAGCGTAGGTTAGAATCCCTATGGGAGGGATTATGTGCTAACCCCAGATTTGCTTTTCTCTGTAGCTTTGTGACTGCTACGTTCCTCTTCGGCATGTGCTTCCTGCGTGTGGCAGTCGTTTTAAATTCGGGGGTGAAGCAAGTCACAACCCTACCCTACCGTATTGCCCCTAAGGGATCATTATATGACCCTATATATGAGACTTATCTATATTCTATTCGATTTCCTTGTTAGGAACATACGATGTCAGATAGATAAGGGACTCTTGGATCCTTTGTAGTTATATGAATTGGTGGATAATAAGGTGGATTTTACATTTGTGCATATCAAGTATCTCATTGGCTATGTGTATCATATCTCCTTGCAGGATACTATACAGCTTTCACAATGTTGTTGTTCATGCCACTGCACCCTGTGCTCCTGACCCCTCGGTCTGGTTTCACCGAAGCAGTATTTGAAGTGCTACTCACACTGCCCACCCCTTGGATCTGGCAGACGATTCGTAGGGCAAGGAGCAGCTCGGGATTGTGGGGTCACCCTGCGGTTGGAAGAAAGTGGCGGCACTACCATGGCATTGAGGGGACAACGAACCATCAGTGGATACCCACATATTGGGCACACTGGACTCCAGGAGTCTCGCTGCCTTGTTGCAGGCCTGAAGGTCAGTTGACTGCAAGACATGGGCCAAGGAGGGGATGGTGAAGGAGTGGCCAAGGAGTGAAGACAAAACCGGCGCGGCAGGGCACTGGTGCATCAGGACGCAGGGACTGCGCGCGTACAGGGAGGGGGGCAAGGATGCTAGGCTCTGACGTGTCCCAGGTAAAAAGACCCACGAGGAGGGGTGTCCAGGACCATGTGTTGTCATCCCGAAGTTGACAGGAACTGTCAAGGAACTCAACTTCCACAGATCAGTGGGCTACCCTGGAGACAACGGCCGGGGATGCTTCGGCTCAGTCAGTATCAGCAGACGTTCATTTTACGTAGAGGTGATCATGGGGGATGCGGAAGTCGTATGGCGCGGGACTGCATGGTAGGCCGTTGTACTCCAGACCCAGGGCTTTGCAGGAATCCCGGAAGGAGTCAAGAAACCAATTCGGTTCAGGGGAGAGGAGGGCTTGTTGGATGACACAACAAGGGATGTCCGGGTCTTCTTCGTTAGGGAATCTAATTCCAGAGGCGACCGTAGACTTGTGGATGGCAGGGGTAAGGTCGCGGATATTCAAACCGAGTCTTGATTTAGGCTGGTGGTGATCCTTGGGTGACAGGTTTGTGGAAATACCGCCCTGCCGGGCCAGGGCGGTCCAGAGGGGGTGCTTCAAGGCTTGAAGTTGCTTGGAGGACAGTGGGTGGGCAATCGAGGGATAGCAGGGAATAGGGATTTGTCTGCACTTCGGCAGGGACACCAACTCAGGCAGGCTCCGAGGGATGGAGGGAAGGCCCTGAAAAAACGATGACACTTCTTGTTTGGTGAGGGCGAGCAACTTTTCGGGGTGGTCGTTAAAGAAGATGAAAACCCCTAAGTATTTATGAAATTCTCTGGGAGCCCGGTATTGGGGTCGACAGTGTTGAAACTAAAGCCAGACGGCAATAAAAAAACAAGTTGGGCGGCTGCTATCTGATTCTCATTATCATTAATGTAACCTTCTGTCCCCCCTACCCCCTTAGATGTAGAGTCCGATGTCAGGAGTTCCCTGCGATTTGCCCAGCTCCCATGGTACTCACTAGAAAGCGCTCTTCCTTCGACATGCCGTGCTGTTATTTCTGGAGACTGTCTGAGGGGTTTGGTGCAGTGTCTCAGATGGGCGGCAGCGCCAATTCTTTGACATACCGCTTGGTTTGGTGTTTAGGGGCCTGCATGCAGCAGGGCGGCAGTGACGGCCTTGGTTGTCCTCTGTGCCTGCCGTGCCAACGGTGATGTGGAGGTTCAGGCAGCGATGTGGAGGTTCAGTCTCAGTGTTCCAATAATACTTCTTTTGTTTTGCCTGGCCTTTTTTTATCTTGGGCAGTCTAGGTAGATGGAAGGGGTAAGGGGAAAGGCTGCGTCAATTCATCCTCGGAACTCTGACATTCCTCTCGAGTGGACGAGTAGACATTTTTGGTTCTTAGGGTTTTTGTGCACATGCACCCTCCGCACACGGTTAAGTACAGTGCACGGCAGCACGCAATTTTGCTGCGTGGGTGCGAACTGAGCGAGGTGCAGTATCATGGGTTTCCTTGATTGTAATGCTCGTGCCTGTGCATGTTTTTGCAATTGCAGGATTTTGAGAAACATACAGAGCTTTCCGCTAGGCTCTACAGTGGGTTAGGAGCGTTTGCAGGTTTTTCAGAATGTTTTTGGTCCTTAAACATGGGCAGCACATTACAAAACGTTCAGGGTAGAGATTTGTTTTTTGCACTGTTTTAAGTATTCATGGGCACGGTATGTTTTGATTGCAGGCCTGTTAAATGAACGCTTCGGGAAATTGATTTGTGCTCGACTTCTGGAGGCAAAACAAGGGCGACATTTGGGAAAATCTGCAGTACCAGCCTGGAGCAGGCAAAATACGCCAAATTATGCCAGATTTGACAGTTTCTGATATTTTTGGAGACCAATAGGCCAGAAGGAACCCCACCCTCCTAATTTGGGGGTGTATAACTCAAAAGAAGGTTTCTTTTGGTCTCACATAGGATTTTTTGATGTCCAAAAATCCCAAAACCTGCAGCATCAAAAAAACCACCCTTTTAAGTAGTACAGCATATTGTGAATTGTGTTTGAACCCTCTGTGTGTCCATTTCCCTTTTTTATTTGCATCCAGCGCCATTAAAATGGGGGAGGGGGGTCTTCAACTGTTTATCTGAGGCCGAAAAACTCATTTTTTGACCAAAAAACGGGCATTTTTGGCCATTTGTTTCAATGAAAAATGGCAAATTTTGGTGCATATGGATGCTGTAAACTTAGTTCTCGTGATACGCATGCCTTCAAAAACCAATTTTCTGCATTCAGCACCCTCAAAATAGGGGGGGGTCTTCAAATTTTTTTCTGAGGCCAAAAAAATCAAATTTGTGCCAAAAAACGGCGATTTTTTGCCGTCTTTTCATGAAAAATTGGCAAATTTTGGTGCATACCGATGCTGTAAATGTTTTTTACGTGATCCTTATGCCTCTACAGTCTGTGTTTTCGCATCCAGCACCCTCAAAATAGGGGAGGGTCTTCAACTGCTTATCTGAAGCTAAAAAAAACCCAATTTTTGACCAAAAGCGGCCATTTTTGGCCGTTTTTTCATGAAAAATGGCAAATTTTGGTGCATACGCATGCTTTAAATGAGGTTTTGGTGATATGTGTGCCTCTAAAACCTGCTCTTCCGCATCCAGCACCCTCAGAATAGGGGGGTGGAGTCTTCAACTGCTTGTCTGAGGCCAAAAAACTCAATTTGTGACCAAAAAACAGCCATTTTTGGGCATTTTTTCATGAAAAATGGCATTTTTTGGTGCATAGGGATGCTGTAAATGTTGTCTTCTGATTCCTCTGCCTCTCCAACCTGCTCTTCTGGATCCAGCACCCTCAAATCAGGCGGAGGGGTCGTTAACTGCTTATCTGAAGCCGAAAAACTCATTTTTTGACCAAAAAACGGCCATTTTTGGCCGATTTTTCCCCGAAAAATGGCACATTTTGGTACAAACGCATGCTGTAAATGGAGGTTTTGTGATCTGTATGCCTCCAAAACCTGCTGCTGTGCAACCAGCACCCTCACGATAGTGGGGGGGGTCTTCAACTGCTTGTCTGAGGCCAAAAGACTAAATTTGTGACCAAAAAACGGCCATTTTTGGCCATTTTTTCAGAAAAAATGGCAAATGTTGGTGCCTACGCATGCTGTAAATGAGGTTTTCGCGAGCTGTATGCCTCCAAAACTTGCCCTTCTGCTCCCAGCACCCTCAAAATAGGAGGATGGTCTTCAACTGCTGGTCTGAGGCCAACAAACTCAATTTTTCACCAAAAACAGCCATTTTTGGCCGATGTTTCATGAAAAATGGCAAATTTTGGTGCATACGCATGCTGTAAAGGGAGTGTTCGTGATCTGTGTACCTCTATCACCTACCTTTTGCAGGAGGTCACAGGCACAGGTAAGCACAGATAGTTGCAGATGCATTGCGCCTGTAGGATTTGCGATTATTTGCATTTATCATGTCTTCGATATTTGCTGTGATTGATTGCTGTTGTATGTTTGTATATGTTTATCATTATTGATTACTGTCATTTCAGGGTTTTTTTAGACACGCCTACATGTTTTGCCGCTCGTGGGATATCATGGGTACCAAGTACGTTAGTGTTTCATGGTAGCATCGTCTTGTTCGTGAATGCAATCCTATGGGTACTGCCTGTTGCTCTGTTACGCTGCTGTGTCATGGATGTCGACGCCAGTAAGCTACAGGCCTGAGCCGCCAAGTCAGATGAGACATTTTGTGACCAGCCTTTGTGTGTTGCGCCGACCAGCTGTTTATCGTGTGGCAAAACTCCATCAAGCTTCCCTACACGTTTGCGTCCGTTGCATGGGGAATGAACATATCACTGTGTGACCGGGGAGCGGCAGGCATTGGCTGAGTCCCAGATTGTGCGAGGAGTGCGCGGACTCCAAGAGACGTCTGATGAGCTTGCTGAGTATGCAGCTTATGCGGCTGTGGGGCTGTTGGGTGATGAGGAGAGCGAAAAGGTTTGCAGGCGAGTATGGTATGTACTGCCAGAAGTTTCCAGTCAACTTGGTTGTTGGGTGTACACAGGAGAGCTTGACTCTGAACGTCTACTTGTTAAGTATGGAGTCGCCAAGTCCCTTGTTCTTCCTGTGAGTACAGTCAGAGCAGTGACGCAAGTTCGATCTTTGCAGGCAGCAACGGCGTTAGAAGAGGTATCATCCTCAGCGGTTTTCAAAGAGACTCCCAGTGTGGATGTGCTACAACATTCGACCCACGTGAGAGAGCAGGCGGAGGCCAAATCTGCCTCCTGCAAAGAAGCTTTCCAGGGCCAAGCGTAAGGCAGCGCAGCGTGTGCAAGCAAAGCTTAGCTGAGGCGAGAGAAGTGTGCTGCGGTTCCTCGCAACGAAGATGCAACGAAGGCGCTTGTGAGGGAGCGCAGAAGGCGTCGGGGGAAGCGTTGAGTGGAGCAAGCAAGCAGCTGCGTGCGAAGCGGCGAGGAGGACATTGAGCGAAGCGTTGAAACAGGCGCTGAGCGACAGAGAGTGATTTGTCGACGGTGCCGGCGTTTGATCAATGGGTGCCTTCGTCCCGGGAGTGGATGCTGTTTGATTGTGGTATTCTTAGAACTCTTGTGGTCGTCAAGTCCTGAGGCTTGTGCACAGCGTGTCGATCAAAGCTCAGGCGCTCTGAATGTCAGGATTCAAATGATTTGGTGAATGTAAAAAACAGGTCCACTCCTGAGGCGCTGGAGGCCTCAGTTCAGTATATTTGTGGTTTGTTAGTGGTGCCAGCAGTTGCACCCTTGCTTTGTTTTGGTCATTCTGTCCATGAAACACTGGTGCAGGAGGTCACAGGCACACGTAAGCGCAGACAGTCGCAGATGCATTGCGCCTGTAGGATTTGCAATTATTTGCATTTATCATGTCTTTGATGATTGCTGTGATTGATTGCTGTTGTATGATTGTATATGTTTATCATTATTGATTACTGTCATTTCAGGGTTTGTTTAGACACGCGTACATGTTTTGCTGCTCGTGGGATATCATGGGTACCCAGTACGTAAGTGTTTCACCTTTTTGCATCCAACACCCTCAAAATAAGGGGGGGTCTTCAAATGCTTGTCTGAAGCGAAAAAAAACATTTTTGACCAAAAAAACGGCCATTTTTGGGCATTTTTTCATGACAAATTGGAAATTTTGGTGCATACGGATTCTTCAAATGGAGTTTTTGTGATCTGTGTGCCTCTACAACCTGCTTTTTCGCATCGAGCACCCTCAAAATAGAGGGGGGTCTTCAACTGCTTGTCTGAAGGCAGAAAACAAAATTTGTGACCGAAAAACGGCCATTTTTGGCCGACTTTTCATGAAAAATGGCAAATTTTGGTGCATACCCAGACGTCTTCCTTGTGGAGAAGGGGACCACCTTGAGAAATACAGAACCTGCATCCATTCCTTTGTGCCCTCTGGTCCGCACATGTTGACTGTTCATTTGACAACATTTGGAAAGAGCAACCACTTGCGCATGAAATTCTGGACCAAATTGTGCACTCACTGAGCAGTGCCTGAGAAGACCTCCCCCACACTAAACCACTCGTCTTTGTGCACTGAAAAATGCTTGCGAACAACGTCTGAGCAATGAATCTTAAATTTGAGAATGACTGGGCACCCTGGTCCGCCAATGTTGACCAAGCATCTGAGGACATTTGGAATGCGCAAAGGGCAAATTGTGCATCCTCTGAGTAGTGCCTGAGAACAACCTCTCCCAGGCAATCCACTTGTCCGTCTGCACTGTCTGCACTGAGTAATGCTTCTGAACAAGGTCTGAGCGAGGAATGCTTCTGGAATACAATGCAGGTACAATGCGGGAACGGATGTGCACTGCCGAAGAAATGAGCAGAAAAAACTGGCATGATCACTTTGGCTGTCAAACACTGCAGCAATGCACGGGCAGGTGGCTGGCACGATGCACTACAGATATTCTGCCAGGCAAAACCACTCGTCAAGGAAACTGAAGTTTGGGACTGACTCGACAGACTGCCAAAGCTGCAGAACATGAGCACACAATGCAGGAACAGACCTGTTGGGATGCTGCAGCTGAAAACCACAATGCACTGCAAAAGAAATGAGCGGAACAAATGTGGCCGGATGGCTCTGCGTTTGAAAACAGGGCCCCACTTAGCAACCAAGACAGGACACACTGCTTGTGTAGACAGCTATCTAATATCCTCACAGCCATGAAATATGCCCATCACGTCAGCACCATCTGTTCCCCATTCCAGGACCCAATCTTGGACCCATTCCCATGCCGGGGCCCATGACCGGCACCATGCCCGTACCCATGCCCATACCCTGCCCCGGCAGCATACCCGGCCCAAGCCCCATACTTTGTCCCGGCCCCATACCCAGACCCATGTTGCCCATGTGACCACCAGCAGAGCCGGCCATGCCCATCCTCAGGCCCATACCTATGGCCATGCCATTACCCATCCCCATGTTGCATATGTTGCCCATGGTCCCCATTCCAGGACCCATTCCTGGACCCTTTTTCATGCCGGTGCCCATGCCGGGCACCATGCCCATGGCCATGCCCATACCCTGCCCCGGCGGCATGCCCTGCCCCAGCCCCATTTCTTGTCCCGGCCCCATACCCAGACCCATGTTGCCCATGTTACCCATGTGACCAGCAGCAGAGCCGGCCATGCCCATCCCCAGGCCCCGCTTGGGATTGTGTTGTGTGTGGGGTGTGATGTGTGGGGTTACAGATTTTAGGGGTGTGGTGTGTCGGGCCGCGGTGTTTGGGGTTGTGGTGTGTGGGGCTGTGGTGTGTGGGATTGTAGTTTCTCGGGATTTGGTTCAAAAGGTCCTTTAACCCCCCAGAGCCATTCCCTCCCCAACCAACTTGGGTGTATCATAGTGCTGTGTGCCCATGCCCATCCCATTACCCATCCCCATGTTGCCCATGTGTGCCCGTGTGGTTCGCCGCAGACGCTCCCATCGCTGTTGCCACGCTTGGACTTGCTGAACTTGCGTTTCTGGTGTCTGAATACATGTCGATCCTGTGACCAGCAGACGCTTCCTTCTCTGTGAGTTTGTCTTGCGCCTTCCTCGTTGTACCTTCCCGAGCTCAGCCTTCTGCCGCTCTCGCTGCCAAACTACCTTCTCTTTGGCCTCTTTCTCGCGAACTGCGATCTGATTCGCCTTCTTCAGAGCTGCCGCCGCCGTTGCCGCCTGAGCCTTTGCGTCCGCCTTCGCTGCCTTCACCGCCTTTGCCACTTCCGCTGCTGTTTCAGCCTTCGCTCGTCTGTCTACCTCCGCCTCAATCTCCATGGGCGCGCCGGGTGCACGTATTGACGGGCGGTGGGTGCAATTAGGTCCGCTGCTGGCATCTGCTGGCTGTCCATGTCCGATGGGCTGTCGATGTTCGCTGCCATGAGCTTGCGGCTGAAGCTCCCCATCTAGAACCTGAGCAAGGTGGCAAGAGAAGAGGGCAAATAACATTCTGGTTTGCACTACATATTCACTCGCATTCCCTAACCATTATTCCCGTGGATGTTCATTGGAAGTGCAGGATTTTCTTGTTTGGCTCTGGATGTTCACAATTTATTCCTGGATGTTTATCGCTAGCGGCATACTTAGCATGCACATGGCAACCTCCCTGATCCAAATGCACACATCTAAAAGCCCCGCACAGTCGACACAAACCAAGAAAGCAAATGGAATTGCAGAAATTTCCCTGAACACAATGCACACATCTAACACCTCAGCATAGGCGAAGGAAACAAACAGAGCAAAATGTTGTGCTTGGTGCTCTAGAGAGGGTGTGTGTGTGTGTGTGTGTGTGTGTGTGTGTGTGTGTGTGTGTGTGTGTGTGTGTGTGTGTGTGTGTGTGTGTTTGTGTGTGTGTGTGTGTGTGTGTGTGTTTGTGTGTGTGTGTGTGTGTGTTTGTGTGTGTGTGAGAAACGCAATTCCACAGTGTTTGTCTGTGTGCTCATATACCTTGCGGGGGGCATCAATTGCAGATGGAAGCGGTGCATCGGGATCGCCAAATTGCAACAAGGCAAAATGTAGCACACTGTGCGTGTGCATGAATGCCCGTAACGTTCCTGCACGAAGTTGCAGGAAGCTGTGTTCCTTCACATTCCATTGCCGGGCACAATCGACAAGCATGACACTCACGGTTAAGTCCCAGCACCGCACAAATAGACTGAACCCAGATCTCTTCTCCGCCCAGTACGGGCCAAGCTCACCTGCGGAGCTGGTCTTAGCGGCCTGCTTGAGGCGACCCAGATAAGCGCCTTGGAAGGGATGTTCCGTCACATCAAGACCATGCTGCTCCACTACTTTGGCCACCAACCTGTCCACCTACACAGCACTATCCAGCAACGCAGTTGGTTGTAGGCGAAGCGCACCTACGGTCGGCCACATGTACTGGTATGCAGACATCTTCAGCGTGTGTCCCGTCCGGGAAATTACCTCTATGTCTGAAATTGCTCGCGGGGCAATGAGAGCTGGGAGGGCATCAACTTTCTCATGTACGTCCAGCATCCTAGATCTAGGGTCATCATCAAGAGTTTCTCCAGAACCGTCGGCATCCACGTCAAATGCTTCCACCGCAGTCTGGGGGGGCACCAACCTTCTCCGGCGCCTCAACCTCAGAACACAATTCCGCGTCAGGACTTTGAACCGGTTCCGGTGGAGCTGCTGCTGCATCGAATTCTTCGAGCAAGTCCACACCTTGGGGCTTCGGAAATGTTGGCATCCGCAATTTTGACATGGGAATTGGCGGAGTAACCAATTTGCCATCATCTTCGTTGTCCTCGTCCTCCTCTTCCTTCTCGTCCTCCTCCTCATTGCTATCCTCGTCCTCGCTCGATTTGGATTTACGTGCTTCGTACGTGTTCTCGGGCCTCACAATCGGCTTTGTCGCTCCCAAGATAGGCTTGTACACCAGGCTATCACTCAGCATGGCAAGCGGGATGGTCCTGGGCTCGCGCAGTCCAGCCTCCAATTCCCTCTTGAGTTGAGATCTCAACTCCTTTGCTGAAGCACTCTTTGTGTGCCACAATCGAACTTTCTTCAGGAGTTTCAGCATGCTACCTTGCCCCCACTCCTTCGTTAGGATGACTGCGTCTGGACCCTTCTCGCAAATTTCTTCAGCAATTTTGTCAACTTCAGTCTCTGTGACTACTTTTCCACGTGGTCCCCTCGATGCAGACGTCTTACAGGTCTTCTCCTTCTTCTCCTTGCCGCCCTTCTTTTCTTTTGTTGGTGTAGTATTGTACGCAGCCGAGTCATCACTATCATCAGATGGTTCGTCAATGGTAACAGCCTTGTGCTTCCTTCTATTTTTTCCGCCCTCCGGAGTGCCAGTGGCCTTTTTTTTCTTTGTGTTTGTAGCATTGGTCGCCTTGCCATCAATATCCGAATTGGTGCCACTAGAAGCTGCATCTGCGACATCGGCATCCCTTTCTTGTGATCTCAGAGCACCATCACTATCTCCTTTCTCAGAAAGAACTTTTACATTAAAACTAACACTAATGAACCCCTCGATAAGTTCAATGAGTAGTTCCTCACGTTGATGTTCCATTGTTGTCCCATCCGTGTACTGCACCCAAAGTTTGTTCTTATTCTCTGATTCTCCTCTAACTTTCCCCTTCCAGGTGGGAACCTTCATACTCGGTGCCGCCCCATCATACGCCGAGCCGAGCTCAAGTATGTCACCGCACATCGCCCAGACATCCTCACCAATCTTGACCACCTGACCGGCCGCAGTGTGCTTCCGGTCGGGAAGGTCCACCTTCTTGTTGAGGTCACTGCACCTGAACCTCCTGCCATCCGCAACACCAAAGATATCCTTATGGAAAGGCATATCTTGACCTTGAGACATGAGATTTGTGTGCGCGTGTGTGTGTGTGCGAGCGCGCGCACGTGTGTGTGGTTGGGTGGTTTGGTGGGTGTGGGTGTGTGACAGCAACAAGCCCCTTCCGGAGCCAGTACCGTGAGGCCAATTGTTCCTCGGCCCACAAGGCCAGACTACATCCTTCACATCTTGGTGGGTATGTTCGCCCTCTTCAGTGGACAACATTTGCAAGTTGCCATGCCTTAATAGGCGCCGGTGGTAGTGGTATAGGAAGTAATAGGATTGCACTGTAAGGCGCTCAATGGGCATGTGCAATGCCGAGAAGAGCATTTGTAGGCGCCGACAATCCTGGTCACGGCGGTGTACAGCCTTCGGTGAGAAGGATATCAGTTGCCGGCAGAGACGGCGTAACTCTCGTAAATAGTACTGCAGAGGCTCTGCAACAGCAGCCATTGGCATGTAGTCCGGAAACACAACCCAGACGCCATCGGTACGTTTGGGTAGTAGATCACAGACCTTCCTCCAAAACAGCTTGTCACGCAACAAGTGACATATCACGTAACATGGTGGCCTCCAACGATCTGGGTTTTGGCCCAGACCTCGATCAAATGGCGGCACATACTTGTTTTCCTTTGTATGTGCCTTGAAGATTGACCTCAGGTCCGGCACTAGTGCGGGAGTGTGGTCTTGAAGCCAGAGATCCATTCCATGAAGACCCATGTTGATTACCACGTCTTTCACACAATGAGAGACGTCATACCCGATGTCGGTGTCTTGCCCCAGGGGCTCGCCCCACTCTATGGGGGGGATCCAGACGTGCTGGCCCTGGGTGTGGTTGCGGGCTCGCCAGAGTACGAGGTCTACGATGGCCTCGTGGAGGCTGTTGCCTGGGGTGGTCAGGTCCCGGAGGGCTTTGACGGTGAGCTTGGTCCAGTCCTCTTGTAGGCGGTATCAGCCCAGGGGGGTGGTCAGGGTCCTGCCTTGGAGGGTTGCTCGAAGGAGGTCGGGGTCGCGGATGGTGGCCGGTGTGAGGGGGGGGTGCCCCGGGTCCGGGGTGGGGGTGGGCTGGGTGGTTTGCCGGAGTCTTGTGCGTCTACGTCGACGTATCGCTGGTACTGGTTGGGCTCGGCCGGGTTGGGCGGTGCCGGGTGGCTTCTTGGGTGAGAGATGGGCTTTGGGGCGCTGTGGTGGTGTCTTGGCGGCCTGCGGATGGAGATGGGCGGCGTTAGCGGGGCGCGGAGCGGGTTAGTGGACGTCTGGGTCATGCACGGCATGGTAATGGAGGAGACGCTGCATGTGTTCCCTGGCGGTGGGGTCGGTGAGTTGCTCCGCGTGTGTTAACAGGAGGTGTTGGCGGTGTACCATTTGGGCCGCTGCTCTGCGGACTGCCTCTGGCTGGAGGTGCGCTGCTGCCTCCATGGGGCTCTCTGTGTGTTTGGTCAGCTGCCGGTGCAGGTCCTGTGTCAACGCCCCTCTCATGGTGGCTTCTTTGACCAGGGAATCTCGGAAGAGGTGTTTCGTGGCCTGGTGTGCGTGGCTTTGGGTTGCCCAGCCTTCGTGTTGTCGTAGGGTTTCTGCCGGGGACCAGCCTACTAGCGTGTCCCTGCCTGCATGGAGGGGGCATTTCTTGAAGTGTTCCCAGTCCTCCAGGGTGGTGTGGTCGCACGGGCAACGGGTTTGTTTTTCAGGGAGGTGGATGTGTTTGCGGGCGAGCCAGCTGGCGACCCTGGTGAGGAATGGTAGTTGCTCCCTGAGGAGCTGGATGCGTTGTTTTTGGAGGTGGGCTGGGACGTCTGCTGGGCGCAGTGCTGAGTTGTAGAGGGGGATTTGCAGTCTCTCCTGGAGCTCCTGGATGTGTGCCCCGCTGTCTGCGTCACCGAGCACGCGGGCGAGATGTTGGATGGGGTTGGGGTAGTGGTATGCTCTGTCGTGGGAGGAATAAGGGGCGTCCTCTGGCACCCAGTCCGGGGTCTAATGGGGCTCGGGTACGGGGGGTATGTGTTGGAGGTGTGTGCGGTTCGGGCCGAGGTCAGGGATCTGGAGGGTTGGCAGGTGCGTTGTGCGCTGGTGTACTGCCTGGTTGTCGACCTTACCATTGCCGTATTGGTGCCTGTGGGACTCTTGTTTCACGATGTGGAGTTGGACGTAGGGGGGAAGGCTGCGAAGGGCTTTCCAGAGCAGCAGTGCCTGGGTGCCGAGGCTCGTCGCGGTGGTTTTGTGGAGTGGTTGCCTTGCTATGCGGAGGAGCAGGTGTGTGTCGACAGTGGCGTCTACCACGAACCAGACCCGGACGATGTGTGGGAGGTGGGCGGGTAGGTGGGCTGCGATCTCGGCGATGGCGTCGGTGATGGCCCCTAGCTCCCCGTGAAACGAGGCCCCGTAGGTGGTGTGGCCCGTGTGGTGGTCCATGTGGTAGTATCCCCCGGTGTGGGTTCGCTGCAGGGTGGCCCCCCCGGGGATTGGCGTGAGGGCGGATTCGCCTGAGGCGTCGGTGAAGAAGAGCCGGTCCGCCGGTGACGGTTGTGGGAGGCGGCATGGGTTCATGGGCAGGTAGGCGTATATGGCGAGGCCTGTGGTGAGTTTGGCCACTGGGGTTGTGGGCTGCAGGACGGGGGTGGGGTACACTCCTTTTCCTTGGGAGATGATGTGTTTCGCTTGGGGGGACATGGCTATGAGCCCCTGTTCCGGCTGTCCTTGTGTGAGGTAGGAGTAGATGTAGTGGAGGATGTAGGGTTTGTCTGGGTTTAGGTTGTGGCATGTGGGGGTTTGTGTTTGTTGCTCCGGTGTGTGGCAGGAGTGGTGGAGCGGATAGTAGGGGTGCTCGTGCTTGCCCGTTCCGCCTGGTTCGTACATGCTGTAACGGATGGCGACCCCTGCCGGGTCGCGGCGGGGCCAGGTGGGTGTAGTGGTGAAGAGCCACTTGGATGTTTGGTCGGGGTTCTACGCTACCGTGGGGTTGGTGTTGGTGCGGTGGAACCATGGGGCTACCCATGCGTAGGCCCGTGGTGGTAGGTGGGCTGTGGGGTGGGTGTGGTGGCGTGCTTTGAGGTGTAGTACGGGCCACGGCGTGGTTGGTGCCTCGGGGTCACAGGCCCAACATGTGCGTGGCATGCTCTGGGAGTCATGGGGGACCTTTGGTAGGTCTCTGGCGGTCATGTGGTGCTTCGGTATGCGCCATTTTGCCCCGTGGTGGATGACGGTGGTCTGCGTGGGTTTGGCTTCGTTCGGGGCCAGTAGTAGGGTTAGTGGTGGGACTGGGCCCGTCACCGGGGGGACGGGCTCATGTTTCGAGCCAGTGGGTGCGTAGGGTGGTGTCGCTGGAATGGGGTTGGGGTGCTGCTTTTTGAATTCTTGGTAGGCTGCTCGCATGTCTGTGCTTCCTGGCAGAGTCTGGCCTGCTGCTCGTGCCGTTTGCGTGAGTTACTGGTGGAAGAGGCGGTATTTGGGCCATTCGGGAAGTTGTATAAAGGGGGTGTGGTGCGCTCTGCTGTGGTGAAGGACCCAAATTTGTGAGAGGGTGACGTATACTACGGTGATGGAGGCCCCGAAAAGGTCTATGGTGTGGATGGTGCCCTTGGGGTGATGGTTGAGGTCCCCGCAGGGGATCGCTAGAGGCCCTTCCTCTGGGCACATGTGGTTGGTGAGTCTGACGTGGTGTGGGGATGGGGGGAGAAGCTGCAGGTGGTTCCACAGGCGGGTTTTCATGTTGGTGGGCATGCCCGTCTGGTGGAGTACCCAGCGTGGGCATGTGTTGCGGGCCCGTTGTGCGGCTTGGAGGCGGATTGTGGTGAACTCGCGGACCTCTGGCGAGTGGTTGTCGGTCATGCGGTGAAGGAGGAGGGCGGTGTGTCTGGTGTAGGCCGCTTTCACCTCGTCCCCTATGGCGTCCCCATAGTGGGGCCATGCCGCTCGGATGGCGCGGGTGGGTATGGAGGTGGGCCAGCCCCCGTGTGCTGCCCATGCCTTGGTCACGGCGCGTGTGGCTGGTTGGGGGGCGGTGGTGGGGTGTGTCAGGTGGTTTGCTTGGAAACCTATGGAGGCGTTCAAGACCCCGGTGAGGTAGTACGCCAGGCTCTGGTGGGACAGGGAGAGGGCCTTGGTCGTCGGGGACGCATATCTGGGGAGATGGGCGAGGTGTGATTGCAACTTCGGAGGGAGGGTGGTGTCCTCAGGGTTGGCGGCCTGGATTACCCCGAGGTGGGTGGTGGTTGTCACGACTTGCATAGGGGGCCCTTGTGGCCCTAGGGTGGGCTGTGTGGCAGACCCCTTGATCATGGCCACTGACCTTGTGGGGTGGAAGATGAGGTTGTTGCGGGAGAGGTAGGAGATGGTCACGTCCAGTAGGTCGTTGGCCTGTTGGGTGACCGTTGGCCCGGGGTCCGGGGACGTCTATTGGGCTTTCGAAGAGATCCAAGAAGGATCGTAGCGGGGTGTCATAGTACCCTAAGGATCGCTCCGCTTGTGTATCGAAGCGATATGGCTTCCAGTCATCTCGGGACACCGGACTCGCAATACATGAATTTTGGTGTCCCGGTGCTTCAGTTGCAAGCACGGATCCCAGGCAACCCCAGTCAGGGTAGTTGAGCAAGCGATAGCGATGGCCATCTCGGTGCCCATCTGGTGCATCTTTGAGAAACTCAATTAGTCCAAGACGGTCAATACGCATCCGTAGCTGATTGGGGTTCTCCTTGCCAATGTATTGACCAACACGAAGAATGGAATCTAGCTGATGTGGTCGTCGGGTTGTGCGTAGTGTCAAGCAGATAATAACACAACCGTGGGGGACATACGCATCAACGTTTGCACCATCAATGAAAACCCCAAGATAACGGGGGTAATCACCCGGCAAGTGGAAATTGTTGCGGTCGGCCAATTGCAGAAACAAGGTTACAGCACGCCATACATCAGGGCGGGCCATCCGTCTTGATACATGAACACCCCCAACATTTCTAAGCAATGCCTCCTTCCAGTCCGTCACTCTACTACGGTGGGCACCAACCTTTTTTTCACGACAAATGTCTATGAACCTTGCCCATCTGACCTTTGTCTGCCCCGTTGAAACGAGGTTCTCAATAATGCTCCCAGGTGCCCCTAGGCGTTACATCAATGGTTTCCTAGGACATTGCCTACGCCAGGTCTTTGGGCTGCGATCCAACGCGCGCTGCAATGCAAGGTTCTTGCTTTGCAAGTTCTTCTTTGATTTCGCCGATAGCTTGTGCCATGGAAGAGGAGGTCGGCCCATTCCACTGAGTGCGTGTGGTGTGTGTCGTGTGTTGTGTGCGTGATATTTCATCTTCCCATAACGAGACACATGCCATGGGCAACATTCCAATTTGAAGCCGCATGAGATATCAACATGACATGAGTACGATGTGGGCAATGAGGCAATGGCAGCGCAAACACAAAGCCATGCAATTTTCTCGAACTGCCTAAATTATGTCAGTTATTATGGGTTGGAAATGTGGCTGGTTTGAGGCAATTTTAGCACCCTGTGATCATTTGTCTTGAGCAAAGGTCTTTGGGGGTCATAATATGTGGTTTACCAGGCCCGAACCAACCTTAGGGGTGAGGTTGAACAACTTGAAATCTCATGACATCTCCTCTAAATATACCTATACCAGACTTACGCGTACAAAAGGGCAACTGTGGCCAAAAGGGCAACTGTGGCTATTTGGAGGCAGTTTTGGCACCCACCGTTCGTTGATCATGAGCCAAGAGCATTTAGGGTCACATATGGTGGTCTGCCAAGGCCGAACTAACCTTAGGAACGAGGTTGAGCGATTTGAAATCTCATGATACCTCCCCGAAATCAACTTATACGAGAATTACACATTACATACTGCAAATATGGCTGTTTTGAGGCACTTTTGGCTCCCGCCATTCATTCATCTTGAGCCAAGAGCATTTAGGGTCACAAATGGTGGTTTGCCAAGGCCCGACTAACCTTCGGAACAAAGTTGAGCACTTCGACGTCTCATGACACTTCCCCTAAATCTACTTATATTAGAATTAGACGTCAAGAAGGGCAAATATGGCTTTTCTGAGGCAATTTTGGCATCCGCCGTTGATATGTGTTGATGCAAGAGGATGTAGGGTCACATGTGGTGTTTTGCCAAGGCCAAACTAACCTTAGCAACAAGCGTGAGCAATTTGAAGTCTCATGATACCTCCCCTAAATCTACTTATGGGAGAATTACAAGTTAAATCGGGCAAATATGGCTGTTTTGGGGCAATTTTGGCACCCGCTACTCAATTATCTTGATGCACCACCATTTAGGGCCACATATGGTGGTTTCCTAAGGCCAAACTAACCTTAGGAAGAACCTTGACCAACTTGAAATCTCACGAGACCTCCCCGCAATCCATTTATGCCTCTTTCTTCGTGAGAAAGTGCCAAAAAAGGCCCAAAACGGCGGTATTTTGGAAATATCTCCCTAACGATTGACCGGATGACTGTCATTCAATTACAGGAGCAGGATATGATTGCGATTGGCGGATTGCGCTGCTTAAATCGGCTTTACTGCGCACAGAATTGGCACAAGTCTTGCAAAATGAGCTAAAAATGATTGCGGCGCCGGCAAAGTGGCGACCGCGCCGGTTTCTGCGATAGATAGTGCGGAAACTGAATTTTGGGATCTGGCAACATCGTAAAATCATAAGTGTTTTTGGGTACAAAACGTAGTTTCATGGTTTTTTTGTGCCTACAGGCAGGTAAACTGGTGTGCAGCACTGTTCTGCAGTACCACCCCAGAGCAGACAAAAATACCGCAACATAAGCAAAATATCAGGTCTTTTGGTGGTTTGGGAGAGGGCTCGGGTGGGAGGAACCCCTCCATCCCTATTTTGGGGGCCGAGAATGGAAGGAGAAGGGGAATTTCTGGCGAAAATCCTCTATAGCCAGGTACACTGCTGTGCAGCACTGTTCTGCAGGATGGGCCCAGAGCAGGCACAAATACCCCAAAATAGGCCACATTTCAGGGTTTTTGATGTTTGTGGACAACACTCAGGTAGAAGAAACCCTCTGCCCGATTGTGGAGCTGTGGAAACCAAACGACCCTCAGCCATAGGTGGATTGGTTGTGAGTTGAGGATGTTGCTGCATGTGTGGCGGGGTATGTAGTGGCAGTTGGAGAGGATGCTGCAGGGTGTTCAGAGGCACTTGGTGCGCTGTGAGAGGGTTTGTCATCGAAGGGTACCTCATCGGATGGATCGTGTTCACCTCCAGGGTCTTCCTCTTTGCCTCCCCTATCCACTGCTTCCTTCTCCTTGGCCTTGTCTTCAGATATTCCAACGGATAGTCCGCTGAAGGCTGCTCCAAGACCCTCAAGAGAATCATCCGCAAGCCCACTTAAGGGCACTGAAGGTACAGGCTCCTCAGGCTCAGGTTCACCAGGTCTCGGCTTCGGTGCCAGCTTTGCTGGTATTGCTGACGGCAGTGTCTTATCGGCAGTGTCCTTGGTGTCCATGTTGTATTTTTCTGCCCTTCAAGAGTGTAGTCAGTCTTGGCGTACTGTTTGTACTGCACGGGGCTGGAGGTACTCCAAGACGGCGAATCTCTGCTACCAGAAAGTTTGAACAGGCTTTCGCTGTTGATGCTCTTGATGATATTGTTTCGTTTTGTGTTCCTGCCTGCTCCTGCTGCTTCTTGAAGTAGATCAGGTTTTTCAAATGTCAACGTTCTAGTAAAATGAAATGATGGACCAAAGCTCCCAAGTACGCACAGTGCAATACGAGGAAATTCAGGATCAAATCCACAACATGAAGCGCTGTAGTCACTGGGAAGAAGATAGACAATGCATCTACACAAAGGAACTCACAATAACTACAGATTTAGAAAAGATAGTTAGTAAATATCCTACAATCATGGGCACACTGCCCACATGGGCACTCTCCGTTTTATAGTGCCAGCTTGAGATGTACACCCCTTGGTTTGGGTCCCTTAGGTGCTGACATCGCATGGCCTGTGGCGCTGGGGTCACTGCCATGTCACATGAAAACGGCCTACTTAGCTAGGTTGACTGGGTATTGAACCCAGGACCTCTCAAGAAGAGGTGCCCCAGCCCCCTAGGGTGCATGCAGACCACTAGGATAGCTAAGCATTCAAGTGACAATATAGAAAAATGTACGTATGTACCAAACCAATGTCATCGCCTCAGTTAGTCCAGGAAATGGTGTTGATGTCCAAACAGTTGGGGGGGTCAGGGGTCCACACAACATCCTAAGTTTGGTGCTTGGTTTTATAAGTCAAAATACTTTGTCACCCCTCTCTGATTAGGCCAATACTAAGATAAAAAGGTACTTTACCTCTAGGCATCTCTAAGACAACTAAAGCTTACCCCTAGGCATGGAAATACACTTTTTCTTACTCTTCAGGGCAATGTATGTGGGCCAGATGAGATGAAGCTGGTTACCACAGCGAGTGGCTAACCTCTGGTGGGTACGCCTACAGGGGGTCGATAATCAAGTTACGGCACCAACCAGCCCGAGTCCGAGCCAGCGATATTCACTGGCTGTGCCTTTCCTGACCCAGAGCGGCCGGCGTGCCCCCTGTGGACCCTCCCGGTATATTCTATGTCGGCATGTACAAGTACCACATTCCCGCTTGTAAAGGAACACAGCACATGCTCATCGCAATAGGTACAGCACAGTCCGGTGTGAGTTTAGTATAGGATTTGTGATTCATGATTCCTTTGTTTGTATGTTAGTCGTACGCTCTGATACACAGGTGTACTACAATCTCACACACAATATGAATGAGATTGATTATGATGAGTATGATGATTTTCCACTACTGCTCTGCCCCTCCGAGGTCTGGGGTGAGTTCTAGAACAAGATTGAAGTCGCCGAAATTTCCTTTGTGCTATACTGTATTGTGTATCTGACCGGCTGTGTCCAATAGACTACGATTTCTTCAAAGGAGATCAAGATCGTTTGGAAAGTGTTCCAGAACTTTTGGAACGTAGCTGCCGGTATCGCCGTGGGAGGGATCACGCATGGGACGCTTTAGACGTGTCGGAGAGGAGATTCAAATGTTGCGAGCACAGGTTTCAACTCAAGCTACGGGGAGTTCGAGGACGCGTCAACGCGCTTGAGGTCAATGCAGCAGGTGACACCAAGGAGCGTGCAGAGGTAGAGACACCTTTCAAAACACGGGTGCAACAGCTACAGGAGTTGGTTTCGGATCTTGAGGCGCTTTTGCATGCAGCGGGGCATGAGGCCAAGGAAGCACGTGCCCAGCTGGACGGCTCGCTAATTCTTGGGAGTGGGGCTGTACCGACGAGTGTTGATGCTGAAGCTGCCGAGTGGAGCTGTATTCTGTGTTTGCTGGTCTGTTCGTGGCGAGAACCTGACTGTCTTTCAATGCGTTGCGAAGTCCAGAGCAAATATGGACTACAGCCTCATAAATTTGGTCCTGCTGTGGCTGTGGGAGTTGAGCTGGTTGATGCTTGTGTTCAAGTGGATCAGCAGGCGCCAGTACGTGCGGTCGATTTGGGTTGCCCAGGCGAACACGTACTTGCAACAGCAGGGGTGATAAAGTGAAAGCTCGCCACAAGGACAGGGTAAGCTTTGACGTGAAGGTATATAGTTTACGATCTTTTCTTTTTGGTGGTTTTTGAATTGCGTGCGTCAGTAGCCACAACGCTTAGTCCATCGTTTGAGTGGTAGGAGAGGTCAGCGGCGAGCCGCAGCGTTCCTTGGTGATTTGGGAAGTCGCAGTGTGGCGCCGCGTACCTGCTTTGTGGGTGTCCGCTCCATTTTCCTTGTTAACGGTAGTAGTGTGAGTTACGCGGTTGTTTTTTCGTGCACTGACATTCAGTGTATATGCCTCTTCTTTCTGGCCAGCCTGTTGTTTGTGGTTTGCGCTCCCTTTTCATCCTTGTGCGCTTGACGGTTTTCTGTGGTGGCATTGGGCCGATTCGCACAGGAGACAGTGCACGCTGGTAGATCTGCATGATATATTTGCATGCAGGTTAATCATTCGTGCATCTGAAAATGGGTTATGCCTCCGTGTTCCCGAAGTCGTCTGGTGTTTGGTGATGTTGCTTGTTTTTGTATACTAAGTAGCAGCTTCGCCTTGCTTTTGTGTACCTTGGGCAAAAGAGCTTACTTTGGAGAGCTGGCCACAGGTGGAGTCCCAGGGAGCACAATCCTTAGGAACTATGTCCCAGTCACACGCAGGCGCACAGGGAGCTATACCTTGTTTGTATGTCCCTTCTTTCTCTCTCTCTCTGCGCAGGGACTGGTCATATCAGAGAAAGCCAAGCAGCAAGTGAGAATGAAACCCTCTTAAGCATGCAATCATCTGAAGTTTGTATATACTAAGTGGGTACGCTGAGTTTCAAACTGAGTTTCAGAACAGACAACAAATTTTGCTTGAGTTTTTGCTCTGATGTCTGCCTCCTGCCCGGGTTTTCGGGACATGTTTTTTTTGTTAAACGGTCTTTGCAGTGGGTTTTTGCGGTACTTGTTGCAGCCGGCCAAGGTTTTCGGACATATATATATATATATATATATATATATATATATATATATATATATATATATATATATATATATATATATATATATATATATATATATATATATATATAGTCATGGTCATAGTCATAACCACTTATCACGCCGTCTACTGGAGTTACCGGGCATCTCGCGCCGACAGGTGGTTCCTGCCTCGCTCGATCTCGTGGGTCCCAGGGCTGCCTGAGGTGGCCCACAGCATGACGGAGGACCCAGAGGACCGGGGATACCGGGCAACCAGGCTTTGGGGGCAGTGGCAACTGCATAGCGTTAGCATTAGCAACGGCGACGGACGCTGGCCCGTTTGTTCGCCGGGGGTAAGGGGGCAAGGCAAAGCAGCGCAGCAGCATCGCAACAAGCAGAAAGCAAGGGCACCTCTGTCCGTCGCAAAGCAGCAACCAAGGAACAAAGCAGCACGCATGCGGCGAAGCGAGAGCTGACCCTCCGTCGTTCGCGTACCCCTGCCACTGTGGAGACACCCAACACTCATGACCCCATGTAATCCATTGCCGTCCGCGCCCTTGAAACTGCCCACCACCCCTGACTCCACGTATCCCTCCGCCAGCACGCAAAAGCCTGTATGTGCATAGCCAGGATTTCTGGAAGGCTCGAGCCTAGCCTGGCCCTCAGCTTTCATCGCCCCCATGTCTCCACATTGTACGCCACCTTCCCACCGCACCAGTCCCCGAGTATAGTACAGAAACACGTTACCAATTCCACGTCCCCGTGGCCCTGTGCTGCCCCCACACCCCAGATATATACCACGCTGGCACCCCATGTCAGGGGCCAGCGCCCAATCTGCTTCGAGGTATCCACTTGCCCACATATAATATATCTTGAGGGTCTACAGGGGGGGACGCCGGCCGAGTGGCGTAACCCGTGAATATCGCTGGCTGGGATTCGGGCTGGTGGGTGCCGTAGCTTGGTTATCGACCCCCTGTAGGGGTACCCACCAGAGGCTCGCCCCGGGCCGTGGTTACCAGGTGCACCTCATCTGGCCCGAATACAATGCCCTGGCGCCTACCCTTGACCCTTACCTGCACTGATTGGCCAGCTTCCGTGGTTGCGCCTCTTCCGCCACAGCAGCAGCCAGGCCGCAGGTTCGGCCCCCACCGACGACGTGGCGAGCCTACTTATAGCATTGGCCCGCGCGTCACCCCCCGGACCACTCAGCATGCCGCTCCCCCGCCCTCCTCGCCTCTAGCCGACCGGACTGGCGCCCCCCAGGGGTAAGCCGTTGCAGTGGTGAGGCGACTGCATACTCTTCACTACGACGCCGCGCAGTACCGCCGTTGCCACGCCGACGGCACCTGCTAGCCGCCACGACACTCACCACTGCAACCGCAAGGCCATGGTCAGAGGTGAGCTTATGTACATGCCCGCAGGCACGGTCCCTCTAGTTTGTTAACGGGGCCAGAGGATGCCCCAGCGCCCTCCTCGAGTTGTTAGAGGGGTCAGGGGGACACCCCAGTACCGCCATGCATCCCCGTGCTCCCCCACTGTACGGTTCCCCAGTACCGCCGCGTTCCCCCACCGTACGGACCCCAGTACCGCCGCGTACCCCCACCATACGGTCCCCAGTACCGCCGCGTATACCCCCACTATGCCAGTACACCGTCATCTGGAACTTCCCCGCTGCTCCCCCACTGTACGGTTCCCCAGTACCGCCGCGTACCCCCACCGTACGGATCCCAGTACCGCCGCGTTTACCCCCAAGGCTCCAGTACTCCGTCACCTGGAACTCCACGTGACCCCTGTGAGCACTCTTCCCAGGCTGCCATGCCGTCTCCACGACGCCCGCCATATTGTCCCCCTGACGACCCCACTGTCATAACCTTCCACGCACACATCTTTGCCCTGTCGCCGCTCCCGGGGCTTGCAGGCTGACCCCGCAACCCCGTGTAACACTCCCAGGGGGCGCCGCAGCGCTGTAACCCCCATACAACTCCGTGCCCCCCCGGTGTATCCCGAGCAACCACTCTCCACACTGCCGTAGCCGGGCCGCCAGTAGAGACCCCGGTGCCATGGGAATACCCTACAGGGGTTTGGGCCTTATTACCCTGGTCGGGACGACCCATGACACCTCACTGTTGTATGCGGCGACCCGGGGCAGGCGGCTGAAGCATCCCTGTCCGACCTTCATGCACGGGGGCAGTACGGCTCACCATCAGGCCGGCACGACCTGTCACATCGCGTTGGCCGTCATACGCCGCCTGCCAGTACCGCACAATCAGGCCGCGAAGGCACTGCTCCTCAGGCGCCACCCCCTCCGCTGCGTCCAGCGTAGAGACTGTAGCTGGTGCACCCATAACTCCCAACCCCATCAACCTGCACCCCACATATATATATATATATATATATATATATATATATATATATATATATATATATATATATATATATATATATATATATATATATATATATATATATATATATATATATATATATATATATATATATATATATATATATATATATATATATATATATATATATATATATATATATATATATATATATATATATATATATATATATATATATATATATATATATATATATATATATATATATATATATATATATATATATATATATATATATATATATATATATATATATATATATATATATATATATATATATATGTGTGTGTGTGTGTGTGTGTGTGTGTGTGTGTGTGTGTATATATATATATATATGTCTATATATATGTATATATGTATGTATATATATATATATATATATGTATATATATATATATATATGTGTGTGTGTGTGTGTGTGTGTGTGTGTGTGTATATATATATATGTCTATATATATGTATATATGTATGTATATATATATATATATATATATATATATATATATAGTCATAGTCATAGTCATAGTCATAACCACTTATCATGCCGTCTACTGGAGTTACCGGGCATCTCGCGCCGACAGGTGGTTCCTGCCTCGCTCGATCCCGTGGGTCCCAGGGCTGCCTGAGGTGGCCCACAGCATGACGGAGGACCCAGAGGACCGGGGATACCGGGCAACCAGGCTTTGGGGGCAGTGGCAACTGCAAAGCGTTAGCATTAGCAACGGCGACGGACGCTGGCCCGTTTGTTCGCCGGGGGTAAGGGGGCAAGGCAAAGCAGCGCAGCAGCATCGCAACAAGCAGAAAGCAAGGGCACCTCTGTCCGTCGCAAAGCAGCAACCAAGGAACAAAGCAGCACGCATGCGGCGAAGCGAGAGCTGACCCTCCATCGTTCACGTACCCCCGCCACTGTGGAGACACCCAACACTCATGACCCCATGTAATCCATTGTCATCCGCGTCCTCGAAACTGCCCACCACCCCTGACTCCACGTATCCCTCTGCCAGCACGCAATAGCCCGTATGTGCATAGCCAGGTTTTCTGGGAGGCTCCAGCCTAGCCTGGCCCTCAGCTTTCATAGCCCCCATGTCTCCACATTGTACGCCATCTTCCCACCGCACCAGTCCCCTAGTATAGTACAGAAACACGTTACCAATTCCACGTCCCCGTGGCCCCGTGCTGCCCCCACATCCCAGATATATACCATGCTGGCACCCCATGTCAGGGGCCAGCGCTCAACCTGCATCGAGGTGTCCACTTGCCCACATATAATATATCTTGAGGGTCTACAGGGGGGGACGCCGGCCGCTTCGCGACGGGAGTGGCGCAACCTGTGAATATCGCTGGCTGGGATTCGGGCTGGTGGGTGCCGTAGCTTGGTTATCGACCCCCTGTAGGAGTACCCACCAGAGGCTCGCCCCAGGCTGTGGTAACCAGGTGCACCTCATCTGGCCCACATACAATGCCCTGGCGCCTACCCTTGACCCTTACCTGCACTGTTTGGCCAGCTTCCGTGGTTGCGCCTCTTCCGCCACAGCAGCGGCCAGGCCGCAGGTTCGGCCCCCACTGACGACGTGGCGAGCCTATTTATAGCATTGGCCCGCGCGTCACCCCCCGGACCACTCAGAATGCCGCTCCCCTGCCCTCCTCGCCTCTAGCCGACCGGACTGGCGCCCCTCAGGGGTAAGCCGTTACAGTGGTGAGGCGACTGCATACTCTTCACTACGACGCCGCGCAGTACCGCCGTTGCCACGCCGACGCCACCTGCTAGCCGCCACGACACTCACCACTGCAACCACAAGGCCATGGTCAGAGGTTAGACTATGTACATGCCCGCAGGCACGGTCCCTCTAGTTTGTTAACGGGGCCAGGGGATGCCCCTGCGCTCCCCCTGAGTTGTTAGAGGGGTCAGGGGGACACCCCAGTACCGCCATGCATCCCCGTGCTCCCCCACTGTACGGTTCCCCAGTACCGCCGCGTTCCCCTACCGTATGGACCCCAGTACCGCCGCGTACCCCCACCATACGGTCCCCTGTACCGCCGCGTACACCCCCACGATGTCAGTACACCGTCATCTGGAACTTCCCCGCTGCTCCCCCACTGTACGGCTCCCCAGTACCGCCGCGTACCCCCACCGTACGGATCCCAGTACCGCCGCGTTGACCCCCAAGACTCCAGTACTCCGCCACCTGGAACTCCACGTGCCCCCTGTGAGCGCTCCTTCCAGGCTGCCATGTCGTCTTCACGACGCCCTCCATACTGTCCCCCTGATGATCCCACTGTAATAACCTTCCACGCACACATCTTCGCCCCGTCGCCGCTCCTGGGGCCTGTAGGCTGACCCCGCAACCCCGTGTAACACTCCCAGGGGGCGCCGCAGCGCTGTAACCCCCAGACAACCCCGTGCACCCCCGGTGTATCCCGAGCAACCACTCCCAACACTGCCGTAGCCGGGCCGCCAGTAGAGACCCCGGTGCCATGGGAATACCCTACAGGGGTTTGGGCCTTATTACCCTGGTCGGGACGACCCATGATACCTCACTGTTGTATGCGGCGACCCGAGCAGGCGGGTGAAGCATCCCTGTCCGACCCTCATGCACGGGGGCAGTACGGCTCACCATCAGGCCGGCACGACCTGTCACATCGCGTTTGCCGTCATACGCCGCCTGCCAGTACCGCACAATCAGGCCGCGTAGGCACTGCTTCTCAGGCGCCACTCCCTCCGCTGCGTCCAGCGTAGGGATGGTAGCTGGTGCACCCACAATTCCCATCCCCATCAACCTGCACCCCCGGTCCCCACCACTCCGTCACCATTTCCTCCGCGATGCCACAACCAGAGTATCCGTGAGTCGCCCTCCAGAGCCGCCCACCACAGCATCAGGGGCAGGGCCGCAGATGGCGCTCCAGGGCACCGTACCCCTTCCACTCGGACGCTCTTCAGGCCACCCTGGATAGTCGTCCAGGCACTTGAGGACATCCGTCCAGAGTGCCGAAGTGCCCACCTCGCCTTAGGCCACCCCCTGTCTGCATGCTCCTGACATGTCCCGCACAGCGGGGCGGAGGCACACTGATGAACCCAAACGGACACCGTTTCCCCGCACCCGTGGCATCGCTGCGGAAGCACAGACCGCGATGGAACGCAGCTACCATCACAACACTGCGACCACAGGTCCTGCCATACATCGCAGCACGCGTCCTGGAGCCCGAGCAAAGCCCTTGTCAGCGTGCGTGCTGTGGCACTACTGAGGAGGCTGCGCCTCGCCTCCTCCCACGTGGACACCGGGCGGAGTATCGGTCGCCCGTCGGGCATCTCTGGCAGGCTCTCAAGCAGCCGGGGCCACCGCGCCACCTTCGGGCCGCGCGTGCCATGCTCCAGGAGCTCCCAACCGTAGTCCCGCAAGACCTCCCCGATGACATCGACCCCGTCCTGCTCCGGGCCCCTGGCGGAAGCCAGAACCAAGCGTTGCCCTCCCGCCCGAGCCTCAATGACCGCCTTGAGACCCAGGGTGTCAAGGGTGTGACGGGCATCGGCAGCCACGTGGTCGTCCCCCTCTGGCAGAGAGAACATGGCCTCCGTGACTTGGCCTTGCGCGTCGTCGCCCTGTACCCGCGCCAGCTGCTTGGAGCCCACTAACACTGCCATGGACCGCTGCTCCGCGACCGCCAGTACGGCTCATCGCAGCTGCCGGTCATACAGCCACAACGTACCCACGTCAAGTACGACAGCCACCGCCAGGACTGGGAGACCGCACAGAGGTTGCTGAAGGACTGGCAGCACCTCGCGAGGCCAGCCCATGACGTTCCCCACAGCTGGATGGTTGGCGTACACCTGGAGCCAGGGATCACTCTGGCCGTCAGGGTTTCTCACCTTGGTACCACGCACCGGGGCCCACGACTGCGCCGACACCACGCAGGACCACTCCCTGAATGCCGTGATGTCCCGCGCCACCCAGGAACCGATCCACCGGTCGAAGGCCTGCGCCACCGCCGCCATCCAGTGAGGGAAAAAGGACAGGGCCTCCTCATGCTCGATGCACGACCGCGACACCAGCAGTGCGTGCAGCGGTGCCCTCAGAAAGGTTGCCCGCAGGTCGCCGGGGAGGCCGGCAAACGGGTTCCACGGCGGACGCTGCAGGATCCTCCCTGCCGGCGGGCAGAAGGGTGTGTCACCGCGCAGGAACGCGTATACTGCCCTCCTTCGATCTTGCATCGGCAGCTGCATGATCTGGGTGAGCCGATGGTTCCTGCGGGCATACACATCTTCCCCAATCTGGACCATGTCCTCCACAAAGAGCCTGGCCTTGGCAGGGCCCCGGGACGACGCCGCTCGCACTGCAGCGAACAGCCGCTTCAGGTCCCCGGGGACGACACCCGCCATCAGGGATTCGGCCCACTTGCAGCCGTGCTCCCTCCAAGCCACGAACTCCACCGCCCTGTCCGTTAGGGGTAGCTCCGCCGTGAACTCCTCCACACGCCTGCACAGGAGACCAGCCACCTCCTCGTCCCGCGCACACAGTAGGCGCATGTGGCCAATGTCCTCCTCCGGCCCCCCACAGAAGATACAGGGGTGGGCTGGTATTGCCATACGCGTGAGCTTCTGTCTCCACCGTCGCATGACCTGCATGGTGGACAAGCGACCGTCACGTGCCCGCAGCATATTCCTGTGCGTTGGGCCGTGGTGCACAGCTCCCAGGGACATCGCCTCGCAGGCGCCAGCCAGTGGCGTGTGCGCCCTGGTGCGTGCCGCTAGCGAACGCCACTCTATCTCCCGGACCTGCAGAAGGGCTTGCATGGATGGTACACGCGGCTCGAGCTTACCATTATCCCCCGGTACCAAGAGGATGGCGTGCTCCTTCGGCAGGACAAGATGGACTGGCGGGGCCATCGCACGGGCCGCGGCAGAGTCCGGTGCCTCAAGCGGGACCGCCGCCAAGTGCGAGCTCTGCCTCACCACCCAGTGGTGCGGCCCCCCAACTCGGCGCGGCAGCCGCCGCAGCCCCTCCACTATCCAGCTCAGTGCATGTTGATTGACCAGATGCGACGTCGGCCCCTTGATGCCACGGTACAGGGTCTCCTGCGCCCTGCGGAGATGCGCTCCTATGACGGACGCATCCACCACGTGTACCGTGCACGCCGGCGGGGGCGTGTGCAACAAGTACGCCGCCGCGCCAATGATCTCTGCCTCCGGGATTGTGCCGTAGATGGCACCCGTCCACGTGGGGATTCCGTGGCTGGCCACCGCCACATTTGTGGCGTCGTCTCCCTGGGGCGACGCGTCAGACGATGTGACTTTAGTCGCCACCGGCACCCAGCAGTACCGGTGGGGCTCTAGCCACGCCACGTCGGAGTGGGGGCTCTGCACCACCTTTCCCAGGGACGCCGCACTGGAGGCCGTGAGCTCCGGGGACAGGACCACCCTCGGTCGATACACCGCATATGGTCTCCAGGCCAGGTCACATCCGCAGATTGACTTTATGGCGTCCAGGGCGGTGGTGTATTCCGCCCCCCAAACCGTTGCGGAGCAGGAAGGCTGGTATACCACGACAGACCCCTGCTCCACTGCGCCACCACCACGCAACGACGTGACGGCGACGTGCGGATCATGCGGCACGTTGGACATCCGGACCACTTCCGGGACCGAGTACTCATCCGGATCCGGGATTGGGCCTGCCGGTAGCAGAAGAACAATTGCCCATTTGCTGCACTTGTGCACCGCCGCGCACGCCCTGGAAAACGCTGGCTGCCCGTGCACAACCCACAGTGGTGGCGGGCTTATGCCGCTCCCGGCGTGAGGAGTGAGCAGGGGGACGGACGCCGGATCGTCTTGCTGTTGGTAGCCCTCAAAGACGTCCCACAACAGAAACAGGAGGGCGGCTAGCGGGACGAACGGCATGGACAGCCCCGGGTTGGCCGGGTCCCATCCTTCCTCCCTGTATCCGCCCACCACATACACGTCCCCCGCAGCGGACTGTCTATTGCGTTTGCTGGCCTTCTTTCGGCGCACCGGGTGAATTAGTCGGTGAGTCAACGGACCGGGCAGCTGCGGCCGGAAGACGTCGCGAAGCCCCGTGAGCCACACGTGGTCCAGCTGGTGGGGCCCTACTCCCGCGTGCGGAAGGTGCAGGTGGTCCTCGTGGCACTCCTGTAGCTGGACCGCCCAGTGCCCAGGCGCAGGGCAGGGGAGCCGCGCATGCAGGAGGTCATTTGCAGGATCAGTCAGGGACTGCACTGCCGCATCTGTGCGGGGCCCCGAGAGAATGCAGATGTCCCTACCCTTGAAGGCGTAGGATTGGGATACCCACTTCCGCCCCGCCCACTGCACTTGCGGCAGATGGGCGTGTACACACGAGTACACCGACGATGGCATGAGAAGCCCCACGCGCAACGTCCCCATCGCCCTGAGCACCCTGTCCACCCACGTATTGCCAGCGTGTGTGGCGAATGACGCAGAGGGCATCATGAACTGCCCGCACACTCCGTACTGCACGTGCATGTCTCGGAGCATGGCCCGCAGCTCATCACGGACCGTCATCGACCTGTGGTGGGTGAGCTGAGCCATGGTCGCCACGACGGAGCCGCGGCATATAACCTGGACATCCGCCAACCGTAGCCCATGACCTGACCGCACCGCCACGTTGGACAGGTCCTTGGGCAGCTTCTCGAACTGCAGGGCCGCAGCCTTGATGGCAGTATTCAGCTTGATCACCGCCTCCGCCGTGTCGGACAGGTAGGGCGCCGCGTACCGCACGATGCCTCCAATCACGGCCGCCATCACCTCATGAGGCACCGACGCCGGCCCCAGCGTGTTCTTGCACCAGCCCAGCAGGGCTTCACACCGGAGTACATGTTTCTCCTTCATGGTCGCCATCCCCCTGGGATCGAGGCGCAGGCCCAAGTATGGTCCCGTGCCCTTGGCACGTAAGCATACCCATGGGGCCGCTGTGTCCCCCGGGTTCAGGTATACCATAATCGAGTGGATGCGAGCAGTACTGGAATAGGCGCATTTGCCCACGTTGAGGGACATGCTCATGTCAGTGAGATACCGCGCTATCGCCGCCGCATACTCCAGGAATTGCGGCAGGGAGTGCGCTATCAACAGGAGGTCATCACAGTACGCCTGTACCAGGGGTGGCACCGCGTGGCGAGCATCTCCCCGCGCCTTACAGGCGAGGCTCCGCAGGAGAGGCTCCAACGAGAGGAGGTAGAGCACAGCGCTCTCCGCACTGCCCTGCCGCAGGCCCCTGTGGAGCCGTATGCTCGGCGTCGGGCCGTGCGCGGTGACGATGCGCACCAGGGACCCGCAGCTGAGGGTGTGGAAGAGCCTGATGAGCTCCTCCGGGACACCCATGTGGCGCAGGAGGAGCGCCAGTGCTCCGTGCGGCGCTGTGTCAAAAGCCTTTGACACATCGAAGGCCAGGACGTGCTTTTCCTCCAGCCCACGCTGCAGCCTGCGCTGGGCCAGGAACACCGGGGCAGCCGCCGTGGAGCCCGGCATGGCTCCGAACTGCCAGTCCGCGGCCAGTCCCTTGCGTGCCAGAACAGCTGTGAACCTCCGCATGAGGGGAGTCATGAGCATTCGCATGTCTTGCTGCCCCAGCGCTATCGGCCTGTACTCGTCCAGGTTGCCCGTGGCTGTGCCCTTGGGCATCAGCCAGATAATGGCCTCGTGCCAGGACTCCGGGACGTCCGCACCCCGCAGGATTGCCCTGTACGCATGCACCAGGAGCCCCTGTACCGGTTCAGGCAGCTCTGCTATGAGGGCAGCCGTGACGCGGTTGGACCCCGGAGCTTTGTCGTCCGCCACGGCCTGCCTCACGGCGTCTTTAAGGTCCTGCATGGTGTAGTCCTGAACCGACCTCCATTCCTCCGGCACCCTTTGGGAATGTGGGCCCGGACCAGCCGCTCGAAGGCCGGCAGGTTCACTGGCCGCTTGGCGTACAGCGCCTCCCAATACCTCTGGACCTCGCCAATGACGTCCGAGGCCTCCAAGAGCACCTTCTCCGACTCGCGGACGCGTACGGACCATAGGCCAGACGGGGCATAGTTCACCACGTTGATGGCCCCCCGTATCGCCGTCCATCGGAGCTGCAGGTCCGGTACCCTGCCCCGCCAGTAGTCCTTGATGGACCGGCGCCTGTTGCTCCTGAGGACATCCCCCAGCTCCTCCACGCGTGTCTCCAGCTGGCGGAGCTGTTGGTCCAATGCGGCACGCAGGTCCTCCACCGAGGCGGGGGACAGGTCGGGGTCCACTCGCCGGAGGTGCTGTAGCAGGGCAGTCGCTTCCTGGGAGTGGAGTCCGGCCGCCGCCGCGTCCCGTTGCCAGAGGCTGATGGGCACGCCAGGCCAGGGCCTGCTGATCCGAGAGGACCTGGTCCAGCGACGCCTCCGTTTCCGCCTGCCCGTATGGGTACTGCGGGTCCACGCCGGAAGGCATGCGCACTCCCGTGACCCTGGACACGTCATCACGGAAGGCGTAGAGCAGGTCAAAGACCCCTTGCACCTCCGACGTGCCCATGGTGGCAGTGTCCTGGTCCGATGAGAGCCACGCCTGTAGCCGCTGATCCCCGCAGGCCTTCTGCAGTACTGCCGATACCGCCTCACGAACCCCCGGGGAGTCCGGGCGTATGGCGTGCAGCCTGCCCTGGGCGTGCGAGTAGGCCGTCCTGGTGACCCTCTCTTTGCCGGCCACCGCCAGCAGGATGTCCAGGGCCACAGGGCCATGATCCGACCCCAGCGACGCTGGGGACCGCCCCGGCGCCAAGTGAGGGCGCTCACGCGGCGCCCACGGGACCAGAGGCGAGTTCAGAAGGAAGGAGTCCAGTCGGTGCCCCGCCCTCGTGGGCCTCCTGTCCTCCTACCGTTCCGGGCCTGCCCTGCGGAAGCCACACTGTTCCCACAGGGCTTGGAACCTCCTCGTGGTAGGGTGCCACGGGGACTCCAGCCACACGTTGAAGTCCCCCCCGAGGAGCACGGCCCTGGTGCCACCCGCGCTCTTGGCTGCCGCGTACATGGCCACGTCAGCCCAGAAGGACGCCTTAGACGCCCAGGAGTCGCCGCCGCTACCCGGGCCGTGGACGTTGATGACCGTGAGGGTGCCACCTGCGGTCACCACATCCAGGGCCATGGCCTTGCCCGGCACGATGTCCACGATGTCTCCAACTTCCTCCGCGGCGAACACGTCCGCCCGAAGGGCAATCAAGAGCCCGCCGCGCACCGCCGCCGCCGACGCCGCCTGGGCATCCACACCTGGGTATGTATGATACCCATGGTGACGCCACTGGTTCTCGGAGTGCACCACACCTTGAGGGTCCTGCAGGCCAGTCTCCTGGAATAGGCCCAGGATTGCACCCTCGGCCTTCATGATACCCGCCGCCACCGCTTCACCGTCGAGCATACCTGGGGCCACTGGTACACCGTCCCCCCGCATCGAGCCCTGGACGTTCCAGGACACCGCCGCTCTGGTGTCGGAGGCGGGGCCCCTTCATGGCTGCACGTGTGGATCGGGGCCCCCCGCCGGATCCGGATCACTGGACGGAGAGGGGCCACCAGCAGGCTCTGGGAGACCACCCGCACCCGGCGCGGGCGGCTGGCGAGGTGGCCCCTGACCCCGTGGGCCTCCGCCCGAGGATGTCGTCGCCTGCTGAGACCCGGCAGATGCGGCGGGCTCCCCCTCTGCCTGTCCGCCGGACGTACTTGCCGCCGTACTCTCCGTAGAAGTCACTGCCCCACGCCGCGCTGCAGACCCAATCGCTCCAGACCGTGCTGCCGACGGCGACGCCCCGCGCCCCGCCGCAGGGCGGGCACCCGTGGGCAGCGTGAGCGCTCTGGACCCCGCCTGGGCCGACGCGAAGGGCCCCGCCTGGCCCCCCGGCATAACGCCAGCCAGCATGGCCAGCGCCTGGTCCCGTTGTGCCGGATCAGTCACATGGTCCCGCTGGATGTGGTCCAGCAGGTCCTTGGGGTGGAGGTGGGTAGGCCGGCAGTGCGTGCTAGCTTTCCATTTGCAGTGACCAGCCCCATCCAGCCGAGACCAGGGGCAGACGTTGATCGTCTTTGTCCCACGCTGATCCGTGGCCAAGTCACCGCCGAAGTGCCGCAGCACGTACTGAATGTTGACATAGGCGCCATACTGAGGCGGGGGGCTCCTCTTGGGCGGCGGCTTGGGCGCCGCTTTCGGGGCCTGCCTCGCCGCCGCGGCCGGGGGCGCCGCAGGCCGCACTGGTGGCACGCTTGGTGGTTGCGGCAGGTGCAGCATTCCCCCCACGGGAAACTGCTCATCCACCCAGCGGCGCCACGCGTCGGCGAACTTCTCCCGGTCGCCCTCGACCCTCCACCTGGAAGTGGAGAACGCCCGGAGCCACGGCCCCATGTTCTCCGCCATAACCAGGCGGAGGGCATCTCCTCCGCTCTGCCGGTCGAAGCGTGTCGCGGCTGCGCCTGCCACGGTCACTTGGAGGTATAGCGCGTCGCCCCCGTCGCCACTCAGTGCACTAGGGTGCAGGGCCTCCAGGTCGGCGGGGCGGACCGTGAGCACCGTGCCCTGCCCGCGATCGTACAGGCGCAGCGCCGAGGAGTGGGGCTCCAACGCCGCCACAACCCAGTACCACGCCCGCGACGCGCTATGCAGCAGTGCCAGCGAGGCTGCCGGCCTGTTGCTGGATGACTGCGCCGCCGGGGCCCTGGGGAGGGCCGCCGCGTGACCCTGCAGCGCCCTGCATATGCCAGCTGCATGCTCAGCCTGCCACATGTTGCTCGGGGCTACGGGCCAGACGTCCTGCCCCTGGACCACTGGCGGCCGCGTGACCTCCACGAAGACCGCCGGCGCTGGCAGGATGTCCTCGGCCGTGCACCTGTGCGCCCTGCGCACCGGCCCCAGCCCACTGAGGCACTCCTGGAACACCCGGTAGCAGGCCGGGCCCCTGGACTGCTGCCTCCTGAGCCGGCACGCGGTGACTACGACCCACTCCAGTCCCCCCGTTTCCACCCGAACACAGGCCAAATACTCCGCCCCCTCCAACACCACCAGCCGCCCCATATCCGCCATGCCCACCGTATGGGTGGAGGACACGCTCTCCACCCTCAGCCACCGCTTGGCGCTCTCTTCCCACGGCTGGGGGGCATGCATCCGCTGCTGCTGCATCGCGTCCTGCACGTGCTGCAGAGACACTGTCGCCAGCATGGACATCCCCCCGTCCGACGCCGCCGCCATACACAGCAGGGCATGTTGCATGCGCGCCCCGGGCAGCCCCACGTTGTGCGGGACGTTCGCCAGGTCCAAGGGCGTGCGGGGCGCCGGCAGGGCCTCCAACACCGCTGCAGGCAGCTCCCCCAGGGACGGCAGACGCGCGATGGGCCCCATGTCCCTGTTGAGGACAACCGCTGCCACCCACCGCCTGTCCAGCGCGGACAGGAGGTTGCCCGGCCTCGGCACCCTGAGGAGGGTACCGACGGCGGACATGAGGGCGCACACGCCACAGTCCTTGGTGTTGCCGGCCGGCTGCTGAACCTGTGCCTCCCGGGCCTCCGCCAGCAGACGCTCCGCACCCGGCCATCCCGCCCTCTGGCCCCTGGGTGCCATGCGCATCGTCCGGACCGCAATGTCCCACGTGTGCGGCCATTGGGGCGGGGCCCCCGACACCACAGGCCGGCCCAGCGGGTCCACTGCCAACTGCGTGTCAGGGGCCACGAGGTGGTGGGCCGTCCAGTGCCGCATGTCCGGCGTCTCCAACCGGTCGAGGTACACCGCCTCTGAGCCCCCCAGCTCGACGTACCTCGCAATGAGGAGGGCAGCCGGGGTTTGGTCGTGCCGCTGGCCTTCCCACCCCTCCCTCGGGAGCATCATGGCGTGGGGGGCCAGGCACTGCACCACGTCGGCTGCCAGCGCGACCACGTCGTCGCTGAGCTCCACCCCATGGTCCACGGCCACCAGGAATTGGTGCCTGGGCTTGGAGTACACGCGCTCCAGGGCGCCCCGCAACTCAGCTGGCGGGGGAGAGGCGTCTCCGCAGCCCCGCAGCCAGGGGAGTGCGCCCGTGAGATGCCGCCCCGCTCCTCCTGACCAGACGGCGGCCCTAAGGACCGGCAGGTCCCGCCAGACAGCCACTGCGACCTGATCGCGCCAGGGCTGCGGCTTGTTGGCACCCCACTGGAGGACGGCCACTACAGCATGCGTGGTCAGGGGCTCCGCCGTGAGCTGCAACGCCGTCCCCCCGTCGGTCTCGATCACCGTGCCCCTTGGGGCAGTGAAGACGTGGCCATCGGCCCCACATACCGCCACCCATCCCCACAAGACCGCCACGGTCTCCCAGCTGGGGTGGTTGGTTCTCCTGGGCAGGACCACCACCGGTGGGCACGGGCCGTTGGCGGCCCACACGCGCCATTCCACTCCCACCAGACGCTCGTGACCAGGGGGCCGGTACACCTGGGGCCACGCGTCTGGGAGCTGGCGATGGACAGCGGTCCACACATCAGCCCCGCTAGCCCGCGTGAACTGAAGTCCCCCCAGGATGTCCCCGTCCACAGGGCTGGGGAGGCGGGCGGTGCGAACTTCCAGCCCCTGACTCAGGCGAAGCCCTGGCCCCTCTCGGTCTCCCAGCAGCGAGACCTCTGGGTCCGTGGTCGCAAGACGAGCCGCCACCGTGGGGAGATGCAGGGAGACAGTCCACGGCTGCACTGAGAAGGGCTCGCGCGGGAGGTCAGGGCAGGCCGCCACAGCACTGCCATCCCTCGCCCAGCTGAGCGCCCTGTCCCACCACTGCGCCCACGCACCCGGCGCTGCCGGCAACGACCAGGACAGGTACGTCACGACCGCCTTAGCCTGCCACTCGCGAGGGTCCATGCCGGCGGGGTGTGTGTGCCACGTGCACACCCATCCCACGTTGGCCTCCTGGACGGTGACCATGTCCCTCCACGGGACCACCGGGAACGGAGTGAGCAGGGCCGCCATGCCACACGGCAACGCCACCGCCCACTCGGTCAGGCCCCCACTCTCCACCGCATACACCACCGCCGGGAGTCCTCCCCCTTGCGCCTTTACCACCGCATCCTGCAGCAACGTCCCGTGGCCCCTGCCGTGGTCCCGGCTGCGGTCCAGGCTGAGAGCCCCAACACGGGCCATGGCCTGGAGGATCAGGAGCAACTCCTGGGGTACTCCCCGCGGCACCGGCGGCTGGGGGTGGGCGTACCGGCAGGCATCTGCCCGCATGCACCACCCCTTGGCCCAGTGCCTGCAGGTTTCCTCCTCCCCCGTCTTCGGCCCAGCCTTATCCGCCACCCCCGGCTCCCTGGGACTCACCTCACGCGCTTTCTTCGCCCCCACGATCACCAGCTCCTCGTCCTGCTCCCCGGCACCCTGCGCCTCCTCACCCTTGAACTCCGGCTCCTCGTCCTGCTCCATGGCGACCTGCGCATCCTCACTCCCCCTGCGCTGGTCCTCCTCCTCCAGTTCCTCCGTCGTCGGCGGCGGGCCCGCAGCATCCGAGATCCTCGCCAGGGCTGCCGCCACAATGGCCTGCACGTCCACCTCCTCCCCGGCCACCTCCGGCTGATCCTGCTGCTGCTCCTCCCCCGTGGGCTGCTCCTGCCCCACCCCGTCACCGCCACGGCCTGCTTCCCCGTCGCCCCCCACCGGGATCGCGCGTTCGGACCCCTGGGGGGCGGCGCTCCCGTCGAGGCGCGTGCCCACCACCACCAGCAGCTCGAGGTCACCGCCGCGGCTCTCAAGGCGGTAGCTGCTGGAGGTGGGGACGAGGACCGCCCCATCCCCGGTCAGCAGCAGGCGGTCCGCGCCGAACACGACCTCTGCACCCTCGGGGTGCAACGCCACCAGGAGCGCATGGGACCCCAGCGCCTGGGGTGTGAGGGGCCGCCCAGCCTGCTCGCGACGCCAAGCGTCAGCCCCACCCCGCCACAAGGCCACGTACAGGCCTTCGTCCCGCCGCACGTCCTCCAGCCCTGCCTCGCCCATCAGGCGCACCACGGACAGGCGCACCGACAGGGGGAGGCTTTCCTGGGGCTCGGCCGCCCGGACATCACCGGGGTGATGACCCAGGACCGCCGCATCCCCCAGTTGGACACAGCGGACCTGGCCGTTGCCCGGGGACGCCGCCGCCAGGGCCATCTCCGGGGCGACCTGCCCTGGGCGCTGGAGCTCATAGCGCTCCAGGGCGCTCGCCAGCATCCCTGCCTCCCGCTGCCCCGTGCCCGTGAGGCGGTGCCTGTGGGCGCCCTCGGCCGCATGGTACCTGCAGTGCCGCCGCTCACAGCTCCCCAGGGGAGGGGGCGGCACCGCAGTGGGCATGGGCCGCAGCGGCTCGTTGGCCGGGTCCTCGTCCATGCCGGCGTAGACGTCGGGCCCGGCGTCGTCCTCAAACATGAGGGCCAGCGCCGACTAGCCGGGCACGTATGCCTCCTCGTCCACCACTTCCTCCGCTTCCTGCCCCCCCTCCGCCCCGTCTCCGGCTGCGACCACCGCCGGCGGCGTGTCGGGCCGCGGCGGGAAGGGCGGCAGAGGCCGCTCGTCAGCGCCTCCGCCCCTTGCCGCCTCCGCCGCGTCCAGCCGTGCCCGCAGGTTGGCGGGCAGCCGGGCCCAGCTGGTGCCCGCATGGAGATCCATGCGGTACGCCAGCCCCGCGGGACATGGCTCACCGGGTGCCACCTGGCGCCACTCCCGCCACTCCCACATCCACTCCTCCACTCCTTCCCCCTTGGCACGTCCCCCACTGGGCTCCACAACCTCCCCGCCCCCCGCCGGCGTTTGCGCCTTCGGCACACCCCGCCCCGCGTCCTGTCCCCCCGAAGAAACCGCCTCCGTCGACGTCTCCTTGGCCCCTTCCGTCCTCGGGGCGACAGCCGCGAGCGCCTGCGCTATCAGCTCGCCGGCGTCAGCCCCTTCCGGCGCGGCTCCCCCACTCCTCACGGCCGTCCGCCGGTACTCCTCCAGGGCCTGCGCGAGCAGCTCGCTGATGTCTCGCGGGCCAGCCACTGCCGCCTCCTGCGCCGCATCCTCCCCCGCTTGTTCCCCCGCCCCAGTCCTCCCCACGGGGGCCGCGCCCTGCATCCCACCCGGCACCACTGGCTCCGGGCCCGTCGGCACCACGGGCGGGGCCTCCCGCGGCACGGCTGGGTCCGGCATCTGGACCGTCCGCGGTGGTGAGCCCGCCGCGAGAAAAATCCGGCTGAGGCTCTGCCAGGGGTGGCGCAGGTGCCCCCATTCTCTTCGCCTCGCCCGGGGGCACGCCATGTGCCTCCCCTTGCGACACCCCCTGCTTCTGGGCGCCCCGCCCCGGTCCAGGTGCCGGCACCGGTACCGGCACCGGCATGGTGTGCTGAGGCACCGGCCGTGAGTGCTGCTGGGGCGGGGGGCGAGGGCATTCCACATGCAGGTGTGGACGGTGATGGTGATGGTGACGCTGAGGGTGGACGGGGTGCTGTGGCACAGCCCCTTGCGACACCCCCTGCTGTTGGGCGCTCCGCCCCGGCCCAGGCACCGGTACCGGCTCTAGCACCGGCATTGTGTGCTGAGGCCGCCGTGGGTGCTGCTGGGGTAGGGGATGTGGGTACTCCACATGCTGGTGTGGACGATGTTGGTGATGGTGATGGTGAAGGTGGACTGGGTGCTGTGGCCCAGCTCCTTGCGACACCCCCTGCTGCTGGGCGCCCCGCCCCGGCTCAGGCACCGGAACAGGTTCCGGCACCGGCATCGTGTGCTGAGGCGGCAGTGATTGCTGCTGGGGCAGGGAATGTGGGTACTCCACTTGCTGGTGCGGATGGTGATGGTGACGGTGATGGTGAAAGTGGACGAGGTGCTGTGGCACAGCCCCTTGCGACACCCCCTGCTGCTGGGCACTCCGCCCCGGCTCAGGCACCGGCACCGGTTCCGGCACCGGCATTGTGTGCTGAGGCGGTCTTGGGTGCTGCTGGGGCAGGGGATGCGGGTACACCACATGCTGGTGCGGATGGTGATGATGATGGTGATGGTGTACGTGGACGGGGTGCTGTGGCACAGCCGCCAGTTGGTGGTGATGGTGAAGATGGAACGGGGGCTGTGGCACAGCTGTCGGGTGTACGTGTTGGTGTGGGAAGTGATGCTGCATCATGGGGAACCCGACGGGGTGATGAAGTAGGTGATGGAGATGCAGTTGGTGGTGGTGGTGAGTCCCAAAGGGCGGGATGGGCATGGGCCCGAGACCTGGGGGCGGCGGCATCGGAAACGCACCCGGCGCCGCATACCCCGGCTGCCCCGCCGACCCCACTGGGGGCCGTCCGCGCTGCGCGTCCTCGAGCTGCCCGAGATCTTGTAGACATCGGAGTAGTCGGTTGAGCAGGTGCACCCCGAACGGCACCGTGCCCGCCGCGAACCGCACCTGAACGTCGGGCGCGTTGTACGGTCGGGGATCGCGTGCCAACATCTGCCGCAAGCAGACGTCGACGTAGTGGTCCCATCCGTTGTCCCTGGCCGGACGGTCAGCGTCCACGCGCGCCTGGAACGCCGCATACGTGTGCGGCCTGTGTCTGACGAGATCAGACACTGTGTCTACCAGGCGCCGGGCACGTCGCCGGAAGGCTGGCAACTCCGCGGGATTGGTGGAGAAAGACAGCGACATTTAGCTAACGAAGACTGTGTGAGCTAAGGACACGGGAGAACGGGTGGACTCCATGGCCCGTCCCGCTTGCCGTTAGCGTATGGTTGCACGACACTTCGCACGACACAGCTGCGCACCCCTCTTGCTCGCCCCTTCTCCCCTCCGTGTTCCTGTGCCCCCGGCTGTGCTCGCTTGGTGTGCCCCTTGGCCCTTGGGTTGGGGGGGGGGGGGCGCCCGACGCTGGCTCTGGTCCCTCCCCCCGGGAGTTTCCCCACGGGGGGGCCGATGCATGCACTCCCCGTCAGGGTGTAACTCTGTTGTACGGGCCGTCCATTTGTACCCGCTCCGTACAAATGGACCTGCGTCGTATCCAGGTACGTCGGCCCTTCCCCACACCGGGGTCGGGTACACTGTGGGTCTCTGGGGAGTCCTTGCGGGTTAGGCACGTCTCTTGCTTACCCCGATGGACGGTGTGCCCTACCCGCAGCCCCTCACAGGACACGAACCGCAGTACGTGCCGTGGGGAGTGCTCTTGGTCAGGCCCATTGGCCACCCCCGCAGGCCGGTGCCACCTCGGGCCGCTGGCCAACGGCCCCGGGCGTAACCCACCTTATTGCTCGCGCTCAGATGGGGCCGATACGGACACCGGGGGGGCCCCCAAACCCCAGAGGTCGGGTACCTCACCAGCGTTGTTCGCCCCCCCCAGAGGTCGGGTACCTCACCAGCGTTGTTCGCCCCCCCCGTTGGTCCCTGCATCCCAGCTTTCATCCCCAGGGGCGCTGTCCCTGGCCCCTTGCAGTGCCCCCTGGCTCCCGCCATGTCCCGTCTGCCCCTGCTGCCTGTCCCTGCTCTGGCGTGTTGGTGTCCTTGGTTGCTCGCTTTGTGTTTTTTTTGTTTTTTTTTTCTTTTTTCCCCATGTCCTCTCGCTGTCTCCTCGCCGCCCTCACCCTTTCTGCGGGTGGGCGTTGGAGAGGGGGGCGGGTGGGGGGGGGGGGCATTCTCGCTGTCCTCCCTTTTGCGCATGCACGTCGGAAGCACGGCGCAGGCACGAGGCACGGCACTTGTCCCTCCGCTGGGGGGGGGGGGTTGCCGCGCGGCTCCCGTCGTCACCCTACCCTTCCTGCGGTTGCACCCCCAGCGGTCCCCCAGTGGGGGCTTGCACGGCGCGTGCCCCCCTTGGGCACGGTCGTCCCGTCCCTCTGTCTCCCCACCCCGCCGGGGGGGGGTCAGCCGCCCGCTACCGTCATCCCTCTTGTCCCCTCGCCTTCTCCCCGTTGCCCTCGCCTCTGTCCTTGGTGGGTGCGGGTGGTGGGGGCGGGGGGGGGGGGGAGCGCCCTCGTTGCCCTTCTTCCGGCGTAAGCACGTCGCAGGCACGGCACTGGCACAGGGCACGGCACTTGTCCTCCTGCTGGGGTGTGAGGCACGCCGCGTGGCCCTTGTCTTCGCCCTGTCCACGCTGCGTGCACTCCCCCGGTGCCCCCCCCGCTGGAGGGGGGGGGCTGCTGCCTGCCCCTCCCTTCCTGCAACCCCCACCCTTGGGGGGGCGGAGGCATGTGGGGGGGGGGGCCTTGTCGTTTTCCTGCCATTGCCCTCGCGTCGCAGGCACGAGGCGTGGCTCTCGTCCCTCTGCAGGGGGGGGGGGGTTTGCCTCGCGGCTCCCTCCGTCGCCCCTTCTATCCTACGCCCGCACCCCCGGCCGTCCCCCCGCCGGGGCTTGCACGGCGCGCGCCCTCTACGGGCACGGTCGTTTGGCTCGTCCCGCACCCTCCTTCCTCTGCCTCCCCACCCTGCCGCGTTGTCCTCGGGGGGGGGGGGGCGCTTCTCGCCCCCTCCCTACCCGCATTCGCCCTCGGGGGGGGCGGTGGTGTTGGGGGGGGGTGGGGCGCCCTTTTCGCCTCCCCTCCGTTGCACGCACGTCGCAGGCATGTCGTAGGCACAGCACAACCACGGGGCGAGGCACTTGGCTGCCGCGGGGGGGGGGGTTTCCCTTTAGGCCTTCCCGCCCTGCTCCATGGTATAGGCCCCGCACTCCAGGATCACCAGCCGCTGTTGCCCCCTCGGCGGTAGTCGCCACGTCTCCGCATGGTGCTCAGTGTCCCGTGCCTGCTCCCTCCTGTGCCCATACTTACTGGATGAAGTACGTACCCGGGTGGATTCGGAAGATGAAGAAGTGCGGGCAGCGGGGAGGACTTACCGTACGCCTCGAAGGCTTCTTGCGCCATCCGCTGCCCTGGTCGAGGGGAGGGCCCCTGTTTCGGCACCCAACAGCCCGGGGGGGGCCGACCTCCCATCCTCTCCCTGGTGCCTGTGTATCCACTTCCGAGCGGCCTGATACTGGTGCCGTGGTATCAGTCCGCTGGAAGTGGCGGCTACAAAGCGGCCGGGCGCTCTCGTCCCCCGGGCCTCTGCCACCCCCGAGCGCAATCGAGGCCCCTGAGGTCCTATGGCAGAGACGCGGGGAGGCGGGTGGGGGATTCATTTGTGGCATCCCCTGGCCACCTAGTTAATCAGTACAGTTCAATCTACGCCGCAGGGGGCCCACCGGTTGGCGCCGCTGGTGCCCGTCCCCTCTGCGTCACACGCACCGCAACAGGCGCAGGGGGTCCAGTGGATGGCGCCACTGGCGCGTGTCCCCTCTGCGCCACTGGTGGGGTCATCGCCCGGGAGGCCCTACTGATGGCGCCGCAGGTGCCCGTCCCCCCGTGTCGCTTCCTGCTTCCTGCCCTAGGCTTGACGGACATGACATGACGCATGGATGAGGTCAGAGTCGGTTGCAGGACGTGCACGGCACACGGCACTACGTTTGGCAACTATCCCCTACCCTGCCCCCGCTGCTCCCTCCCTCGCCCTCTGTGCTCGCCTAACGCTGCGCTTGCCCCTGTCTCCCTCGTCGCTCCCTCTCTCTGCTCTGGCTAGCCCTTTGTGCCCCTGTCTCCTTGTCCTCGTCTTCGCTGTACCCCCCCTGCCACGCACCTCTCCCTTTCCCTCTCCCCCTTGCCTCCCCCTGGCGCCCTGGCCTCTAGGCTTGTGGCTCGCTGGTCGCTCCGCACCCCCCTGCAGCCTTCGTCTCTCTTCGCCCGCCTTGCCTCCCCCTCCCTCCCCTGCCCTGTGTCCCCTCTACCTCTTGCTGGCTACCGTGTAGGCAAGTCTCCACGCACGCACCTGGCCCTCGTTGTATGTCTCTACGCTGCGCTCCGCCTTGTCCGGTGCCCCCGCGTACTGCGGGCGGCT